>OZ010578.1:106111720-106389220 GCA_963932145.1 Acanthosepion lycidas | reverse complement strand
GTTCCTTATTTTCATTTTTTTCTCTCTCCCAGTAGCCCCTTGCGTCTTAGTGGAAGTATCACCTTGCTTGTGGTGAATTAATTTAAAAAAATAAATAAATAAATAAAATTTTAATTCATTGCATTTTTTTTTCCTCCTCCCCCTCTTCCTTATGATGTTGGTATCATCTATTAAGGTATTAAATTTTTTTTACTAAATCAGGTATTAACTTTATACTAGTTTAGAATGAAGTTTCTTGGTGATTGTGAATTTATTGATTTCTTCTTAGAGTTGAACTTCAGCTCTCTTAGCCAGGCATTCATTGTCCTACCACAAATACAATAACTAACCATACTAACTCAATATCTCTATGACTTGGAAACCTGATTGATTTTTCTATTGGGATATACTTTAACTGAAGTAGAACTATTGAGGCCACAAAACTGAAATATTAGAAAAGGAAATTCAATTCTGTAAAGCACATGTGCTTATTTCTATTCAGACTGAGGTAGGAAAAAAATAGCAAAAAAATTAGGATTAATGTACTGGAAATGTTGGAAGAGGTAAATGTCTTGAAATTTCTTCTTTGGAATCTGCAAAAGGGTTTGATAGTTTGGACATCAGAAAATAGAACTGACAAAACTCTTTCAAATTCTAGCAGCCAGTGCTGTTCTTTCACGTTAATGCTTGAAAATAGACCACACTTACCCTGCCCCACACTCTTAGTGCGCTATCCTAAAATCAATATGATACACTGGAACATGCAAAAAATGAAGCTACATCTGAACAAGTTTCATTTTAACAAAGTTGTATATAATAATATAGGTCCCCAATGAAGATTGAGGTTATACAAAAAAACTTGCCAGCAATAAAGGAATAGATATGCATGAATATATTTTTTCCAGTTTTGTTTAAATATATTTAGGCCTACATATTTTTGCATACTTTTTATGTAAATGTTTTGCTTTCTTAAAAAAAAAATAAAACAAAAAAAACAAAAACACTTTCTCAGTGTTGAGGTATACTTGAACTTTTACATCTTATGTTCAAAGATATATACTTAACAAAATCTTTGTAAAGTTTAAGCAGGCTCTTTAAAGTGTTTTTTTATATATATATATATATATATATATATATATATATATATACACACACCATGACCCCCCCCCCCAAAAAAAAAAAAAAAAACTAGGAACAAAGGCTCAAACTATAAATACAAACATAAATTTGGAGTAGATAGAAATTAAACTTTTTTTTTTTTTTTTTTTTTTTTTTTTTTTTTTTTTTCAATTATTTTTGGGGCTGTAAGAATTCAGACAAGGTTTCTGTTTTTTATTTTTAAAATTTTTTCAAATAAGGCACATTGTGATCAAAATTGTGGATAAATTGTTTGAAATTCATGTTTTGTTTTTGTTCAAGTACTTTTGACCATCTCATGTATTCTCAAGAGCTGGATGTTTTCAGTGTGGTAGCCAAGATTTAGTTGGTGATATCTTGGCATTTTTTGAACACTGGGATTCAGGTTAATCCAAAGTGACGTGTAAAACAGCTCCACAGAGCTAAACCACACTGAAAAAGAATGTATCAAATATTTGTGTGTTTTGTACACATTTTAATTACACACTTTAAGATCCTGTGTTGAAAGATATTTTACTTAATGTCTTTTCTCCTGTATAGAATTTAATGTCATTTTGGGTTAATTTGAATATTATCCCAAAATTTTGGATGTAACCAACAAAATCTGATCTATCACATTGAAAACACCTAGTTCTTGAGACTGACTAAGATGGCCAAAATTACTAGAATTAAACTTGAATTTTGTCAGTTTGTACAAAATTTGGATCATAATGTACAGCATTTTACTCAGATTGGAAAATAGAATAAAAAAATTAAACAGACCATGTCAGTTGAATTTAACAAGACTTGTTTGGAGAAATCACAATGTCCAATTCTGTTTGTGTAAACTGGCTAGCAAAATAAATTTTATTTGATTATATAGTTGACCTTTCGGATATAACTATTATATATAATTAAGAAAAAAAAATAATTGTTTTGCTACTAATCTAGATTATAAATACTTAAAAACAGACACTGGAATAAAAATATATATATATATGTTTGACCCTGGGTTTCACGCTTTTGCGATCATCAGACAAACTGGTTTATTTTTTTAAATTAGATCTATTTATGCTTGTTTGACTGTTTGGTGGCAGGAGGAGGAATCTACTTCTGTGTTTGGGGTGGCACTATCATGTACATAGATGCATACATACAGGTATACACATTTTAGTTCACATCAACACATCCATATAAGCAATTAGAAGCTAGACACAGATATCCATGCATTCAAGCATACATACATACACAGTTGTAATTCTATTTCGGTGTCGGGACCTTAGCTTTTTATATGTAGCAATGTATGCTTCAACAAGAAACAATTAGTGATGTGCTTCATACTTTTCAGATCTACCACATGGGCCATGAGAGATACTTACACTTCCTCACAGACACACATATCCTATTATTGGTCTGGGCCTTTCTCCCACCACTTTGGTTAAGCTGGTTATATATATATATATATATATATATATATTCCATCAGTAAGAACATTTAATTTTGAAGTAATCTTGAAAGATGAAACACTTTACATAGAATTTTCCCATTTTGTCATTGAATTACTTACATTTGTCATTGTTTCTTTTGTTTTTATTTTTCCTTTTAATGACTTTAAAATGGCCTACTGACACTCTCAAACGTCTAAAACATATATTTGCAATATGTAGTGTAAAAACACATGCAACCCAAGTAAAGTTGGAAACTTAAAAATGACTTGATTTCTAATTGTCAGCTTTTTTTTTTTTTTTTTTTTTTTTTTTTGCTCTGTACCTGTCAACCTTCTTGCCACATTGCTACTTGAAACTGGAGAGGTAGATTCAAATGATCAATACTGAAACTATTAGTTTCTAAAAAGCAACTCAGAAAAATATAAGAATGATAAATAAAACAGAAACAAAGGTTATTTTAGTCTTCAGACAATATTTTTTTTACTATTCATACTTTTTGGAGCTTTGCCAAAAATATGAATGCATTCATTTTGTTCACCTGAAACTATTTCAATTTGTCAGTCCCAGGTTCACAGAATTAAATCTTGCATTTCTTTTATACCTTTATTTTTGTAATAGATAAATGTGTTTGTATGGGTATGCTAGCAGGGTGATCTGATGTTGCCTAGGCTTAAATAGATTTTTGATCACCTTTTACTGACTTTTATATTCTTTTATTAAATATATGAGCTTATACAAAGAGACTAGGTAGGTTAGAAATTTTTTTTTTTTTTTTTTTTGTGGGGTGTAAATTAACCTTGCTGTTTTAGACTAGAATTACAGAAGGTCTGTTCAATATCCACTTTTTCTGTTTATTTTTCTTAATGCCTTTTTTATACATATTACTGTATATTTTGTTTCATTACTTTATCAGCCGAGTACAAAATCGCATTTTTTAATTTTTATATATTTATTTTACTAGTTAATAATATGACACAGTCAAGATTAGTCATTGTGAACTCCATGATCTTGTCAATGGCTGCATAGTATGTGTTACGCCAGGGCTACATACGGTTTTGAATTCAGAGTTGTCTTTCTCTTAGACTGGTTGCCAACCATGACTAGAGAAACAAATCTGCCCTGCTATCTAATCTATAGCAAAGATGTTTGCACGGAAATGAATACAATTTCTTATTCCAAGCTGCTAACCATTATACCATCTGTTCCTCCTTTTGCTAGATATTAAAAGTAAAAATTTATTAAATAAATTCTTTCATTCACCACATTAGGGATGAAACAATTGTATTTTTAGTGGTAACTGTATTTTAACATGGTATATATATAGATTTTTTTTTTTTTTTTTTTTTTTTTTTAATAACCACTGGCTTTACTACTACTCCATTATTCTCCTTGCATAGCTTTAGCCATTTTCTGCATTAACTAAATATTTTTTGCACAATGAAAAAGAATCATTGATTAAATACCAGATTTACTGTTATTTTAAACATTGATTATATGTAAACCAACATAGGCAAGGTTTTGGATTTTCTTATCTCAGACCACACACTTTACAGCTACTCCAGCATTCTCCCTTCTTAGCTTTAGTCATTTTCTGAACTAAGAAATTAAATATTCCTGGTAGCAGGGTAAAAAAGTAACTTATGCATTAAATTGTACAATTTTTTACCTAAAATTTGTGCCTATTTCTGCACTCATTTTGTATATAGTGCATTGAAAAGCAGAATGGAAAAGCATTGTCAGTAGTCAGTAATTAAGACAGGAATATTGTATGTACAATTATCATCCCTTTTACTCTTATGTCATTGATTTCATATTGATTTGTATTTGTTACTTTTTTTTCCAGACAAGATAATAACTTAGAAACAGGCACTGAGTATGAAATTACTTTAGTGGGTCAATTTGATGATCATGAGCATCAGGTAAGTTTTTTATTTTTAACTTTTTGTCTATAATTATTCCTCATATCCTACAAGAATACTAAAGAATTATTTTAATTACTTCTTTAGTAACTGTAGCTGTCTTGGAGTTGGAGCCAAGCACTGAACATGGGGACTCCCTTACTCTCTTCTCACAAAAAGAGCTATTTCTGATGTTAATCATTGTTCAAATATTGACAAATTGTCATAAGAAACTGATTCTTACTGGAAAAAAAAATGAACGGCAGATTTGTATAGTTTTCTCATACCTAGGGATATATAAAGAATGAAAAATGTTTTAAATTTACAATGAAAAAAAAAATTGATATATTTAAAATGCAAATAGTATCTACAAGGTGTCCCTAAAGTCTGAACACAGGTAAAAATGCATATTTTAAAGAAATGAAATTTTCAACATTTTATTGAATTAGAATATTAACAAATAACATCTTCAATATGATTTCCATCATTTTTCATGTCTCTTTGTATAAGCTCATGCTTTGCCAGATTCATGTGTACTTGATGCAATAACTCCACCATGCCATCAATTTTAGCACATTTACTCTTTATGATTGAAATCAAGTGTGTTTCGTCTGTGATTTTCATTGAGTATGTCTTCTCCTTTAGCATACCCTAGAAAAAGAAGTCAGTTCTTCCTTCTTTTGACAAAACCATGTTTAATCTGTGGAGATAAAAAAAAAAAAAGTATAGTTAATAAGATTTCCTGTGTCCAGACCTTAGGAACACCCTGTATATTATAACTAGTTTACTCATGGCATAAATTATGGTATAAATATATTTTTCTAATTAGTGTTGTATTCTGTAATTTAACAGTTTTTTTTCACCTCCCAGCTTGGTTGAAAAAAAAAAAAAAAAAAAAAAAAAATCTTAGAACAGTCTGCCATTTTCATAACAAAAACACTGTTACCTTGAAACTTGCACTGGCTATCTGTTGTCAATGGGGTAGACAAGATTTGATAAGAGGGAAGAGCTGAACTGTTAGACTGACATGGCAGGAGTTGTTCTAGACATCACTCACTTACCCACCAAGGCCAAGCAAAGCTCTGAATAAAACTAAATATATTGGAAATGGTGTTTGAGTTCACATTTCTCAATGTGGCATTTGTTTCCTTGTGAATATGTAGTGGGTCTTTCCCAGTCTTCAGTGCACACCAACATGAACAAAACTAGGGATGCAACATGGGTAGTCATTAGCCAATTGGTGGAATATTCGATGAGTCTACTCACAATCTTTATTACAAAAGGAATTCTTTAATTTAATGGAAATTGTCTTTATTAAATGATTGCAGGTAATTTCAAACTCAAAATAATTGCTGCATTTTAAAATGAAACAAATAAATTCACATAATTTATATATAAGTTGTTGATCTAAAAAAAAAAAAAAAAAAAAAAAAAATTAATTTATGGTGAAAAGACAAGAACATTACTGCCTATGAAATAAAATAAAAAAAGTACTAGTTTCCACTATTTCCTTTAAAGTGGTTGGCTTTATGGTCAAGTTTAGGTCTCGGGCAATAACAATCCTAAGTTGTGGAATTATGCTCAGCCTATACGACTGAGATTATAAAAAGTATTGTTTGCATAAGAGAAATCTCTGGTCAGTTTTGCTATGACTTAGTTTTCTTGTTAGCCAGTTTATAAGCCTTTGTTTATAGATTTGATGCATGTACAATAGAACCTCACTCTCTACAGATCACATCTGCAGTTTCACTGTTGGACCAGTGAGCAAAACTTATCTTTTGCAAATTAGATTTCAAGAGTAAAATATCTATAAATTAGACAAGTCTTTCATAGTATTTCGAAAATCTTTAAATAAAAAAAAAAAGAAAAATTTAATCAATTTAAATGTCATAAAGTCTGAGTCATTAGATATTGATATCTTTTTGTCTAGTCCATTGTGTTTTTATGGCTGGTTTGATGTGCAAGTCAAATATTTCTGTCATTATATGGGTTCATGACTTGTATAGTAAAACCTTTTGAATATGTTTAGTATACTTTGGATTTCACCATCTGCATGGAACTCCTTTACCTCATAACACGATTCCACCGTATTGATAAATCCACATTAGCATAATTATATTAAAAACTATTTGAATGCTTATTTAAGCAAAGAATTTGTAGCTCAAAATTATAATCTCGGGTGAATTCAGGATTTCTTCTCGGTTCACTCAATTTAATCAAAAGCATGGAAACTTGACTTGGTTATATTCAGATGCTAATTTTGGCACTACATGTTTTTTTAAGTAGGCTTCTGATATTTGTAAAGCCCCATATTCTGCAGAAGTAATAATCTAAACCATTAGCTTCATATATATATATATATATATTATTTTAATGTAAACAAAATAAAAGAAAAATTTAAGCTTAAATGACTAAAGGTTAGTTGATTTTGGTTTTATTGTTTCCAGTGGGGGGAGGGGGGGTGAAAAAAGCTCTGTGCTGGAGATGCAAATAGAACTTTAAATAACAATTAAGTGTGTAATGAATTTCCTTTCTTCTGAAATAAATTAATGAAGCAACTTGAAGGACGGTGCTTAATAAGCCTATATTAATTGTTTAAAGAAAAAGAATATTTTGGAATTTGAAATAAAAATAAAACTGGTAAACAAACAACCCTCCACCTTTTTATTTTAACCACTGGTGCCATTAACACTACTTACACCTCTGCTTGAACCAAACACTATAAGTTACAGTGTTTTGTTTCTAGTCATTCATTGAAACAAATTGAAACCAAACTATTTAGTCTTTGAGGTATTCTCTGCACCTGAATAGGATGTTTTTGGCTCTCAATTGCCCAATTGACCTGTCAATATGCCAGAAATTATGGAGAAAATGAGGCTATATTAATTGATCATGAACACTTTCTCTTTTCTTTTTGAACAAAACTATTTCTTTTAATGGCTCCTGATTACTCTTTATTTCAAAAACCTAAATTTAAATTTTCATATTGCTGGATGTTTTTTTTTTTTTTGTTTTTTTTCTTTCAGCATTAGTATTGTTACTTACAGTTATAAAAATTGTTTCCTTTCCTGTATCATACAGGTCTGGCGTTTATCATGGAATGTGATGGGAACGGTTTTGGCTTCTTCTGGTGACGATGGCAAAGTGAGGCTTTGGAAAGGTAAGCCTAAAACTTAAAAAAAAAAAAAAAAATTCTAGTAATATATTTTGATGAGGATCTAATTCATTTATTCAGAGTATAAAAAGTAACTTCTAGACCTGTCTGTTCGTTTTCTTTATGGTTTTTAAACTTTAAAAAGAATGGTATAGATCTGCCAAAATTTGGTAACAGTAGTTCAATTATCCAAATGACGTATTCATGTTCTTTTAAAACTTATTCTTTATAGATGCTGGCTAAGGTTAGCTTAGTACATCACAAGACTAAATGGAAGTAAACAGATGAGAGAACTCTGGTGATACCTTGAAAATCTGCATTTAATATTGGGTTTTTTTGGGTTTTTTTTTTTTTTGTTCTTTGTTTTTTATTTATCTGGTCTCCAGAAGTAATCAGTGGAGCTAATGGAAAATGCAGGATTATTTCAGCCTCAAGGAATGCTATGTAATTTATGTTTATTTTAAAGAAATTGATTTAGCATTTCTCTATAAGCCAAAAATATATTTGGCCATGCTTCTGTTCCATATTTAGTAAATCTGGCTGATATGTGAACCAAAGATATTAAATGCTGTATTTGTTTGCTGTATTTTAGCAGGAATCTTCTTATTCTTAATTTATTTTTTATTTTTCCAACTCAGTCTTTCATTTCTCAGTTGATAAAACCAACACAATGAATGCAGTATAATATTTATAGGTTTTTGTTAGGTCAGAGAGTGCATCTTATTCAGATTGGCAAATATAGTAGTTGGTTTGTTGCTTACTGTAAGCATAGAAAATTTCTTTCTTGATTCATCTACTTGTAAAATTTTTTTATTGTTACTAATTAAGACAAATCTGTAAGACAATGAATGTCAAATGTAAGAGCACAAATAAAAGTTAAGTTGAGGACGTATTTGCTTTTGGAAGTGTTGAGACTATAAAAATAAATACTCCCAAAATAAATGAACAGAGGGTGTCAAAATGTCTCATTTATGCATATGTTTATTGATTTGTTTTCTACAGCTTATCAACCCTTTGAAGATTATTTAAAACTGGAAAATAGTTTTAGATTGTAAAAAAAAAAAATTTTTTTATTTTTTTTTATTCAGATAATAATGATTGTGATACAAGTTTTACTTGTTAACTCATAGCTAGGGGGAGAAGAGATGGATTCACCCCTTTCCCCAAGGGTATTTGCACATAAGTGAACATAATGAACCCAATTGGAACTCTGTTTTCCAATGAACAATTCTGAGCTATTACCCGTTGCACCACCCACACATACAAGCTTACTGCACCTGGTATTCCCAAGTAGTCACTCATCTAAGTATTGACCAAGTGTTGTGGAGTTATTTCGCAGTGAAGGCTTGTATTTGTACTAAGTCGCTCCTAAAATAGGTTCGACGTACAAAACGTTAGGAACTTGATATAATAGGTATTATGCAGTAATCTGATTGTGGTTGCTGATACTTTCATATCCGACTGTCGTCCGACATCGACTGACTAACTTGTTACTCTTACTACTCTTACTTATTATAGGTGGGAGAGTCTATTAACTATAGAATAGATGTGTTCCACCATAACACCAAGCTTGGCATTGCTTAACTTTGGTGATCATAGCTAAACTTTTTTTTTTTTTTTTTTTTTTTTTTTTAACGTAATATGGCCATATTAACTCATGCATTTGTGTCATTCTAAATTGCCATTGTATTAGTGCTAGTTTTTTGTATCATCCTTTTTTGTGTGTGTGCAATTATTTCTCGTATTACCTGGATTTGATAAATATTTTATGCACTTGATGACGTATATTAGCATACAAGTCTTCAGCCAAGACATAATTTCTATGTGATGTCAATGTCTGTTGCTGTAATAAAAATTCAGTATAAAAAAAAAAAAGTTTTGCTATGATCACCAAAGTTAAGCAATGCTAATCTTGGTGTTTTTTTTTTTTTTGTTTTTTTTACCAATATGTCACTGAAATTATAATGATATATGCTGGAATGTGGGGGGGATACTTTTCTTCTGGGTGGCTGATTTGAAACAGATTTTTTTTTTTTTTTTTTTTTTTTTTTTTTTCCCCCCCTTATCCAGTGTAATCATGAATGTTATTTTGGTGACCTTCCAAATTTCTCTATAGACATGTTTTTATTTTATCTGACATTTTAATAGTCTCTTTCTTATGAGTGGGAGGTAGGGAAAGACAAGTAGTCTTAGGTTTGCTCAATCCTACTGAATTTCATCTAATTAAATTTGTTAAATTATTCTTGGAATTCTCAAAACATGACTTTTCAAAACATTTCATTTTTAATTTTCTTCTGAACTTTTCAATCCATCTTCCTGCAATTTCAACAATTATTATTCAGTTAGTTATCGTATTCCTTCTTTCTTGTTTTGTTTAATTGACCTCCAGAGATCTTTGTATCACATCAATATGACTATTTAGCATAAATTGCATCCTAACCAATTTTCATATATAAATTTCAATATTGTTAGACCAAAGTTTTCAGTTAAACTGAACTACATTTTTCAAAACTTGTTTACCTTTGAGATGTATTATTTATAATACATTTTGACAAGCTAAATTCAAATATAGCAATTAAAATTGCTGCTTACCTATTGTTTCCAAAATGTTTGTCAAATTAAACATCTTAAGATGATTGCTAACTCCAAATTTTTCATTGTTTCAAAGACTTAGTTATTCATATTTTTTGCCATTTTTAACAAATCTCAAAAAAAAAACTTTAAAAAAATGATTGATAGAAAACCATGCATTGTGCTTTCAAATAGAAAGAAAAATTATATATTTCTATTTTCCACATTCGGAGAATTTCTTGTATCAGTTAATAATCACACATTTATTCAGTTTTTGGTTTCCTTTAAAAAAAATCCATGTTCTCATTTGACATGCCACATTTAGAGGATATCCCATATCTGTTAATAATCACTAGTCTATTCAGTTATATCTCACTTGTGTTTCTTCCACAAGAATGTTATTTTTTCTACACTACCTGACCCTGGAATTGAATTTACAATTGCCAGGAAATCAGTTGTTCTAATCTGCATTTTTAATTCTCTATGCCATGTGTCATGGTAGAGTAATGGATAGCAGCTCAGATTGAGGAATCAGATCTGAGTTCAAATTCCAGTCGAATCCATTACATTCACTTACATGCTAATACCCTTGGGAAAGGTATGAGTCCTCTTCTTCTCCCCCCAGCTATGGGTAAATAGCAAGACAGACTGGGTTCTATAGCCTTGGATGGCAACTGGTCTACAGCAGAAAGAAATGGCAATCTACTGTGAAAAAAAAAAAAAAAAACTGCCTCATCAGTCATGTATCGAAAGATACATAATCACGTAAGTGTGTATCACGCATGGCACATAACTGACTGAGGCCATGTATCTCTTGACAATCCAGTCATATCATTTTGGAGCCTTAAGCCTATGGCCTGTACTCAAGTGGCAGAATAATTTTTTGGAATGTCTTCTTTTTTTTCTTTTTTTTTTTTTTTTTTTTTTCCCTCCTGTGGACATAACACATTTTTGTAACTATCAGTTTCACACTTCAGTTGTTCTCTATCCACACTAATATACATATATCATTCACACACCTGTACACTATCCTCTTTGTGATCAAATTATGCAAACTTTGTGGTAACATTTCATTTAAAATTGTTTCATATACCTCAGACACTTCACCCATATAAAAAAAAATTGGACATGTAAAAATGAAAGTGTAAAAATAGGTTTTAATACCAGAAATACTTAGTAAAAAATTATTACCAGCAATGCATTTTTGAAAAACACATTACCAGCAATATATTTTTGAAAAAAAAAAAAAATATTACCAACAATAATTGTCGTCATTAAATAACCCATTGAAGTTGATATGCCATAAAGCCAAACCAAATCAATCATATACCTCAGAATATCAACACTGCCTGAACTATTGGAATTGGGGCACAATGGGATCTGGCTTAGAACATCCCTGAAGTCAAATAGGCTACAAATGATTTTATCTTTGACTTGAAGGGTTTGGTGTTTTATAGCCAACAGTTAGATCTTCAAAGCTGCCATCAGCTTTGAAGATCTAACTAAAAAAAAAAAAATATTTTATAAATTGGTTTTTTCTTTAATTTCAGCCAACTATCAAGGCATTTTAAAATTGTTTAGGTAGTATAAAATATATATGATTTTTCTTGAAAAATTTTTTTTTTTAAATATGTTATTTGTCATTTATAAAAATTTCTTTCTCTTTTAATTTTAGCCAACTACCTAGGCAATTGGAAATGTATATCAGTTCTGGTTGGAGATATACCTTCAAGTATCCCAGAATCATCCAGCCAGTCCAGGTTAGATCTCTCACCCATAGGGCAGGCTTCCACAGTGGCTTCAGGATCTGCATCAAATAAAAGGTACCCTAGGGTGGTCCCTGGAGGCAATTTTGGAGCTGCAATGACCTAATCTTTTTGCCAACACTGTCACTCTTTTTTTTTTTTTTCTTCTTCCTTTCCTATTTCTTTCCCTTTCTTTCTCTACAAAGTTTGTCTTACATTTCCATGATACCTTTTTGGGAAAAAAAAAAGTATGATCTTTTTAAGACCTTGAAAAAAAAACTGCAGTTAATTTTTTATGATGTGGCAGTTAATTCCAATGAGTTTGAAAATAGCCCAAAGGAGGTTAAATTACAAATCTGTTCACCTTCTATTTTACAGAGAAGAAAATAACTTTGGCAAAAATTGACTATTGTGCCCACAAAAACTGTGTAAAAAGGTCAGATTTTCCCATGACTCTGCTTTTATTTTAACTACTCTTCAGCAATGTTTGTTTTAAAAAAATGATTAGAAGTAAATGTATGATGAAAGTTAATTTATATATATATTTTTTTTTTTTTTTTTTTCATTCTTAAGAATTTACAAAAAATATTAATCACTATTTATTTATTAAATTGTTTATTTACAAGAATGTTATATTTACAACATTCTAAAAACTAATGCAATTGTATTAAGACAAAAATGAATGCAATATTTATCATTTACTAAGTAATAAAGAAATAAATATAAACATTTTTTATTCATAAATTTATAAACATTTAATAAATTATGAAAATATGTGAATCAACTAAGTAAATTGAACATTTTATAAAGTTCAAATTGATTGGCAATTAGCCATTTTTTTTGCCAACCATTCCAGTAAACAATATAATAGTGTTTATTATTTTTGTTGTCAATTCTCAAGAACAAAGAAAATGTATAAATTCACTTTCATGTTTTTATTACAATTCTTATCAATTGCCAAAGAATGAAGGTAATTAGATTAAAAGCAGTGTCATGGGGGGGGAAAAAAAACATCCTTTTGCCTTTTTTTTTTTTTTTTTTTTTTTTTTTGCAGGCCTGAAAGTCAATGTTTGCCATAACTTTATATAATGCTTACTAACTTGAAAAGATTTTACTTTCATTAATTTTCTAAGGTGTTGTGGTAATGTGAGATTATTTATTTTATTTATTTTTTCCATTGAATACCTTAATTTCTCCAGCGCTGCTTTCAAATTTTATTCTTTTGGACGCATTTTCAGTCAGTCTATTGTTAGATCAGTTCCATTATGAACCCACCATTTAACCTTTTTATTTCTTCTTTTTCTGTTTGTACATATTTTTTTTTTTTTTTTCTCCTTTCCCCCAGGCTTCCGATTCCTTCTCAATTTAAAATGATGTGCCTGCCAGTGTCCCGTACTCTTTGTGTTCCCCATTCCCAAGGATACTTCAACTCCCCAGCCACATTTCCATTGATGCTTCAATTACTCATGTTTGAAAAATTATGTACATAAAAAGCACAAAAAGGACAGGTGTCCTTCTTTTTGATAAAATGGGAGAGAAAAAAAATGTTCTTATTTGGTCATTTATTTATTAGTGCATAGAAATAAATATGCACTTAGTAAAAGGATTTATTCCACAATCTAGACAATTTACTCGGATTTGCATAAGTTTATACAATTAAAAAAGTAATCATCCATCTTTTCTTACATGCTTTTGATAACCCCAATGTCATGACCAGCTGGCAATCCGCTTAATATTCATGAACATACATACTGAATGCATATAACCTTTCCAACACTTTATTTTTCTAACATTTTCATTAGTCACTGTATCTAATTACATTGTTATCTATATGGACACACAAGTTAGTCATATTTAAATTTTAAGTGATCTTTAGGTGAAAAAATTTAAAGAAAATTAGTTGTTTTGTCTGTCTTTATTTTCCTAATATCTTTTGGTGCACTATTTTGAGATAGAATTAAAATATTGAGCAAGACATAGGAAATACTGGATAACTTGGCAAACATGTGGATCAATTTATTCAAGTTAACTTGGGTTGCTGTGTGTGTGTGTGTGTGTGTATATATATATATATATATATATATATATATATGGTTGGTGCAAAAATAATGACATAGTAATGTCATTTTTTGACGTTACGTCAAAAAATGACATTATTACGTCATTATTTTTGCACCAACCTTATATATATATATATATATATATATATATATATTCAGAGATAAATGTATCTGCAAAGACAAAAGAAATGAAAATTTTTCTGTAATTCAAATTTTAATGCATAACATTTTTTCTCAATGTTACTTTTTCTGTGTGTATAAACATGTCCCTAAGTAAAATTTTTACATTTGCCTTGATAAAGTTCCTCCAGTTCTTCTCGTCATTTTTCTCTCACACACACACACACACACGTGTGTGCATTATATATGCATGTTTGATTGAAAACCAACAGATGTTCTTTGTTTTTTTGTTTTTTGTTTTTTTTTTTTCACTATTTTTATTAATTTTTCTGTTTTCTAGGTCTTATTTGTAAATATATCTTCCCATCTGTAAGCACTTTTGGCTAGCACATGCCATTATTAAAGACTTTTTGTTGTCAGTTTATTTTTATGTATTTTTTTTTTTTTTTTTTTTTTTTTTTTTTATTTTGCATATTCACGTAATTTGTATTTTTTCACAAACTAGTCACTGCCAGCAACACAAAATTATGATCAATAGAGCTTAATAAAAAAAAAAATTTTAAAAAAATCTCTGGCAAGTACAGCCAGGATAAAAACCAGGAACACCATTAAGACCAATAATATAACAAATTCCCACACCGACCTCCCACATAGCAAAAACACTCAATCTAATCATTAACTCTGCATCATTAATATAACTTTCCTTTTCACTGCATTCTTTTCCAAGGCCTCTCAATTGCAGTATCCTTATTAATTTCACTCAGTTGTTTTTTGTTGCCTTAGTTGGATATGACAACACAACTATTACTCGAACATCAGTCACCTTCAGTGGCAGGATAAACTTTTTGTGCAGCAAATGAAGGCACATGCAGTGGGATAAAAGTTAAGCCATACCCACCTTCAAAGTACACAATTTACTCTACATACAAATCCATAGAAATCCTCAAAAACAACATACCAATAAAAGGCGTATTAACATCACTGGTTGTTGAAAACTTATTCATCAGCATGCCAGTCAAAGACAAAATAGATTTAATAATAAAAAAAGAATAAAAATTAAAAAAATATATGCAAACATCCCTCACTCCTATCACTAAAAATAAACCCAACAATCTTCCAAATAAATTAGTATGAGCTTGCACTACAAAAGTTCTCTTCCATGACCATATGGGAAATATCTATGCACAAATTAATGGCATTGTCATAAGTTTTCCTCATGATTCAATGTTAGTTTTATGTCATAAAAGAAAAAGACATTTAAAAAAAAAAAAAAATTCCAAACTATATTGATGACATTCATACGAACAACACTGAAAACAATCTGAGAATAAATTTTTAAAATAACTCGATACTGAACTGAACATAATTCCTTTCCTAGATGTATCAGTTGACTTAAATAATAAAACATTTAAAACCTCCGTTTATATATTAAAAAAACAAACAAACTTACTCATGCCTACTTAATTACAACAGTGAATGCTCTCATTGATACAAAATAGCCTCATATTTAATTTAATAGAGCACATTTAATATCTTCTATACCCAATATTTTTTTAAAATCAAATTAACAATTTCCCCTAAGCACATAGTCCAGAAACAAACTAACATTTGGAAAAATAAAAAAACAAACAATAATACAAATAAAAATAACAGAAAAAATACCTTTAAACTATTTTCCAGGAATCCATTACACAATAATTGTACACTAAATGAAAAAAAAAAAGTATATGAAATCTAATACATATCAGCTAATGACAAAAATAAATTAAACTTTTTTATTTTAAAAAAAAAAAGAAAACAAAGAAAACAACTAAAATACTCCAACATTATAATCACCAATGGCGTACAAAGCTCAAACTGTTATCTATGAATTCAAATGCTTGATTGGAGAATGCTTCTCTATCTAATAACAATTCAAACCTACATTGGTTTTGCTACTACATTATCATGCTGTTTAACATGCCACTTATCTAACAATAGCTTCATTAAAGCATATCAATCAACAAAAAACAAACAAATCCTTAACAGCATAAAGGTACTATACCACATCAACTGCAAAAGCAACTGCAGTTACTTTAGAAAACATGAGCTTTCATATGAATATATAAAATGCAATAAAAGCCAACATGCAAGATGTGACAGTTTATTTTTTATTTATTTTTTTAAATGTGTAACAAACAACAAAATGTTTTGAAAATGGCTAGTGATGTCTGAAAGTGCTTAGACATGGGAAGATATATTTACGAATATGAACAGGAAATTAGAAAAATTATTAAAAATAATCAACAAAGACCTTTCTGTTGTTTTTTTTTTTTTTTTTTTTTTAATCAAATGAGTGTTAATGCGAAATTGCTACCTAAATACACTCAATTCAAATGTTTGTGTGTGTGTGTGTGTGTATATATATATATATATATATATATATATATATATATATATACACACACACACACACACACACACACACACACACACACACAATATAAAAAAAATATTTTACTTAAATTTTTTTAATGGTTCTGTGACATGCATTTACATATACTCTCACAGCAGTAGAATAATCCTCAGGCCATGGAAAAGGACAGAAAATTTTTCTGAATTCAGAATACTGAGAATTATGCTATTCACAAAAAATTGCAAGAGCATATGAAACTCGGTTAAGGGGACTAGTAAAACTTAAGCAAAATATTTTTTATATATATTTATATATTGCTTTGTATTTCATAATTTACATTGAGCATTGTGTTGCTGTAACATTTGTCTTAGTTTTTTGGGGTTTTTTTTTCTATAAAAGTAAGGTATGTGTGCATGGTATGAGTACCTGTTAGAAATGTATTCATGTACGAGAGGGAGAGCACTTGTATGCTTGCGTGTAAAACACATCTTGCTTGAGAGACACAGCAACTGTTCTGCCAACAAAACGTTCATCAGCTGATAACTCTAGGGTTACACATGGTTTCAAAGCCACTAATCAAAATCAGAAAAACCCCCACCAAAAAAAAAAGTGTCTTTATGTAACTGACTTTCTTGCTTTTCAGTCAGTGCCAGAATGCCAGATAAAATGGGGCCTAATCATGTATTTCCAAGTTTCCAGTCAATGTTTATGAGCCGAGAAATGAGACCTTGATTCAGTTGTGAAATTTGGATTTATTAAGCAGATAATGCTTACAAGTTGCTGAGAAAGGAATGTGAATTTCAGCTGGAAAGTAACAGTATTCTGCATTATCCAATCTTTAATGAGTAGCATTCTTCAATTTTTAAATTTGTAAAATTTCATGTTGAGAAAACAAAGGAATCTTGTATAGATAAGTAAATAATAAACACTGGCTTCTCATGATTGTGGGCTTATCAAAGCACTGCTTTAATCTAGAAATCAATGTCTTTATCTTCTAGAATTTGTTTTCAAGTTTTACCTTAACCATTTGGTCAAATTTTCATTTGCATCTTGTGTGTCTACATATACACACATACAGTTATAGATTTAAATGATCTAGATGTATGTATATATTTCATTTATCCTATAATCTTAGATGTAGATTTTTTTTTTTTTTTTTTTTTTTTTTTTTTAAAGTGAATGATAATCTATTTTTATTTTTTATTTACATTTGTATAAACACCAAATTATCATTCTTACGCTCTTTACACAAACAGACGGTGTCATGTCATCCAACGCCTGCTTTAAACGCACACCTGAAATTTTATCACCCGCCAAGATGATTACAGGGTTTTTTTGGGGGGGTATGAGCTACGGAGCTTATAGTGTATGCTGAGCTGGTCTGAATCTTTCCTCGTGTCCTTAGTTTTCTTTTGATGTAATCATTTTTTTTATTTGTTTTTATTTTTCTTATCCTTTCATTTTATACTTGGTCTCCACTGACATTAACAGATTCGGTTGTTTCTTTTACCTCCTCATTAATTCAAGATTAATAATATTTAGATATGGAGTGAGACATAGTACAATTATAGAGTTGGCATCAACTAAATAAAAACTTTTAAAAGATATCTTGTAAGAAACCAACTTTTCTTTTTGAAGTCGGATGTCTGCTTACCATGTGTCCTACTTTTGATGGAACACAACATTGATAAATTGTACATTTTTTTTTTTTTTTTTTTTTTTTTTTTTTTTTTTAACCCCAAAAGTTTCATTGGAACTTGTGCATATGCATAATATCTGGTCCCCACAGTTTTTAATGTTTAATGGGTAAAGAAAGGGATCATGCATGCAACGTCCTGAGCCACATATTGGTTTTTAAAAAAAAAAGTTTGATTCGGTGTCACCACCCACAATAAAAAGGTGGATTTGGCAGGTGACCTGGGAACTGACCTGACTTGGATCCCACTGAAGATCTTAGAGCTTTCATGAATTGACATGTTGAAGATTTCTAATGGGTAGTGACATTCTTGGCAGTATTTGACACAGGTGATTAAAGTTTGGAAGGATTTAAAAAGTCAAACAAATGCTTTGCTTGTTTAAAACTTTATCACAATGATAGAAAATAATACCACATTTACAAAGAAAATATTGACTTTGGTATTGCTTAGTGAAAAAAAAAAAAAAACAATTTTTTTTCTTTTGACATATTTTATAAACATATTTAATAGGCTTAGCTTAAAACTACAAGTTTAGGCTGGCCCCCTAGTGAATACCAACTTAGTAATGGTTAATTACTAGTTTCCAAGTATGCTCATCTACTAGTGAGGTTAGCTAATCCCTGTTGCAGAGGACACCTCAGGTACACCTGTATTTCTTCATTGCCCATAGAGCCAACCTGTAGTTTATGCTGCAACAATGTTAAGTGTATTTTAGTTACAGTTTCTGGAGGTGAGTGCATAATCTGGCATGATCAACAGTTTGAACCAAGCCAGCATGATCAAACCCTCAGTCACAGTGACTTATGACTTTGTCACAAGTCATCGTGAATATTAATAATATTCTCATCCCATATGTATTTTAACTAACTCCAGATGACAACAATTTTTATTGAATTTCTATGGCTCAACTACAAATGACACAAATTTCTGCTACTATTTTGACATTTTATGACATGTAGGCTACTTTACAAACTTGTGCATTTATTTGTTTATTACTCGTGTCCTAGAAATTTTAAATTTATTTTAAAAATGTCTAAAATAAAGTATGTGATTGATGAAAACTTCAGTATTAGATTGAATATGGAATGTAGGTCTCTACATTAATTTATGATTTCTTTGCTCAGAATATACCTTTTAGTTATTTATACTGTCCTGATTTAATTTCCAACTTCTAATATTTAAAAATATATGGACTACTTTACTTTTTTTTCTTTCTTTTTATTTTCAATTCTCTTTTACACTCTTGTTAATGCTCCTGCATTCATTACTTCTCCCAATATTAATTTATGCAACTAATTCAAGAATTATGTCATGAAGGTTACATCAAATGATGTATTCTAGAGAAGCAGAAAATAACTTTTTGTTTTGCCTGTAATTGCGTAAAAATGGCAAAAAGATAGTTTAGCATTTTGCAAAGAACCATCATTCCATGCTATTTGGGATGCTGCAGTCAATCTTAATTGTTCACATGATATTTCAACTGATTCATTCTACAAACTTCTTCAGCAATAAGGAAATGAAGTGGGCCTCTTTTTCAAGAGCAGAAAAGAATAACTAATATTCAGGCCAGTTTGAATTTCAACAATGTGTGGTTTTCTTTGTTTAGCAAAGGGAACTGGAGAACATCTCCATATATATGAAATAACACAGGTGCTGCTCACATTGCTGGCAGTGGACTGAGCCTATTAGCCTTTGTTCTTTTCTGTTTACTCTCTTTTTCTGTAGAAAGTGAACAGTCTTCTTTAAGAATTATTCATATGAAGAAGGCTGTAGAATAGATCAGCTGAAATATGCTAATAAGAAAAGAATGAATTCAGTAGTCACATGGCATTCTATCTTCATAAAACAATTATCAATACAAAAATTATGATAGAAAATTGCCTATATATGTATTAAAGTTTCAAAATGACACATTTAAATTCAAAGCACTAAATTAATGATTAGATTTTAATTTTTATTTATTAATTGAATATTACTACATTAGAGAAGATGGAGAAGACAGATTGATTGTCACATGAAGAAATTTTATATGTACATTTTTCTTCTACCCTTATTAATTCCGAGTAGAAATTTAAAAAAAAAAAAAAAGTCTTTTTTCTTCTCATGGATCTTGACTTCATAAAATACACTTCCAAAAGTTCTGTTTCATAACAGCCAGTTAGGCCTCCTTAGAAAATCTGAGTAACAGTGCTTCTGCCAAATGATTTCTTTTTCTTTCTTTCTCTTTTCTCTCTCAATGCACTTTCAAAGCAAAACTGGTTTTATTACAGTATTATTATTCATCTTGTAAATCTTATGCTATGAAGGCATTGCTTACAGTACAGAAATTTGAATGAGTGGGCCAAGTTCAAATTTCAACACAAACATTTGTCTGATTTACCCTTAGGAAAGGCATGAGTTTATCTATTTTCTCTACAGTTATGGGTAAAATAACAGAATTAGCCTTGGTTGGCAACCAGTGTAGAAGAACTTTGAATATACTCCTCAGCTATAGCTAAAAAACAAATGTCATTGGTGGGACTATAAATCCTACTCTCTTAATAAATATGATCTGCATGCTGAAGAATCAATCAGATCCAGTATTATTATTATTATTATTTATTGATATGATCAGTGTCTTAGGAAAGGATAACAAAAAGACTGTTCACCTAATAAACACTATCTAGTAACTCCTCTCTTTCAGTCTGATAGATTTCTGAAGTTATTTTTTTTCTGTCCTTGTTTTTTTTTATACTCCATTTGCAATTCATAAAATATAATTATATAACTAATACTCCTTCAATATTGCAGCTCAAGTAAAATCCTGATTATTTTTTTCTGATGTCTTTGTTCAATATACATTAATGAAACTGGTTGTTTTAAATTAGGCAATTACTAATAACTTAGTAATATGTGTCCTACATTTAGATATTCAGATTATCATGTTGATTTCTTGTATTTTCCCTCTCTCTGTGTATGTGTGTTATCAACTGGAATTTGTACAGTGTTTTGGGGCCATTTCCAGAACTAATTTTATTGTATGTACAACCTCACCAGTCACTCGGCTCCATCCAGTAAACATGTTCATGTGACATAGCTAAATGCCACAGATGTTCTCCAACACCATCACAAATAAAAAAAAATAAATAAAAAAAATTTAAAAAAAAAAAAAAAAACCCTCAAAGCAAGTGGCATGTAGTCAATGGAAAATTTCCAGTAAGGCAGGGATTAAAAATGCACTGAATCCATTTTGGAAATCTTAGAGGATATCTCTTTGAACTTCTTTCTGCTAAGATGGTGAACAGTCCTAACCTTCATGGCTAAGACCCACCATGCCCACACACATTGTAGTAAATCACCCTCATCCCTTCATATTCCTTTGGCTTGATGTAAGTTCAAGCAGCTTCTTTCCATGAACCACTACCTTGTGGAACCAACTCCCAAGAGGATGATTCCCCAATCACTACAATTTTAACCTGTTCAAGTCTAGGGTTAATCATTATCTTTCACACATATCTACATCAGCTGTGCCTCTTACTCTGTGACCTACCTTGAGTGGCTCTCTGGCTTTGTACAGGATGAACATCATTCTTTAAAAAAAGAATTACACCTATTCAAGATGCTGTGTGTTTGTGTTGAGAAAGATTTTGTTATTTGTGTCTAAAGAATTAAAGGGTTCAATTTTAATTTGACATTTTTATTACTGCAAACGTTATTATAGAAATGAGTGTCTATTTCAAATAAGAAGTATTCAAATGCGTCTGTAGATATATACTTTGCATTTTCAATCATGAATAAATATGATGGGGGGAAGAGAATTTTTCTTGGGGGCCAAGATTTATCAATAGCTTCAAACCTCAGACTGGCCTGAAACTCTGCTCCCTCTCCTTACCAACTGTTTTGGTTTTGACCCAGCTCTCTTCACCACCTACAATCTTGTATTTATTTTTCATTGTATCTCTCATCTAGGCATTTGAATCTGGAGTTCTAAGCTTTGCTTTGTCTAGCAACAAACTTACAAGTTGTTTACACTCTCATATGTTTGTAAGTAATCATCCAAATACTGTGTTTGGTGTTGCTTAACCTTTGGTGACCTGTTGAGAAGCATGATTGTGCACTTATACCTATGCTTGAAAATTTCTAAGCAATTATATATATATATATATATATATATATATATATATAAAAAATTAATACAAGCAAAAGGTTTGTCACTTAGTTGATTGATGTTACCTTCGGATCCCGAATTTAATTTAAATACACTTGAGTTTCAAATAGATGGGGTAGTTGGTAAAAAAGGAGCAATTAGAATTACCTTCTATAATTTACAGTAATGTAATACTTTTTCATATAATGCTCACAGCCTAAATTAAGAGGTGTGAGCTACTTCTGAATTTTTAATAAAAGGGGTGTTTGGAATAAAGATGTCCTGAATTATTTCTTATTCAAAAAAGAATAATCAGCCTGGTTCATCTATTTGAAATCAAAAGATAACCGTAGAAAATGCTGTGTGTAATAAATATAATATATATATATATATATATATATATATATATATATATGTCATCATTTAAACCTGAAGGACTCAAAAAATTATAATCAAGCCATAACTAACATAACAATGTTAATTTATACAATCATCAGATGATATGAATTAAAATCAACTCTTACTTCATTAAATATTATCTCAAAGCATGTTTTTCTTGGAATCATGTTTATCATGTGTTAAATAAAAAAAAATTCCTTGCATTATGCTCTTTTGTACTATTATTTCACACTAAAATCCCTTGAATTAACCTTAGGAGAAATGGGGAGGTGATAGAACCACTGTATTTATTAATGTAAGCACTGGCTGTTTTAATTTTCTGGTTTTTCTCTTGGTTGTTATCAGAGAAATTCTATTTGTTGATCACTCTTAATGTTGCTCTAGCATTCTTTTTATTTCTCCACTTCTGTTTCAAATGGGCATTTTTTTTTCTTTTGTTTCTGATATTCCTTCAATTTTCCTCTTTCTTTCTCTATATTCTCTTTATCACTGAATAACTGCACTAACCACACAAAACACAAAATTTGAAAAAAAAAAAAAAAAAATTAAAAAAAAAAAAAAAAAAAAATGGAGGAAAAAATTCAACTCAACTTAGCAAGACTCAGATGAACTGCCACTTATAACAAACCGAAATGTATTTTCTTCAGTGAAGGTACATTGAAGAACTCATTCAGCATTTTGTACATTTTCATATCAAGTCATCACTCAAAAAAAGAAAAAAAAATTAAAAATTCATATTTTGGATCTGACTTACCACCAAAAATTCTGACATTATATTCTTCAAGGTCATAGAAAAAATATCAAAGAAAAACTATGCAATCAAGTCTTTGAATAAAAGTAAGACAGTTTCACAAATCACCAAAGATTTTTTTGCCTTCTTTACATTACTTTTTCTTTTTTTTTTCTTTTTTTTTTTTTCTTTTTTTTAACTGTTATAAATTCTTTATTACACAGTTGGGGTTGTGGCTGTTGTAAGTTGTTTTTTTGGGTTTTTTTTTTTTTTTTTGTACAATCCTTTTAAAAAAAAAAATTGATCAATTTGTATTTTTTGTTTTGTGTGTTCGTTCAATTTCTATGGCCTTAAAAATACAATAGTCATAATTTTTACAAGTTAATTCAAATATGAGACGCTGGTGGTGGTGGGAGGGAGTCACCTATCTCCCTCCCCCCACTTCCCAAATCCAACTATGATAAATGACACAGGCAAATACAAAATATCTGATCAGCATTAGATCTGGCGAAAGATAATTCTATTGCTGCTTTGTGTGTGTGTGTGTGTGTTTTATTTTTTTTTTATTTTTTTTTTTTTTTTTTTATTTTATTTTTTTTTGTAAAATATATACATTCAGCAAAATTGTAAAAAGAAAAAAATCAGGAAAAAAGTTACTTTTCAGCACGCTGTGTTGGAATGCTATTCACTACTGCCATTTGAAATGTAAAATAAATTTGAGATATTAACATTTTCTCTTGCTTTTATTGGTCTTTCTCTCATATCACACTTCTATATCTTTGTATATCTATGTATCATTTCCTTCATCTGCTTTGTAGATATCTAAAAATGTTCAGTTATGTGTAGAAATTCATTTTTTTTGTTTCTTTACCTTCTAAAAAAATTTAACCCATTGATTAAAGCAGAATTTAAAGCTTCTTTATATTAAAGAAATTGGAAATTTATTTTTCTCTAGTCAAAAATAGTTTATTTTTTTTAAATGTATCTAATTTTAAATAAAATTGGCAATTCTTAGTTGGCTTTGATATTTTTATTTAATTACGTTTTTTTTATAGTTGTTTCATCCTCAGTAATCTGACTACACCATACTTAACCTGTTACATTAAATTTAAGCAACTGAAAATTACAGGAGAAAGAAATTGAAATTTTAAAAAGAAAATGTGGCAAATGAACAAAATGCAAAATTGAATCAAAGGAAGCAATATTCATTAAAAAAAATAAACAAGATTCAAATCTGGTTATCAAGTTTTTTGTTACAATCATTTTGAATACTACTTTTATCCCATGATAGTTATACATTTATCCTATATTTTCATGAAATGTTTATGCAAATATTACAACTATTATGGGACACTGGTAATAATTTCAATCCAAAATTGGAAGGATTGCTGCACATTCTCTTTCCTGATATTCTACAGTATTCCTATAGAAATTAATTGGAATATATTAAATTACCTCTGTCCTATATTTGACACATTTTGTGCATGAAATGTGTATGCAAATGTAACAACAATTATGGGACAGAAGTAAATTATAATAATTTCACTTGTAAAAAATTTCTGATATCTCAAGTTTCCTTCTTTTACATACAATTTAATGCTTTATGGCTGGAAGCTCCCAATTGTGCTAGGAAGTTTCAAACGCTTACAGCCCGTGAGCACCTAAATGCGCCTAAACACTATTTCTCAATGCACATTAACACCTATCACATGATCAATTAGAGGTGCCAGACACTTACAAAGTTGTAGATTTCCAAAAACAGATCTCATAACCAGTAATACCAAGGAGGTTAAATTTGTCATTTGAAAGAGAAATCGGTTTACCTTTCTATAAAATCAACTTGGAATACTTGATTTTCAAAAGTTTTTGTGAGATATCAATTTAATTGATCATATATTCAGATTTTTCAACAATTTGTTCAGGCCTCCAGGGATTTAACAATTGAAATCACTTAAGTACAAGCTAATAGGGTTAATTTTTGATTTATCCAAATTTAATCCTGTGCATATGTTATATTAATATCATTTTGAAAATATCTTATTTACTCCCTCAAGACCTTTTTAATTATTAAATTTGCATACATAACTCGTACAATAAATGTAAAGACTATTGTGGTACTGTTATTTTTATTTATTTGTACCAAATTCAGTTAATTTAAGTATTTGTGTCTTTCATTTTATGCTTAGAATAAGCTTAAGAAATACAGTATGAACCAATTTATCTTGAGTGTCTGTAACCAGAGGTTGACCTCAGAAATAAACAATAGTGTAAGTTTTATTTAATGGTGTCAAAAAAGAATAGTGATGCTATCAATTCAGGATGCTGTAAAGTACTTTCTTTAAATGATAAAAGTTCTAAACTTAAAAATATATATATTCTAGACTTAAAAAAAAAAAAAAAAAAAAATGTTGAAAATTTTAAAATCACTGTTAAAAAATGAATCCATCACAACTTATTACAGTATATTGTTAAAATTGCTTTATTACTATTTTTAATCTTGTATTGTACCTAATTCATAGATTAAGCTTTATAGTAGGTATGTAAGTGTAAGAAAAACATAGTACCAAATACTATCTGCAGTTTCACAAAACATATTCTCCCATGGATAAGGAGAAACTACTGTATAGTTTTTGTCTTTATCTCTATATTTGTCAGCATTTTCTACTCATATTTTGAAGGAAAACTCGTTCTCTAAGAGCTACAAAAGATAGGATGTTATGGAGAGCCATGACTGCCCACATTTTAAAGGGATATAGCACATTGAAGACTTTCTTTAGGCAAAAAGTGAAAATTAATGTTAAAATAATATTAGGTTGGAACAAACATTTGCAGCATTTTTTTTTTTTTTTTTTTTTTTTTAGCAAATTTCAAAAGCAATAATTAGATATTTGTATATACAGGTTGATTGAAAAGTAAACTCTTCCGTATAGCTATAATTTTTACATAACCATAGAGCCCGTCATACGTAAAATAGGAAGTTACTTTTCAATCACTCTGTACATTTAGTCAACCACTGCTGTTCTATTACCTTTTACCATCTTTAAGGTAGTTTTATGATTCCATCCTCCTAGAACTTGGTATCTTTCTGGGTAATGAACCAGTCTAAGTGATTTTTACAGGCTTCCAGAGAACTGAAGTTCTCCCCATTTAAGAGAATTTTGTAGGCATCGAAATAAGAGGTAATCTGAGGGTGCAAGTTCAAATGAGTACAGCAGGTTTAGTAAGATTACCATCTGTACCAATTTCTGCTGTGTCTAGAAAGAGACATGAGGTCTGGTAGTATTGTGATGGAGCTGACACCTATTTTAATTGGCCAAAACCACATGCTTTTCATGGACGGCAACCTTTTAATTGGATCAATTGGAAATAGTAATCTTTTAAATTCAAGATTTGATTTTTGTAGGAGCTCATAATATACAATGCCTTTCTAATCCTACCAGATATCATCATCATTTTTGTGGTTAATGGTAGTTCAGTTCATATTTTACTTGTTGTAAACTATACACTTTTCATTGGCTGTGATCATTTTCTTTACAGAAATGGGTTATTTCTGTTGTGTTTATGCAGAATTGTAGGTAGAAATATGCTCCATTAAATTCTGAGGTACCCAAAAATTGTAGCAATTTATATATTCAAGTGTTTTCACATATTTTACAATGCTCATAAGATAAGTGAAGTATCTCTGATGTTCCATGCTGTGTGACCTATTATGTTTTGATAAACATTTCAATTTGGTTATCAACAACTGCAGGCCTGCTGGAATGTTCTTGCTTTTCCATATCAAAATTTCTACTTCTGAACTATGGCACCATCTTTATAAAACTGCACATTTTTTGGGCACTTTTTCCTTTCCACCTCTTGAAAAATGCTACAAACTTGTTCCAACCCAATATTTTACTTTTGAAATTCAAATTTTTTTTTGAGCTTGAACATTGGAACTAGTGGTGTATTATACTGAGCTTTCAACAGTAAAAGAACAAAACTACTTTGAAAATCAGTATTCAAAATCCAGTTTTTACCTGGGCTTGTGCAATGAAAACGGTCTTGATCATCATGTTAACCTATTTGGATAATGATATTTATTTGATGATACATGTATACAAGCAAATTTATCATCTTGTCTAGTCATTTGGCTGTCATTTTTATCTGAAGAATGCTGGTCAGTTCAATTGCCAAAACATTGTGACAAAGATAAAGAAATGGACAGTGGAATCATTGAATGATATCAATATTTCAGCTTGGAATTCCAGACAAAAATATTGTCTTGGTATCATCATGGAAAGCATAATTTACAAAGCAAGTTCTAACTTTATAAGACTATTCATGTTCACCAATGCACTAATACCTTTAGAAAAGACCTGAATCCATTTCTCCCTGCACTCTGGCAGATATCTTGATAAAATGTCTTATTTCTGTTATATCATTATGGTTAATACAGAACAGCATAAGTGAGCACTAAGGAATAGGAGTACTACTCTTTCATGTCTATATTACTTGACTGGATCATAGCTGTTACTCTTGGAGTCAATGGTGTAACAAGCCAGTAAGTATCATTTCATAACCATCACAAGACTTGGTACCAACCAGTCAAGAGATATAGTACTTTTGTTTAGATTATGCTTAATCCTATTTTATTCAAAATCATTTTTATATTATTTACATATGGACTATTGTCCTCACTTTTGTTGGTATCACAATATTTTGACTGTTGTACCGTCCAGTCTTCATTGAAAATGCCCTATTAAAATTTGTAAGTGTCCTTTACTGTCATTTATTTTGTTTTTCACCCATATCATCCTAGCATCAGATTAAACAGATATCTTCTTTTTTCCATATATCTAATTTATAATTATAAACTATAATTTTGAAAAGCAAAAATTTCACTAAAGTATGTTGGGGAAATTTTCAAGTTTTCATCTAAAATCAAGAAAGCACAAACTTTACACAAAAAGTTCAGAATATATAAGTGGGGAGATATTGGTTTAAACTGAAACTGGAAGGATATGGGTTTAGTAAATTATTGAGACAATGGCCATTTTTGTTGTTTTGTGATAATTTTCAGCTCATGATAGAAATGGTTTGGTTTCTTTTGTTTTTAATTAGACTAATAAAAGAAAGCATTCAAAATAGCCTTTTCTTTTCTTTTTTTTTTTTTTTTTTAACTTTCTCGGAAGGATACTTTTTTACATGTAATTATGAGTTCAAAGCTATAAATCAGGTATGAAGAAAAAAATTGGATATTGGATGAATTGCTGTTTATCTTCATGTGTTGTCCAATTTATTCTCTTGTTATTGAATGGTAAGAGTTTCTTATGAGATTTTTGTTGCTAACAAATATTTTATAAGGAAGAAAAAATAACAAATCTAAGCTTTTCTGTGTTGTATTTTGGGTTTTAGTTTATTTTATTGATTTTCTTTAACATTTGATTGCTTCTAACTTCTGTTTTTCATTCTTTAACCAAACGTTCGTTAAATTGTTTGCATAACTGATCACCAATGTTGTTCATAACAGCAGTTTTTAGTTTCTTGTCTGTTAACTCATTCATTTTTGCAATATTTACCTTCCTTTAATTTCCCAGAGGCAATTTTTTTCTTGT
Source organism: Acanthosepion lycidas (assembly GCA_963932145.1). Classification (NCBI taxonomy): domain Eukaryota; kingdom Metazoa; phylum Mollusca; class Cephalopoda; order Sepiida; family Sepiidae; genus Acanthosepion; species Acanthosepion lycidas. The sequence continues at coordinate 106,360,185 of OZ010578.1, read as the reverse complement.
CATTTATATTGAATGACAAAATAACTCATGGGACATTTTTTTTTTTTTAATCCTACATAGTATATTCAAAACAACCAATCTTAATTGACTGCATAAAAGTGAAATTTTCATTGTTTAATATTTTCTTCTTTCATTCTGTTAGAAAAAAATTTACATCAACCTAATTTTTTTGTTCACTGTTCATATTTACCGGACATTATTACTTTTGAGCTATTCTCATTTATTTAAAAGAAATGTTTGCTAATTATTTGTTTTATGAAGGGGTGCTGAATCGGCCTGATCCCTTTCCACAAATCTGACCAAACATGAAAATTTCTTGAATCCATTCTTGATCAGGCCAAGAACAATGTAGTCATTGCTTATAGTTGTGGCAAGAAAAATATTCTTCCATCTAAGCTCCTTTTCAGAATAAAATGTAAAGATATGACATATCCAAATTAAATAGGGATAAAGCTATTTAAGCTCAGGTTTAGTAATAAACTTGCATTTTTTTGTTTTTTGTTATGAGTGTAAGAAAAGGCAGGAAAGCTATGTTGGAAAGACAATGGTTAATTCTGTTAAAATTGTAGTGATCAGAGAAAACATTTGCTGGAAGTCTGATCCACAAAGCAGAAGTTCTTGATAAGAAACTGTCAGAGTGGAACTTGCTTCTTATTAATGGATTATTAGGGGATTGAGGATGATTCATCCTTGTGTATGTAGCATAGCGGGTCCCAGTTGCAAAGGTCAGGGCTTATGGGACCAAGGAACATAGCTTGTCAGAACACTTGCCATGGAAATAGCGATAATTTGAAATAGGCTTGTAAAGTTTCATCTGTGGGGAAATGGGTGGTAGGGTGGAAAATAATTCATCACCCAGAAGACTATATAGATGCTTTTGAACTCTATCAAGACAGGCAAGTGAAGAAGCAGCAGCTCCAGACCACATATGGTAGCAATACTCCATTTTGGGTCTGATTTGGCTCTTGTAGATATAGGTTGTCAGATAATTACTGGAGCTGTACAATGAACTGACCATTTTCCAAATAGAATATATATATATATATATATATATATATATAAATATGGGTTCTACTTGTCTAGAGTGAGCTTGAGTCCCAATAGATGTTCAAGGCAAGGATCCTCCTTATAACTGAATTTTTAAGTGGACAGTGAGTTCAACATGGAATGACAACAGTCTGTATCCTGTTTGAATGCAATCTTCAGGCCATGAAACAGACTGTTGCCACTCAGTGTTGGCCTCCCTGTTCACGTTTATATTTACACATACTCTATTCTTGATATTGAGCACTTTTATCCATAAATATAGCATTTAGAATGAATATTCTATTTTAGAAGAATGAGAGAAACAAATGAATCTAGTGTTTTGGTTCAGATTAATCTTTTGGCAATGCAAAAATTGGAATGTTTTTTGGAAAGTCCAAATCTCTGAGATCGTATGTCTCCACTGTGCTGAAAGTCAGCGGGGAAAATCGTGACATATTTGACTGTGGCTGCAAAGGTAACTAGGCTATAACCAACCAACACTTACGTATAAACCGACCATGTTTAATATTCGTCCTTGTGAGGAAGTAAATAACTTTTCACTGCTTGACTTGGATTAAAAAAAAAAAAAAAAAACATTTAAAAATGCCTACCCTCATCACTTTTGCTATGTTATTTGTTGGGGAATGAATGAGGCTTGGGTTTCTAGGTAGATGAACCAAAGAAATATATAGTAGAAAATAAAAGACAAGTAAAAGATTATACAAATCAAACACTATAATAGGATATCTAGAATATAGAAGAAAGGTTTTCAAATATATAGTTTATGAAATACACTAGATAAATATATACATGTGGACTATTGTCTCTTTTTGTTGCTGTTATTACAGCATTTTAACTGTTTTGTCCTCCAGCTTTCAATCCTTCAGGAAATCTTAAACTGAACGTTTTATTTAATCAATGGAGGTAGATTTTTCTCATTACCCTGCCCATGTCCTCTAGTTCTTATTTAGATCACTTTCCAATTTTCACTGCCTGGCCCAAGGATTGAACTCACAATAACTACATTGCTAAATTCACAAACTAATGTTTTAATCTACTATACCATTGGTACAATTCTCAGTGAAAAACTTGGAGCTTTAAACCTAACCTCTCTGAATATGAGTGTCTGCATGTAAATAATAATTCCTTATACCAGAAATTCAGACACAAACACAAGTGAAAAAGAAATATGCTATTTATTTTGTAATAAGTGATTCTATCTCTACAAAATTCATATTTTTCAAACAACAAATAATGTACAAATAGAAACAGTAATTTGTCCAATGATATGAAATTATTGAATATTGATACTGGATTCACTGAATTTGACTTCTGCTTTGTGCATTAAAAACAAAAAAAAAAAAACTACAATACAATATAAGTCACCAGTGCCATTCAAGGTAAAGATTTACTGAATGGCATGTATGAAATAAACTTAAGAGGAAGAAGTTTTTTTTTTTTTTTTTTTTTTAAATATGGAGATATGCCAGATAACGATTGACCATAGACTTGAAGAGGTTAAGATTGTAATGTTTGGAGAAGCATCAATGCAGGTGTCTTTTCAACAAAGTACTAATAAATGGTTACTAAAAAATGCTAATTACTAATTGTAATATACAAGGTTTTGGAGAGAATGGAAATAGAGAGGAAACTTACACTTAACATCAGGAAGAAGCAGTTGAAATTTCTGGGACTTGTAATGAGGAAGGAGGGCTTGGAAAATGTGATACTCACAGGACAGAAAGGAAGACAGAGTAAAGCAATGCATAACATACTACATGGTCTTGAGTAAGTGGATGGCAACACAGGGTCTGAGAGAAGTAACAAAAAGAAAAAAAAACTTATTAAGAACTACTAGGGAAAGGAAGATGTTCAGAGCCATGATCACCTACATCTTTTTCTGTCTCCTTAATTATGATCCCCCCCACCCTCATATTCTCTCACATTCAGTATCCCCTTGTATCTTAGTGTTTTTATTTGTTTGGGATGAAAGGATTAAAAAAAAACAAAAAACAAATAAATTCTACAGGGGCCCAACCCTATATCTAGATTATTTTTGCTCCAATTAACTAAACGCATAAGCAGAATTTTTTTTTTTTTTTTTTTTTTTTTTTTTTTAAAGAAACTAATTTGATACTCTTGTTGCAAAGGATTATGTTTTTACTAGTAACTCCCCACTCCAAAAAAAAAAAAAAAATATCCTCTAAGATTAACTACTCCTTGAGTTCACCCAATCTCCTTTCTTCCCTACATTTGATTTCTGTTCTGTATTGGTTACTGAATAAGTTAGGAAAATTGACCTTTTTTCCTTTTCGAATGGTATAAGAATAAATACAAACACACACACACATTTTCTGGGCTTGTTAAAAGAATCTAAAAGAAGCAGCACAATCCGTTTCCTTATACCACCAGTAGTCTTAGGATCTCTTATTTCAGCATCCAGTATTTTGTCTTAAGAATTTTTCTCTTGTAAAAAGTTCTGTTAGTCATCCATTTCATAATCTTGTATTGTTTCTCCAGCAGCTCCTAACAAAATACATTTGTGATTTCCAGATTATGGCTTATTTATTGAATATCATGTCAGTAAAGATACTTTGATACCTGATATAAAGATCATCTTACTTCATGCCAGAGTTAAACATTTTGTCCATCTCTTATAACCACCTTACCCTGATATATAAACACATGGTCTTTTTTTTTTTTTTTTTTTTTTGCTTTCTGATGCATTGGAATCTGATTCTTATATATAATATTAGTTTAAGTTTTATACACGCTTTATATACATTTATATGCTTGTTACTTGTTTTGTCTTTTGCATGCTATTATTTGATGTCTCCTGATTGCTTATACAATTTTTATAAATCTTTTTTTTTTCCTCCTATTTAATTCTCAATCTCTCTCTATTCCTGCTCCTCCATTCTCTTCCCTCTCTTTTTCTTAACCTGCCTGAAACATTATCAAGTAGTCTTTTCTTTTTTTAGTTATAAAAAGTAAAAAGGCACTTAAAATAGAATTAATTCCTCATCTATTTCTCTATAGAAATATTTAAATGTTTAATGAATCGCAAAGTAGAATAGTAAATATAACAAAGTAACTGATTTTTATGGGGAGTTGGTGGATTTATTTATTATATATATAAATAAATAAATAATAGCTGTCCACTTGAATTCAAGGATACCCATCTACTAGGGCAGCTAGCTAATCCCTATTGCAGATGCTTACTCAGGTACATTTGTGTTTGTTCAACACCGACAGAGCCCACTTGTAGTTTATACTGCAACTATGATGAGCAGACCTTAGTTACAGTTTCTGGGAGAGAGCGTGTTATCCAACAATTTGAAAAAGGCCAGCACACTGAAGTCCTCGGCCATGATGACTTGTAGCTTCATGCTAGCACAGCTATCAACGGCTCACAACAGTTCTGTCTACCTAATTTCACTCACAAGGCTTGAGTGAACCTGTAGTAGGGTTTTCAGGCACTTTCCAGAGGTGCCACATGCTGGGATCAACCAATTTATTCATTAGTTGGAAATACACTATATTAAAAATTAGTATGTGTATGAATATTTGTTTCCCCCTCACCACTGTGTATATATATATATATATATATATATATAGATAATAAATGCCACTTGGTTACAAAAAAAGGCTATCACTTCAATGGTGAACTGAGCAGTCATGGCCGTGCAGATGACTTTGCAAACCAGCAATTTGACACAGGAAAAGGTTTTGGAGTGTTTTGAAAGTGACTTTCTCTACCAGCATTCTCATATGCCACTTCAGCCTGTCACCAGACCTGCACATTTTATCACAAAACTGACAGACCTGTCAGGAAGTACATTCACATAAACAGCATTAGACTGGCAATTTTCAGGTAATCTAGCAAATGTAAAACCTGTTCTAAAATAATTAATTGAAGCAATTTGGTTTTATACACCATATATTTTTTAAGCTTGATGACATAACTAACAAAAATATAATATAGTTGTCTCATACCATTTAAATTTTATAACTTAGCTTATATGACAGTATTGAAAGACAATATGTCTTCCTTACTCTGAACCAATTATGTGTGTAACTTGCAAAATTTATGAACAGATGATTATGGTTGGTTTTTAATTAATGATTTCATAATCATTGTACATGTTCTAATACAAATATGTATGTATGTATATATATAATTCATGTATAATCTCCCTCCTGTTGAAGTTAAGCAACATTGAGCCAAGTTAGTACTTTGATAGGGTGACTGCTTGGGAAGACAAGGTGCTTTAAACTTTGATGTGCAGTTGGTGTAATGGATAATGACTTGGAATTGTTCATTAGAGAGCCAAGTTCTGATTCAAGTTAGGTTTCTTATATTAACTTATATGCAAATACTCTTGGGAAAGGTATGAATCCACCTCTTCCCCCCCAGCTATGGATTAATTAGTAAGACATATAACTAATTCCTCTAAAAAAAAAAAAAAATTTCTAGCTTTAAATAAGCTGCAAATGGTTGGGTTATCACACAACTGCCCTCAGACAATGGAAAGGACAAATTTTTTTAAGTTTTGCTTTTACTTCAATAATAAAGATACATTTCTAAAAGCCATCTTGAAGTTTATGGGATTATCCTGACCTGACCTGCCAAACTGGCTGGTTTGGGGAGGAGCAACAAGCCAATGCTCAATCTGAATTCAGTGTTTGAATTTATCACAGTGAATCTACAACTCTCCAAGTATATGAAAATTTTTACATCACGGCATCATAGAGCTTGGCCAAAGTGAACGTGGTAAGAGGAAGCTTATTTATGATGGTTATATCTATATGAAGCAGAAAGAACTGGCAAATAGTGTTATATTTTATGAATGTGAGAAATATCGGCATAGAAACTGTAAAGTTAATCTGGAAATGAATTAATTGACCATGTAAATGATTACACCAATGTAGACATACACCACCCAGAAATTCTATTTGTATGGCATGAAATAAAGAGGAAAGCTATTAACACCTAAGAGATCACACTGCATATCATTACCCAAACAGTTCAGTCTATATCAGAAGGTGCCTCAACTCAACTACCACCTGTAAGACATATTTGATGTGCAATAAGATGCTACAAACAAGCTCTCAGTGCTCCTCATCCCATTCCATCAAACCTCACAGACGTGGTCGTGTAGCTGAAGATTTACCTTGCACCAACATAACCACATGCAAGCTAACATTACTTTTTTTCCTTCCAAATATATGGACATTTTCTTGGAGAGAGAGAGCAGGTACGAATCAGATGCTTGCAGAACAACCAACACTGCCTAAATGTTATCAAGATTCAACAGTCAGAATTGCAAATATTATACAAGACTTCACAGCTAGGACCCTCCATACCACTTACATTGGATTAAACCACCCACATACCCACTGTATTCCATTGGCAAGAAGTTCCATTCAAACTGCTTCTTCCTATGAACCACTGCTCTGTGGAACAGACTCCCAAAAGGATGTTTCTGCAATCGCTATAATCTTAACCTGTTCATATCTAGTTGACCATTATCTTCCCCTTTTATCCATATAAACTACCCTCTTAATATAAGCGTCTACCTCAAGTGGAACCTCAGACCTTGTACAGGGTGAAACTTACTTTAAAAAAAAAAAATTTGAGAACTGCTATGCACTTTCTGAGATGTATATACTATAATTTGCAATTTTAGTTGTATAATTCTAGTGATATAAAAATATAAATCTTAGATAATTCTTCTCATTGGATAAAATGAAATGCAAGAATTGATTATTGTAATTAGTTTTATTAATATTTACTCTTCCCACTAAGTTGCCCCTTTCTCTTGGGGGTGGGCATTTCACTGCTCCCTAATATTGTAATCCATGTCCAAAACATTATTGAGCATGAAATGATATTTGATTTGCAATCATTCCACAGTATACTGAAGCCAATGCAAGAATTCTTGATGTAGTGAGAACATTTGGTCATTGTAGTCCAATTTCAATACCTTAGAGACATTACATATATAAGATATGTATATATTACATCAATTTTATTGCATAAATATTCTATTTTTGAATAATGTTTTGTTTTTTTTTTTGTTTTAATCTAAGATAGTATATGATTTAATACTATTGAATAAGGATTTCTTTTAATTGTTTATTTAGTGTGAGATTAGCAATACTAGTGAAATTTGATCAGCAAAATTTAATCCTAATTTTAAAATCAAATGGCAAAGCACCAGAGATGCTCTATGGTAATGATAATATTAGCCTTTTCCTTATAAGGAAACATTTGGCATTCGTTGACTAACTGAGCAGCTAGTACTACATTTGGTTGAAATTTCTAAAAGCTGTAAAGAGTTTTTCAGCAAAATAATTTTCTCAAGTCTAGTAACTGTTATTGCTCTTTCCAGTATTGATGGGGGCTTATTTCTTAAAGTTTAGTTTGAAGGAGTATGTAACATCAACATTTGGATTATGTTCGTTTCCTCTTCAAATTACATTTGCTATCCATTTTAGTTGTTGCTGCTGTTGAAAGTCCTCAAGTGATGTGCTTTCTGTTATTTAGTTCTTTGTATGTGATTCTCTTGTGCTAGTTCACTAGGTTCAAATAAGAATTATCCTTGTTAAGATCTACAGGCTTTACATATATAGTAAAAAAAAAAAAAAAAAATTTAGAATTTTTATATGGGTAAAAAAATTACTATATAAGAAATATAAAAATTTTACATATAATTTAAATACCTTTTGCGCTTAAAAAATGCTTTTAATATAACTTTTTTTATCTAATATAATTATTCTTTAAAAACTGACAATTTAAACAATTTTTTTCTGATAAAAAATATTACAAAAGTACACAATTTTAGGACAAATAAGCTTGGAAAGTATTTTCAACAGAATTATAAAAAAACAACTCCTTTTCTTTTATTTGTTACCACCATATTGACTGTAAAACGTCTTTAAGCTCCTTTAAACCAGTTAATTTTTGGTAGACTGTGAAACTGGCTGCACAGTCCCCTTAGCCTTACTAAGGGTCACTTATAGTTACATCAATGTTCTCAGCTCAAGAATCCGAGTCTGAAGTTATATACTTTTTTATATTGTTGATGTGATTCACCTACAAATTATCAAAAGATAGCTATAGAAATGATGACTCCCACCTAATAAATATTTTAATTTTATGATTACATGAAGTATTTTATCTTCATTAAATGAATACAGAAATAAATGAAATTTTCTAACCTCAAGGCCCAAATAAAACCTTCTTTTCATGTTTGGCCTTTTAAAAATACCACCCAATCATGCAGCAATAGATTCATGGTAGATTTAACTTTTGTATAACCCACTATTTTTAACAAGGAAATTTTTTTCTTCTTGGCAGACATTACAGGAAATCATGTGGAACCTTTGTGTTTGTTATTCTGGCTTATTCTCAAACATCTCTGTAAATGTGTATTCTATACTGCTTATATTTGTGATTATTTCTCTTGCTTTTGTTTAAAAAAAAAATACAAGGAAAAGACCATATTGCTATCATTAGAAATCATTATTGCTACTTTTAGAAATTCAAACTTATTGTATTTTCTTTTGCATAATACAAGATCTTAAACAAAAATTAAAGGCAAAAAAGGGGGGTTATATTATACACACGTACACATTTTCAAAATTTTTTTTTTACTCAGCTTAAAAACCTTATTTGAAATAGCAAGATTGCAAATACACTCAGTTAACACAATAGATAATAAAACACAAAGTAGGTAGGTGTTTATAACGATTGTTTACAAAAGGCATTTGATATGTCAGCAATATTTCTTTCTTTCTTCATTCTTAATAAAAAACAATATTTTTTAATTTCATAGTTTATTACTATATGGAAATATAATAAAGTCATACCAAACAGATTATATTTAGTATGATAAATTAATTAACACACTAAAATGGGAGAGGCACAGTGGAGTAATGGATAGCGGCTTGGATTAAGGAATTGGAGAGCCAAGTTCGAATTCCAGTCAAATCTATTACATTCACTTACGTGCTAATACCCTTGGAAAAGATATGAACCCTCTTCTTCTCCCCCCAGCTATGGGTAAATAGCAGGACAGATCAGGTTCTATAGCCTTGGATGGCAAGTGGTCTACCACAGAACCTACTATGGGGAAAATTTCTGCCTCATTAGTCATGTACCAAAAGATACATGATCGCTTAAGCGTTTATCATGTATGGCACATAACTGTCTAGAAATGTATTACCAGGAATGTATAGTTATCTTCTTTCCCCAAAAATTTGAAAATAGGGCTAAACACCTGGTTCATTTTCATTCATTAATATCATGAAAAATTAAATATCTTAATGAAATATATGCAACATTATTGAGATTATAATGGATAATATAGTACAACTTTTAAAAAAATTACATAAGCATGACTGTACTACAGGACTGTATTAGACTCAAGGATATAATTTATTCTGTTTTTAGCTTCAGAAACACTGGGTCATATTATATTCAAGTTGTATTATACACAATAATATACAATAGCTAATTTCATCTGTTTGTGTATAAAATATGTAAACTTCTCTCTATTTGCTGTTTTCATTCCATTGGTCTTGGCTCAAAAATTTATCTGAATATTCCAAAACCAAAAGCATGAATTCAGATCTTTTCTACTGTTATTAGTTTGTGTGTTTGTTTTTGTTTTTGTTTGTTTTTTGTTTGTTGTTTGTTTGTTTGTTTGTTTGTTTGTTTGTTTTTTTGCTTTTTTTTCATTGTTGTTAGTGTTAAATTGCTAAATTCAAAACCCATTGAAAATATTGTTGGCAATTATCAATTTTAAACACTTGGGTTAGTTTTTTTACAGTTCTATCCAAAGTTGCTATACTCTTGGGTACCATTACAAATGCCATCATGAAAACATCTTAGATGCTGGAATATTCATTTGAACCAGCATGCTTATTTCATAAGTTAAAAATTACCCACCATCATGACCATTCCAGAAGGTGCACATATTATTTGGAACAAAAGAGGTTACTATTAATGATTTCATGTTGCTGCAAGACAATTATTGCTTTTACTGCTTTCATCACCATCTACAAATTGTCTTGAATTATTGATTTACTATGAAAGAGGACCCAAGCCTTACAAAAATATTTTGAAGTTCCTGATATAGGCACAGAACTTCTTTGTACACACTAGCATTTTCAGTTGTTAGTATATTGTTTATTTGGTATCATCTAAATTATATTTACCAGTGGTAAGCATAAAAATATATATGAGAGAGAGAGATTTAAATTATGGTATATTTATGGGTAAAAGTGTTCAATATCAGAGAGCACATGGTATCTGACTATAAAAGTGGGCACCAAGCAATAACTGTCTTTTATGCTTGAATGCAATCTTCATGCCATACTCACTGTCATATATATATATATATATATATATATATATTTATCCAACATTATTTCTAATTACTATAAATGTTATTTTTAGTGGGTACACATATTTCATGTCCTATCCCTGATTTTTTTTTTCTTTGACGTTAATAACAACTGGCTTAGATTAAGAAGTCCTGCTGAAAAAAAATTGGACCACCAACAGGAATCAAACCTAATCCCCTTCTTTTTTATCAGGCAAACCACTTTTTTTAGCTATATATATATATATATATATACATACATACATACACACACAGAGAGAGAGAGACTCCTATTAATTTCCAAGTACATCTGTTTGCTAGAGCAGCTAGCTAATCCTAACCTTTGTTGCAGATACCTGTTCAGGCATACTTGTGTTACTTCAACACCCAATCCACCTGTGCTTTATACTGCAACTATGCTGAGTGGACCATAGTTACAGCTTCTGGGACAAAATGCATGATCTGGCGTGTTCACCAGTTTGAACAAAACTCGTAAACTCAAAAACTTGTGACTTCATGATAGTACAATCATTGACAACCTCTGAACAGTGGCATTTACCCAATGTCACTCACAAGGCATGGGTCAACTTGTGGTAGGGATTACAGGAACTTTCAAAATTGCTGTAGGTCAATAACTTCAAGAAGTTTCTTGACAAATCAATCATGCTGAAATTTGAACTCTGGTCTCATTTAAAAGCAAACTTGGCCATATATTAGGTTGGTGCAAAAATAATGTCGTTTTCTCACATAGTAACATATGTGAGAAAACGACATTATTTTTGCACCAACCTAATATATACACACACACACAGACACACACACATTGGGTGTAACTGCAAAATTGTTCAATTGTTAGATTAAGTGTTGAACCATTGTATCTTAGAAATGATTAAAGATATCTTACTGGAGTTCTCAGAGGTTTTTATAACACAATTGAACTCTACTTTGAACAATAAAAATGTATTTAGCTCTAAGTTGAAATTATGATCTCTCTTGTTGTTGTGACATCCTGATCCAGTTTTCCTCTCTACAGTTCCCTCTTTTTTAAATTTATTCACCATTCTCTTGATGGTTCTTGAATGGACTCTGAAGATGGAAGCCAGAGTATGAATGTTGGTACCCTTACTGAAGGCCTGAATGATATTTTTTATTTTACCATTGCCCTTGTTGGTAAGATATAGTGGGATTGACAAAATAATTTTAACCTGTTCTCTTTCTAGCTGAATAACTCAAAAGGTTTTTCAGTGATTCTTATGACATATGGTATCAAGATGTTTAATGTCTTATCTGGAAAATGAAACTCAATTAGTTTAGTGTTTTTTGTTTTTAAGACATTTTGTGGGATGTACAATTACACCATACTTTTACATGATTTGGACAATTTTTCTGTTACACCTTATATATATATATATATATATATAACACGCATTATAAAACGATTCACATATCCAAGTTTTATGGATACCTTTTTACATCCAATCTTTAGTGGATTTCTTAATTATATTTATTTATGTACAGATCATATTTTTTTGCCATCATTGAATATATACACACCTTATCCGTTCATAACTAAAACTTGACCTTTAAAAAATATTTTGTTACAGTTTTATTTTAAATCAAAAGCAAATACATTTTCATAAAAAAAAAATAATATGCAACTTTATAAGTAAACAGTAAATTATCAATAATAATTACAAAAAAAAGATAAAGATATTAAGCTATACTCTCCTGGTATTGGTTTTAAAGTGACACCATATATATATATATATATATATATATTGTGACCATTTTGTTTGAAGTTCATACTTTTTTGATTTTGGATGAAGACTTGGGAATTTTCCAACTTATTTCAAACTTATAAATCTGTAGGGAAAACAAGTGATATCAATTTAAACTGATGACAGGAGACTATAACTTCAGGAAGACAAAACTGTTTGAACTTAGATTTATATTAAGTAAATGTAGGAAAAATAAAGCAGAATAGCTATTATAGAATTCGTAATGAGAAGATTATAGAAAGAGATGCTGAGTACTTTAAGGAAGTGTGGAAGAATTACCAGGGAAGAGGAATAGAAGGGGGTTAAGGGATGAGATTTCTCAATCACTTAATGGCGTGATGCTGGGTAACACAGAAATACCTAAAAGTAAATAACATGAAGTCAAATCAACAAAAAGACCGAACAAATTAACCTGCCAAGTGAGGGAGAAAAATGAAAAATTCAACAACAATGAATAGACAGAGGCTGCAGTGACTATAGAAAAACAATGGGGATTTCCTTCCTAACCTTTTGTTTGAAGTAATGTGGAACATAAGCATTTTTGTTATGTCATTATTTTCTCCTCAAGTTACATATGCTATCTATTTTAATTGTTGCTATTGTTGAAAATTCTCAGATGATGTAATTTCAGTTATTTAGTACAGTTCTTTGTGATTTTATAGCAAGGTTTGAAAAAAAAATGATCCTCGCTAAAAGCTACAGGATTAGGTGGTTTTTTTGGGGTTTTTTTTATTTTTTATTTTTTTTTTTTAATTTAAGCCCTCTTTTCTAATAGTTTACAGGGAATTTTCAGCTTTTCATTTTAAAGCCCAATATGTCCAAGCAAGAGAAAAATAATACATTTCTAACAAAATATACTTACAAGAAAACTTATGAAATTTTAGCTTTATTATCTACTCATTCAGTTCCCGTCACTGATGACAAGATGACCTAATTTTAAGTCTAAATTGTTCCTTCATTTTAAAATACTATATTTAGTAAAAAAATATATTCAATATAAATACAGAAGGAATCAAAAATGGCTTCAAAAGGTCGCACATTTTGTCATAGTCTTTTCCTGTTACCTAGGGTTTGGTGCCAGATGGGGAAAATAGCCTTGTTGACACATCTCCATTTCAGTTTCATTCAAATTGTGTATGCATGTTTACATGAGTGCACATATAGTTTAATTCTATGACAGACCTAAAAATATTTCTAAAAAAAGTAAAATATTAAAAAATTATTCTATTTATTACTGAATAATTTCTAAAATGTTAAAAGATTTTATAATTATCTGTTTTTTTTAGTTTCAAATATTAACTTATTTTGTCTCTAACTTTCATTTTATTGCTCAGCCCAGGGCATATGGTTGTCTAGACTGAATGGTTGTGGAATGTATTATTCCAATGTCTTCTTTCAAACTGTGTGTGTGTGTGTATGCATGCATTAAATGACACAAGCTGATGTAAATCACTGACATATACATTACATACACACATGCAATATCACACACAGACACTGTATGGCAAACAGAATCAGCTCTTTTATAATATAGATTGCCCAGATAAAAAATACCATTTATAGATATCTACATAAGCATGATAATTTGTCCATTCGAGTACTCTCCCTCTTCTTCCATCTTGTACTCTTGCCTTTCTGACCAGGTTTATTTTTACTTTCACTTTTCTTTTTACTTGGTTTTTCTTTATTGCTTCACTTCCTCTTAGTCTTTCTTTAAGCACTGTTTTTTTTTTCTTTCTTTCTTTTTCCTACTATTTCTGTCTCTTCTTCTTTGACTTTTCAATAATCTTCACTTTGTACTGATCTAGCCTTCTCAAGCCCTTTAATATTTTTTAAGAATCTGCTCTTTTCTTGTTTTTGTGCATGTACTTTTTTTTTTTTTTTTTTTTTTTCATGAATTGCAATATATTAGGTTGGTGCAAAAATAATGATGTAATAATGTTGTTTTTTGACATTAAAAAAAACATTATTACGTCATTATTTTTGCACCAACCTAATAGAAGGGGAGAAAGATATGCAGCCATCATTATATATATATATATATATATATATATATATATATATATATAAAGGACCCTTATATACCCATTGCTAATATATATATATACATATTGTAGATATTTATTCATATGACTTGTAGATTGTATAAAAAAAAAAATGGCATAAAATGACAATTTTTCTACAATTTTTTTTTTTTTTTTATTTGCTTTTATTAGAATTTCTAATAACTTTTTTATTAAATTATTGTAGATTCTACAAAGGTTGATTTGGTGACTATTTGAATATTTTAAATTATTTCTTTACCAACTCTTCTAAGTAATCTTTTCCTTTTTTTTTTTTTTTTTTTTTTTTTTTTTTTTTTAAATATTAATACCCTTAAATGATCTTAATTTTTGAATATGATTTAAAATTAAAGGAAAAAAAAATAGAATTTCTTTGAGTACAGTTTTCCAAAAAATACCAGGATGTAGATAAAGGAATTCTAACTACCACACAGGCACCACATTTGGTTCTGGATAATTACTGACATGGTCAAAAGTACTTGAAAAAAACAATATGAACTTCAGAAAGTTTATCCATAATTTTGTAGCACAATACTCGACACCTTATTCAAGATTTGGAAAAATACAATAAAATATTAAACATATACACCTTGTCGGTTCTTTTTAATCAAACTTGTTTGGAGAGATATAAAGACTAAAGACTAATAGTGGTTAGTGGCTAAGTGAATGACAAAATGGAAAACCTCCTGCATAATGTGTTTTGTCTCTAAACAAACTTCTTCAGACTAATAATAGTTTTATGAAATCTGTTTTATCTTACTGGAATGGTGAAGAAATGAACACATGCTTAAGATACATGAATGCCTAGCTTTAAATGAGCCATGGGGAAACTGCAACCCCACAGGCCACAATCAGCCCATTTGGCCTTCTGAATGACACAACCAAATTAATGAGGAAAATAATATTTATTAATATTTTGTATTTTGTTTCATTCTCACTTGTTCCCTCACATTGTCTCTCATGCAAAGAGATTGAGAGAAGCTGGTGTTAAAGGGAAATAACTATTAAATGCCTGAGTAACCTCCCTTATTAATGCCTGTTACATTTTGGGTATAGTTTGACTAAACCATATAAATAACCATGATTAAGCATGATGTTTCTTGAATTTTGTAACATTTTGTTGAAGGTAATGTTCCAATCATTTTAAACCATTGGTGATTAACATTAACAAAATTCATTCATGTAAAAATATTATGCTTTAGAAATGAGAAATGTTCATGTCAATCTTTTTTCTCTGAAGAAGAAATATTTTTTCTTTAAAAAAACAAAGATATTTTTGTATTTTCAAATGAATAAATTAGAAACAAATCATATACAGTAACGTATGTTAATCATCAGTGATAATGTTATACAATCTTCAGTTTTTAAATTGTAGAAAAACAATTTTTTCGAAATAAAAAAAAAAATCAACTTTTTCCCCATTTCTAAGGCAAATGTTTACATATATGATCTTCTGTAGTGAAAATGGCTGCTTTACTTTCAACAAAAAATAAATTTGAATTTTTTTTTTTTATTAGTGCAACTTGCCTTATGATGAGCCATATCTTATGCAACCCACTGTCAGAAAATGTTGCTCGTGCCTGCTTTAAATTTTAAACTTTTTGATGTTCAGTGTATCTTGAGGTATAATCTAGACAACCTCATTCAGTTTTCTAGAGAGAATGGAAAATCAAATTGGGACATAATATGAGAATCATTAGTGAAATCGGCAAATTAGATCATATCCCATGGGAAAATGGAGAGAATGACATGAAATTCTTAATATGATGAAACGGAAATGGCTGACAATACTACACTATGCAAAGAAATTAAAAACAAATGGTGGTAGACAAAAGAGGAATGGCTCAACTAAAAGTCTGTAAAAATAGAAAGCATGAGCATCACTAATAAAGCAGATATGCATAAAAGTATAAGAGAAATAAAAGGACAAAAGACTTGCTCATCGATAGGATAAATAAAATCAATAGAGGGAATACTGGTAATAGAGAAAGAAAAAAAATGGCAAAAAGATGAATATATTGGAGAACATTTCTATGACAAAAGAGGAAAACTGGTGATGTAAGAAATATTAAAGCGATGTCAGCATCGACCCAGTTGAACAGGAACAAAGCAGCAGGACCAAATGCGATTGTAACAGAGACACCAGCAGCCTGTGATTATTTCAACATTGAAAAAAATTAGACATAATATATATACGACAGAGGTGAGATACCAGAAAATCTAAGTAGATCCATTTTCAGAGCGTTGCCTAAAAAAACAGATGTAAACAAATGTGAATTCCTTCAGACAATCAACCTAATGAACAACATAACAAAACTTATCACCCAAATTATGATGAATAGAGTACAAAGCAGAATTAGACCTGAAATAAGACAAGAACGATATGGTTTCATTAAAGACACTAGAACAAGGAATGCAATATGCTCATAATTATATCAAAAAGAGAAATACAAATGCAACAGGATGTTTTATAAATTATGAAAATGTGTTTGATAAGGTACAATGCAAAGAGCTGTTTGAACAGCTCGGTAAGATTAATTTATTTGGGAAAGATATCAAAATAATCCAGAAATTATACTGGGAGCAAACTTCCTGCAGATGGATAGAAAATGAATTCAGTAAATATGTGAAAATAGAAAAGGGCATAAGACAAGGGTGTGTCTTCTCACCAGACCTATTCAACCTTTATAGTGAGGTGATCCTGGGAGAATTAGAAGTCCTCCCAGGATTTATTATTAACAGCCACAATCATAAGATATATGCATGACACCATGTTAATAGTAGACACAGAAAGGAAACTATAAGAATTCCTCCAGAAGGTAGTAAAGGAAAGTGAGAAGAAAGAACGTATGATTGTCAGCAAAGGGAACAGCTCAATATGCAAGCTAAGAATTGGAGACACGAAAATCAAGCATGTACAAAAATTTAAATATCTAGGAATTGTTTTGATATAGGATGGGATATGTGACCCTGAATTCCATAGTGGCATTGGAAAAGCAAATGGTGTGAAGATCTCCTTATATATGAAGAAGAGACTTGAAACAATAGAGAAATATAGTTCTATAGAAAAATGCTGACAATACCATGAACTGAATATGTAAGTAACAGTTTTAAGGAAAATGGAAACAAAATAGATACTTCTACTTAGAATTGGAAAAAGCTAGTTGAAATTTTTAGCACAAATAATGAGAAAAGAGTACTAGGAAAATTTGATACTCACAGGACATTAAAGACAAGAAGGACACAAGAAAATAACAAATAACCTACCTAATGAACTTGTGTAAATGGTTAGCAGGGGATAGTAAAAAAAACAAAAAACAGCCTTACTAAGATCTACAAAGGATAGGAAGTTGTGGAGAGTCATGATCGCCCACATCATAAAGAGTCACTACACATGAAGAATTGATAACGAAAAGTAATAGGAAGCTAAACGAGATCTGCTTGGGCATATATATCTAAAAACTGCATTTAAGAAATTATGTAATTCTTTTGTCATTCAATTACTTGCGTGTATATATATATATATATATATATATATATATATATAAAACTGTGGTTTTCACTGAGCAGTAATAGTCTGTTTCAGGTTTAAACACAATCTTCAGGCCATGCCTGATATTGAGCCTTTTTACTAATAAACATAGCATACCTTAAAACACACACACACACACACATATATATATATATATATATATATATATATATATATATATATATATAGCAGCTATTCTTCTTTTATACAAGTTTCATAGTATGCAATGCACAAGAAATATTTTATGTTTTAGCTTGTTTTTTTATTCAGTTCTTACAATTTTTCTTTTAATAGGACCAAGATTGTGTAGAAACTGTCTGTAGTGATTCTACGCACTCTTAGTCCCCATAAAAGAAAAAAATGTAAAAATACTAAAAATAAAAAAAAAAAATATTCCTTATCCATTGTATTCAATGAAACATATTTCCTACTATTACAAATGTTGATTTATGGATACCCATATTTGAGTAGATGCCCTGTTCTTATAAACTCTAAATTATGTCTACCAGACTGTGCATTCAAGAGACTTAATAAAGACAATGTGCTCTCTGATACAAAATGGTAATTGAAACCCTACTGGTTTGTGACACTCTCTGTGACTAAGCAACACACCAGATCTACTCAAACATGGGTATCCATAAAATCAATATTTGGAATAGTAGGAAATAATCCCAGATAAGAAATTCATAATACATGTACATAAATTGGTTAAAATATTAATTAATAATAATTTAAGTATCAAATCTCTGGATCTATATATGAAGTATAAAGTTGTCCAAACATTCAGTTGTTGCATAAATTTGCAGATTTCATTTGTACATGGAGATGCTGTCATTTGTGGCATTAAGCTGACAATTTAATAAGACGAATTATCTTGCCTGAGGTAGCAAACAGGTTAAATTTCCTAAAGATATTTACTCCTCCCTGCCCTCCTCAGTCCCATTAGCCAGCCCCCACCCCCAATGGCATTAGGTTCACAGCTTCACCAAGTGTTACTGCTGTGCTTTCTATATTAAGTAGGTTTTAATGGTGGGGTAGGTAGATGCCTGTCCTATGCCCTACCAATTTTAAATTCAGACTTGTTTGTCTAGACTGGTTGTCAACCAAGGCTAGAGAGAACAGTCTGCTCTGCTACTTAACTCATACCTTTCCTAAGTGTATTTATGCCTCAATTGTTCATAAAATGCACATATGTGTACATCTTATCAGAATGAGATGTATGGAGCCTGTTTTAATTTAACACACTTGCTTTTAAAAGTATCTGGCTAAAAATTCTTGTAACATAATTTT
Organism: Acanthosepion lycidas; assembly: GCA_963932145.1. NCBI lineage: Eukaryota > Metazoa > Mollusca > Cephalopoda > Sepiida > Sepiidae > Acanthosepion > Acanthosepion lycidas. Next base: position 106,341,104 of record OZ010578.1, on the reverse strand, counting down.
ATTCATTTTAAATTTTATCCAGTAAAATCATTTTAGTTTTTGGTCAGTGTCGGCTGATTTTTTTTTTTTTCTTTTCTTTTCTTTACACTAAATGTTCACCCATTACAAGGCCCAAAAGCCACTCAAGGTAGGAGGTTACTGAATGAGGTTGTTGTATAGTTATAGATGGGGGAAGGGAAGAAAGTGTAGACTCTGAGGATACATTGACCTTAGATATGAGGTGATTAAGATTGTATTGTTCTGGGAAGTCTGTTTCATAAAGTAACAACTCTTGGAAAGAAGCTGTCCGAATGGAACTTCCTCATTACCAATACAAAAAGAATGAGAATGGTTTGTCCTGGTGTATATGGCATGGCAGGTTTTAGCTGCAAATGTTTTAAAATAAAGGTTGATTTAGTTATACAAAATAAATTCATAGAAAAAAAATATCTCCATCAAAAATATTCCTCCTGAACTGCGCGTATTTTTCCATAGCAGTAAACTATCACTTCTTAATGAATATGTCTTTCAAAGAATTAATAAATTCAATATAGGTTTCTTTAATTCTATCCTGGTTTTCAATCTTGCCTGCAAAGGAAGTAGTCTTGTTACGTTATTCTGGAGGAGAGAGATGAAGTGAATATACAGAATGCAATAGTTACCATTTTCAACTGATTCAACTTTAGTAATATCATTTTTGCAATGTTTCATTCTTTTCTTTCTTAGATGAAGCATTATCAAATATTAGTATTAATATTTCAACTGATATTGCTCTCATCCAAATTTAATTTCTTTTTACTTGCAACTATTAAAATAAGGGCTTATGGATGCATCATGTTGAAACATCGGTTCCCATACAATCACCAAAGTTAAAAAATGTCAAGTCTGGTCAGTATCGAGATGAGTGACCATTTGAGAATATCAGGTGCTGTAAGCATAGATGTGCATGTTGTGTAATGGATAATGGCTTAGAATTGTCAATCAAAGGGCTGAGTTCCAATTCCAGTTGCTTGAAATTTTTAATTGGAGAGCAGAGTTTCAATTCTTGTTGGGTTAGTTATAATCACTTGCATGCAAATGCTCTTGGGAAACGTATGAATCCACCACTTAACCCTCCCCATTATGGGTTAATTAGTAAGACATGTACCACTAAACAGTTATATTCCCCCAAAATCCTTACACTCTAAAAGTATTTTCTGGCTTTAAATAACATGAAATGGGTCGATAAGTTGTAAAAAATGAATCAGTCAAAGTAAGGAATAGCTAGAGAGTTAATTGACAGCAACCGATGATTTCAGTGGCCTAATCATAAGGTAGCTGTCATGTTAAAACAGGCTAGCCATGGAAAAGGGAGGCAAGTTCAAGTGTCATCGGAGGTTTTTGACAGTCCATGTTGCTTAGTAACAACTATAAATGAGTTGTGATAAAATATATTAGTAGTCAATATATATATATATATATATATTAGTGGTCAATAAATATATATATATATATATATATATATATATATATATATATATATATATATATATATATATATATTAGTGGTCAATAAATATATATATATATATATATATATATTAGTGGTCAATAAATATATATATATATATATATATATATATTAGTGGTCAATAAATATATATATATATATATTAGTGGTCAATAAATATATATATATATATATATATATATATATATATATATATATATTAGTGGTCAATAAATATATATATATAAATATATATAAAATTCCCAAGAGGATAGAATCCAGGTAGAACTCAATGTCCAGGACAGAGTAAGAATATAAAAAGCTCAAACACTAATATTCCATGGTTATAATTTATTACAAAATTATTATAAATTATAACCATGGGATATTAGTGTTTTAGCCTTTTATATTATATTATATTTTATTTTATTTATATATTCATATGCAAGTAATACCAGCTAAAAACGAATAATGAAAGGCAAGAATTATAATGCTTCAAAATGATACACTATTCTTGAATAGGAGAATTTTTGAATGCATTATTTTAAAGTGACCTGCATATATTTCTATATATGAATTGTTGCATCATTATAAAAGAAACTATGATGTATGAAACATCTATTCCCCCAAATGCTCTCTGTAACCTTTCTGAGTTGCCTTTCATTTTTAGCTGATGTTCCAGCTTCTCATTCATATTCAGCCATTTTGCAACTATTTGGTTATTATGTAAAATTAATTTTTCATCAAAAAAGATGCTAAGATGCAAAAACTGAATCTGTTCCATGTCATTAAACAGTGCAAACCTTCATATTTCTGAAATCTTGTTTCTCATTCACTTCAAATGGAACCCATTTATCAAGCTTTCAAATACTTCCAATTGATGCATTAAAATTTGCATAACTTTCAACTGAGGTTTTGGATCATTTTCCAACACAGCTTTCAAATTTTCATCACAAATTGGTAGTTTTCTATCTTGGTTTTCTGAACTGAAATCTCCACTTGAAAATATTTGGTAGTCTAACTTGCTTACTATCATTTTGTAACAGATACACACTTCATGCTTGCATTATATAATCTAACCCAATTGAAAATACTATAAAAATACATAGACTTTGGCATGCTTCAAGGTTCAAAATCTAATGATTACCAAAATTATCACATAAAATGAGAACTTAAGAACTATAAAAAGAAAGTTCATAGCCTGAATAAACAACATAAATTTGTTGAATATGCATCTTGCTTTTAGTATAAGCAAAGTTTAAGTAAGTTTTTACTTGAACACATGAATTTGTATGCTTAAAGGAAATCATGCTAATTCTGTTTGCAACTTCAAAAATTAGATAACGATATAGTTTGTAGAGTACTGTGACAAATTGCCTAAAGCTAAATTAGCTAAATGTACACAATACTTTGTGTGTTTTGCATGTAGGTGGCCATTTGTAATGGGAAAAGTGTGCATGTATGAGTAATAATCCTTATAATACAATCGTCTGATGAATATTCATGAGCTCATAATGTATTTAAGGAAATGCTTAAACTGGCAGGCAGTCCACTGCAAGCAACTGTTGAGAAAAGATTGCAATTAGTTACAATCTATAGTGAACTGTGTGTTCCACAATTTATGGTGTTGAACAGAGTTCCTTTTCTTTCCTCAGCATTGACACCATTTTAAAGTCTCTTTATTCTTGTATCACAGAATTAGCTTTCTTGCAAGAACAAGTACAAAGAATAAGCCTTATCACTAATGCCACTAACATCCTGTGTTTTTATAGTGCAAATGAAAAAAAGGTTTGCTTAAATAAGTGTCAAGTGTGAAAAACTTGATCATGTTAAAGAGGATTTCATTTTATTTTCTTTAAGTTCAAATATGAGTCAGCTAACAAAGCAAGCCCAGTCTTTGCCAAAGACCTGCTGACTTCCCAACATTAATATTGCAAAATTCTTTTTCTTTTTTTTTTTTTATTTTCACATGGGTTTACGAATGAAAGGATGCTAAAGTTTTCATCCCAACCAAGAAAACATTCTCAAGAAATCCTAATGTTTAATCAGAACTTTTCAGTGCTCCCTTGTGCGTGCATATATAAAAGTTTCATTAAAGACAACTGACAAAGTACTGCGATTAATCTTATTTAATTTTTCTTGTGTTTGTACAAGTTTTCTTTATACAAAGTGTGTAAAAACTTCTGACCCATGCTTCTCCAACTATTACAGGTTCTACATAGAAAACATGATATTTAAACAAGTTACTAAACCCAAAATATATGTCCGCTATGTAGACGATATTTTTATTTTAGCCAAAAACAAAGAAATTGATAATCTCAAAACCACATTCGAAAAAAACTCTCTCCTTAACTTTACCTATAAACTTAGTCAAAAAAATAAACTCCCATTCTTAGACATTTTTGTAGAATTCGGTAATAACACATTCACCACTTCATTATACAAAAATCCTGCTAACAGAAACTCTTGCCATCTTAATTTTAAGAGCGAATGCCCACTTAGATATAAAATAGTAGTTATAAAAATTTCCTAAAGAGATCACACAAGATTTCATTCTCTTGTCCTCTTTTCCTTAAAGAACTCAATAATGTAAAACAGACACTTGTTAACAATGGTTTTCCTACTTCATCAACCACCAAATTAGACTAATAACAATATGAACATACAGATAAAAACAATAACATTTTCTACAAAATCCAAATATTGTTAACTATAAGGAAGATAAATTTTCTCTTAGAAATATCAAAATACACAACCCCAGTTGACCAGAACAAGAAAATTAATTATCTATTAAAAAAATTTAAAACAGTTAACCTTATCAAAAAATAACACACCCGCAAAATCAAAACTAGAAAGAACCAACATTATTTATGAGTTCAAATGTCCCTTAAGGAACTGTGTTCCTGATCAAACCAAACTCATAAATAAATGCATTGATCATACTACAACATGCCTATCTAGACAACTCATATTACGCCTACCCAACCATAGCACAATTAAATATACTAGTAGAAAATACAAGTATCATAGCCTCATCCACATGTAAAAAAAAAAAAAAAAAAAGTTTAGAAATAATGGAAGCCCTCAAATAAAAAAGGAAAAACCAACTACAAACATGGCCAATGTGCTGATCATCTTTGGAAAATAAAATATTCCTATGACTTCAGACACGTACATAAAAAAATGAAAACATTCAGTTAAAAATAAAAATAGCCCTTGATAATGGCTAAATAAAAGCCAAAAGCACTCAGATATGCCAAACTTTTAGACAGTTTTTACACACTTTGTGTCCAGAAAAAAAAAAAACTTGTATGAACACAAGAAAAATTAAGTACCTTGTCAGTTGTCTTTAATGAAACTTGTATAAAAGAAGGATTGCTGCCCAAATACAGAATTATTATATATATTGTGTAGTTACATGAAATTCAAAAATTTATTAAAGATTCTCCTGTGTTATTTTAAAAAAGAAAAAGAAAAAAGGTTATTAATATCCAAAAAGAAGGCTTACACAGGAGTATCTTTTTAAAATATATAATGGAATTGAATATCTCATCATTTGTCCTACTTGAACATTGTGAAACAGATACATAACTATCTAGGTGTCTACACAAAACTTTAAAAAAGTAGCAGAAAGGCAGCTATACCTTAATACTGTTTTCCTTATATTTAATTAGGTTAAGAAAAACAATACTCCTCTGGCTTTGTCTGGGGATAGTCTGAAATTAATATTAGCTCAAACTCCCAGGTGGCCACACCACCTGAGGCATCCCCAAATACATATATTTATTCCTGGTGTGTCAATTATTGTTGTAGACAGGACCAAATGATTATTTTGATCTTTTGGTTTCTCTTTCAATTATTAGAACACCAACATAAACGACTATCACAACTTGACTATTATATAAAGATTTACAGAACAAAACTTTTGCTCTCTTATTACTGAAATACATTTTTTAGTATCAAGGACTTTTTTTTTCACTGCTTGAAAATATTGCATGAAATTATTTCTGTAAATGCTTTATCAACCAATGAAAAATCCTACTACTTCTAGAAAAACTTTTTCTACCAACTTTAGGAGAACTGCAAGTACTTAACTTCTTAATGCCTGTTGCTCCATTAGTGAAACCCATTTTAAGGTCTACTTCTTTAATACTAAACAAGCATTAATTGTATTTTAACATGATGTTTAACCACATATTGTATTTTAGTCTTTTCTGTATGTTATTGATAAAATAATAAAAATTAATGCTCATCTGATATTAAAAAAAAAATGTCTTAAAATGTGTTCCACTCATGGAATAATGGACAGTAATTAGAGGTGTGACTGACTATAATTGCTATCAACACTGAAAATAGAATCAGAACTTGACTATTATTTCAAACGTTTACAGAACCAAACTTCTGCCCATTTACTACTTCAATACATTTTTTTTTTTTTTTTTTTTTTTTTTTTTTTTTTAGTATCGGGATTTTTTTTTCTTACTGCTCAGCCAATGCATTTTTATCAACCAATGGCAATTTTCTCTAGTTCTACTGAAAAATGTCTAGAAGAACTCTTTGTACCAACTTTAGGAGAACTGCAAGAACTTAACATTTTAATGCCCATTGTTCCACTGGTGAAACCCATTTTAAGACATTTCTTTGATACTAAACAAACATTAATTGTATTTTAACATGCTGTATAAGCACATATTATATTTTAATCTTTTCTGCATATATTATTGATAAAATAATAAAAATGTCCATCTGATATAAAAAATGCATTAAAATATGTTCCACTAGTGAAACAATGGGTGCTAAAAGGTTAATAGGTTTGACTAGATAATTGTATTACTATGTAGAGTGGAGAGTTCTTTTCCCAGATATCATAGAACACTTGTTTTGTTTTAAGAGTGGGATAGGTGTTTTTTGTTTTTTTTTGTTATTTTTTTAAAATTCTTTCCTTTGTTTCACTTTGTGTTTTATCTTTACGTCTGATCTCTGATCTGTCTCAGAGCAACGGATGTGTTGGAAGGAGACAAGTTAACATTTTGGCATGCCAAAAAAGAAGCGGCCTTTCATGTCATGTCCAGGTGCCACCAATATTTGAATAGCAGTCTCTAAGGTGGTAAAAACAAACAAACAAATAAAACATCTAAAAATATGTAAGAAAATCACAAGGTAAGCCTATCCATCTTATTTCCTCATTACTGTATTAATCAGGCATGCAGACTATTAACATTAACAAACAAGCAAGCATACATTTCAATATTTTTATTAGACAAACTGTCTTTGCCTTCAGAGGAGATGTGATTTTTTTTTTTAAATGGTTAATTTATTGAGCAAACACTTGAAGAAGTAAAGTTTTAAGAAGAAACTGGGCAATTTTCATGATTGAAGGTGAAGCCTTGGTATCTTATTTTTTATTTTGTAGTTGAATATGTCACATTTAATTGTAAAGATTCAAAAACAACTGATTATTAGTTTTACTCCATCTTATTATTCTTTATACTCTTCAGCTGTTGAATTAAACTTCAGAAAACCAAAAGTAAAGAAGTAAATTCTGTTGATTTAAATTCACATTCTACATTTCATCATTTTAACCACTTTGGTAATGAAAATCTGAAATAGAACACTCATCATTCTGCCATCATTTGTTTCTCTGATTCTATGGGTTTTATGATCTAGCAATTTTCTTTATCTCTCACTCTTTGTCCCTATTCTTCTCTTATTAATTGTTTCGTTTTCTCTTTCTTTTTTTGTTTCTTCATTGTTTTCTCTCTCTCTCTTTTCATTTTTCTCTCTCTCTCTCTCTTTTCATTTTTCTCTCTCTCTCTCTCTTTTCATTTTTCTCTCTCTCTCTCTTTTTTCATTTTTCTCTCTCTCTCTCTTTTTTCATTTTTCTCTCTCTCTCTCTTTTTTCATTTTTCTCTCTCTCTCTCTTTTTTCATTTTTCTCTCTCTCTCTCTTTTTTCATTTTTCTCTCTCTCTCTCTTTTTTCATTTTTCTCTCTTTTCATTTTTCTCTCTCTCTCTCTTTTCATTTTTCTCTCTCTCTCTCTTTTCATTTTTCTCTCTCTCTCTCTTTTCATTTTTCTCTCTCTCTCTCTTTTCATTTTTCTCTCTCTCTCTCTCTCTTTTCATTTCTCTCTCTCTCTCTTTTCATTTCTCTCTCTCTCTCTTTTCATTTCTCTCTCTCTCTCTTTTCATTTCTCTCTCTCTCTCTTTTCATTTCTCTCTCTCTCTCTTTTCATTTCTCTCTCTCTCTCTTTTCATTTTTCTCTCTTTTCATTTTTCTCTCTTTTCATTTTTCTCTCTTTTCATTTTTCTCTCTTTTCATTTTTTCTCTCTTCATTTTTTCTCTCTTCATTTTTTCTCTCTCTTCATTTTTTCTCTCTCTTCATTTTTTCTCTCTCTTCATTTTTTCTCTCTCTTCATTTTTTCTCTCTCTTCATTTTTTCTCTCTCTTCATTTTTTCTCTCTCTTCATTTTTTCTCTCTCTTCATTTTTTCTCTCTCTTCATTTTTTCTCTCTCTTCATTTTTTCTCTCTTTTCATTTTTTCTCTCTCTTCATTTTTTCTCTCTTTTCATTTTTTCTCTCTCTCTCTTTTCATTTTTTCTCTCTCTCTCTCTCTTTTCATTTTTTCTCTCTCTCTCTCTCTTTTCATTTTTTCTCTCTCTCTCTCTCTCTCTTTTCATTTTTTCTCTCTCTCTCTCTCTTTTCATTTTTTCTCTCTCTCTCTCTCTTTTCATTTTTTCTCTCTCTCTCTCTCTTTTCATTTTTTCTCTCTCTCTTCTCTCTCTCCCTCTCCTCTGTCTCAATTAAACCATTTAACTATTACTTTATTACAAATTTCACTTCTTTGACTCAATCTTCAACCAATGACAAATCCATAAACTTAATAATCTTACTGATTTGCTCTTGTGATGCTCTTTGATTTGCTGTGTTCACTGAAGCTGATGTATTGTCTTCATTTCTTTTTTTCTTACTAATGTCAAATGAGTTTAACTTTTGCTGGTCTTGAGCTGACCAAAATTTTCTTTTAGCATGATAAACCAATGGAATCATTAAGTCACTAGTCAGACTTGTAATTAGTTTCTTGTACTTTACTGAACAGAAAATGAATGTTCTATTATTTACTGCTGCTATTATTGTTGTTGTTGTGGCTAAATTTAGTTGGTGTAAATGATTTCTTGCAAAGCTTAAAAAAATATTGAACTTTTTACATGATGTAGAAAATGAATTTGAAAATTATTTTGCATGCGACACAATAATGCTTGATACTTGATGCCAGTATATTTGCTACGTTTTGTTATTGTAATGACTATAATACTAATTTTGAGACATGTGTGGCTATGAAATTTTCACTGTATGTTTGATGTATGTGGATAGTATTCAGTACTGAATTAAGTGCATTACTTTGAAAAATAAACATTTGTTGTACAAAATAAATGCCCTTTTATAACATTAGGGTGCAGTTTTATTAATAGATGGACAATGAAATATATTAATGTGTTCCAATAGTTTGTCATTGTTGAGTAATAGTCTTGCAGATCATTATTGGTAAAAATGATCCTCACTGAGTGCTCCGTGACCTTGTGCCAGACATAAATTGAGTCAAGTAAATAGAGTAGCAATATAATTTGGAAGAAAGTAATATGAGCAGTATTCAAAAAGTTCAAAATTAAGCTTGCATTGAATTTTTTCATTTATTAGATACTTTGTCTGGAAACCCTTTATTTGATATTTATATATTTACAGATGTTTTGCAAATTACCACAGATTATGATCTGTGGTGACTTGCAAAATGTTATTAGGGTTTTAAGGATGGAAATTTTAAAAGCATATATAAATATGTACAAAAATATATAAAACAAAACAAAAGGAAAGGAAGAGTAAGGATAAGAAAAAATATTACTTGCTATAAAAGTGGTAAATTGAAAATATATAGCAAAAAAGTGTTAACTAGTTATTGTTCCTTGTTCTTCATGACTTGCTGAGGACAAAAATGAATATAAATATTTATATATGAATAAAAGAGGAGGAAAAAAATTAATACCAGGGAACCAGCAGTATAAATCACATTACATTTAGATCCTGCAGTTATTCCTCCTGTTTACAGAGGGATGGCTGCTTAGACTTAATATAAATGCTCTCAAGAATTCTCAAATGGTAATCTAAATGCATCTTGCAGATTATGAGGAAAATATTTCTATTTACTATTTAAACAGCAGCAGTAACTAAAATGAATAACACTAGTAACTTAAAGAGAAAATAGTGACGTAATCAAGATGTTTAACTTCCACCTAACTTCAAACAAAAGATTAGAAAGGAAACCCCTATGAATACTGGAAGCAGATACTGAACTTGAAAAACATTTTCCTTAAAAATTGTTTTAATAGAAAGATTTTATAAATTTCAACTGAAAATAACACAGTTTGTTTAGACAATGAATGCCAAATGTTTCTATATAAAGAAACAGCTAATATTACTATTATTATATATTTATAGATACTTATAATTATTACTATATTTTTTTGTTACATAAATATTTACAGCATAATTTATTATTTATTCAGATATTCATAGTTTATATTTACTATACTTACATTTACATATTTATATATTTAGAGACATTTATAATTTATTGTGGTTTACAGATTTCAGTCACAAGCAACCTTAAAACTTATAAATGACAGTTTAAACTGATGCTAGGAGGATATAGATTAATTACACTTAGTTATATCATTAACAGTCTATTATTTTGATAAATTACATTTATACCAAAACACAGAAAATCAGTGAAAAAGTGTCAGGACACACACAACATACAGATATATATATATATATATATATATAAACTACAATTCAAAAGTTTGAGGACATCCCTGGTAATTTTTTTTTAAATTGGCTCAAAAAGTAGTTGTTTTGTACTTTAAATAAGAAAAAATTTTCTACACGATTAAAAAAAATGAGACCTGATTTTTTATTAGAAATTTTATTATGACAAAAAGAAAAAAAAGCATTTTATGATTAAATTTTGCTCTCTTAGCCTTGATTACTGCAGCACAATTTTTTGGCATTCATTGCAAAAGTTTCTCAAAGTATAAATTAGATTATTGATGCCATTCTTTTTTTTCAATGACTCTGAGAGATCTTTTACATTTTTTTTTTTTTTTCAATCTTCTGTCAAATTCATCACATGCTAATTCTGGGAGTGGTTTGAAACTTTTGAACTGTAGTGTATATATATTTTGAAGAAATTTGACAAATGGCAAATTGTTTCATTGAAACTAGATTTGATTACACGTTCCACCTTTCTAGGCTTCATCAGATAGATCCAAAAACAAAAGAAAGAATGTGCGTGTGTGCTTAAATAATAGATTAGTACTTTTCCAGCTAAGCTGGTGTCTCTTGTGATGAAAGAAAAGAATGAAAATTCTATATCCGATCTAATACACACACACACACATGCACACATGTATAATTAATACAAATATAAAATTTGTCACTTAGCTGATTGATGTTATATTCAGCACTTCTGCTCTAGAGTTTTGAAGACAAACTTTTTTGTAATTGTTTTGTTCATCATCATGCAGTTTCATATATCATCATTTCACACCAAACAAGGCACTTAAGCCACTAATTTGCAAGGTTATATATCTATATTACACAAGCTTGGCCTGTTATATACATCCACACAAGAAGTTGTGTAGATAATTTCTTAAACTTTTGCCAGTGAAAATACTAAATCAATAATTCCTTGCAATTGTTTCATTTTATATCCAGATGTATTTTGAATGTTAAAAATCATTCATGGCTTGACTTTCAGCAAAGATTTTCGTGTGTTTTACATGATTGTCAAAAGCCTTCCAACATCAGTTACAGGAGACATCTTTCAGGTCTATGTCAGAAATTTCCAAGTGGAGAGTGGGATATATTTTATCAAATAACCACACTTTTTTAAACCAGAGATTTAAAATCAGTGTGTGTCTTTGTATGTGTGTGTATATATATATATATATATATATTAATAAAAAGAAAGAACAGTAAGATATATAATCCGGTGTTCTTATAGATATTTTTATTTTTACAAAATAGTGCTCAATGTAAATTTACAGAGCATTAATATTATAAGTTAATAGACTTAAAATATGGTTTTTCGCTACACAGTTCCAACCATGTTTCAAAAACCTTTTGAAACATGGTTGGAACTGTGTAGCAAAAACCCTATTTTAAGTCTATTAACTTATATGTATATATATATATATATATATATATATATATATATATATATATATATATATATATATATAATAACAAGGCTTAAACACTAATATTCCACGGTCATAATTTATTCCATTGGAATCGTATATACGATCCAATAGAATAAATTATGACCATGGAATATTAGTGTTTAAGCCTTGTTATTATATTCTTACTCTGTCCTGGACATTGAGTTCTACCTGGATTCTATCCTCTCGGAATTTTTTATTTAAAAAAATATTCATGTGTGTATATGCACCTGTGGATTTTGCATATATATGTATATTTACCACTAATATTATCTATATATATATATATATATATATATATATATATATATATATATATATATATATCTGATCTATTCATGTGACAATATAAAATGTCAAATCAGCTCTACAATCAAGTCTTTTTTATTGCTATTTTTAGCATGCTAAATTAAAAATGATTTTTTTCTGTTTCATAATACAAAATTGTTTTATCAAAAACTTGAAAAAAATTAATTTTTCATTGGTGTAAAAAAAAAAAAAAAAATAACAATACACATGCAAACATGACCATTATAACAGAAAGCAGCTGAGATAATAAGAAAAACTTTTTTGAATGAGACAAAGTGTCAGTTCAAAAAGAACTAACCTTAATAAATGCATGAAGAAAATCAAAGAAGCAACTTATGATTTATATGCTTTCCTTTGTCATTTATTTGGATGGAATAAAAGTTTATTATGACTCTGATCTGTACTCATTTTCAACAATTTAATTTTACAACTTATAAAATTATATTTGATGAAAATTTTAATTTAGTCTCAAGCACCTTTAATAATTATTTATCATTTTGTTTTAGAATGGATAAAAAATAATTCATATCATCCCATTGTTTTCTTACCATATTATCCCATTGTTTTCTTACCATATTAAGTCATTTTTCTGTCTAAATTTCTGGCATGAGGAGTTACCATTTATTTATTTATTTATTTATTTATTTATTATATATTTATATTCGGACTATTGTCGTCATCTTTTTTGTTGTTACCACAACATTTAAGCAATTGTACCCTCTGGCTCTTATCAGGTGTATATCAACAAAGGTAATCTACAGGGAATTCTGAACTGAATTCTTTATTTAATCTACGGGAGTAGACAGTTTCCATTCCACTGCCTATATCTAGGGATATCTCTTCTATTAGGTTGGTGCAAAAATAATATCGTTTTCTCACATAGTAACATATGTGAGAAAACGACATTATTTTTGCACAAACCTAATAGTTCTTATTTTTAGTACTGCTCAGTTATTGCTTGCTCTGTTTCCATTGAGTTCAAGTACACACTGCCTGATGCAGGGATTGAACTCACAATTACTATGTCACCAAATTCACAAACCAGTGCTTTAATCCACAAGGCTATTGTCCTATAGTACAATTCTCTGGAAAACTGGGCCTGGCAGTTCCAATTCCAGTTGGGTTTGTTATGTTTACTTACATGCAAATATCCTTGAGAAAGGGATAAATCCACTTTCTCTCCCCATGGCTATGGGTTAATTAGTAAGACTTGTATGACTAAATCAATATCTACCCCCCCTCCATTTTTTTTTTTTTTTTTTTACAATGTAAAAATATTTTCTGGCTTTAAATAACCTGTAATTTATAGGATAAATAAAAAATTTAAAACATTCAAGGGTTAAAAAAAGCGTGATAAAATCTGTAATGTCTTCAATATCTCTACAACTTTGTTTCAAGAGTATATCTGTTTCAAGTGATGAAGCTTATATCTGTTCCCATGACTGTAGGGGTCAGTCAGATGACTTGATGACAGTTGAAACAATTTTAACACCTAAAATAAAAATACAAAACAATGTTTGATCACCACCTCAATGAACTTTATTTATATTTAACATAGTGTCCTGAGTTAATTGTGAAGTAATTTTTTTTTTTTTTTATCATCATCCCATAATTCATTAAATTTTCAACTCCATATTTTCATTATTTAAATGATAATCCTTGAGATTTTTGTGAAATAAAATAATACTATCCACCAATCACACCCAGGCAACCTACATTCCACTATATATCCTTTTATATATATATATATATATATATATATATATATATAAGGCTCAAACACTAATATTCCATCATTATAATTTATTACATTGGAATCATAATCATGATCCAATTCATCAGACCCACAAATTCAGAATTTTTTTTTGAATTTATAGGTCTAATGAATTGGATTGTGATTACGATTCCAATGTAATAAATTATAACCATGGAATATTAGTATTTGAGCCTTTTATATTCTTGTTCTGTCTTGTACATAGAGCTCTACCTGGATTTTATCCTTTAGTCTATATATATATATATATATATATATATATATATAAAATATTACATTCTACTATATAATAGCTGACCTCCAATAACTCGGAACTCAACTACACTTGTCATTTGTTGATTAAATATAGTTTGGACTCATTTTTGAATATAGCATTGGACTTGTTTTGGAGCAAAAATTATCTATGGACAAAGTTTAAGAAATGAAAAATGAACCTTAAATTTATTATACCTGTCCTTTTTTATAACAAATTATTATGCACTTGACACATTTATGGTTTTTTAATGCATATCATTATCACATGTACTAAAAATTGTATAGTAAAAGATTTAATTCTATCAAGAAATACATATAAGATCTCGTGTCAACTTGACAAATGCATATAAACATGTGTAGTATGTACTGGGCACACCTCAGATCATGCCATAATAGACTTTGCACTTTGTCTTTGAGAAAAGCTAAGTGCAAGGTTGACCTGAGGAATGGCTTCCTAGCCAAGAGTGGAGATCCTTGCTTCACCCATTATCAGTGGCTGACCTGATATGTGAATATGTGATCAATCCAGCTGCACCCAGGATGTGCACACATGGAAAAGAAATGGAAGTTGTATAGATTATCATACACCAGAGAGAGAAGAATCTCATACATTCATGCAAGAATGTAGTGGCCACATTTAGAGAAGGGCCCTAGGTTTACCTTCACACACAAAATCTGTAGTGAAATAAACGTCAGGACACTTGTTTTCATTAGTAAGGAATGGCGATAACATTACAATATCACATATATTATAAACACTATCATATGATTTAACCCAATCAAGAAAGGCTTAATTTCTAGTGTCGACATGACAACTGCAGAGAGGGACAGACGGAGGGATAAAAATTTACTTTTGATGTTAGTCTTTGATGTTTGTTTCAGTTTTTTGCTGTATGAAGCTTCTCCTGCTTTTCAGAATTTTCTTTGTCCACCTTTACACCTGCTTGACCTACCAAAGTGCATTTGATTTACGCTTTGATGTCATTGTTTACAAGTGAACTTTGGGAAATTTATTGTTTCATTTCTTTTTTCTTTTTAATTATTCTTCACTTTTGTGTTCTTTCAGAAGTATTACATCTTATTCTGTATATGTAGGAAGTACGGGTGGCATAATGGATAGTGGCTCGGAATGCGAAATTGGAAAGCCGAGTTCGAATTCCAGTCAGGTTCGTTACATTATGTGCAAAAACCCTTGGGAAAGGTATGAATCCATCTCATCCCCCCCAGGTTGACTATTTGTTAAAGAGTAGGGTTGTATTGGAGTGGGGACCATTGTTATTCTTAAAAAATTTTTAATGCAATATTCACTTGTAAGAAAAAAAAATGTTACAGCTTTAAATAATCCATAAAGGGTTGATAAGCAATAAAAAAAAAAAAATCAGACAATCTGTTTCAAAAAAGAAAACCTGCTTAAAAGGACTGTTTTTTTGCTCTTTACTTATTAATTATTTATACTTCTTGCTCTATTTAAACATCCTATTATAATTGTGCTTGGCCCTCCTTTCGTTAGTTTTCACGACCATTACGCCCTGCCAATACTTCATAAATAATAGACTATTGCATTTTGATCACATGGAAAGAGAGGAAAAGACACTACTTGGTTTCAGTGAAAAAAATGGAAGATAGAAGTGAAGAGAGAGATTCAGATTAAGCTGATAAAAACTGATACTACACTTTGATCTTAGCCAAATGTCTGAGAAAGAAAGGGGACCATAACAAAAGCACCATTTTCCTGATGTACAGTATTAAACGATGGAAACTAAGTAAGGCAATTGCCAAAAATCTAGTTACTATAACTAAAATAACATTGTCTGTTGAATTATTTTAAAATTATTATTAAGATAAATGTTCATAAGATAAGGATTTGACTAGTTTCTGTTATTTACATGTGGACTGTTGTCTCCATTTTTGTTGTTATTATCACAACATTTTGGCTGTTGTGCCCTCTGCACTTAATTCAGTGAATGTTGATCTGGGTAAACTTCAGCGAATTCTGAACTGAACTTTTTTTTTTTTAATCTACATGGGTAGATTGTTTTCCTTCTGCTGCCCATGTCCTGGGATATCTTGTCTGGTTTTTATTTAGTACAGGCCTTACAGCCTCATCACACCTTGCTTGTCATGCTTGAGTGTATTCATGGAGGTCAAGTTTTCCACTCATAATTGTACAAACACAAGAGACAATGGTCTGGTAGATTAAAGTGTCAGTTTGTGAATTTAGTAATTGTGAGTTCAATCACTGGGCTGAGTTGTGTGTACAAGAATAAAATATTGTTTGGTTACAAGCCTAGATGAATTATAAGGTCAAAAATATGATTATTCTGTTCTCAAGAAATCTGAGGGTTTTTAAAGTTTTGGTGCAAAATATTTGGAAATTATCTTAAATAATCTATTATTAATATTTATCGAACATAAATATTTCCGGACGGAATGGCAAACCAAGCAATTCTTATGACACAATAACATATGAAAAAGAATTCAAACAAGTGAATGGTAATCTTCATTGGTATTAGGAATCCTTATCAGTACAGATAATAGAAATAAATCTAAGATGTTTACTAAGCTTAGTTTAATCTGGCAAAAAACCAAAATGGGGAGAGATGAAGATTAAAAAGATGTTGATCTGCTAAATTTCTATGTAGGCAATCTACTTACCTTGAAAATCAGCTTTCAAAATACTGGCAATTTGCCTGGAGTTTTGAACACCAACCATTAGTGTCTTCAGGAAATATGCTGTAACAAACCACTGGAAATAATTTTTTTTGGGAGGGGGTGATCCATTAAATCTGCAGTAACTGACCCTGAATCTCTTTGCTTTTCTTGGTTTGGTTTTATTCCATAAAAATCAGCACAGTACAGCAAAGATTAAATGTAGTTTGTCACTCGGATGTACATTGTCATGTGATCAACAATGATAGGGTCAGCCTGATGAGATGGTATGATGTTGAATGATTTGAATCTATCAAGGTACCCATTATTAACATAACTGATGATGCACTGAAGTGCATATTAACAGTGTATATTGAGAGATATAGGCTTTCAAAAATTAAAAGTTTGGATTATTTTTAAAATTTCATGTAATTTGAAGTGATGAAGACAGAAAAAGTCAAATTTTCAAAGTTCAAAGACAGGTACCTGTTTGATCACATTAAATACAGACTTGAAGAAATTAATATAAGTGGTCAATTGAATATATATGTAAACCCCTTGTCAAGGTTGACAATGGGTGTAATGATTTTTTTCTTTTCTTTCACAGTTATAGCTGCCATGGTTAGATTATGTATGAGTGGTTTACCAATATTGCTCACTCAACCATTCTCTTGTCTGTCAATTATGTCAGTAACAAGATATTTTTTTGTCTATATATCTGGCATCAAGGGTACGATGAATTCATGCCTTTCCTAAAATCATTAGCACTATGTGAACATGAGCCAAAGTTCAAGCCTGGTTTGCACAATCTGTTCTCTATACCATTATGCTACTTCCAAATTGAAAATAGTTGTTGAATGTGCATAATGTGACAAAAGAATAGTCTTGTTTACTACAATCTCATTGTTTGGCAATTTTTGTAGAGATTTCAAATCTAAAAGTAAATAATATGTGTGTCACTAATTTTCTGGCAATTGATAGTTCGGCACCTCTTTTAATCCAGACAAAATTTCAGGCAAGCATTTGAATTTCATACAAATGCCAAATTAATTCACCAGGCAACCACGGTTCGCATTGTTTGTAGTTTTAATATAAGTTTTTAACAGTTGATGGTGCTGTAGAGATACAAGAGCTGCATAATTAATGGATCAGAGATTTATAATTGAATTTTTATTATATGTCTTCTGTTTATATAATCCGGTACAGTTTTTACAAGCAAGGATATGCTTGATCTTATGTAATAAATGGCTGCTTCCTTCTGAGTACACACATCTACTAGGGTAGAGAGTTAATCCCTGTTGCTGATGCCTGCTCAGGTATATTTATGTTTTTTCAATACCCACTGAGCTGACTGCCACTGTGCTAAACAGAAATTAATTACAGGTTCTGGAATAGTCTGTTGTAATCAGCAGTTGAACAAGGATGAGGAGTTATCATTATTTACATGGGGACTATTGTCCTTCTTTTTGTTGTTGTTATCACAGTGTTTCAACCATTATGCCCTCTGTCTTTCATGTGCTTGCCAATCCAAGTAACCTTCAAATATTTAATACACAGGGGATATGGAATGTGAGATCGGTATGTCAAGTTCAAATTCCAGCTGAGGTTATTGCATTCACTTTTTGCACAAATACCCTTGGGAAAAGTATAAATCTATTTCTTCTTCTCTCAACAGGGAAGACATAACTTTCTAGCCTTAGTTGGTAAGCAGTCTAGGAGAAAAGTAACTGAATTCAAAAACCATTGGGTCAGGGAGGCTTTGAAACTCCATCCTGTAAAAACATACTTGATACAGAAACTTCAGTAGAAATACTTAGTGGTGAAGCTGTAGCCCTATACTCCATATTGAGTGAGAAGGAATTGTCTTTTTCTCTCCTGAAATAATGACAGTAGGTTTTCTAAGTTAAAAAAAACAAAATAACTCAGATTTGTTATCAAAAGCCTAAATGGCAAATTTCCAAAATCTACAATCAGACCATTAATGAGATTAAGTGATTGAGTTTAGCTGAACCACACAAAGAATTGGTTTTTGGGTGTCTGCGGACTTTGTTAATTAAAAAGCAAAAAAAAATAGCAGGACTCTTAATCGATTATTTGCATGCCTTCAATGTTTACATTTATCATCATTAATATTTTTACTGTTTAATCTTTTAATAATGTTGTGCTATTTCCACAGATTGCAAACTCACAGGAGTTATCTTGTTTTAAAGAATTTCCGTCATTATGCATTTCTTTAGGTCTCTGACATTCCTATGAATGGTTAGGCTGCTGGTTGCTTTTATTGAGACACCATCTCTATAGATTGCTAACCAAGACTAAAGAACTTCTCCCTGCTCCTGAAGTGAGGACTTTTAAATTTATGCTTGGCATGACCATCAACAGCTTCTGAACAGTTTTGTCTACCAAATTTCACTCACAAGGATCAACCTGTAGCATTATTTTCAGGTACAGTGGTGCCTTGACTTAGAATTTTAATTTGTTCCCTTGTAACTCAAATTACTCTTATGTCAAATCAATTTACCCCATTGAATTGAATTGAAATGTCATTAATCCATTCTACCCCCCCCCCAAAACACCGGATCTTTTTAATTAGATTTTTTAAATAAGAAAAATATACTTATAAATAACAAATATTATATAAAAAGACAATACAATAGAATGTATTTCAATAAACTTTTATTAAGTATAATGTACAGCATTTACCTTGGAAATCAGATTACTTGAAGATGCTGATGAAGGTGGTGGAGAAAGGCTGAATTGAATAACTGAATCTTATTCACTGTCTTTTTTGCCCTTTTTGCCATCCTTTTATCTGTAGGTTTTTTCGGTAAAAACCTGTCCAATGAGGTCTGTTTCATCCTCCCTTTCAGAATGTTTCTAAAATGAGTTAGGCAAGTGTCATTAAATAGTGCCATCACATGGCTAGTTGCAACTTTTTCTGAGTGTTTCTTTTGAATAAAGTCTGATTGTTTCTCTCAATATTTCCTTTATCTCACTTGTAGAAATAACCCCCTCCGCATCACCTATTTCCTGGAAAACCTCTGTGTGCTGATGCGTCTGTAGCTTCTTTAGATCCTCCATTGAGCTCGTTGATGTCACCATCATACATATCCGGGGCCATGGACTTGATGAAGGATACAATCTCCTCCACCACTACTGTTTCAGATTTGAGTCTTTCAAAAGTCCATTTCATACTCAACCTCAGGCCATAACTACTACTACGAAGAGGTGACGGTCCTCTTTGTAAAACCCTGCCGGGCCTTATCAATAATTCTGAGGTGTATCTTGATGTTATAGTGGTCCTTCCAGAATTCTCAAAGGATAGGGTTTGTGCTCTCTGTTATCTCAAAGCAGTGGTGGAACAGGTGCTTGATGGAGAGCATTTTGAAATTAGAAATCACCTGCTGGTCCATGGATAAGGATGGTGTTGCATGGAAGGTAGAGAACCTTTATAAACTTGAACTCTTTGAAGATAACATCATGTCATCTTTGAGGTTAGGTGGGTGAGCAGGTGCATTGTCCAGGATGAGAAGTGCTTGCAGGGGTAGGTTATTTTCTTGGAAATATTTCTTAATGTCAGGACCAAAGATCAAATTCACCCACTTCTCAAAGAACTGCCTGCCACATAACCTGTAGTTTTTCTTTCAGAATCTCATGTGTCTTAAAGGCTCTGGGATTTTCTGAATAATAAACGAGTAGTGGCTTAATCTTGCAGTCGTTGCTTGTATTGGCACAGTGCAAGGGTTAACCTATCCTTCATGGGTTTGTGGCGTTGCATCTTCTTCTCTACTGTTATATAAGTCCTCCTTGGCATCTTCTTCCAAAAAGTCCTGTCTTGTCACATTAGAAGACTTGTTGGGGGATGTATCCTTTGGCTGCTATAATTCTGGCAAAAGTTTTGAAGTAATCTTTAGTTGCCTTCATAGCTACACTTGCTGCTTCACCATACCTGACAACGGAGTGAATGCTAGTCCTTTTTTTAAAATTCTCGCACCAGCCCCAACTAGCTTTAAATGCCTCGCCCGATGTCTCATCTGTTGAAGTGCCTGGGGTCTGCTGCAGCAAATTAGCATAAATAGCTTGTGCCTTCTCACAGATAATAGCCTCTGTCATAGTATCTCTTGTAAGCTGCTTCTCTGTCAACCACACTATCAGCAGCTTCTCCATATATTCATGGATAGATGTCTGATGTTTAGAAATTATTTTAACATCCTTGGCTGGAATTATAGCTTTCTGCTTCAGTATGGTGCAGATCGTAGAAGTGCAAGTCTACTACATGCACTTTTTAGTCATGTTTTTCGATAATTTCTTTCTTTAATTCAATGCAAATCATACACTTTTTTTTAGCACTATCTTTCGCACTCGCTTTCTTTGGACCCATGGTTGGAAAAATAAAGTTTTGCAAAAATAACTGCAAGTACAACACTAATGTTTCCACTGCGACCTAAATGCTTAAAGTGAATGAGTGAGACACTGGATACTGTGCAGATGTTGTGGCATTCACTGTGGTGTTCACTGTGCCAATTAATGGTGCGATATCTGAATTTGACTCATAACTTGAGTTTTATCTTTCAACTCAAAGCAAAAATCGTCCAAAAAATTGTTAGTTGGGATACTTGTAACTCAAGGTACTACTGTATTTCCCAATGTTGCCATACATTGAGATTGTCTCCCCAGGTCAATATTATCAAGAAATCACCTTCTTAGCAAATCGACCCTGGTGATATTTGAACCCAGATCTTATAATCAGAATGCTAACACTCTACCTGGCCATGTGCCCATTTTAATAACTTAGCCATTTTTATTTTATAATTATTTTTCATGTTCTTACCTCACAGTCTATTTGACTGCTGTAGATTGCATCTGCTTCTTGTAGATCTCTTCCACTTTCTGTAAAATTGTGTGTATAAGTCATAGTTGGCCTTTTAGCACAAGACTGGAAAATGTACAAAAGTTTTTGTTTTTGTTTAACCATTTCACTCCAAGCAAGGCAACAAAGCCACTAAGATGCTGGGAGTTACCAAGTATGAAGGAATATAAGAAAAAGTAAAACAAGGAGCAAGAACGGTAAAATGATGAATTAAGAAGACAGAAGATAATTATTGACATGGCAATTAAAATTTTTGAACATGAAATTTGACTGAAAAGTAAGAAGACAAAAGAAAGTCTCCTAAGTAAGAAGTGCAAGAGAAGAACCTGTTAGCATAGAACTTATGGTTACATTTAGCCATCTGTAAAATTATGCGATTTTGCCGCCAGTCTAGTACTACACTTAAATTCATAAAGGAAAGTTCATTAGAACAATTACCAAAAAAGTATTTATAGAAAAGGTACAAGGAAGCTACATTAAAATGGTGGGAAAGTGACTGAAGCTGAGATGCCAGGTTAGGACCAGTGACATTGCAGATTCTTTGGATTTTATCAAGGATCTCTAAATGACTAAATTCAGGAACACCAAACCATATGTGGCAGCAATATTCTAAGCACAGACGAATTGTAGACTTCTAGTTATGTAAGATTTGGTCAAGAAAAATTGTCTAGCATGACACAGTGAACCAAATTTTTTCTAGTAGCAGACCAGGTAATAGATTCAATATAATCTTTCCACTTCATGTCAGGGGAAAATGTTAGCCCAAGAAGGCGCAAGGAGTCTCTCTCCTGGAGGTTAGCATCATGATGGAATGCAGACAATTAACAGAGAACAGTTTTATTTTGAAGGAGGTTAAAATTAGCAAGCCGTTCCTTACTCCAGTTAACAACAGAATGTAGGTCATTTTTAAGATCAGCTGCCAATTTATCCTTATCGAACCAATCAAACTTACTATTAAGACAGGAATAAACAGTTGTCTGATTAGCATAAATACCAAGTTGAGAACTGATGCCATCAGGAAGGTTATTGATGAAAATTAGGGATGATATAAATCGAAGGATAGAGCCTTGGGGTTACTCACATTATTGTAAAAAGATCTAGAAGTTTCAATTTCCAAAAGTGTTAATAAAATGGCTATGATATACTGGAAAAAGTAAACATATAAAATGACAATTACCAAAAAAGTATTTATAGAAAAGGCATAGGGAAGCTACATTATGGCAGTGGGAAAGTGACTTAAGCTGAGATGCCAGGTCATGACCAATAACATTGCAGATTCTTCTTTGGATTTTCTCAAAAATTTCAAAATATATAGCAGGAGCACTAGACCATATGTGGCAGCAATATTCAAAGCCTGGATGAATGGTAGACTTATAAATATGTAAAATAGATTCTGGAGGAAAAAAAACTGTCTGGCATGACACATGTAAGCAACTTTCCTAGCAATAGATGGCAACTGATTCAACACAATCTTTCCATTTCATGTAAGCTGAGAACATTAGTATGAGAAGATGCAACAATTCAATCTCCTGGAGGTTAGCATCAGTCATGCTGATGGAAGGCAGAAAGGGGTCTCTCAGATGATTAATAAAAAATAGTTTAGTTTTGGAGGTCAATTTGGCCTTATTGAACCAAACAAACTTATGTCTTCTTACATTTTAAGGCTTTTACATCTTAAATGTGTACAAAGCAGAGGTGTACCATTTGAAATTGCATCCATTGACATTCATCAACATTATGAGAAAATAAAACATAGAAAGTATAAAAATACATTTATAGTGAAAATACCATCAATACATTTTTATATATAAAAAAAAATTACCAACAATACATTTTATCTGTAGTTGAAGGCATGCAATTGTATTCAAAATATATTTAGTTGAAGCCATAAAATTATGTTCAAATTATTTACATTTCAACATTAAATAACCCATAGAGGTTTATATGCTGCTAAAAATCAACCAACCAACATGAAAGAACTCTTTGATGACATTAATTTATATAATATCCTACAATTTCTTAAAGAAATCAAACTGTATTCCAAAACAAAACAACATAAAACAGACATATTATTGCCTTTAGTAATTATGTCCATACAAACATGTATATACACAAAAGCTGGGTATCATCTACCATTTATTTAACTGTGAAAGTGAAATAACATTTTTATTATTTCAAAGCTCCCAAGAAAATTCAATTTTGGCATTAAACAACCTATAGCATTGATATGCCATTAAACAAACAAATCAATGTTCAAATAATGGCTACCAGAAGAGTATGCTGAAGAGATATTTGACAAGAAATTCAGATATTTGGTTAGGCTGAGAACTTTTTGGCTCTCACTTGTATGATATTATTTGTTATTTATATTTCATGTAATGACAGTTTCATCTCTGAGTCTGAGAAATTTGGGTTAAGTGATAAACAACAGTTGTATTTCTGAATGGATACCCCCTTGAGGAGGCCCCATGCCTCAAGAGGATATTGGGCCTCAAGCTTACACCTGACCTCAAGTAGAATTCCTATATACAATCCATTGCTAAATATAGAGGTAAAATGATCAGCTCCCTGTACCATTCCAGTAAGTATCTGACTCCTCATGCTATCCTCTACCTTTATAAGAGCTAAATCAGGCCGAAAGTATTGTTGCCATATTTGTAGTTCTTGTTGGAGAAGAATTATTCTCCATACTCCAACCTCTCTCTCATAGGCAGAATGTGGAGAGTCTCTCACCACTTTTATTGCTACTTCAATGGAAAGTGCTTGGGCGAACTACATCTCCTGGTTCCACCAGGGCTGATCTTCATGGCTAGGACCCGCCACGCCACTTACATTTTAGAAAACCACTCGTATTCCCTCCATATTCTATTGGCGAGAAGTACGTTCCACTCAAACAGCTTCTTCCTGCAAATCACTGCCCTGTGGAACAGACTCTCCAGAGGATGTTTCCCCGATCACAACAATCTTAACCTGTTCAAGTCTAGAGTCATCTGTTATCTTCCCCTCCTATCCATATAAACTACCCCTTAACATAACCGTCTACCTTGAGTGCCCCCCTCACACCTTGTATAAGGTGAACCTTATTCTGAAAAAAAAAAAAAACTGTTCATGAGCAAGGTGATTGAGAGTCAGACTTGTTGGTTGAGCTTTCATTCTTCTTTTCTTTTTTGATAAAGAAATGCTTGATTTGTATATAGGTCAGTTCTGATTTTTGAGAATGATAGAGAAATAAAACTAGTTAACTAAGTTCTCTATATATAATAATATTTTATAGGTAAGGTATTTGTTTCTTTAAATCTTCTTCAGTAATATTAAGATGTTAAAATAGAAATTAAAATGTTCCGCATCAAATGGCTTTAATTAATAACCACTCTAAGAGAAGGACAAATCGTTTGCATGTTGTGCTAGCAACTCAACCACATAAAAAAAAAAACTACTTGCTACAGAAACAACAGCAGCAATGTCTAACATGGTGAAGCTGTAGCCCTATACCCACAGGGGAGTCTAATGGACTTGCATACATAATGTTGTTTACTGTACATTTCTAATAGCCAATTTATAAAAGATTATAGATAGATTCTTGTTTTGGGTTTTTTATCTTTTATTTTTTATTATTTTTTTTTTAAATCATTTCACCCCAAGCAAGGTGATACAGTCAGAAAAATGCAAAGAGTTACTAAGAGTGAAAGAGTCTGAGAAAGAGAAAAAAAAACATTGATAAGAGAAGACAGTAAAAGAACAGGATTCAAGGAGATAGATGATGATTGATATTGCATTTAAACATTTGAAGATTAAAATTGACTGGAAAACAAGACGCTGGAAGAAAGTTCCACAAGTAAGAAGTGCAAGAAAAGAAACCGTTAACATAGAACTTATGGTTATATCTAGCAATTTAAACTGTAAAATGACGAGACCTAGCTGCCAATCTAGTAATGCACCTAAATTTGTAAAGTCGAGGAACCAAAAATACAAGTTCATCAGAACAATTGCCATGAAAATATTTATAGAAAAGGCACAGGGAAGTTACATTACAGCAATATGAAAGGGGTTGAAGCTTATCTATCTATCTATCTATCTATCTATATATATATATATATATATATATATATATATATATATATATACACACACGGAGGTGCTGAAAAGTACTTGGCTCAGCCCACTTCCAAAAATTTTTCTAGACTGCAGAATTTATTTATTTTTGGATCTTATGTTGGTTGTGCTGAGAACTTTTCAACACCATTTTGTGTGTGTATATTATACATTCTTTAAAATTTACTATACAGAGGAAGAGTGTTTAACACCAGAGATAATTTTTTTATTTATAGACAGTGTGGACATAGGAATCAACACTGCAGAGATATATATATATTATATATATATATATACATACGCACACACCTTTTTCTCATGTATATGAAAATGCTCTATTTTAAATTCTTTTTTTTTTATTTCATAGCCATGTATAGTTATTAGATGAATTTTAATCTGAAATTTTCACTACATAATGTCTGGTCTATGATATAATGGAGGTGCATTGACAAGAAAGAGATTATTGCTTTTTCATTAAGTTATGAACTTTTTAATTTGTGTGTGAGATATATATATATATATATATATATATATATAAATTTAGTTTTTCTAGCATCCTTACCTTTTTCCGTTTTGTAAGAGTAAAGGAGTTCCGAAATCCATAATTTTCATTGCCCCAATTATAGAAAATTCCTGTACTCCCTTACTCCTACAAAACAGGAAAATGTAAGGATGCTGGGAAAAGTAAATAAAAAAAAAACAACATGGATTAAATCTTCCTTGTCTGCCATGTTTTATGAAAGAAAGATGCTTGAAAGAAAAGTTGCTACCTAAATTTTATATATATATATATATATATATATACACACACACACACTTTTTCTGGGAATTAAAATAGGAAATTAGTTTATTTTTAATGAAGGTTAAAAACTAGTCCTTCAGCAAAAATTTAAATGATAATCTGGAAAAAAATCCCAAACTAGTTTCTAATTTTATTATTTATCAAAGCTGAAATAATTGACTAATTTTTTTTTTTTTTTTTTCTTACAAACATTTATTAATTTCCACTTTTTATGGGAGAAACCATTTTTGAATTAGTAATGGACTGGAAAATAAAATACTAAATTTTTACTCAGATTTAAAAATATAAAAACTGCAACCTTTGTTACGAACAAAGAACAGGTAATTGTTGATTTTCATTATCCAGTCATCCCTCCATCATTTCCTGGGCAAAATGCCCATTTGTGTTAACATTATTTTGGATTATAGCTGTTGAAATCTATCATGTTTTTGTTTTACAGACATAATATCTGCATCCTCTGTCTAACCATTTTTGTACAGCTTCAAGTTGCTGGGTTTTGAATTCAATTTTTTTCCTAGACTGATTGCCTACGTGGCTAAAATACCAGTATTCCCTGTTATTTAGCCCATAGCTGGAAGAAGAGATGGTTTCATTCCTTTCACAAGGGTGTTTGCACAAAAGTTAGTTTAACAAATTTACCGACAATTTGAACTTAGTTTGCCAATTTCACATACAAAGTTACTAGCCCTTATACTACCTGCATACGAAGATATTTTTAGGTGATTATTTTTATTTTATTTTATTTTTTTAATTAATAGTCATTAACGGAATATAATTTTTATTTTTTACTATCAAAGATAAAGATGAGATGTTAATTAAATTAAATACATTTACTGATAGTGGATGAAAAGTGAAAACTATGCAGGAATGAACTCCATAGTGTTGTAATTATTCTTTATTTTATTGCGTTTATTTTATTTTAAAACAGATTTATTTGTTTGTTGTTTTGTTTTTTTTTTATTTTTAAGTGAACAAAACTAGACAATTGTTCGACTCAATCTTATAAAAGATTGCCATTTCTGTTCATTCAGGTCAAGCAAGGATTCCACTTCGTCTAACAACGGAGAAGGGGAAAGCTTGTTTGGTGTTTCCACACCAGCCATGTTCCGCTTACCCCGGGGATTGACACCTATGGCATTGGGTACTCGACGACGATCTTCGCCTGCTGCTGTTTATCGAGCAGCATTTGCGCGGATCCTGGACAGACGACTCAGCTAATGTTAAAAATTAAGAAAACAAAGGAATTGCTCAAAATAATTTCGATCAAAATAACAGATAGCTCATTTAACCAATCCGTTACCATTTGACTAATTGACTATATAGTCTAATTTTTGAATGATCAATTGATTAATTGGAGTTGTTTTTTGGTTTTGTTTTGGGGCCATTTTTTGATTCGTACCATATCTCTAAAACACCTTTTCTTTTTCTTTTTTTCCCTTGGCGTTTAATAGTCTTTTTGAGAGTGAAAAATATCAAGAAAACACACAAATTAGATTGAAATGTCGGTTTCTGTTTTCACACTTGATGTGAATGTGCGCACCTCACCACTTCATGTTTAAAAAGAGTTTTAAAAATTTAATAAACTTAAACGTCCTGTAGAAATTTATTGAGTTATAAGTAATTTCCGTCTTTGTTTTTATTTTAATTTCCTCAAAAAAATGGAAATTATTTATGACGCAAACTAATATTTTTTTTTATTCTTCTTGGACAGTTTTTTTTTTCTTCCAGTCTTCTAAAATTTTAGAAGGATTATTGGCTGTGTAGGTGTTTTGCAGATATGGTTTGTTTGTTTTTTGTTTTGTGTTTTTTTTTTTTAACTACTGAATTTTGTTTACATTTTTACCTTTTTGGAGATTTTTGTGATTGATTTTTCCAGCTTTATATTTGATTTTGATTTTTCATTGTTTTTTTATTACCTCCTCTTATCCTGTTTGTTTGTTTTTTTTGTGTTTTTTTTTAACTAAATTCCAAGTCTTTCAATCGAACAATATAATTTGTTGAAGAATCAGTTGTTATATATTTTGCAACTAACCTGCACCAACTAAATTTGATATTCAATTATTTTTTTTTACACTCCTTTACAATTCATTTTAATACCAACATTAAAAGCTAAAGCAGAATTGTTGGTAGCTACAAACAATCACCTTTTTCCTTTTGGAAAGAATATCAATATCCCCCAGGGAATTTGTTTTGCTTGTGTATTGAATTACAAAGAACTAGGATTGTGTAACCTTCATTCACATCATAGCCTGCCCTCCCTGGCATGCCAGTGAATGACAAAAGCTTATTTGGGATTATTGGTTATAAATTTTATAACCAATAATCCCAAATGAGTTTTTTATATAAAATATGGCAAAGTAAATTTTACTAATATTCTCTTTACTTGTTGCATAGCTGCCCCAATAACATTTCTTTTAAATGTTAAGTATAATAAAAAAAATATTATGAAATTTAAAAAAAAAAAAAGAAAAATTATTTTCAATGTAGACTTAGCCATTTTCGGAAATAATTATAAAAACGTTTTCAAATGGGAACAGGGTTGACTCGTGACTGTTACCTCGTTAATGTGTAATAATAAGGTATTGCTTTTTCATGTACGAGTCGCAGCATCAAGTAGAGTTAACTCCCTTAGATTTAATTATTCATTTGAAAAAGGGTTTTAAAAGTTTTCTCTGGATGTAGTCAGCAAGCATTACTGTTGTTTTTTAACAAGATAGTTTTTTAATGGTAGTAAGGAAGATTACAAAACATGATAATTTTGAACCTTGCTGAAATTTAAGCATTAAAACATCAGTTACAGTGGATCAGTATTTGTTAAAATTTAAACTTTGATATAATCACAAACCCTCAGATCTCTAATATTTCATAGGTTTTCTTTACCTGGTGTCATTTTAGTCTGACACCTTTTTTTTTTTTCTTTTTTTTTTTGTCACATATTTAAACTATTTAAAACTTTTAGCCTTAAGATGAATTCTTTTAAAAAACATTGTTTAAAGACATTTCCCATAACATTTTTTAAAAACAAACTTTTATTTGGTTGTTGATTTTTATACAGCATAATTTTTTCTGTTTTGTCCGTGTTATTAAAGTTCTAGAAAGTCTCCCCCCCACACACACACCTTTTCTTTAAATTTACGAAATTTTGTATAAAGCTACTGTTTAACATATTATTAAGCTTACGTGAAATGCTGCTCTGTCATGTATCCTAGACTTTTTAAATCAAACATTTATCTAGAAGAGAAATGAGTTAACTTGCTACCAAGTGTTAAAACTGAACTTTTTCATCTATATTTTTGGTATTATGAAAAACAAAAAATTGAAGCCCTAAACCAAATATGAAATAAGATTGTTATTCTCTTATAAATATATACAGAGAAGAGGATAGAATATGAAATTTTTTTTCCCCTAAATTAATTCTTTTCTTACTTATACCTGGATAAAACAAACAAAAAAAAAAGCAATTAAAATAGATGAAAGAAAAGGTGTTGATGCTTCATCACCAAAATTATCATAACTCTTTAGCATTCAACAAACTCAAACCCGCTGTTGGCTGTCAAAGTCTCACTGTTTGGGTGACTTCCTGTGTTATTTGTCCAGCAGTAAGGCCTCTGATCGGAAGATTGGAGGTTTTGAGGGGCATGAAACCACCTCTTAATTGCTGTTGTTTCCAGGTCCACCCTGACCCTGGGTGGTAGCACCTGTTAGGGTCCCAGCTATGGGAAAATAGTGAACCACCAAAACAACAACAAAACACTATGAAAGTATAAAAATACTAGTAATGCATATATATATATATATATATATATATATATATATATATATATATATATATGACCACAAATACATATGTATAGTAAAATAACCAACAATACATTTTATCTGTAGTTGACGGCATACAATTAAATTCAAAATATTTACATTTCATCATTAAATAACCTATAGAGGTTGATATGCCACTAAACAAAATCAACCAAGCAACCAACATGAAAGAACTCTTTCATGGCATTAATCCATATAATATCCTACAATTTCTTAAAGAGACCTAGCTGTATTCCAAAATATAACTTCAACAAAGCTACAACTTAGAACATGCATATCACTATCTCTTGTAATCATGTCCACACTAACATATATATGTACAAAATCTGATTATCATCTACCATGTATCCAATTGTGAAAGCAGAATAACATATATTCATTTCAATTGAATATATATTATTACTTCAAAATAATATATGTTTATTAATTCAAAGTTCCCAAGAAAATTAAACTTCCACATTAAATGACATATAATAAGTTGATATACCATGAAGCAATCAACCCAACCAATCCTGTGTTGTTTGCGATGATGTTGTCATATATGGCAATGTATACATGGGTTGGGTTACAGCAGGTTGGACATTGAGAGTTAATATTTATGGGGCAGGTTTGGGTAGGTTGAATACTAAAGGATTAAGTAATTTGCTTAGTTTTGTTGGTCTGTTCAGTGTCCCAGATATAATTTAAGGTACCAATTTATAATAACTAGCAACATCCATGAAACTTTCATGGTTTTATTATTTCAATTTTCTGATGAATCATAATCTTTAATTTATTACCTGAATAAGTTCCTTGGGAGTTCAAGGATCATAAAATACCTGTGAAAATTCCCCTATTGTATTATTAAATATTTTAGCTTAACAACATTAACATAATATTGCAATAACAATCAAGTATGAATGGAAGTAATTATTTAAAGAAGAGAATGCAAATAAAAAAATTTTTTAAAAATCAAAGTTTTTAATTTTACTGAAGCAGACATTTGAGACACGTGTGCATTATCATTATGACGCTTTCTCTTTCCTTTCCTAAAACCAAGCAATCATCTCTGACATAACTTTTTCTTGTGTCTTTCCTTGCAATCAAAATAGTGGTTCTTTATTTATCTAAGATAACACATGCTAACATTGGAACAAGCAGAATTGTAATAGGATTGTTTAAGTTAAATATTTAACTTCTATGTTGTTAATTAGAAAATGATTTACATTTTTATTATTTCTATTGAATCATATATTAACCAAAAAATTATCTTTTTCTATTAAATGTATTTAGAATTTGATTTGAATGTTGTTTCTATTATGATTTCTTTTGATCTCAGAAAACATAAATAGAAACAGGCGATATATATAGGATTAGAATAAATGGATACATTTTTCTATTCAACTGATGAATTGGTTTTATTAAATATTTTGATTTGTTTTTTGCCTTGCATATTAAAATACAAAAATGCTGTTTTGTATGGTTTCACTAACCAAACACAGGAGACATTGATCCTGCCATGAACAAACCTTCTCTAATACAATTCTATAAATTATGTTGACCTGTCACTTTATTATATAATATTATTTAAAACAGCAAATTGACTAGTCTGCTCATTAAAAAAAAAAATAGGGAATAATGTGTGGAGGGTGTAACAATTTTTTATTTGAAAGTTTAGGTGGGGGAGATAATTTTTGTAGATAGTCAGTCATTAGTCCTTCCTCAAGCCACCACATTTGTCAGTCAAAAAATATGAATTTTTTATTTTATTTTATTTTTTTTTTTTTTTATCATTTTCAAAGGTTGATCCAGTTCATAAAATAAATACAATGTCAAATCAATCCATGACTTCTTAAAGAGTTATCTGTACTTTGTTTTTACTTAAAAAAAATATCTAGTTTGAGACAGTATTTACATCATTGATAACTGTGTACTGCTGATGTTCTTTTTATCAATTCATAATCATACAGTTATTAATGATGTAAGTAATTTCAAAGCTGATATTTGTAAATAAAAAAAAAAAAGTACAGGTAACTCTTTAAGAAATCAAGAATCGATTTGACCCTGTACTTACATCATGAAAAGGGCCCACTTCTAAAATAATAAAAAAAAAATATCAATGTTAGGGATAAAGTAAGCGGTAATGAATGCTAAACTGCAAAAATTATTTCCTCTCCTCAATTTTTTTTTTTTTTTTTAACAAGTGTGCCCATTAACTTAAGCAGTAACTTTCAAAACCTTTTTTTCTTTTTTTTTTTTTTTTATACTTCTAACCTTGCTTTATTTATTCAATTGAAATGAAAAATTTAAATATTTATAAACCAATCAGTAATTCTTATTTCAATGTATTCATGATTCATATATTTTACATATTGGAACTGCTGCTATTTATTTCTATATATTTTATGTACCAAGCCTCTTTTTTTTTTTTTTTTTTTTTTTTTCTTAAACTAATACAGAAAATCTAACCTTTGCTATGAGCAATACTTGCTCCTGGTTCAGTCTTTTGAAATATAATATACCCATAACCATATACAGTGATAATTATTATTAATATCAATCATATATTAATATTTTCTTAATTGTCTACCTATTTATTAAAAATGGCGTTTTTCTGTCATGAATAAGTGGGCATTGATGAGCCTGATGTTAACACTAGTGTTGAAACTACTTAAATTTACGATTCTACAACCAAAAGAATTAAAATTTCAATATTTATGATAATGTGTAAACTGTATCAAACCTATAAAATGTACAGCTTTATCATTAAACATACCAAAAATAAATAAGTAAAAATAAAATTATAAATTTTATGTCCATTCTTGACAGGGATGACTGGGGTTAAGCCTCACTACCCCTTTTTGATTGAATTGAGATCAAAACAGAAGATTAAATTTGCCTTTTTGGCCTGAATTTATGACCATGTTATTGAACTGAGTTATATTATTTATCTTATCTTAAATTGTTATGACCATCAATTTTCAAAATATAAAGCTTCTTTTTTTTTTTTTTTTTTTTTTTTTTTTTTTGAAACATTGGGTTCTAAAATTTTTATATAAGCCTTAGATTCAGAAAAGGTCTGTTGATCTCATTCCAGAAAATAAGTACAAGTTCAACAGTAAGGCAATACCCACTTTACAGTAATACCCCCCCACCCTTGAAAAAAATTCTCATTTCATGAGAATGTTAAAAAACAGAATCAGGGACCTTTAAATATTTAAGTTGTTTTAACAAGAAATCAGCCCCAATTTTAACATAGGATTTGCCCCCCCCCTTCCAATTTTACCATTTGTTTTTAGTTACCCTTCCCCCATTTTAATTTAGTAATATTTTAAGTAATATTTTCTTTTTTCTTTTCCTTACTCTCTCCCCCCTCACACACACCTTTGTTTTAATATATATGTATATATTTGGCATGCAAATATATACTTTTTAAAATGTCCATTTTATAATACTAAGATCATAATAAAATTTTGTATGCCCCAGAAATTATTATTTACATTTAAACTAATGTCCTCACCTTTGTTGTTGTTATCATAACATTTCATCTATTGTGTCTGCTGACCTTCTTCAGGTGCCTGTCAATATGATGATGGCCAGTGGACACGATAGCAAAACATTGTTTCCAGGGCTACTTCTAAAATAAGTTGGGGCTGACTTGGGCTACTAATAAAACAATTCAAAATTCAGTAGTGTTGGACTTTCAAATGTAACTAAATTCACTACTTGTTAGCTGGCAATCCCAATTCGTGTTTGTATATGTCTGTTTTCAGTTACATCTGTTAGCTTCTTATTATAGGCAGAAAAAAGGTCTTGTTCATCACTTATTTTTCAACACATGAGAGAACAATGCCAAACCCATGTTGATGTACCAGAATATAATTATTCCATTATGTTGATCATATTTTTTTGTGATTTGCATCTATACCTGTTACTATTTTTTAAGTTTGGTCCAAAGCTCTGTTTCTAGAACTCTCACTGGTTTGTGAGGCTACTATACTTTTTCTTACATACTTGCTTAGAAGAGGATTTTCTTGTCACCCTGCAAAAGTATAATATCTAGTTTCAGGGGATCCGTTTCCCCCAGGCTGTACCTCCTCATTAAACTAAAAAGAATAGTTATGGTGAGTTCCTGATTCCTGTGTCATGATAAAAGGCATGACTAGGGAGCTAGATAATTTTCTCCTTTATCCACACATACCCTTATGGGCTCCACATTAAACCTGACTTAGGGTGGGGTAATCAATATACTTTTGCACTGTAAGAAATATTTATAAGTTTAATTGGATTAAATATAGTTTGGCACAAGGTTATGACTGTGAAGCACTCTGTGAGGATCAAAGTCATCATCAACTGTTCATGAGCTTCTTGTAAGAAAAGAATTCACTATTGGAAGTCTCCTGTGTCATACTTTTCATTTGTTTTTATAAAATTTTTTTCTGTTGAATCCAAGAATTTGGGATTTTCATCTTTGCCTGTATTCTACAGACAGGCAAAGATTGATTTTTCTTTAATCAATCACTAAATTTGTTTTTGACTATAAATTCATGAACTAATATCCATTGTACTCTTCCTATATCACTAACCTACAGATGTTTGATATTTATTATATTTGTGATTCTGGTAATACATAAATCTAAACGACTCACCAAATTTGATGACCTATAAGACCATCCCATCAGCATGGGACCACCCACCCTCAAAAAAAAAAACCTATTGGGTCTAATATGAGAAGTTGGGGTCTCTGGTAGGCTGTTTAACTAAACCAGTACTTGTATTTAATTTTAATAATTCAAATATTAAATGTAAATAATGGGAAAGAGGGTGGTTGGTCTTATATGCCATCAGATTTGCTAAATTTGATTTTGAACTTTTTATGCCCTTAATCTGTGATTATATGACAAAATGAAAAAAAAATTGATATAACATGTTTTGTCTTTTAAAAAGATTTCATTAGACTACAGTAATGTTCTTATTGATGTAATCGTATATATGTTCGGGGTGGGGAGGACAAAAATATAAGCAAAATGTTAGTTATGTAGAATATATAAATGTTTCTTAGAATTTTTTACATTTTGTCATTCAATTACCACCATTTGTCTGATATATAGAGTTTATATATATATATTTCTCCCAAATATAATATATAAGTGTGTGTGTTGAATAATGAAAATACTTAATCTCAAAATTCTACCTGACATGTTTCCCCATTTGTATTTGTGTATGTTGAGCTTTCTTAAATTATTAAGAATATACCTTTTGTAATTTATCATTCCAAGTGTTGAATGTACCCTCTGTAATTTTGAGATGAGTCATTATTGTTCCAAGTGTTCATAGGCCTATTAAGCTTTTTCTGGTTTGTTCTCCTAAGAAAGAAAAAACACCTCTCTCCTGCTATCCTCTCTCTGCGTTCCATCAAAAGCTATCAGTTGAAATGTATAGTAATGACAAACAACAACAAAAATTAATGAGTCTAATGGTCTATTCAACTCTTGAGAACATGAAGAATATTTTGCTGATTTTTTTTTTTTTATTCCCCATCTCATATTGTGATAACCTTATACAGGCAAATCCTTTCTTCAATCTGCTTCCATATTTAATTATAACAAATCATCAATAGAAAATAACTAATATCTTCTGTCTCAATTTCTTTAACAAAGTGTTTTTATGATGATGATTTTTTTTTTATGCTACTCTCCTCATCTTTGTTGTTTTTATCACACTTTGGCTACTAGATTCCCTAAAATTTTTCCTGGGTATCTGTTGTATTTAGTAACCTTCCAGGAATTTTGAACAAAACCTTTTATTTGAACCACAAGAGAATGCTTAGTTCTCATATCTTACATGCCACGTCCAATCTTCTTTCTAGGAAGTTTCAGAACTTATAACTGCCACTTCTTCCTCATGATGCCACTCTGCCCCTCTACTGAAACGGTGCATATTTTTACATTACTTTAACCAAATGACTTTTACCAAGAGTAGACGGAGAATGGTGTGGCCTCAGAGGTCAAATAGTTTTAAGATTACTGAATGCAATAGACACCTGTGAAAATGTGAAGGCCGCAGCATTGTGATAAAAGCAAAGACAGACAGACAAAATAAGTATTGTAGAACAACATTTAGCAGTTTCAGAGCTATATTTGTTTTTGTTTTTATTAGTAGTTACCAGGAACATTTAAAATTCTAGCAAGTTTAGAATATGTTCAAGAACACTATTGCTAAATTGATTGATTTCAAAACATTGTCTATCAGACAATTTCAAAAGATAAAATCAAAAGTTAAAAAAGTGTTAATAATCATTAATTTGAATAAAAAGCGAGAAACCTGGTTGATAATTTTGGTTTTTGATTTCTGAAATGTGCAATTGTCTTATTCACACTATTGTTCTCATAGTCATTATTATTGACACACCATTTCAGCCAAGTATTCTCTGGCCATCACCAGGTGTCCGTTATTTTGGCTGATATGGGATATCTTATGTGTGTTGATTATTGTGTTATTTTGTTCCTGTTTTTGACGATTCCGCCTCATAAAAATCAAAACGAAACAAATAGTACAAATGTGCCCTGATAACCAAATGTTGAAACCTGAGATTGGATTTAAATGCTCCAAAAACTATTCACCACTGATGTCTTTTGAGTGGTCATGTAGTGTTAATCAAGTGTTGCTGTCATTTAGTGTTCATGAGATCAATCCCTGAATCAGGTAGTAAAATAATATGCCCTGATTCAGTCAGAATAAACAAAAAATGGCATCACAGTTACAAAAAATTGACACAATAATCAGCTTTATTATATAACTGCTGATATAGTCTTCCCATTTATTCAACAGAATGTATACCGAGAAATCATGCTTTAATATGATTATCTATTCTATACTGCTTGCTTGCTTTAACTGTTTCCAAAGTTTTAAATATATTTTCCTATGTTTTATTTATTGCACTCACACACATATATATATATATATGTGGTTTTTTATTTCCTTTTCCATTCTGAATATTTTTTTAATTTTTTTTTCTTTCTTACTGCATCTTTATCCTTTCTTGTTTTTTTTTCTTTCTTACTGCATCCTTTTTTTGTTTCTTTTTTTAAACTGCAGTTAATAATTTGTACCACATACAAGTAAATGTGTTATTTACCCACTGATCAAAGCTGGAATCTGTGTATTATTGAGAGAAGAATTCTTATACTGGAAAGTTGTTTGCATGAGAGGATGTTGGCATCATTTGAAATCTGATAGTCTGCCTTTTAAACATCATTGTACCGATTTCCATGGTCAAAATTTGCTGATAGATATATTTGAACATTTAAGATCAAGGGTTAGGTTGGTTGATTTTACAATGTCAGCCCATGTTGGATTGAACAGATAAATTTAGGTTATATATGAACAGATTGATATATATATATATATATATATATATATATATATATATATATATGAAAATACAGGTAAGCAATGACTGGCCACAACTGCCTGTTTCATGTGTTATCACACAATCACCAGGTGGCTAGTAGCTTGTAAAGTGAGTACCCTATATACCACCAGGTGAATTCAATATGATGGCCAAACCAAATCCACCTGGCAGGATGGTAAACCATTCAGCTAAGATCAAAAATAGCTAAAAAAAAAAAAAGATTAGTACACATGAGACAGGTTTGCCAGTACAACAAAGATATAGATATATATATATATATATATATATATAAAAATATAGATAACTAGACTCGTTTCGAATTGTAGAAACAAAAACATCTGTCCATTACAGGGAAAATGTCAACAAGAATGTGTAATATACCAAGTGAAAATTTACAAAAATAGCGAGGATACTAACCCTAAAACATACATAGGTGCTACTCAGAACAATTCTTAAAAAAAGATATTATAATCATAGGAGTAGTTTCAAAAACGAAAAAATTAAGCATAGTACCACGCTATCTACCTATGTATGGAAGAATGTAGACCCCATCCTTAAATGGGAAATACTAAAAAATGCCCCAGATATAAAGCAGGCCATAAATTTTGTAAATTATGTGCAGAGGAGAAATTAGCCATAGCTTTATTTGATCAACCTAGCCAATTATTAAACTCTAAAACTGAAATCCTTAACGTATGTAGACACAAAAAATCTTGGTTACTTATTTAGACGGTTTCCACCTTAGATTTTTTTTTTTTTTTACTCACCCCTCCCCATTTTTGTTGAATAAATAAATTTTAACCCCCTCCATCTACTTAGTTTGTGGTTCTTCGGTCACGTGGTATGGTTTTAATTATCGCCTATAAATATGTGTTTCTCTTTACCTTGTTAGCCATACTTTCCCTGACGTTGCGTTTAGGTGAAACCTAGGTAGGTTTGTCTGGCTCACTAGGTGTATCTATATATATATATATATAAATATATATATGTGTGTGTGTGTGTGTAAAATAAAATAAAAATGGGGCATCTATTTTAAATATGATTATACACAATGTTTGAAGTAATAAAAATTTTGGATTAAAAATAAATACATTAATTCTTTATAAATTGCTTTATGTTCTGGATGCAAAAACTGAGCAGATATCAGATTTTCAAGAAAAATTATCTGACTGAGGATGTGTGCTTTGCTTAAAAAGGAAAATAGAGCCTTACAGAACTGTAATGTTCTCTGTAGCAAAGTGGTAAAGCACACTGAATCAAACAGTGGTTTCTCATACCAAGGGGGACACAGATTCAATCCCTGTTGGAGATCACATGTTCTTTATTAGGACTTCTTGAATGTGCAGACTGATAGACAAAATACACTGTTTAAAATAAAAAATAGGGTGTCTGTTTCAAGTATAAATATCCACTATAACAATGTTTGAAGTAATAAAATATAACAAAGATGTCTCTTTTGGACAGCTACTACTTAGTTTCATGTGTATGTTGATACACAATCCTCAGGCCAGAGGAGATACCTTTCTTATAAATAATATTTGCTATGCTATGAAGCTAAAGCTCTTTTTGTTTCCCTAGTAGTTAGATGGCTGACTGCTTGGGAATACCAGGTGCTGTAAGCTTAGATGTGCAGGTGATGTAATGGATAATGGCTTGTCATATTCACTTATGCTCAAATACCTTTGAAAAGGTATAGATTCACCTCTTCTCCCCTCAGCTATGGGTTAATTAGTAAAACTTGTATCAGTAAATCATTATCTACAAAAAAATTCTTACAATCTAAAAATATTTTCTGGTTTTAAATAACCTGTGAAAGGTAAATAAACCATAACATACAAATTGGTTAATCAATATACATATATACACTAGAGCTGGTGGTAAAAACAAAACGAGAAACATTAAATTCATGATGCATCACAAATTTAATGCTTTTTGTTTTTATATAAAAATCGTTACTGAATTTAAATGGGGTAACTCATTAATTAGTGTGCACAAAAAATGACGCAGCTTCCAGCTTACTGTGACAAATGACTAACAAATTCACTTATTTGTTTTTTGTATATATAACCTGTATGTGAATGCATGTTGGCTTTTGTTTTATGTCTAATTTACCTGATTGATCGAAATAACCTCCTTAATTTGTAACCAAATTGATTTGAATGCAACTTGGTTCCAAAGTGATCTTTTTATTTGAAAGTAATCCAATGTTGTGTTAAATGTTAATCTAGTTTCAAAAATCTAGAAAGAAATGAAGTGCTTTCAAGGTGCATGTTTAATGAACTGCTGATTTGGCAACTGTTATCATTTCATTCTGTAAGAATACAAACGTTTCTTTTTAAATGTGTTAAGAAAAATCAGTTGTATTCATGGAGGCTTTTGTTTCTGACCTATTTTTCCCTATTTAAATTATTCAGATATTTAACCTGTTTTTTTTTTGTTTTTTTTTTTACTTAGCTCGTTTTGAACAGGTATTTCAAATAATAACCTATCATCTCATCAGTATATGCAAATATTATTTTCACATGTTGATGATTTCTTAGTCAATAATTACTCCTCTCTATATATATATATATATATATATATATATATATAATGTATGTGTGTGTGTGGCACTTGATCCTCAACCACATGTTTTATTGTCTAAAAGTTTGCAAAACAACACCAGGCCTCAGGAGACACATGGGTGTCCATAAAAGTTGAGCACCTCTTTATTTTACTGTTTTTGTTGTCTGCAATGAGAGAGTCCACTTTATATATATATATATATATATATATATA
This sequence comes from Acanthosepion lycidas, assembly GCA_963932145.1. NCBI lineage: Eukaryota > Metazoa > Mollusca > Cephalopoda > Sepiida > Sepiidae > Acanthosepion > Acanthosepion lycidas. Next base: position 106,300,621 of record OZ010578.1, on the reverse strand, counting down.
TATATATATATATATATATATCATTTTACCTGACCACAAAATAACATTAAATACTGGGAATTTGTGTCACATTTGTAGAAAAGATTGCAAGACGTTTGGTGGACTGAAAAGATATGCAGTCACGAAAATGGACTTAATGACAGTAAAATGTATGATACTCATGTCTATCAACTTTGTGGCATAGATTTTAATAGTTTGTATGGTTTAAAGAGCCACACCCATTCAAAACACAACTAGGTCTTACAATATCTTGCAATAGTGATACTTGGCAACAAAATGGCAGCCACAACACACGCACAAACACTAAAATATAAGCTAAAGCTTTAAATTTGTTTTAATTTAAAATTTCAAGATCTCAGCATCTCCTCTTTTATGCTCATGTGTAGTTATATCAATGTAAAGATCAATTTAGTCTGATTAAGTCTTAAAGGATGAAACGTATCACATGAAAAAAATCTTTTCACTTTGTCATAGATTTCCATATTGTTCAGATATAAAAAAAAATTGCATATTTTCACACATATATATATATGGGGCAGGGTCTGCCCAAAAATGTCTGCACACTTCAAGAAAGGAAAAACTTGTCTAGATATTGTAATACTAAATTTATTTAGGCATCATGAAATTAATACAAGTTACTTTTGGACTATACAATCACAAGAAATGCTGAAAATGGTAGCCTTATCTTTCAGACATTTATTAGTATGCTGAACTACTGCTTGGGCAACATTGACCAAAGTGTCCAGTGGGATTGCTGCACATGCATTTTTAATTTCTTGTCTAAGCGCTATCAATGTAGTCAGTTTTCTGTGATGCACAACATCCTTTAAGACTTGTTGATGCTACAGCCATCTGTATAGAAAATATTGTACTACCATAAACAGTGTTATTACAATTTGATTAAACTACAAAAGAAAAATTTTTTCCTTTCCTGTAGTGTGTATACATATTTTGGGACAGACTGTATGTGTGTGATATATATAGAATTAAATAAATTACATGTTCATGTTCACCTATCCTGTCTCCACTTTGAGTCTTGCAGAAATCACATCCACTCATCAGGAGACTTGACTGTAAAATTGTATTCATTTTCAAAAATGTTGAGCCTTTCCAAAGGTTTATTCTTTATTTCCAACCTGCTCTGTTTGCTGTAGAAGCAGTTTTGAGTCCAGTCAGTACTTAGATGGGAGACCACTTGAGAACATCAGGTACTGTAGCTACCTCTTAAAATATGAAATATGTTTCAGCTTTAAATAACCCACAAAGGGCTAATAACCCATAAAAAAAATAATCGTTCAGGTGCTTGCTGTAGAATGTCAACCTGAGAAATTGTGAAAACAAAGCAACTGAAATTAAGATGAAAGAAATAGATTGACTTTTTTTATCTCATATCAGTATTAAAGATGTGGTCATTTGCTTTAAAAAATATCAGAAAATAGTCAAAAATAAAATTCTGATGGACAAAATTTCACTCTCTCTCTATATATATATATATATATATATATATATATATATATATATATATATATATATATATATATATGAGGGAAAGACTGCAATGAGTGAAAAGATTCTATATTTTGAACTAGGAAAATGATCCCTGAAAGCACTTCTCTTCAAATAAAAGCTAACTTACATTTAAACTAATAAAATACATTCACTCCAAAGTGAGTATAAACAAGAACAAATATTTGTCTTTTAAATGTATGTTATGTTTTGAATGGCTTTTGATATTGCTTGATCTTAACTTGTTTTAGCAATGCTTTATTAACTTCTTTTTCATTGGTTTTTTTTTTTTTTTTGCCCTTTCTTTTCTTCCAACCTTTTTGCTTCCATCTCTTTGACTGCAAACCTGATAAACTATCTTGCTATTCAAGTCGGAAAGTGAGGGTTAGAAAACTTCGTCGGTAGACAACCAATATGCTTTCTCAGTCCATTATAGCTCCAAGCCCTAGACTACATGCAAAGTTCTGGAAATAACATCTCAAAAGTCAGGGGAAGGTGTGTATGTTCAAACAGAATAAAAATTGTATTTTCTGGTTCAAACTTCTGAAGGTTTTTTGACAAAGTTTAACCTAAGTACTCACAAAAAAAACAAAAAAAAAAACAGTGTCAAAAGGACAGTTTTTCTTTCAACACCATTATTGCTGTATTCTCCTTCAATAATGTTTATTGTTTTAAAATGTTCAGAATTTTAATAAGAACAAAAATATTACACACTCTTTAGTTGTTAGATTGTTTATTTGGATATTTGAATTAGCCAATGTTTTGCCAATCATTTCAAAGAATGCAGTCTGTGAGATTTGCTAATTGCTTTGGTCAAAGTGCTTAGTGTCCATTCTTTATTTAAGATTTCATCATCAGTCCACATTTGAGCGAATATAGATAATCAATCTGCAAATTTTCTAGACATGCTTCATGCAAATTTTTAGAAAAAATTAGCAACAATTTAAAAAAAAATCTTTCAAAAATTGTTTTTCAAAAAAGAGTAAGAAGAGGGTTCACCTATAATTGCTAAAGTTTTATGCCCAATCAATTAGGCATCCTAGATCAAGATTATGAAAAAAGGGAAAATTAAAATGAAATATTCTGAGAAAAAAATGTATGTTTGGAAAAGTCTTATATTTAAATTTTCCAGTTCTATGTTTCAGAAATTTATGAATAAAAAAATGTTTTCATATTTATTTCTTTATAAAATGGTAAATAATAAATATTGCATTGAAGTTTTACATATTTTTATAATAAATATAAATTTAACAAGTAAATACTGTGTAACATTTTTATTCTAAATATAGCATTTTAAAACAAACATTACCAATGAAGTGGTGGGAATATACAGTAATAGGGATGTCAAGAGAAAAAAATGTTCTTTTAACACAAAATGTTTTTTACAGGTACAAATGTTAGACATTGCAATTTTTTGTTTAAAAATTTTATTAAAAGATAAAAATTTTGAGATATGTTCTTTTTATTTATTTTTTTTCTTGTGTTATTGACTAAATATTTGCTTTGTACAATATTTAGATGCCATGAAATAATTTTGCAAATTTAAAACTGCATTGTTTTGTTGATTCTTAAACTTTGGGTTTTGTTTATAAAATGTTCTTGTAATGATCAAGACAAGAAACAGCAATGTGGTTAGATTGTTACTATTTAAATAAACTGGTCCACTTGTAAAAAATTTTGGGGGATTTAATTTTTGTACTTTAAATCTTAGGCAGTGATGGTCAGTTCATTCTGAAAACAGCAGTTCTCGTTCGATCACTGAAATTAAGCAGCATAGAGCCTGGTCAGTATTTAGATGGGAGACTATTTGGGAACTGTAAACAACCTTTTTCAATTCAAAATATGTTTAAGATTTAAATAACCCACAAAGTGTTGATAATCCATAAAGAATTGCAAATCAATCAATCCACCAGCAGCAACATTTTTAAGAATCAAAAAATTTTTTTTTTTTTTTTTTTTTTTTTTTATCATTTTAGATGTGGGTGGGTCTTGTTCCTAATATCAATACAGTGTAAAATTGATCCTTGATTTTTATAGTTATTGGATCAAGCTGTTATTTTCAAGTTTGAAAGTCTGGTGACATCATTGATATATGCAAATTAATTTTTTTAACTTTTTTAAAAGAATTTTTTAAAACTTATTTTGTAAGGGTTTTTTTCAGAAGCACATGCACAAATATTTAAGGCTAATAATTATTTATCTTAAATGAAAACTAAATGGATACTTTTACTTAAATTTTGATTTAATAAAAAATGTATATATTCATTTTAAAGAAATATTTTTGTAACCTCCCTCCCCACAAAAATGTCTGTTTTTGTACACAAAACAGCTAAGTCCAATTACTCTGTAAAAGTCAGGGATTGATTTTACACTATAGTGATATTATATTTACAAGTTACTCTTTAGTACTGATTGTCTTTTTCTTATCATTTAACAATCTGTCAACATTGCACATTAATCTCTTTGCCTTGTTGTTTGGTATATATAAATACTTAGTCTGACAAGACTAAATGGGGATTAAGAAGATTGTGTTGCATCAATTTTTCAAATAGGAAAAGCATTGTTGCCTTGAAAATCAGCATTTAAATCCTGACTTTTACCTAAGTTTGAATGTAACGACAAATGTTAATGAGGACTTCACAACTATTTTACCCACAAAGTAGCCCTTCTATTTATCCTGCATATTTTTTTAATATGTCACGTGGAAAAAATATTTCCCATCAGATATTCTATCCTATTTTTGTTATGTACATCTAGTGTCCTAAAAAAGCAAACTAATTTTTCACATTTTTTTTCTTCTTTCAATGCCTTTTATCTGCAAACTTTTATTTGCAATTTCTAAAGATAACCTGCTTTAAAAAATCTGCTATACTTTTTTCAAACTTTGATATTTTTACATTAGAAAAAGAAATTACATGAATCATTTGTGGTCATCTTTGTGTCGTGTCCACTCAGGACATAGGCGATCATGGCACTCCACAGTTTCCTGTCCCTTGTAGTTAATAAACTTTCTCTTTCTGTTATTTCTCCTAAACTCTGTTTTATCATCCATTTGCTGAAGCTCACTAAGTATGTTATGCATTGTTTTCCTCTGTTCCTCTTGCACTCTTTGTCCTGTGAGTATCAGATTTTCCAAACTCTCCTTCCTCATTGTGTACCCCAGAAACTGCAACTGTCTCATCCTGATATTAAGTATTAGTTTCCATTTTTGTTTCCACCTTCTCCAAAACTTTATTATCACTTAAACATTGCTTTGTATCACTTGTTTGCAGTCTTAATAAATACTTAAGTCTTATTAGAGGTACAAATTTTAATTATAACAAAAAGAACAAATATGATTAAAAAGGGACAAAAATGGAAAACAACTATGGTCATTTAATACAAAAAAGAGAAAGAAAATAATAATGAGTTAACCAGTTATCATGCCTCATAAATCCTGCTTTCCCTCCCAAGGACAATGTACTGATGATGATGAAGGAATATATGCTGATGACGTAGGTATTCGTAGTTAGGATAAGAATGATCTTGGACAGAAAATCAACATCCTCTACCAAGTGTTCTAAGAAATAGCTAACTAGTAAGACTTGTATCACCACCATTATTATCTTCAAAAAAAAAAACATTGTCAGTTTGAATAATAGTGCTGGGTAAATGTTTTGAAAAGTAATAAACTTGCAGTGCCAAATAATCACTGACAGTAGGCAATGGGAATTAAAGGAATTATTTTAATCCTGCTGGCACTTGTGTATCTAGTATACAAAAATTTATCTACATTCTATTCATAATACTGAGTAGTCTTTTCCCATGAATATAGCAAAATTCTAAACAATTATATATGAGACAAAGTGGAAAAAGCTTAAATGCATTGTGATTTTTGAGAATAAGAGGGTTATTGCCCCTCTTATCCTCCAAAATCCCAATGCATTTTCCTTACACACAGTTTTGTCTTTCATTCCAATCTAAAGAAGCCAAATCCAACGCACATCACATTCTAGAAATGCATCATCTATAAGATCTTCCAATTAGTCTCATCATCCCACTTTTGTTTTGATACTATTATACATCCTGCACACACGCACACACACACACACACACACACATATATATATATATATATATATATATATATATACACACACACGCACACACCGGGTGTAACAGCAAAATTGTCCAACTGTTAGATTAAGCTTTGAACCATTGTATCTTAGAAATGATTAAAGATATCATACTGGGATTCTTCAAGGTTTTATAAGATCATTGGACTCTACTTTGAATAATAAGAATGTATTTAGCTCTAAGTTAAAATTGTGATCCCTCTTGCAGTTGTGAATCTCCTGATCCAATTTTCCTCTCTACTGTTCCCTATTTTTCAAGCTTATTCACTGTTCTCGTGATGGTTCTTGAATGGACTTTGAAGATGGAAACCAGAGTATAAATGTTGGTTCCATTACTGAAGGCCTGAATGATCTTTTTCATTTCATCATTGCTCAGTTGGGAAGATATTGTGGGTCTGACACAAAACGATTTTAACCTGTTCTCTTTCTGGCTGAATAACTCAGATATTTTTTTTCAGTGATTCTGATGACAAATGGTGTCAAGATGACTAAACATCTTATCTGAAAACATGGAAAAAAAAAGAAACTCAGTTTAGTGTTTTTTTTTTTTGTTTTTTTTTTTTGTTTTTTTTTTGTTTTTTTGTTTTTTAAAGATATTAAGCATTTTGAGGGATGGGTAATTTTCCTATGCTGTTACATCCAGTGTGTGCATATATAATATATGAATTTCTATGGGTAATAACGTACATGCAAAATGTAAATAAGAACTTCTTTTTTAGAAAAATGACTTCTGTTTACTAGTACACAGGAAGTCTTTGTTTTGCTATTTTTTCTCCGTATTTCATGAAATTAAATTAACAATAATATAACTCCTTTGCATAATAATAATTTGGCATGTACTGATATGTGAGGATAAATGCTAATACGCTTCTTGGTCATGTCTCTTTATTTACCTGCATGCCTGTAATATCTATATTTCTACACTCACACCCAAACATTGATTTTGTTGTTGTAGGTTAACTTAGTATCTCTGACTGATTTATCTACATACCAATAGTATGTATAATGTTTTTAGTATTCTTACTCTCCCCCTAAAAAATTCTATTATGATTTACCTTACTTCTCTTGAATCTAATTGTAATTGAACTGGGAAGGAAATTTTTTTCTGTCATTCATCCAAACTAAGAAATCTACTTGACATGACCAGTATTTAGCTACAAACAGCTTTGATGCTTTCTTGACACTTGGGGTAAAGAAAATAGTGAAGTAGAATAGGAAGATTTTTTTTTTTTTCACTTTGAGAACATGATCCCAAAAATAGTATTCTAACATATTGTCTCTAACTTAACATTCCAAATATAGGCAGGGAGCATTATTAGAGAGTAAGAAAATTAAATGTGGCTGTGTATATCAGCTCGTCAGGCTAGTAGTATAAATTTAAATATATATATGTTTTCTTCTTTTACTATGAAACATACACCTGGGCTAAAGAATGGATTGTCTAAAACACATTTGCATCCAGTATACAAAGAAAGGGTTTCCCTAATGTTAGAGTTTGTCCTTTAGAAAGCCTATTTTACTAAGATTTTGCAAAATATCTAGGCTGGCTAGGGGAATATCAAAATTAAAAAAAAACTGAAAAAGACTGTTCATAATAATATAACTGGGCAGGATCAATTTCACAACAAACAAATTTTCAAAAAAATTTTTTTTATACTAATATTCATCCAATACAAGGCCCAAGAGCCACTCAAGGTAGAAGGTCACCATGTGGACTTATATTAGTGTAGGAAAGGACAAGTGTTAGGTGTATAGACCTGAAGCAGATTTTAGAATGAACCAGAAACCCAATCCTAAACAGGAAATAAGGGATAACCCTCTACTCCTGTTCAAAATCTGGGGAGGAGTGTGAACAGGATGATAAGTGACCTTATCTATTCCTATTGGTGGAGAGAAAATAAAATGAAATAAATAGTGAATAAAATTTCATAGTTCAGGCACAGACATTAGAATTACAGAGCTGGTATAGACTTTAGAAGGAACCAAAAATCTAATCCTAAACAGGAAAAGGGGATAAACATCTACTCCTGTTCAAAAGACTGGGGAGAGTGTGTACCTGACAATTCCAGTTTCTGCTCAAATTCTCAGAAATTCAGCCCAGCTTAAATATAGATTAGTTATTTATGGTAACTGCTTTGAAAGCTTATTAACAAATTGGTATCATTTATTAAGATAGGACAAGGATAAAGAATTTCATATTTAAATATATTGAGTTGTTTGTTCAATTTATTTAAGTTCCCTAATATGCAATTTTCACTTTTCTTTTTCATTTTCTTTTTTCTTTTTCCCTTTTCCTTTTCTTTTTTCCCTTTTAAGCATTTTAATATGAAAAGTCTTTGTAAAGGATCCAGTTCATAATTTACAAGATTATTTTATGGCACAGAAAAAATACATGTTGGACAAGGGGCTGCTGAAAGTTTCTAGGCTCAACCAAGAAGGAATTCGCTATGCAAAATTTTCATGTCTAGTTGTTTTAGGTAGTGGGTTGAGCCAAGAACATTTTAGCACCCCCTTATATATTTTTGTATTGTTTGTACCACAAATATCTAATTAGATAATTTTTGCATATGAAAATAAAAATTTTCCAATTTTTTATTGAACCAAAATAGGAATGGCCAAAAGGCCTTAACACATGGTTACTGTGTCAAATTTCTTTTTCATTTATCCTGTAATATATGTGACCATTATTATATGTTTGTAATAATATCTAGAAATGTTATTATTGTTAATATGATTGTTATTGATTTATTACTTATTACCCAACAGTGAGCATGATATCATCTGTTAGTTACAATCTTGTATCAAGTGGGTAATAATTGATGAGATTACATCTTAAAAATAAATCCTTAAATTATATAATGATCTCTTGGTTAAAACTTATGGTACAACCCAATTTCTTTTGTTATTCTGTAGATTTGGATATTTTTGTTTTAATGATTTAAAAAGCAGAATTATCTTCTTATAGTTGGCTATAGAATGAGGTGTATAAATAAAAATCCTAGATTACCCATGTAGAAAATATACACGTTGAAATTGAGAAATTACTTAAATATGGCCATCAATTTTTCACAGTGCTGGTGATGTTAGCTTTCTTTGTATATTTTTATTTCTAATGCTTTAAAAAGCAGAGACTTAATTAAATAGGCAAAATACTAAATTACTCATGCAGAAATTATATCCAATGCATTTGCAAAATTACTTAAACATGGCAGTCCTTTTTTTTTTTTTTTTTTTTTTTTTTTACAGTATTGGTCATTGTTGTAGCATAACTACGGACAATAATGGGTATGTCCCCATTCACATAAATACAGTATTTACTACTGTATGTTGGTCTGCAGTTGGAGATTCATTGTGGAATTCACTTGACTCACTTCTAGCAGTTGATTACTTCTACGTGCCACTTGCGAATCTTATATGTGTTGTTCTTGTCCTAAGTATTGTTGTTCATTACCAACCTTTGTGTGATTATTCTATTCAGTAACTTTCCTTAGGTTACAATAGTCATGTTAGTTTTCTTTGTATATTTTTAATGCAGAATTCTTTCTTACATGTGACAATAGTTAATTGAATAGTTAAAATCCTAAATTACTCATGTAGAAGTTATACCCAATGCAATTTCAAAATTATTTAAATATGGCAATCATTTTTTTTGACCATACAGGTAAACAAGAATGGTAACAATGTGACAATTTTGTTTACCTGTATCAATAAAATAACTCCTAATCTCTTGCAGTTTCTTTCACAGTCAGCCAACATATACAACCACTTTTGTATGCTTAGAAAAATTTGCAACCTTATCGTGAATTCTCATGAATAGTCACACTGATTTTTTTTTTTTTTTTTACATGACAGCAGTTTTATTTTTGCCCTTCTCAGCTAATCAAAGATACCCAAGTACAGGGACGGACAGGCCTCCTAGTAAAATAAATTGCTTCAAGGGTAGAGGAGACTTGCTTAACCTTTCCATAGTTCTAAATATTGCCAATAGATTCAGACATATTGGGCAAATCTATATTATGCAAAAAAAGACATGATTCTCTGTCCATTGCGCATTATCTGCATGTGACTTTGTATGTGCTTACGTAATGTACATGCGTATGTCTGCTTTGTGTGTGAATGACTTGGCTGTGCCATTTTATATACACACAGGCAAGCGCCCACACACAATTTGACTGAGTTTGAAATAAATCATTAGACTAATACATTCTTCTCTCACTTGGTCTGAACAACTCTTATCTTGAACTGAGCAATAAAATCATATTGCCCAGATGAATTATTTTGGCTGTTTGCTGATTGGTTATAAAAGAATAGATATCTGAATTTCTGGTCATATATAAACTGTGATTCACTTTTTTGCATAAATTTGTGCAGGAGCTTAAAATAGCATCAAATATGTCTGTTACAATAGTTAAAGTTAAGATAAATCCAATTTATCCAATTATAAATTTGCCTAAAAAACAAATCAACACCTAAGCCAAACTGTACAATAGGCCGTTAAGTCATAAAACTAATTATGAAAAAATTAGGTATTTCTTTTTTTTTAATCTTTAACATTTGGAACTGTATATAAATTGTTCTAAAAAGAGAATTGCAGTTATAGTTACAATAGTGGTTTTTTATATTTTAATCAAAATGGCCTCATTATTTTTATAAATTTAAATTAACTGTCAAAAAGAAACAGTAGGAATTATATACCTGGTTCTTTTTCTTTATACCACAGGTGGTATAATTCCTTTATTAGAGAAATTATACCACCTGTTTCTTTTTGACAGATAATTTCTACATGTCTTCACGTGTGCAAGCTATAGTCAAGTTTTGTGCCACTAAAAAATTGTTTAAACTTAAATGAACCTGTGCCATATTCTCAATAATTTTTTTTACATTACAAAGTTAACCTATTTAACTTTTCTGTCAGATGTTGACATTCCACGGAGTTGATATCTTTAATTGTGTCCCATAATTGATACTTATAATACAATTATTTTTTGCTTGGACTAAAAGATTATTATCTCCGACCATATCTCTGAAAAAGAAATGTGATTTTGTTGGGTCAGAAAGTTTATTTATGTAAGGTGTTTGTTTATCTTCCTATAAGGTTAATGCAATTTACATGTAAGTTTGTAATTTTACAATCATGTTTCTTTTCTTTTTTTGTGTGTCAATGTCATATGTTCTGGAGTTACCTTGTAAATAAGGTGGATTTTCTTTTCATTTTATATTAGTGAAATTGAATGAATTATCTCCTGGTAATAATTTTTAATTGATCCCCCCCACCACCACCACCACCACAAGCAAGGCAGTAAAGCTAAGACAAGGTGTTGCTGGGTGTGGAAGTATTAGAAACAGAAAACTAATAAACGAGAAAAAAAGAAAAGTAATCAGGAGAATGGTAGATAGCAATTGATATTGCATTAAAATTTTTGAAATTTAAAGTTGGCTGGTAAGCATGGAGCCGGAAGGGAGTTCCACAAACAAGAAGTGCAATAAAAGAAACTGTTAGCATAAAATTTGCAGTTACATCTTACCAACTGTAAATTGATAATCTTGATGCCAGTCTAGTACTGTGATAAATTCAAAAAGTCTAGGTATTATAGCAAAGAGCTCATCCGAACAATTACCATGAAAATTGTGAATTATTCAAGAATAACAGATGCATGCAGTTTATAAATTAAATTTAGCCTGTGTTTTGTTATTTCTGTTGAAATTCAAACTTTTTGTTTATTTATGGATTTTTACATGTTTAAAAATTTTTTTAATTTAAAATGTATCAGATGAGTCAAAAGTTACACAGCAAGGAAATGAATTAATGAGTTTCATCGATCAAATCATCTTTTCTACCAAAATGTACATCTCGAAGAAATAATAATTTAAAAAAAATTTCATATTACTATCAAATATGTACCTCAGATCATGAAATTTCATTTTTTTTTTTTTTTTTAATTTTCTAAATATAAAGAGGGATTCATTTTTACATGTAAATTCATTGTAAATTGTTCACTTGATGCAGACCAGAAAATATGCTCATAATACATGAAGTATATTCTTACTTATCTTACAAAATTTCAAGTTAAAATAAGTTAATACTGTATATTTCTGCATATAAGATAACCTTTAAATCTCAAAAATTGCCCTTAAAAATTGGGAGTCATTTTAAACTACTATTTTAAAAAAGAATCTAATAACCAATAACGTACATGAAAAGATTGACATTATCAAACTGAGAATAAAAGTAATAAAACCATTTCTTCCTTATATGTTACTGGCATAACTTCATAATAAATTGCCTATTCAAAGAATAATGAATAATCAATGAAATCAACTTGTAGAAGAGGAAAAAGAAGAATCGGTATTTCCAAGAGATCGTAAGATGAAACATAAACAAAATAATGGTTTCCCTTTTAGGGGATGTGTATAGGAAAATCTTGATAAAGAAACCGATAAGTAACATTTCCAATAACATAATCTTTATATAATCAATAAGCAGTCATCTTATACTATAGGTATAGGATAAATTCATGAAAATTTGCTACATTTTTTGACATCATCTTAACTAAAGGTCACCTCATACGTGGAAATATATGGTATTTATTTGAAGGGTATGCTTACTTATTACAATGATGTTACCTCTGTAATAGGCCCAAAAGCCACTTGAGGTAGAGGTTTACAGAGTAAGAGGCATCACCTCAAGTAAGGTGATTATGCCACCAAAGCACAAGAGGCCACTGGAAGTGAAAGAGAAGGAATCAGAAACTCAATCCTAAGCAGGAAATGAGGGATAAACCTCTACTCCTGTTCAAAAAACTGAAGAGGAGTGTGAACTTATCTACTCCTATTGACTTAATTTTTATCATGTTGTGTTAAAATAATGCCTATATACAAAATTTTGAATAATTTTAAAACTGCCATGAAATATGAATTTAAACTGAAAACATATTCTTACTTACTTTTACTTTTTTTTTTTTTTTTGCATTGTATTAATACTTACATACATAATTTCAAATAATTTTAAAACTGCCACAAAATATGAATTTAAAGTAAATTCATACTTACCTTTTTCCTTTATTATTATTATTTCTCTTGCTTACCTTTATTTTGGTGGGAAGTGTAGGGTGTTCAGTTTATAATGAATTTACATAGTAAAATGAATGCCTTAAAATATAAAAAATTAAAAGTTTTATATATTCATAATCCAGAGGGCTTAATCAATATTAATATGAAAAGAAAATGATTATTTCTTGGAGATTTACATTTCTATAGAAATGCCATTGAATCTTTCTGACAGTATTTAAACCCCTTAATATCCTTTGCATCAATTTAAAAAAAGAAAAAAAAGTCCTTTATTTTTCTTAATTTACATAAACATTTGCTGTTTTGGTCAAGAGTATTGCAATATAGTCTATAACTTTTAACTCTGTTTTGAACATTTTTATTTGCAATAAATACATTTTTGACTGAAAAATAATTGTACTTATAAGGATGTGCTGAAAGTTCTCACCCTGACCATTCCCTTCAAAAAAACAAAACAAAATTGTTTGGTCATTTGATTAAGTAGTGGTTTCAGCTGAGAACTTTTCAGTACCTCATTGTAAAAAAAAAAAAAAAAAAAAAAAAAAAAATTAAAGGCCCACATTTGTCTTTTTTAATTGTTAAAACTTGAAAATGATGTCTTGCTTCATATTTTTAAAACACTTTTTCCTTAAACTTTTCATATCACAACTTCTCTAACAGCTACACATAACTTACAAAATTGTGTTGCTTCTATGTGCCATGTACCTTCACGATATGGGCGATCATGGCTCTCCACAATTTTCTATCCTTTGTAGCTGTTAGCAATTCTTGTCTTTTTACTATCCCTCCCATTCACTGTTCTGCTATCTATCTACACAAGCTTGTTAGGTAGTTACTCGCCCTTTCCTTCTGTCCATTTTTGCCTTCAGTATATCCTGTGAGTGCCAATTTCTCCAAGCCTTCTTTAAAAACACTCACTTTCTTCACAATGTGACTATGATCTCTTCCTTCCAAATAAGATATTATACAGTAAATACACTGAACTAGTTATGGTTGTGAGTTTAATAAACTGTCATTTGTTACAGTTTCTGCTATTATATATAAAGAAATATTGTTTTAATTTTTTTTCTTTCTTACTTTTGACATTGAAAACAGTATGAAAAATATTTTAATAAAAGTCAAATGCCAAAAAGTGTATCTAAAATATGAAGACAAGTAAATGTGATTAACCAATGGAAGCACCTCAGAATTGTAGCTTTAGAAAAAAGACAAATTATTTTTATACTTGCTTGCTGTCTATTCCAATTGTTGAACAAAATTCAAGAAATTCAAGTCTTTCACTGCTTGTTAAAAATGTTAATTCTGATTAAAGTTTATGCATTTCTCTTAAATTCTCTTGTTTATTTTTTTTTTTCAATCTTTTAAATCTTTTGATGTATTCTTTTATTATAACTTATAAATTTTAATTTTATTTTTTGCATTTTATATAGTTGTAACATTATCATTGTATCAGGTTGGTGCAAAAATAATGTCGTTTTCTCACATATTAACATATGTGAGAAAACGACATTATTTTTGCACCACTCTAATACAAATCTGAGACTAAACCTCTTGTGTGCAAAATTACTGTTTATTCAACTCCGGATGTTGTCAATATCATCATGCAGGTGTGTAGCTTTAGGTGTTTTCTCCAAATGTGGATTCTTCTTGTGAAGATACTCTCTTTTTTCCCCTCTCAGGTGGAGTATTTATATATCTACTTGTCATTTTCTGTTTTGTTTTTATTTAATTTTTTTTAAAGGTCTTTTTTCTACTTCATGCATTTCATATATTTGTAATGAACTTGAGACTTTAGACACATAAAACTGTTTTTTGGGTTTTTTTTTTTATATATATATTATTGTTTGCCTAATACAAGGCTCAAGAGCCTGTGAAGGTAGAAGGTTATTGAATGAAGTTGTTGTTAGGGCATAAAGTAGGGAAGTAAAATGTGCATATTATGAGGATATGTACACTTGAAGAGGTTAAGATTGTAGTGATTAGGGAAGCACCCTCTCGGGAGTCTGTTAAACACTAACAATTCTGGGGAAGTATCTGAGTGGTACATTCTCCTCTGATAAAATACGAAGGGAATGAGTATGAATTAACTCTGTGTATATGGCATGACACGTCCTAGCTGTGATGGTCTGAGCAGTACTAAATAAGAACTAGACAAGGAATGAGAACACTCTACCTCCATAGATTAAATAAAGGATTCAGTTTGAAATTCCTTTTGATACTATTGTTTTGGAAATTCATGAAAATTGTAGATTTCCAGCACTTCTAATTGATCATGTGAAAAGTGTTAATGCTGTCTATTGATATACAGTGATTCAAGGGGTGTAAGCATGTAAAAAATGTTGATATATTTGGCTGCTTTCAGCTTTAAAGGGTTAAAATGTCAAACAAAATGTTTCTAACAAAATTACCTCAATAAATGAAATGTCCTTTTCTGAAAACTGCACAAATTTGTGAGTCTTTTTTAGATTAATAGGAAAGTTATACTTTAGTTGGATGTCTTTTAAATTTTTACAGCACCCTTAACCCTCTGTTAGTACCATGGGTGTATCTGAATATCCCACAAAATGTTTTTCCTTAATATTTAGCAAGTCAAATTTTGATGATTATTCAAATAGCTTTCTTTAGTACCTGTGTCAAGTAACTACATAGGGTTATTGATTTTTTTTTTTTTTTGGTTTTTTTTTTTCACGTTTAATTGAAATTTACCCCAATCAAGGCAATAAAGCCACTAAGACACAAAAGGCATAAAAGAATTAGAAAACAGAAAACATTATGAAGGAGCAAGAATAATAGAAGAGTAATCAGAAAGACAGTAGATAACGATTGACATTGCATGTAAAGTTTTGTAGATCAAAGTTAACTGAAAAGGAAGGTGCCAGAAGAGAGTTCCACAGGCAAGAAAAGAAACTGTCAGCATAGAAATTACGGTTACATCTAACCAATTCAACTGTAAATTGATGAAACTTTGTTGCCGATCTAGTACTGGGCTTAAATTCATAAATTTAGGTACCATAGCGAAAAGCTCATCCAAACAATTACCATGAAAGTATTTATAGAAAAGGCAGAGGGAAGCAACTTTATGTTGTTGAGAAAGCGACTGAAGCTAAGATGCCAAGTCAGGGCCAATAATATTGCTGATAATTTGTGTGAATTTAAAGCATATAATCATTAAAGTTGTTTTTTTGTTTTTTTTAATTATTTCACCCCAAGCAAGGCAATAAAGCCACAAAGTGGTTATTGAGTGTTAGAGATTATGAGAAAAAATACAATATTAAGGAGAGAGAACGTTAAAAGAACAAGAATTAAGACAGAAGATAATGATTGACATTGCATTTAAATTTTTGAAGATCAAAGTTGATGGGGAAGCAAGAGGAGAGTTCCACAAACAAAAAATGTGAGAAAAGAAATTGTTAGCATAAAACTTAGTTACATCTAGCCATTTCAGTCGTAAAAAGATGAGACCAAGTTGCCACTAATCTAGTACTGCACTTAATTTCATTTTGTACCATAGTTGAAAGTAATATTTATTTTGATATAATACAAAAATGTAGCAGAAGTCCAAAAGGAGGTATAGAGAAGCTGGTCTTCAATCTGTCTTATCTTAAACATAGCTAGTCACAATTACTGACCCAACATACAGTATTCCTTACACCAAAAAGCATTCTTACTTACCATTCTTATTAGCCTTCATAATATCTCTATGTAGTTCTATTTCCTATATGTTCAATTTGTTGGGGGCGGATAAAAAAAACATTTAAAAATGAAACCTCAGTGAATACCATAGAGGAAAGTTCATCAGAACAATTACCATAAAGTATTTATAGAAAAGGCTACATTATGGCAGTAATGACTGTTTGCAATAATTGTGGTAAAAACATATGCAAAGATCACAGTAATCTTGTTCATTGGTTGGAATGTATTAAAAAAAAAAAAAGAAACAGTTGGAAACGAGTCTTATTGATTGTAAATTGTTTTAAAATATACTTAAAATAAAATCTATTTTTTGCATATTTTAATTTTTCAAACTTACAAATTTTAATTTTGTTTAATATTGGCCTTTTAATTTGAATTTTAAAAATAAGGCCTTTTTTCTTTTTCATTTTTATTTATAAAAACTAGGAAAAAAAGACACTTAAGAAAATAAGATAATTAAGAACTAAATGATCTATCTGTATTTTTACTAGGGTATTTGAAAACTAATGGTACTAATGTTGAGACTGCCATTCACTACTAGCAGAAGGTCAGGTAATGATGATTGCAAATAGACCAGTAAACAACAACAATTTATCAGTGTCAACTTGCAAAGGAAAATTTCTCATTATATTTCAGTAATATTACTATACTACTGAAATATAAGTAAAATTAAATAAAAATTTAATTAAAAATTACACTTGCTAAAACAAAATTTAGAAAATTCAGAACTTAGTCATCATTTTCTTTTTGTTTCTCTAATGCAAAAAAAATGACTAAAATCAGTAAGGATGTGGTAGAGTAGTGGTAAAGTCAGTTGGTCGTGACTAGAAAAACTGAAATCTTGTCTACATACAATGATGAGCCAAAACATTAAGACCACCTGCCTAATAAGGTGCTGGTTCTACATAGGCCTACAAGGCTTAAGAGCCACTCAAGTTGGAGGTTTACTGCTAAAAATGGTTATGATGAATGAGGTGTATGATATGAGCAAAAGAGATGGTAGGAAGTGAATATTATGAGTATAGCAAACAATTGAATTGAAGAGGTTAAGATTGTAATTTCCAGGGAAGCATCCACATGGGAGTTTGTTTCACAAAGTAGCAGTTTTTAGGTAAAACTCTGGGTAGAACTTTCTCCTTACATTTGGAATACAGGGGGAATGACGATGATTTGACTCTGTGGAGGTAGCAAGACATGGCTTAGTTGTAAAGATTTGAACTAGTAGGGAAAAAAAGAATGGAGTACATCTGAAAATTTGTAATGGAAAAGCAATAGAGTAGCAATAGACTTACATCTATGGGAAAGAGGTCACAGAGTAGAGAAAATATTTAGTTTGCTATTGCAGAAAAGGACTGACGTAGTGGAGTAGGTGCAAAGTCAGTGAGCAGCAGTGTTTAAAAAAAAAAAAAAAAGTTTTGCTTCTATAATACTGCATTCAACTGTAATCAGCATCAAAATAGAACCATGACTAATTTTTCATTTTCCTCATGACCACTGCTAGAATTTGTTGTGTCACTGTATATGCAATTATGGAGAATGAAAATTTTGATGAAAACAAGAAGCCACAAGCAAGAAGTGTGAGACTTGAAACTGTTAGCATAGAACAAGGTTACACTTAGCAATTTCAAGAGTAAAATGATGAGACCTAACTGCCAATCTAGTATTCTGCTGAAATTGATGAATTTGAGGCACCATAAAGAGAAGCTATGTTATGGCGGTGATAAAGTGACTGAAGTTGAGATGTCAGGTTAGGACCAACGGCATTGCAGATTCTGCTTTAGATTCTGTCGAGAATATCTAGATGCGTATCAGAAACACCAGACCAGCCATTTCAATGATGTGATATTTTAAAAAATTTTCAGGTGCTGCTATTATGATGATTTTATCAAATGTAAAGAATATTTGGATAAAGTTCTGATCTCTCTCTAGCTCTGAAATAGATGGAATGTTTTCTTTTGTTTGTATTTTTTGTTTTTGTTATTATTGTTATCTTTCTTATTGACAGCTTCAAACACTTCACTATGAAAATATTGATTAATAAAATAAAATAGTAGTAGCAGCATAAGCATAAATTTAAATTGTAACATTAATAGTATTAGTACAGTTGGAGCCAATCAGTACATTTTTACCAATTCCAGTAACTGAACCCTGGTTGTTGTTGGAGAAATATATAACAATCTCAATCACCAAATGGGCTCAAAGTGATTCTTTGAGTCTTATTATGCATGTGGATATTTAGTCTAACACCAGTCCATGAGAGTGGGGTACCCAGTGAAGAGAATCAGTCTCACTACTTAAACTGATGGTCTATACCGCTAACTTGGTATATCAGGTGGTCCAATTTACTCCATTAGAATCAAGGCTTTCTGTGATGCCTTGAAGTTAATCAGTGTTGAGCCCAGTCATTACTTAGATGGAGGACCGGTTGGGAACATCAAGTACTTCCTACAATCCTAAATATGTTTCAGCTTTAAGCCTTCCAAGTCCCCTGGGACATATGTGTCCCACAGATGTTTTCAACACATCCTGCAAGACATAATTGTCCCCAAAACATTGATATGGGATAAATCGGACATAGTGTCCCATTGCTATATTTATAATAATATTCTTTTAAGTCAAAGTCATTTAGATATGTCTACTGAAATGAACAATAATATTTTTTGCTGTATACATCAATTACACGCATGTGAACTTGAAAGAGTTAAATAACACAGAATGGCTTAATAAGTTGTAAACAAATTGTGTGAGGTATTACAGATCTATTGCTAATTTCATTAATGATCTCTTTATATTTCATTATTAAAAATCAATTAATTTTTCTATATCTTATAGTGTTTTTATTTTTTTATAACCAAAACAAGAATTGTTAGCACTTCTGCTATTATAGTACTAATATCTATAGTATTATAGTTCTTATAAAACTTATATTGCCTACTGTTGAGGTTTGTCCGAAAAGTAATGGGACTAGATGTGCTGTGTGAGCTATGGGCAAAAGAGGGATAAGTGGATTGTGTTATCATCTAACTTGATATTTTGGGTGTATATAACTGTAATCTTAGCATTTGCTTTGCTCAGTGTGCAAGAAGAGATGAGAATTGTGGCAGGACAAATTGTGGTTGCTTCACCAATGCACCTGCTTTGCTCACAACGTCCTGAGCATCTGGCAGTTCCTGGCCAAGAATAACATTGCTGTACTGAAACAACCTCTATTCACTTGATCTTGCTCCATGTGATTTTTTTCTTTTCCCCAAGCTCAAGAGGATTGTCAAGGGGACCCGTTTTGAAGGCCATTAAGAGGGCTATAACAACTGAGGAGCATCCAAAAAGAATCCTTCCAACAGTACAGAGAAAGATGAAAAAGTGCATTAGACTTGAAGGGGAATCCTTGTAGTTGTTTGCAATTTAAATAAATTGTGACAGCAGCCCTATTACTTCTTAGACCTCTGATATCTGTCTATATTTCTGAGATGGGGTATTATGTACACTATTTACATTATTCAGACTATTGTCCTCATCTTTGTCGCCATATTTATTACAACATTTCGGCTGTTGCATGCTCCTGCTTTCTTCAGGTAGTTGGAATGTCAAACTGAACCCTCTATTTCGCTCACTGGGGTAGACTGATAACTGACATCCATTAGACATGGCATGTGGAACTAGAACAGTCTACCCCAATGAGCGAAATAAAGGGTTCAGTTTGACATTCCAACTACCTGAAGAGGGCCAGAGCATACAACAGCTGAAACATTGTAATAAATATGGTGACAAAGATGAGGACAATGGTCCGAATAATGTAAATAGTAGACCTCTGATATATATACACTTTGAAGACACCTTGAAATGTTGGCCCTCTAATCTTTGTGTTATAAATTAACTGGCACTTAGTGTTATTTCCAAACTAGCATAAACCTATGGTAGCATAAAATAGGACCTATTTTGTGATGTTTTCTTTATTATATTACATGTTGGGAGGTGTTAGTTAGCTTAGTCTGTACCGCAGACTCTGATTGAAACTGAAAGAGCTGTATCAATGAGAAATCACTATTAGTGTCTTTATAGCCAATTCTTTCCGGTAAATTTGCTACTTTTCCCCAAACAAGCCAGTACAGCCAGACAAAACGCAGCAGTAAAAGTATTAATATTAAATTTGTTCTACAATATGAAGCCAAATGATTTTCTCTCTTTATCATCATCCTTTGTTAATATTAGCCTGCTGTTTCAAAGTCAATCTGTACAGCCCCAACAGGCATTACAACTCAACCACTGACTGAACAAACTCCTGGTGCTTGCAAGTTGGGAGGAGACCAACAATATTTGTGCCTGTTTATACAACTTTTTTAAAACATATATATATATATTTTTTTTTTTTAAATATTTTAATACCCATTTATGCTAGAATGTTTTTGTGTGTGTATCTTAAAATGTAGTCTGCTTTCGTTGTCTTTATTTTTGTTGTTTTGGATTTATATAAAAAAAAAAATCCATGTGTTTATTGACTTTTGTGTTGCTTTATTTCAAGTGCATTGATTCTGAAAGTTATCTCAAATGTTTGGTAAGACCTGGGAAAACACTGGTTGACTTGGCAAATGAATAGATTAAGCAAATTGTTCAAATTTCTCAAGTTTTTGAGGAGCACTTCATAAATACAGAAAACATGACTTCCAAAAATCTGACCAAATATCAATTAAATTTATTTGTTCTTTTTTATTAGGGATTGTTGGTTGACCTGTGAATTTTTCAGCACTCATAGAAAAATATATATCTCTATATCCACACACACGCATATACAAGGAACTGCTGATAAGTTTTCAGATCAACCGAGAAAGGATTCCAAAATAAATTTTGATGTTTGTGCATTTGATCAAATTATTTTTTTTTTTTGTGCTTCTTGGTTGGCCTGTGAACTTTTCCACAGACCCTCAGATATATATTTCTTTTTCTGCCTACCTAGCCATCTAGCATGAAATAGACTGTCGATCTGAATGTTAACTTCACTGTCCACTTATGTATATGTGTGTGAAAATATATAGAAAATAGGAAAGAACGGGTTAGGTTAGTAATCCAAGGTTCTTTAGTATTTTAGTTATTGTTTTTAAAAAATAGTGCTCGATACAAAAGTAGAGCATAAATATAATTATTTATTTAAAAATATGATTCCAACACGCTACATAAGAAGTCTCATGTTTCAAAAACAAGAGCCAAAAACTTCAATATAATTATTAGAATTAAATTGAGTTAAAGTGAGCTCTGTTTCATCTTCAAGCGAAATTTTTTGGAATAACTTGTTTCTGAAATTTATGTGTTTTATATCTGAATCTAAAATTCCCATGGTGACAGCCATCGTGGATATTTTAAATAGGTAGGGGTGTTAGCTGCTAATGATATGTATCAACACAGAGTTACTTACATAGATGTTAAGTCAGGGTAAGGTGGGGGTGTCTAAATTTAAAGCGGAAGATGTTTTCAATCAGTCAGGTTAACTTGTCTATGAAGATTAATTTATTTTTTTGTTTTATTACTTATTTGTTTTATTACTTTATGAAAGGGTTTTGTGTATATAAAAACATTTGTTAATTGACGACTTTATAAAGGGCTATCATTTTTTGTAGGGTGTTAAAACTTTTTATTGAGTCCATGGATTAAAAAGTTAATTAACTTTTTAATCCATGGACCCAATAAAAAGTTTTAACACCCTACAAAAAATGATAGCCCTTTATGAAGTCGTCAAATAACAAATGTTTTTATATACACAAAACCCTTTCATAAAGTAATAAAACAAATAAGTAATAAAACAAAAAAATAAATTAATCTTCATAGACAAGTTAACCTGACTGATTGAAAACATCTTCCGCTTTAAATTTAGACACATTAATTTTATAAGTTAATGTCATATAAGTTATGATCAATGAAAACCATGGCCACCAAAATCTTTATGGTTACTGATTATACCTTAGGCATATATTTAACATGTTAATTCTGGAAAATTCAACACTAGATGACAAAATTAAAGCATGTGCATTATTTTTGTCACCTGGTTAATATTAATAAATATTTTTGTACTGATTTCATCAGTACCCTTTCATTTGACTTTGTTTTATTGACCAAACTATCTACTCTATCTTATAAATTATATGAAGCATATGTGGACTTCTTTTACTAATTATATATATATATATATATATATATATATATATATATATATATATATACATACATACATAGTTTAAATTTATGTGTTCTTATTGAAATCAAAGGCTACATTTAAACTTCCGTAGGAACTTGCTTAAGATCCCAACCTATGAGCTGTTTTTCAATGAGATTTTGTGACATGATGAAATCATGCTTATATATTAAGGGAGATAATTTATTTTAAGGGAGGTAATTTTTTTTTTAACCTATGAGCATATTTTCATTAAATTAGATTTATTTTATTTGTTTACATTTTATATCAATTTTATTTTCATTCGTTTCTGAATATGACTTTTTGTCTCAACTTTCTTTATTCATTGCTGAAATTTAAAATGTGATTAAACTGTAAATGTTCTTTTTTTTTCTTTTCTTTTAAAATTTCAGTGAAAATGTTCGTGTACCATTGAATATCAAGAGGAACTCTGGCTGGCCATACCTCAACACAAAAAAGGACCAAGGAAAATTATACTACTAATTACTAGTTACACTTATTTGTAAAGACATTTACATTGTTTTATATTTGCCATTTCTTTATAAGTCAGGAATTCTTAACCTGTTTTCATTTGTAGATACCTTTGGAATCTAGGTATGATTTTGATCTACATTCATTTTTCTTCTTTTTTTTTTCTTAAATCATAAAGTATCAGGTTTTTCTAATTTTCTGAAGTATTTTCATTATTTCATATATTATCTGAACTATTGTCTTCATTTTTGCTATTAATAACACAACAATAAATTTTTACCTTCACCAATATATATATGGTCTCTCTCTCTCTCTCTCTATATATATATATATATATATATATATATATATATATATATATATATATAGTCTCTCTCTTTCTATATATATATATATATATATATATATATATATATATATATTTGTAGGTCTGATGAATTGGATCGTATTTACGATTCCAATGGAATAAATTATGACCATGGAATATTAGTGTTTAAGCCTTTTTATTATATCCTTACTCTGTCCTGGACATTGAGTTCTACCTGGATTCTATCCTCTCGGAATTTTTTATTCTAAAATATACATGTGTATATATGCACCTGTGGATTTTGCATATATATGTATATTTACCACTAATATTATCTATCTATCTATCTATCTATATATATATATATATATATATAGTCTCTCTCTTTCTATATATATATATATATATATATATATATATATGGTCTTTCAGAAATGAATACCACATACATTTTCAACTTTATTAACACACTGTTACAGCCAATATATTCTCCAAACTTCCTCAGGTGTATATTGTATTCAGTCTTTAAGGATCAGATATAACATATTTTTGAGGAAAGCTGAAGAATGTGTCAACTGAAATATAATGTTAATAATAACAATAATAATGACAATAGTCTGAAAAAAATGCATGGAGTAAAGTTGTATATTTTCCAGAAAATAATGGCTAATTATATGGAAACCATTTGCTGAATTTCTTAATTTTTTTATCATCTTTTTATAGTTGTTTTACCACCTTGACATCTTTGTGTCTTTACTCATTGTTTCACATCATTTTTTTCATTAGTCTCTGTTATCAAGCATTTGTGAACCAATTCTTTTCACTTTTCATTTTAGAGATTTTGTTATGAACATTTTAAAATCATTACTCCATTTTATAAATAAAACTAATTCCATTAATCTTATATTTAGTTAATGACAACTTAGTCATTCATAGAATAGCAGTTTATTTATATATATATATATATATATATATATATATATATATATATATATATATATATATACACTACACACACACACACACACGCACATACACACACCAAAATATTAATATATATATATATATATATATATATATATATATATACACACACATATATGCACACACATACCAATAATTTTTTATTTTTTGTATTTATTTTTTGTCCAAGCACTTTTGCTTACAAATAAATGGCCTCATTCAGATGTAAAAAAAGGCTAAAATAATGGAAGCATTATTAATAGAAATAGAAAAAGCCGACACTCAATACTATCAACTATGAACATGGCTATAATGTGCTGACAGTGTTTGGAAAACAAAATATTCCTATAACTCTAGATACATACATAAAACAATTCATACATTCAGTTAAAAGTAAAAAATAAAATCATCCTTGATAATGGATAAAACTATAGCCAAAAGCACTTGGACATACAGAATATTTCTACATAATTTATGACCGGAAAAGAAGAAAATTATAAGAACACAAGAAAAATGAAATAAAAAAGTTAACTGCAGTATCTTGTCAGTCATTTTTAATGAAATTTGTATATATATATATATATGGTGGACTCTCCCATCGTATTCAACATATGATGGTCAGCAACTTAGTTCCTAGAAACCAACAGCCAAACACCAGGACATATGAAGGCTTTGTGCTGAACCAACCATACTTTTTGAAGGGCCGAATACAAAGACCTGGTGCACTACATGCCACAAGGTCCCCAAACAACCTTCTGCAGGTTTTGGATTGTCCTTCTCCTAGACCATTTGCCATCCAAGGCTATAGAACCCAGCCTGTCCTGCTAATTACCCATAGCTGGAGGGAGAGGAAGAGGATTCATACTTTTCTCAAGGGTATTAGCACATAAGTGAATGTAATGGATTCAGCTGGAATTCGAACTCAGCTCTCCAGGCCCTCAGTCCAAGCTGCTATCCACTACTCCACCGTGCCTCATATGTATTTGTGTATATACACACACACACATACATATATGTTATTAGATATAATGATGTTCAATACTTATTGAACATTTTTATTTCATTTTATATGCAAAAAATATGTATAAACAAATAACAATATCTTGCCGTTTATAATGTTATTATTTTAATTTGCTAACCTTCCTTTTTATATAAAATCCACACATTCCATTTAGGATTTAGTAACCAAACAAAATGGTGAGCTTTAAGAAGTAAAAGATAAAGATGCTTGGTTTCAAAAATTGGATTCAATCATTCAGCTCAAGAAAAAGACAAAAAAAAGAAAAGAAATTATGCATTTGATTCCTTTGTCCTTTAAAGGATATTCTATGAATTTCTTGAATACCAGGTTAAGAATTTTTGCTAGAATTTTGTTATCTATAAAAAAAAAAAAGAAGTATATCTGCAATTTAATTAGCCAAAATATACCTTGTTTAAGATAGAGTAAACTATTTGTGAAAAATCAATTTGGCTTTAAAAAAAAGTTTTTTTTTTTACCTCAGGTGAATTTGCATGATTTTGAAAACGCTAGCAATTTTTATAGTCATTTTAATTTTATTTTTAGACTTTCTGTAATTCCATTTTCCTCTTGGTTTCATTATTTTTTAAATTAGATCAGAGTGTATGCGTGTATGTCTCTCTCTCTCTCTCATGTTGTATATTTGGGCAGCAATCCTTCCTTTATGCATGTTTCATTAAATATCATAGACAAAAAACATTTTACAAGGTTTTTATTCAATGTTTCTTCTCTACAATTTTTCTTTTTTGATTGATTGATTAATTGATTTTCTATGGATCATCAATTCATTGTATGATATTTAAAGCCAGAAAATATCTTTCGAATGTAAGTTTTTTGTTTTTTTTTTGTTTTTGTTTTTTTTAGATAAGAATGGTTTAGTGATACAAGTCTGGGGGTGAAGAGGTGGATTCATCCCTTTCCCAAGGGTATTTGTGCATAAGTGAATATATAATATACCCAATGGGAATTGGAACTTGTTTCTCTGATTAAAATTCTGAGTCATTATCTATCACACTACCCACACATCCAAGCTACAGTACCTGGCGTTCCCAAGCAGTCACCCATCGAGGTACTGACCAAGCTTTGACATTGCTTAACTTCAGTGACTCAATGTGATGTAGCTGTAAGCCTTTCTTTTTTGAGGTCTAAATGTGTGGAGAAATCATCCACAGTGTTTATTGTCCTGAGTGCTTTCAGCTTAATACTATACTTATTTTCAAGGTGGGGTTTAATTTTCATGATAACACGGATTTTTATTTCATTTTGTTTTTTCACACACTTCTTCTCCTTCTATATGCTGTGTCCCTTCAAGACATGGGCAATCATGGCTCTCCACAATTCCCTGTTTTTGTATCTCTGAGTAATGTTTGTCTATCCCTTTTAGTGCTTGTTCTGCCAACCAGTTACATAAAGTTGTTAAGTAAGTTATGCACTGCTTTCCTCTGTCCCCCTTGACTTCCTCAAAAAAGAAAGATCATAAGTATGCAAGAAAAACTGCCTTGCAAAATATGCCTTGTCCAATATATTAATGAAACATGCTGGAGAATGTATTTCCTTTACTAAGATTTCTCAATTGCACAAGCCAGTAAACGTAATACACACTATTTAGCAAATAAAAATGGGGCATTTATTTAAAATACAAACTATTTGAAGTAATAAAAATGTCTGTCAGATTAAAAATAAATCTATTAATTCTTTAAAAACTGCTTTGTTCCTGTTTTGGATACAAAACTGAGCAAATATGAAGCTTTCTAGAAAATAATCTGAGTGAAGATGAGCTTTCCTTAGAAAGGGAAAATAGATCCTTGCTTACTGTGATGTCCTTTGTGGTCGAGTGATAAGCATGCCGGATCAAACAATTGTTTCCTCTACAAAGGGGGAAGCAGGTTTGACACCTGCTGGGGGAACATAATTTCTTTACTAAGATTTCTCAAATGTGCAGGCCGATAAATGTAACAAATAAAAATGGGGTATCTGTTACAAATAGAAAGGATCCACTTTAATATCATTTGAAATAATAAAAAATTTTTTTTTTAAACTAGCAACCCTCTTGGGTTGCAGTGGCAGCAGTAGTGTTTCTTGGGTAAAATAGCCTGAGAGAGCCCAACCCTCTCTAGGCTGCTTTTAAATTCAGAGTTTTTCCTTCTCCTAGACTGGTTGCCATCCAAGGCTATAGGACCCAGTCTGCCCTGCTATTTACCTATAGCTGGTATAAAATATATATACAGTGTAACCTGGATATAAGAGAGTTGTCGGGACCAGATACAATGTCTCTTATATCCGGGTTTCTCTTATATCCGGGTTTGGTCTATTTTATATACATTAACACAGGCACAGAGAAAATCTTTCTTATATCCAGGTTACACTGTGTGTGTGTGTGTATATATATATATATATATATATATATACACACTTTATTATAGGATATTACATTCAAGCATGTAGAAAAACACTACATAAATTTATAATAAATTGTACTAATCAGTCATTCGCTAACACCTGATGAGATGTGTTGATACACATCGAATGCATTTTGTAGCGTTTTTCTACATTTGAATGTAATATCCTATAATAAAGAATATCCAATACTATTGAATTGTATTGACCCCTCTTTTAAATTAATATTATGAATGTTGGAATTTATATTCAATTCGTCCTCATTTCATATATATATATATATATATATATATATAGTCTCTCTCTTTCTCTTGCTGAGGATAATTGCTTTGTAGCTCTTACTAAATAGCCAGAAACTAAGTGAAATAAGTGTAATGAGTTCTGTGTGTCATTAACTGACTGTATGCATAAATGTATGAATAAATGTGATTTAGTGTGTGTGATGGAAATGTATATTTTTGAGAGAGAGATAGTGTGTATATTTGTGATGGATAAGATTTAGTATATGTGTGTGCGTGCATAGGCAAAGGTGAGATATTGTTTTGCCAAAGCAAATTATACCAAAACCATCTTCATTGCTTGAATATAACCATGTTTCGGTAGAATCATCCGGAACAACTATGTTTGAAAACAGGAATGGCCAAGCTGCAACTTGAGAGCTGCATACTGCTCTTTGATGTCTATTTTTTATTTCCTTTTTATACTAAAGTTCATCTGGTACAAGGCTCAAGAACCACTCAAGGTAGAAGTTTACAATTAAAATTATAAGATGTGGGATATGAACAAAAGAGGTGATGTTAGGAAGATTATGAGGATAAGGAGGATAGATAATGATTGACTCTTGATTTGAAGATGTTAAGTTCGTTATGTTGTCGTCACTTTTACAAAGTAGCAGTTCCTGAAGAAAAAAAAAAAACTGTCCAAGTGGAACTTTCTACTTTACATTTGGAACACAGCCTGTCCTAGCTGTAAAGGTTTGAACTGATGAAACTAAAAAAAAAATGAAGATCTTCATAACATGTGTCATGTTAATAGGGATAGAGTTATAATAGGCTTGCATTTTTGCATTTGTGGGATGGGGTCTGTAGAGTGGAGAATAAGTCTCACCACCACCACCACAAGACCATGTAAGTAAATTTGAACTCTATCTACCAAGGCTGGAAAGTGATGATTACGCAGATCTGATCTAGATATTGTGCAATGGACGGAAATATGTTGGCTGAATTTTTTGTTCCTTTTCACATCAAAGTTAATATATAAAAGTTAAATACGGAAAAATTTCAAGCTTTATTAATAATATTTGCAAGTTATGAACTTTGACTCCATTAGATTAAACAATATGTTTAGTATTTATTGTTAGTAAAGATATTAAATAATTTAAATCCCAATCTTAGTTTTGAGGGCAGCATTGTTTATCAAATTTTCTGGGGAAGGAATGGTAGAAGGTAGAGAGATTAAAGAAGTCAGTAAAAGAAACAGGAATATTTATTTCTGGCAACTTTTAAGCACCTGAACTTGTTCGCCATTACATCATAGTAGTGTACCTAGATTTATTATTTATATAAGGCCAGGGTAGGTAAACTGAACTTCTTTGACATTTAATGTACAGCTCATGAAAATATGTTGGAGAAGTTCCTTTTCAGTTAATATAAAAAGATAAATAAGAAAGATTTTAACCTTTATGATCATTCATCATAAATATGAATTTGGATTTCATCAGATTAAAATGTAACTTTAATGTCGATGATTAGTAAAGATATTTAAGAATTTCAATCTTAATGCTCGTTTTCAGTGAAGCATTGTTTGTTCAATTTTCTGGAAAAGATAGATTAAAGAAATTTAAAGTCAGTAAAAGAAATATTGCTGTCATATATGGTCTGGTACCCCTGCTGTATATCTTGAGGTCTTCAACAAAATCCAGAGACAGATAATCAATGTGATAGGTCCTGATCTGGCATCTCGTCTACAGTTCAGTTGCTTTCTCACAAACATGCTGTGGCTTCCCTCTGTCTCTTCTATAAGTATTCTCACAGCAACTGTTCCGACAAGTTACTTTCACTGGTTCCCAGACTGCATGAATTTAAGCAAGCTACTAGTTTGGCATGTCAGTCCCACTCTTTTTCACTGTTGAAATGGTTAAATGTAACCATCTCTTCTACTCAAACAGCTTCTTCTCTCGCACTTGCTGTCTGGAATTCTCTTCCTCTTACTTGCTTCCCTGATAACTATAATCTTCAAATAATTAAGTGTAATGTCAATCGACATCTGATACCTTGATCTTGTTCCTCATCCTTCTCTTTATCCTCTCCTCAAACAAGCCTCTTTACTCTTGTTATCTACTTTCTTTAGCCCCTTACATGCTAGTGGAACTCCTGCCTTGCTTGGAGTGGAAAAAATAAATAAAATAGGAATATTTATTTCTGGCAGCTCTTTAGCATTTGATCTTATTTACTGAGTCCTTAGTGAGGATTGAACTACAATTGTTATGGTCAGTGCCAGATGAACTTGTTAATCAGTACATATTAGTAGTGTACCTAGATCTATTATTTATATAAGGCCAGGGTAGGTAAACTGAACTTCTTTGACATTTAATGTACAGCTCATGAAAATATATTCAAGGAATTCCTTTTCACGTCAAAGTTAATATAAAAAGGATTTTCAAGCTTTTTGATTATTAACTGTAAATATGAATTTAGACTCCATGAGATTAAAATATAGTTTTAATGTGGATGGTTAGTAAAGATATTTAAGAATTTCAGTCCTAATTTGAATGCTCATTTTGAGTAAGGCATTATTCTTTACTGCTGAAGAAAGGAATGATGGGAGGCAGATTTCATATTAGAAAGGCTTACAGATCAGTGTTTGTGCTGCAGCTGTCAAATATCTGAAATACATGTCTCTTACATGATGCTAGTTTGGTCAACCCTGTTCTCTGAACAAGTTTTTCATTGCTTAGGGGAAGCTAGAAGTGGGTAAAACATTTTGCTTATATAAATTTCACTGGGGTTTGTGCAACAGTTCCTGTTCTTTAAACTATTTACATTGTTTGGACTGTTGTCCTCATCTTTATTGTCATATTCACAATATTTTGGCCATTGTACGCTCTGGCCTTCATCAGTTGAAATATGTTAGAATTTAAAATTTAACCCTTTCTTTAGTTCATGGCCAAGGACACATGGTCCAGTGGATAAAATCATTGAAGAATCAAAAAAGTGGCTTGACTTGAAGAGTTGTGAGTTCAATACCTGGCCACAGCAGAGGTGAATAAAAACTTGGAGAGTTGAGTTACTAAAGAGAATAAACTGAAATTGAGATATTCAGAAAAGGCATGTGGAACTAGAAAACTCTACCCTCCATGGACTAAATAAAGGTTTCAGTTTAAAATTCCAATGTATATCACCTGAAGAAGGCCTGAGCGTACAATGGCCGAAACGTTGTGAATATGACAATAAACAGTCCAAATAGTGTAAGTAGTTACAACACCTCATCTCAGAAATATAGACAGAAATTTTTTTTTTTATTATTATCATTATTCTGTTTTGTTTTCCAGATACCTACAAACATGATCATTTTTTAACCTTTAGCACTCTGCATTATTAATATTACTTCTTTTTTCCCTGCATTCTTTTTCTTAATTTCACTCAAAGTTGTTTTCTGTTGTCATAGCAGTATATGACAACACAACTATGAAATTCAAACACACTATTGTTCTGGGATCAGAGTCACCTTCAGTGGCAGGACAAAGTTTTTGTAAAGCAAATGATGTCACATACACATAAGGTTAACTAAAATCTCTCACCTCCACAAGTTTTCATTTTTATCAGAGTCCAAGCATTTTCTTTACTGAACATTACCAGTTTTCAGTGATGCATTTATGATTATAGAAAATGATAGATCTGGTTTCAGCAAATTCATTAGATCCTTGATTTAATTTTGCCCTAAGATTTGAAAAACAGCAACAAAAAATATGATAAACAAATTTCATTTATTTTTTCTATTTTTAACTAATGATGATAAATTATCAATTTATATTGATAGTTAATAATTCAAATATGTACATTCTTCACAAACGTTTCATTTATTTTTCTGTGTCACTTTTTTTTTTCATTAAATTTTAAGTGTGCCTGACATCAATTTTCATTTTCTTTTTATAAATGATATTCATCATATATACCTCCATCCCAATGGATTTTTAAAGAAAACAAATTTCTTTCGTTTTTTTTTCTTTAAAAAAATTGTCTTTGTATTGTACTCTGAAAAGAATTATTTACACACACACACAGACACACACACATATATATATATATATATATATATATATATATATATATATATATATATATATATATAACCAAGTATATGATTGGTGTATATGGAATGAATTCCAATAACCAACAATTACTATTCTTAAAAGAGTGCTCAATGCAAAGTAGAGCAGATATAATTATTTATTTAAAAAAAAATTTATAACATAAATATGTTATAAAATCACTACAAAAATAGCCATTTTGTTTCAACACCCTCGGTGTCTTATCAAGTGATGACGTTGAATGTAAAATAAATGGTTTTAAAAGTTTCAAATTAATTAACAATCCTACGCAAGGGGAAAACGTTGTTACAAAGGCTAGATGGACCAATCAAAACACAAGTATAGGAAAATTCAAAAAGCTTGATAACGAAGTCATGTTATAAACATCTGAATAGATATTATAACATGACTTCGATTTTATAACATATTTATGTTATAAATTTTTTTTAAAATAAATAATTTATATATATATATATATATATATATATACACACACACACACACATTATTATAATATTTTTATTATAATAAATTACGATAAAAACATTTTATATTGCTACACAAAAACTTTTATGTTTTAATACTAAGATTGTACTTCTTCAGGAGATGGTAGATAATTTGTGATCTACCATTGTAATTTATTATAATAAAAATATTATAATAATATTTTGCTCTACTTTGTATTGAGCACTTTTAAAAAAAATAAATGCTATGAACTGTGGATTTTTACTCCATCTGTTCTTCCTCTCATTTGGATAATATATATATATATATATATATATAGTTTTAAAGTATGCTATATTTATAGTCCTTAGTATCAGGGATAGAGTGTATATAAATGGTCTGATGTTTGAATTTAAGCATGAAACAGACATCTTAGAAATCATTTTTATTTTTTTATATCAAGTAATATAAAGTCATTAATGGTATCCTTTTAATAGTAGTAATTTATGACTGTATATTACATTGCTATATATAAAGGTTAAGGTTTTTGTATATATTGAAATATTACTTCATACCCTTGTATTAAAGATGGTACCTATATTTATATAATATGAGTTTTCTGTACATGATTGTTGTAGTTGTTCATTTTATTTTTGATCTGATGATTAGGGATAAATATATAAATACATTTCTTTGACAGAAACTTAATATTTTATGCTATCAATAAAGTGAATCTGTCAACAGTTACTGCTGAAAATCCCATCTATTTGACCTACTCTGGCTGTAAGGTTTAGCCAAACTTTTTTTTCCTTCTATATATTTTGTATATAAATTTAAAACTCAGGTTATAAAACAAGAAATTTTTCCACGTTTCATGTCATTACATTGTTTATTAAAATTCTAGGTAATACTTTATTTATTTTACAATGCTATAAAGAGTAGTTCTTATAAATATGTGTAACATAGTTATCAAAACATTATGTATTGTAGTTTAATCCTATTTGTTACTTAACAAAGGCCCATAACTCATCGTAACTATTAAACATCACACATTATTTATCCTTATTTTTAAAAGTTTACTGTTTATCATTTCAAATGACCCTATTAATATATAGACGCTATGAGTGTGTGTGTGTGTGTGTATATATATATATATATATATATATATATATATATATACACACTTAGTTTTATTCGTATTTTTATAAATGTAATGCGTTTGCTTAAAGGAGTTTGACTAGTTACATCATTTTACAAGCAGACTGTAATAACAAATTGACATAAAAATATGTACATATTATACAGTTTTATACAAAATAATAAAATTTGTTAAAAGCAAAGACTTATAAATTTCAATTAAACTCATTTTGTGTGCATTTACATATTTAAATAAACATTGTAAAAAAATGCCTTTCTTTATTTAATCAGGAGTGTGATAATATTTGAGAAAAAGCTTTGAGCTAATTTATATAGAATTATATGATAATTTAAAAATAAATTCTATAAAATAAATAACTCAATTGAAAAATGTTGCTTGGATCATTTACAACTACAGGTCAATTTTTTCTTTAAAGGAATATTTAGTTTATTTATCTAGTTTAAGGTGCACCATGGCCCAAGTGATAGTAAATTAATGATTTGAGATAGATTAAACTAAAGTGTAATGTTTTTTAGGGAACCCTTTTGGAAATAATTTTGTGTAAACAAATATTGTCATTTGAGGATACAATTTGGACCACTTTTAATGAAGAGATATGGCAGTTATTTAGCTAAAGGTTATAAGTTATTTTTTTGTTTGAATTTATTGCTTGAGTATTTGTTGTGTTCTATCATTAATGTCAAATATTAAAAATGTGGTTCATGAAATGTTATTGTTTTGAAAGAAAAAATTGCAAAATGAAAGAATTAATGTTTTTTTATAACTGTAAAATATATTTACAGTTAATGAATAATAATTATATGATGGTAAAAATGAAAAAAATTTTTCTTTATTCTTTTTATCTTTTATTTTACACATATTTTTATATAATATAGCTATTTCAGCTTTTTATATATACTGAAGATAAGACATATTTTATGTAAAGAAGTGGAAGCAGTGGACATTGTTTTTAAGTTATAATAAATTTATAATAACAGTACAAAGTCTAAAATTGGAACAAAGGAATTGTTACTTGCTCTTAGGTGCCTAATACAAAGAGGATCTTAATAATGGGTGATTGGAATTTTTCTCATGTTTGGGAATCTTAATAGAAGCAGAGAGTCAAGCAAAATCATTTAAAGCAGCAAACAGTGCAAGATAAATAAATGGTCAGGTCTTAATAAGCCTGGGGGTAAAGTTGTAAAATTTCCACAAAAAAAAAGAAAAAATGTTCCCCACCCTTGTCTATTAAGTACCTAAGAATAGTCTATTGAACTTACGTTTTGCCACCAACATATTCAAAGGTAGACATTTTTGTCTATAAATTATGTCATAATAAAAACTAATGGTAATCTTAGCTATTTCCTTATAAAGAAACATTCATCATTCATTGACTGAATAGCCAGTGCTACTTTCTTTTGGAATTTATAAAATACTTCTCTTAAAACAATTTTTTCAGAAAATACGTCTCCCAAGTCCAGTAACTGTTATTGCTCTTTCCATTATTGATGGGGGCCTCCTTCCTAACCTTTTGTTTGGAGCAGTCTGGAATGGTAACATCTTCATTATGTCATTATTTTCTCTTCCATTTTAGTTGTCATTGCTGTTGAAAGTCCTTAAGTGATATGGTTTCTGTTATTACGATTCTTTATAATTCTGTAGTGCTAGTTCTAAAGGTCTAAAGAAGGATGGTCCTCTCTAAAACCTACATGCTTAATTCACTCAAAGCATTTTTAATCATTGATCTGGGAAAGTGGTTGTATACAGCTGACAGTATAGATATTTCTGAATGCCTTTGGCACCATGCATGACATTCATAGGAAAGTCTTGATCTGACAAGGCTATTTAAGAACATGACTCAATTTTTTATGTTAATGTTTTAGTTTTGAAACAACTTGTGATGTTGAGTAAAACTACCACTAACACAGCCTATTCTCCTCAACACTTTTTTGCAAGTAATCTCAATTTACCATATTATCAGTACTTTTAACTAATTTCCCACCAGAAAACTACACAAAATATAAATGCAACATAATGGTGGTTTCATAAATTTTGTCGTATTCCTTTTATTTTTCATAAAACTTTATTAAAAAGTCGTACGTGTCAAATGCTGTTGAGAATGCTACTATTTGTAGGGAAAATTCAAAAGGACATTTTTAATGCTGGGTTTGAGGTCAAAAACTTTCCTGGTCACTAGCCATCATTGCAAAAAAGATGTCTTTTTCTCCAGTCTGTACAGCCCATAATATGTTCCTTCACTCTTGATTCAGTTAACAAATGTTACAAAGAAAAGGCAAAATCTTTATATTTGTGCTTAAATTTTGTTGAAAATGAAAATTAAAGACCACATACACAATTGTCAATACCATTTGTTTCCATCAAGAGTTATAGGTATACCCTTTTAACAGCAAAAGATCCAGCTGTAAAAGTCAGTTTTCCAGGCCCCTTTATCATATGACTGGGTCATGGTACTCCCAGATTTTGTATACTTATTTTTTGCCTTGAAACATTCCTTAAATATTTCTACAGTTATATTTTGATAAGTTATCGGTGAAAAGAAGTTATGTTTGACCTAGTTTCATATTCAAGACACATTTAAAATATTTCCAATGTTGTAAAAAAAAATTATACTAACAACTAGCTGAAATACCTGTTTACCCATGGAAGAGCCCAAAACTAAGATCATAGCCCCACATAACATTTATTACCCGAGTGACAGAAAAAAAATGTGTCAGAAATATCCATTTTACAATAACAATGGTCAATGAAAAATTTGTTATTGTCACCAAGGTTCATTTTTAGTATCACTAGTTATGCTTTTTTATTTTTTAATAATGGCTGACTGCTCTTATCTGAGTACACCAGTTTGCTACTAATCCCTGTTACAGACGCCCACTCAGGCACATTTGGCTTATATTGAGCAGACCATAGTTACAGTTTCTAAGAGAGAGTGCATAATCTGATGTGATCAACAGTTTGAACAAAGCCAGTACGTATGAATCACTAGTCAAGATATCTTGTGACTTCATGTGAGCATTGTTGGTTTCTGAACATTTTTGTTAACTCAGTTTCAATCACAAATCTTGAGTCAAGCCATGGCATTGTTTCCAAGCACTTTCCAATGGTATTGTACACTAGGATCATCTTCACAGACTGACCTTATCATGGTCACCACCTTGACAAATGGACCGGGGTCTCATGATTGGAATGCTGATGCTCAGCCACACACCCATTACCAGTCATGTACAGTAACTTCAGTCATATTTAGTAAAAAAAAAAAAAAAAAAAATAGATTGCATTTGTTACTGGTAATTTTCCAATGAAGAAAGACTATAAAAAGTAAAAAGAAATATTTTATGAGGGAAAAACGTTCCTTTTCTGGACATTAACAATAAAAGTGAAATTATAGCCTTATACTGAATGGTCACAAATGTTATCTGTTACCAAGATATTTCTTCATAACAGAAAAGTGATAAATCTACCCACTTTCACTGGGGCCCAGTAAATATGCATACTAAATCTGAGAGTTCATGAAATCATTTGGTCATGGATAGTAAACAAACTCTTTTCTCATACATACATACATGTGTGTGTATAATATATATATATATATATATATATATATATATATACACATACACACACACACACACATATAATCTATACATACATATATATACTACATATATGTGTGAATATATATATATATATATATACACATGTACACATATAAATACACATACACACACATGTGTATGTATGTATGTATGTATGTATGTACATATACATATCCTAAACAGCAGAGAAAACATTTGACCATTAAAATATGAAAATTCTAGAGAATTTATGGAACGTGAGCCTGTAAATATTTTTATTGTGATATCATCAATGATGTTTGTCATTAAGTTTCCAGAAATGATGAAATACATGGAAAAATAGAAAATATATTTTGGGGGAAAATTATTCTTTGAAATTGCTTTTTGAAAACATAAATATTTTTTCTTTTTCTGGACATTAATAAAAGAGAAATGATAGTCTTACAACATATGGTTGCAATCAGTAATTGTTACTGTAGAAAATATTTCTACATAACAGAAAAGTGATTGAGTGACCCTTACCTCATCATGAACATTTTTTTTCTTTTACACTAAAACCTG
Source organism: Acanthosepion lycidas (assembly GCA_963932145.1). NCBI lineage: Eukaryota > Metazoa > Mollusca > Cephalopoda > Sepiida > Sepiidae > Acanthosepion > Acanthosepion lycidas. Next base: position 106,262,854 of record OZ010578.1, on the reverse strand, counting down.
CCAAATTTGAGGAGTACATGACAAGATTTGGCCATGTGTAGCAAACAAATTCTTCCTAATTAGGAAAAATAAAAAAACAAGAAAACATAGTCTATGTTTTGAATATGATATATAAATTCTGTATATCAGACTAATAATGGGGAATTGAATGCCAAAATGGAATCCTATATATATAGTGTGGGGAATAAAAATATAAACAAACATAGGTTATAATTAAACACAGAAATGTTGATTCAGTAATGCTTAACTTTAAATTTAATGTCCAGGTTCACAGAGTATTTCCCTTTTGTTCTCAACAAAACCAGTACTATTAAAATCTGGAATATTTAAAACCCAACTAATAAAAAAAAAATTTTTTTTAAATGCATTCAGAAGCTGAATGAAGTTAGCTCGATATGATGGATGTAAAAAATTTAAGTTTAAACCTCCCTGCATCTTTAATGTTTTTCTCAGTTTAATTATAACCAAGTTTGTTTACATTTTTGTTTCCTTCCCCATACATATATATAATTTCATCAGTAAAAATTATTTAGTCTGAAGTCTTTTTTTTTTTGTCATTTAATTACCCACTATAATCTGTTTGCATTTGGAATCACTTCTAATATGATAACTGTTTGATGAATCATATATTTTTTCTATTAACATTCTATAAATGTTTCCTATTTGTTCTTTATCCTATCATTCTGTTGGATTCCAATCCATATTTGATCCCAATTGTCCGAACATGAAAATTACTTGAAAAAAAAACATCAGCATTCTATAGATGTTTTCTATTTGTCATAAGTTTTTGTCTGGTTGACTAATTTTTATTTTTCTGTTATGAAAATGTATCTGGCAGTATCTTTTTTTACAACCTCAGAAAAGATTTACATATTTGATGGCATATAAGCTATATATTTTTTTCACCCACACCAAGAATGAAAAAATCCCAACAAAGTTGAAATGACCAGTATGCATACTAATGGAGGTGCTATGCAAAAAAGAATATTCCCAGTTTCCATTTCCCTATTATAGACACCTTATTACAATGGATGGAACAGAATAGCTGAAAGAAAGGAATGACAAACATGCATTGTTCTGAAAGAGATACCAATATATACATATTTGTTAGTAATTAGTCACACACAGAGTAATTATAACATGTATACAACAAGCAGTGTGAAAGGGACAAAAAAACAATAGGGTCTTACTTGTAATTTTTCCCAATGGGGAAAACAGGCAGGCCAGTGGTGTCCTTTATGTACCTGGTGAGACCATGTGGTTTCTTCTGCTCACTTAATTGTTATGGGCAGTCATACCTTGCTTTTTCTGCTGTCTACATAGCAATTGGCATTTGTCATTCTATGAATTCACATCACTCACTGCCTATCATGTGACACTTGTAAATTCATCTTTCCCAAAAGGAGATAATCACCTTTGCATCCCTACAGTACCTTGTCAAACTCTAATATTAAATGTAAGTGTGGGGCTCTTATATGTTGTCAAATATAGTAATATAGTTAAATGACTCAGAAAATGTCCAAATATGTTTTACCAAATTATGTGCAGGGATTTTTCTTAATGAATTCTACCAATAAAAATGTTTCAGTTTTTCACATTTTTTTCCATGGTGGGAGTGTGAATACAATGAATTATTTTTGTAAACAGCATTTAATTGAAATACATGTAAAATCTTTAACTCAATAAAAGTTTGTCTATTTTAGATTTTCTAAACAAATGTTTTGAGTTTATTTCTTATATACAAATTACCTTAATAAATTTAATGTTTCATTTCACTTTCGATGTGTGTCAAAGTTTAATACACAGTGTTTCTTTCTGTGTGTGTGTGTGTGTGTGTGTATATATATATATATATATATATATATATATATATATATATATATTATATTTTTTAAAATTATGATTAGGCTCCACTTTTGTATTGAGCACTGTTTTTTAAAAATAAAAACAAAAATACTAAAGAACTTCGGATTATTTACCTAAAGAGTGTTCTTTCCTATTTTTCTATATGTTTGCACACACACACACACACACACAGATATATTATTCCTCAACATTTGGTGCAACAGGAGGTTAAGTTATCAAGAGGAATTGACTGAAACTAAGATATTCAAAGGCATGGCATGTGGAATTAGAACAATCTGTCACCATAGGTTCAGTTTGAAATTACAACAAATATAACCTGAAGTAGGTCAGAGAGAACAATGGCCAAAACATTGTTAATATGGCAATATAGATGAGAAAAACAGTTTGAATAATGTAAATTGTGTAAATATATATAACCAAAATAAACTAAGTATAGGAAAAGTACCAAAAACAAATCCAATACAAAGCCTGCATAAAAAGAAACAAATGAAAAATAGACATCTACCCTAATAAAAATCAACAGTGCTCATTGCTTACAGAAATAAGAAACTAAACTAAGACAGACCACTAATAATAATTGTAATTCTCTTAATATTATGATTGGCATGCTTCAGGACTCTATCCTTGGTCCTACTTTATTTTTCATTTTCATGAACAGTTTCCTTGATGGCATCAACTCTCAACTTGGTATCTACACTGATAACACAACCATTTAATCCTGTTTTGATAGTCTGACCAATCCAATAAGGTTAAATTGGAAGCTGATGTCAAAAACAGCCTTCAGTCTGTTATTAACTGGGGCAAAGGATGGCTTGATAATTTTAATGTCTCCAAAATTAAACTGCTTGCTATTAAACATCTGAGAGATCCCTTCTTGTCTCCCATGGCTGATGCTAACCTCCAGGAGAGTGACTCATTATTTCTTCTCAGGCTAACATTCTCGGCTGGCATGAAGTGGAAAGACCATATTCTATCCATTGCTAGGTCAGTTGCTAAGAAAGTTGGTTCACTGTGTTATGCTAGACAATTTTCTCTCCAGAATCTAACTTACATATCTATGCTTAGAATATTGCTGCCACATATGGTCTGGTGCTCCCTCTATATATCTAGAGGTCCTTGGTAAAAACCGTAGAATCATCAGTAATATTATTGGTCTTGATCTGGCATCTTGAACTCTGTCACGAATACACACTAAGTTTTAACATTCTCACTCTTGTTGTTTATAGCAGTGCTTGGAAGGAAAGCACACTACAGAGTTCCATCAATGACCATGGCTTGTGCAGCAGTTTTTAGCTAAACACAACATTCACCAGGTTTGATAACCACCACATTCCCCAGATCTCGCTCCTTGCTTTTTTTTTCTTTAAAAATCAAATCCCACTTGAAAGGAGCAAGATTTCAAGATGTTGAGAAAATCCAAGAGAATGCAATGAGGCAGCTGTTTATTACCCCCAAAAAGGAGTTCCATTAATAGAAATGATGCTGGATAAAGTATGTGGCTTCAGAAGGTCGACTACTTCAATGGAGATTAAATACTGAATTGATATGTGCTGTAGTTCTCTTTTATAGCACTAGTCCTGACACTTTTTGATCAGACCTTGTGTGTACATATATATATATATATATATATATATATATATTATATTTTAGGATATTACACCAAAAACATCGCTACACAATTGCAATCATGTTTCAATGCATATCATTGCTTCTCATCAGGCGATTGTAAATTACTGGCAAATGAACGAATTATTTAGTTTTAAAAACAAAATACAACCTCTTTTCTTTTTTTTTTTAAAAAAAAAAGATTATAAGGTTTGAGGGCATACTCTTATCAACCAATCAAATATGACCTATGTTATATTTAAACTAAGCAAAGAAGTAAAAATTAACAATTATTTTTTATAAATGGGTTATGATCTATAGATTGGCAGCTAACAGCAGCCAGACATAAACTTAAAATGAACCCATTTTTAAATTAAATGTTACGAACATTGGAATTGTACCCTATTCGTTCTCATTGTACCTGGATATATATATATATATATAATGACATCAGAATCATGTCATATATACATAAATCATATATGCCTAAACACATGATGAAAGTGAATTTATACATTTTCTTTGTTCTTGAGAATTGATAAAAAACAATAAACACTATTTATTTATTAGATTGTTGTAATGATTGGCAAAACATTGACTTATTGCCAGTTGATTCAAACTTTATAAAATGATAAATAATAAGGATTTCCTTGTAGTTCACATATTTTAATTTAGTAAATGCTTACAATTTTATGAATAAAAAGTTGTTTTCATATTTATTTCTTTTTAAATTGATAAATATTAAATATTACAATGCACTCATCTTAATTGTATTAGTTTTTAGAATGTAAATATAAAATTATTCTTGTAAATAAACCTCATAAATCTCATAGTCTTTAATATTTCTGTTGTCAATTCTCAAAAACAAAAAACAAAAAAAATGAATTTTAAATTGACTTTTATCATATGTTTAGGTTTTATTACTTTTTAAAACAATAAACATTGCCAAGAAGTGAAGGTAGTTAAAACAATAGAATTTCATCCACTAAAGAGGTGCCATCATTACCTGGCTTTTGACTTATTAACAAAATTGTTGTATATTCTGCTTGGCTATCTTGGGGATTCTTCTCTGTATATGGAAAGTTCCTAACCAATGAAAAGTGCAACCACAAACATTGTACCTTAAATGCATGCCATCAGGATCTGGAAGGTTAGATCTCCTTTCAGTAGAATGACCAAAGCTTTCTTTTATTTTTGCTTTCCTTGATTTTTTACCTCTTTTACTTGAGAACCATCAAGACCCTTTCTGATATTCCAAGTTCTTGTGGAAAATCAAAAGATCAAGTTCCAAAGCCATGTCACAAAATTTGCACTGTCTACCATCTTGAATCAAAGGTTTGATATGTGCCATGTTTTCTGTTGTTGATAAATCATACATATCCTGCATGAAGCTCATCCTGCTTATTTTTTTGTTTTTAATGTTTTAATGTGATAGTCATTTTTGTTGTAACATCTCATGCCTATGTATGTGCTCAATGTTTAAACTTTTCTATTAGAAGGATTATTACATACTTCATGTTGTTTTGTGTTTAAAATTTCCACAATATTTTAATTCCTGTAGATTTATGCCTATATGTACCTTACTTTTTTGACATTTCTTGTATATATGTGGTACACCAGTTATTTGAGAACATTTCATCCATTGGCCATAAATGGAAGATGACCTTATTTTATGTTAACTTTCTCTTTCAGATATATGAAGTGCATTAATATACATGATGTTCTATATGACTGTCCTACTCATGGTGTAATTAAGGGCCAGAACTAGAGGCCTATTTCAAGAGCTCCTTGTTCCACTGAAAGCAACATATTTTTGCTTTGGTTTGGGTCTTAACTAATTTGCTGCTGTAGTCAGTTTAAGAAAGGTTTGCTTTTACAATTGGAATAACTTAATTGAAATATAAGATTTATTTCTTTTATTTCTTTCAGTCTTACTATATTACTTTGTTTTTTGCAAAAAACAAACATTTTTTTGTGCAAAATTCACTAAAAATGTAATTTAATAATCTTGATGTTGTCATTTGGATTTTTGGTTGGTCGGTTTTTAACAGCATATGGGTTATTAACAGCCTATGGGTTATTTAATACTGAAATCTAGATATCTTAAATACAATTTTATGGCATCAACTACAGATAAAATATATTGTTGGTCATTTTGCTATAAAATGTATTCTTGGTAATTTTTTTTATGTAAAAATGTTTTGCTGGTATTTTTACTATAAAAATATATTTTTATACAAACAGGTGCTATCACTCTGGGTCAGAATGGCCCTAGGAGCAACAACAATTAAGAGGTGGTCCCACATTCCTCAAAACCTCCAATCTCCCAATAAGAGGCCTTGCTGTCTTGATGTAGTTTACAGTCATATGCAGGACTGTGTCACTTGGAAGTTTATTTAATATTTTTCATTTAAACTTAATATTTTTCTCTATGAAATTTTTATTCATAAAACAAGTACATTAATGATAAACTTTAATATTTTTGCATAATCTATATTTCTAATTCTAACAGGCAAAAAAGTATGTTAACTTTTTAACACAACTCTTTGACTATAATGTCACTTATTACATTGTAAAATTAAAGAAAACATTGGAGATCTAGACAAAGCAGCATTCCCTAATCAAAAAATGCACTTAAAGAAATAATTTATTAATCTGACTTTTCCTAGTCTTTCATCTTACAAATGTTACAAAGATTCCCTTAAGAAAATTAATTTTAGTAATGTTTGTCATGTTTTATTTTTAACAGAGATTTTTCTTCAAAAGACTTTTATCATTGATACTGTTGCAAAATTTATTTACAAATGCTATTATTTGTCACATAAATTTAAATAGGTACCTCTAAAGATTTTACAAAAAAGAACATACCATGATGAAAAAAAAGTCCTAAACTTGATAAAAACAAAGTTTTCTCATCAAATGTTTGTTATTATTAGGAGGAAAGACCCAAGTATTTTTTTGATTATTTTATTAAAGTTTTTAATCCTTTCTATGTTCTAAATTTTTGGTTAAAAATCTTGTTTTTCTTGCATCAGCAGCTGGGCCAAAGATTACTATAGGGATTTTTAGTGTCTTTTTTGGTGTTTTGGAAATTTTGGAAATTCTTGCAAAAATCAAATAATTGTCAGATTTTAATGAAATTTTCAGAACTTATTCACAAATGATTGAAATTATTTTGAGATTTTTTCAGAAAATCTTGGTAAAAATATTTTAATTTTACATGTTATCACCACTTACTTAATTTTAGGAAATTTTGGAGAAAATAAAATTTCAGCCTCTTCGTATTTATATTAGTTAAAAACAGGACTCTTTGGAGAATTTAAATCATTAATTAGTTTCTGTCAAACAGAAACACCATTTACTGAAAATCTGCTCAAACTATGACATTATTTAAGTAGAAAAGCTTTTAATTGCTTTTATAAGTAAGATATATTAAGAACACTATTGCCTTAAGAAATTTTTTTTTGATTAATAATGAATTTTTACAAGAATCATTTTTATTTTTTTAAATTTTAATTAGAAAAATTTAATAAGTTTTAAATTTTTTAAATTCTGTATTAATTTCAGTCTTTTAGATGATATTATTAAGTAAAAACTATTTACTAATCATAAATGGAAAAGCTTAATACAAATCATCAAACACTAATATTTTTAAAAGAATTTTAAAATTTCTGCTGTGTGTATAAATGTGTTGATTTTTGTAAGTATTGGTGACCATACATGATATTATCAGAAAAAAAAATAAGAGTGATAACTATAGTAAATTTAAAGTCAACATTTCTAAAATTCAATAAAACATTAGATTATAGAGAATATTTTCCTAAATTTTTAAGATTACTAACTATTTAAAAATTATATAAAAAAAAGGCATGCATCATTTTCTTCAATTATGTTTTACAGATAAAGTCTCCATAGAACAACATTAGACCTGTCATCAGGCAGTCAACGTGTCAAAGCAGCTACTGTTATGTTTTTACACAACTAATATTGGGTTCTGCGATATTTTAAACTTAAAGTAAAAAATATTTGTTTCAAATCAGATTAATTATACTTTAAATCATCTAATATACCTCAAATAAAGTTTCAGAAAAGTATATTTTATTTTTGGAAGATTTCTTAATAAAGAGAATTACATTGCAATCAAAGACAACTAAAAAAGGGTGCTAATCAGCTATTTTAGCAAAAACATCCTTCGAGCCAATTTAAATTAGTTTTTGATATACAGCAAAGTATTTTGCTTATTGGAAATATTAAATTCAATCTATTAGCTTGAAATTAAAACTAAAATAAATGCTTCAAGAAAGATTATTCATTTTAAACCTTAGGTATCACATTTTTTGTGGAAGGCCCTAAAGTTTATTTATTATTTTTTCTCTGTGATATTGTTATTCATTATAACAAATGTATTGATGATAAAATTAATTTTTTTTAGTAATTTATGTTTTTTGCAAAGTATTTTTAAAAAAGTATGTTGAATTTTAATTTAGTTTATCATTAAAAAAACATAGAATAGAAGCAAATGTAATATTTTTATACTACAAAACTAACAAAAAAGATATTTATTAAGAATGTTTAACATTTAACCCAAATTTCTTAAATTTAAACATTTTGAAATAGACCTTCAGCTCTAACCCTTAATTGCACAATGAGTAGGCCTGTAGTATAGAATGCTATTTTAACTTATCTGACACATGAAATGAAAAAGCATGCAATATTTATGGCATTAAATACAGTGACTCAAGAGATAGCCAGCTTCCTAAAAGTACCTGGGTGAATTAGATGAATCAGAGGTGATTCTGTACTGAGCAATGGAAATACTCATGGCGATGAACACCAAGTTCCCATGATCTGAAATAGTTCTTGGGTTTGTAATCAGTTATATCATCTTATTTCTTCCAGCAGGGTCAATTCTCCTACCTATGTAAAGCTCTGGATCAAGTGGGGGTATTCATGCTTTTCCCATCCCTATAGATCATATGACCCTGGGGTATCTGCTGAGAATTTTCATGATCATGTGACCACCATCTTTTTCACAAGCAAAATACATTCCTGATACTCCAATGTCCATAGCTACAGATTCTAAAGTTTCACTCACAAAGGAAATGTTACCATTACCTGTTTTTGACTAATTAGCAAAATATTTTTTATATATTCTGCTTGGCCATCATGGGATTTTTTGCTCTGCAGATGAACAGTTTCTCACCTAATGAAAAGAGCAGGCACAGGAAAGCTTGCTATCTGGCCCTGGAGAGTTAGATCTTCCAGTAAAATGAATAATACTTTCATTTGTCATTGCTTTTGATGGAGAGTCAGAAAGTGCATAAGTGGTTAAGTCTGAGTATCAGTAATTATGATGTAATTAGAAATGGGGACAGAGCCACAGATTAGCATATATTCCATTGTTCCTTTCACCCCCAACCTCTCTCGTGCAGACAGGATGGGATGAGCCTCTCACTGCTCTATCGCTAGTTCCACGGAAATTGCTCAGACGAACTACATTCCTTGGTTCTGCCAGGTTTAACCTTTACAGCTAGGACTTGCCATGCCACTTACATTGTAGCAAACCACTCACATTCCCTCTGTATTCCATCAGTTAGAAGTCAGTTTCACTTGAACAGCTTCTTCCCATAAATTGCTGCTCTTTGGAACAGACTCCCAAGAGGATGTTCCCCCAATCATTACAATATTAACCTGTTCAAGTTTAGAGTTAACAGTTATCTTCCTCTCCTATATGTATAAACTGTCCCTTAACATAACTCTCTACCTTGAGTGGCTCCTGGGCCTTGTAATTGGTGAACCTTACTTTAAAAAAAGAATAAAAAAAAGATTTCAGGCCACTCCCACAAACATACATACTGCCTATTGAGGTTTCTTTATCTGAAAGCTCCATAAAAGAAACCTTATTTTCCAAAGTCAAATCAGTATGAAATGAACTCTACTCTAGCCTTGTCTCAAAGCATTAGAATGATAAATTCTTAGTGTTGGAGTGAATTCTCTGTAAAATTGCATCGATAGCTTCCATTGATTTTTGGCCTCACAGCAGAAACCATATTTAGAATCTCATAAGTCATTCTCTCTGTGTCACTTTTCACCGCTACATGTCTTTTGCCAGCACTGAAGTTGGAATTGAATAAAATCAGGCTTGCACCTGTTTGAATGCTTCCTTTCTTTGTTGACCACAACAACCAAAATGTGATAAAAACAAAAAAGATGAGGACAATAATCTGCATGCAAATAATGTAAATAATGACCATGAAAACTTAAAAAGGTGCTCACAAATTTATTCAGGTATATTTCCTTTGTAACATTTAACAATAGACCTCTGGTTTATGAACCGAACATGCTTTCACTGAACTGCAAACTGCTGTCAGTGTAAAACTGTCTAGGTTGTGTACATTATATTTAAGGCTTTGGACTGATTTAAATTGACCAGTCAAGTTTCTCTGTGATCATGTGTACCAAATGCAGGTTATCTTAGATTATCCGATTATTGACAGCACAATTTTGTTTGAAGATTGTCAGATGATCTGGTACAGCCTGTGATTGGCTTGCTAAGGCTTTATCCAAAATCTTTAACTCTGTATTCAACATAGTTAAAGGCTAAAACTTACTAATCCTAAACATATTCTTGTGTAGCAAATTCATCACGCCCCTAGTGAAGCATTGGTGAAAATTTTTCTGCTTCATCCAGTTACTGAAGATCAATGCCTGCAATGGATTATACGAGTGAAAGCATCAAGTATACTTTGTCTATTCTGGACCCTTTTCAACACTTCGTAGATTTCATCCTCTGTTCAGCCAGGCTTGTTACATTCATTTACGTGCAAATACCTTCGGAAAAGATATGAATCCATCTCCCCCCAGCTATGAGTTAAATGGTAGGCTTCAGGAAAAAATCATTGTTACTCTCAAAAAATTATTAAAATACAATAGTCACTCATGAAAAAGAATTATTCTTACAATAAGTTTCAGTTTTAAATAACCCACAAAGAGATGAAAAGCCATAAAAATCATATTAAGCTGTTTCAGTCACACTGAGGCAAGGAAACAAGCATTAAACTGAGATGAACTTAAACTACACCCCTGGTAAAATGTTTCTGTTTAGTAATCCAAAAATCCTTAATTTTTAGCTAAACACCACCCATCCAGGGATGTGACACTGGTGATATGTCAGTCAGTAGCATTCAAGAGTTCTTCAGCATGCAGTTCTGCAGCCATGTTTGCCCTCTGTTCAGAATTTTTGATCTAGGATTAAACCTCCAGAACTTGGTTCTTCTTGATAAGCAACAAGGTCAGCCTTGCCATAGCTATAACCTTTTACCTACATCTCCTGATTTAACCACTTTATATTTAAATTTAGATTTAACTGTAATATATTTAAGTACCTTTTATTCCCCTGATCTATCTAGGTTGAACCAGTGACTATAGTTAATAGCAAAAACTTAATATTTCTTTTGATCATAGCCCATGTCAACTTCTGCTTTAAGGTTAGTTTCAGCTGTTCCCTTAAATCCTTCCCACCCACAAGGATGTGCTAATTTTCCAGTAACATGCTATCCTAATTTTATACTCATCTAAGTTTATTCAAACCTGGGCTAACATTTAATCCAAATAAACTCAGACAACCTAAGAATCCTAAATTGTCTCTCCTGTTATTACCCATAAAATCAGTGAAATACTCAAGGGTAGCCTCATCACTAGAGTGATTGTCCTAGATATCTCAAAGACTTTTGACAAAGTTATATGGGTTTGGAACACAAGCTATAGAGTTATAGCATCTCTGGAAAAGTTTATGCAATCATGAAGTCCTTTCTCTCAGATAGGTCCATGAGAGTCATTGTGAATAGACAATCTTCTGAAGCCCATAAAATCAATGCAGGTTACCACCAAAAATCTCACCTTGGTCCTACTCTCTTTTAGTTTCTTTATTAACAATCTGCCAAGGAACATTCTCTGATCATAAGCTGATGATACCATAGTTTATAGATACACTTCAAGATTATTTGAACCTAGGAGATGATCTCTGCTCTGACCTAACTCTAACAGGTCAGTGGGTCAAAAAAACTGACTTGTAAGTTTCAGTACCTCAAAAACCAAGCTAGTATCATTTCATCATCACTAATCAGACTCTGACTTTCTTTAACACTAACCTTCTATCTTGAGTGGCTACTGAGCCTTGTATTTGGTATTTGGGTATAAAAAATAACTTAGTTGACATAGCTAGGAGCCTGTACCAATCGTGAGCCACCACTGTCAAATACAGTCTACCTGCTTGGGGTGTTAATTTTGGAATTTCTTAACAAAATCAAGTTTGGCAATAAACTTGCAAAACCTTTTTTAAATCCTGAGACATGTTAATTCTGTACCTGTTACTCCCATAGTCTAAATGAGAATCAAAGATGACATTCAATCTTTGTTAAAAATGACCTGCTACAATGATATTATGAAGGGGTTAATTTTTAAAAAAAGTAAAGTAAACTGCTTTCTGGTGTCTTTGAGAGCATAACTTGCAATGAAGCTTTCTCGTAGCATCCAATATGCACATTCTCCCTACCAGATTTGCAAAAACAGATGATCAGGTCGCCTTCAAAGAGCAGCTTGCCAGCCAAGAGAAATCTCTTGAATGGTTATCAAAATAGGCTAAGAACACTCTTCAATAACATTCTAATAGTCAATTGCAATAAGATGATTCTTTATTCTACAACATATATTCACATCTTGATGCTGAAAGTCATGAACAAGCTCTTTTAGATTCTGACCTCAGCTCTCGTCTGAATAACCTAGGTAATCAGAGTGCCATAATTGGGTCAGATCAGGCTTAAGCCTGCTACTGGTAACATGTAATTGAGTACAACCTGCTGCATGGATGAATGGTTAGTGTTTCCCCTTCTAACTTTTCTGCTGGTGAAGAGAGTGGCATGTCACCCCACAGGATGAAAAACAAGACCTGTCAAAGGGTGGATGAACTTCTTATCAACAGCCAACATATATAACAAACTTAGTATAAAGATAATGAAAAATGAGAAAAATGCCAGGCAATTGTTGAATCCTCCTGATGAGTGAACTGAGCAATTACAAAAAAGTTTGTCTACAAAACTCTGGAGTTGAGTTGCTGAATATAACATGAATCAGCTAAGTCACAAATTTTATTAGTATTATATATATATATATATATATATATATATATTAAGCATTTCACCTGAAGCAAGGCAGGAAGCCACTAGGATGCAAGGGGTTACAGAAAATTTAGAGCAAGATCAGATAAGAGTGATAGAAGAAAGGATGAGGAGAAGGGCGCAAGGGGTTACAGAAAATTTAGAGCAAGATCAGATAGGAGTGAGAAGAAAGGATGAGGAGAAGGGTAGTGGATAGATCAAGGCAACTGGAGATGTCGATTGACATTACATTTGAATAGTTATATATATATATGTATATATATATATATATATATATATATATAATGCTAGGATGGGATGTCAAGCCTTGAATTGCAACCTTGTTTTGATAAAAAAAACACAGTGGATTTGAACTACTGTGAGTGTCTGATCTGGGAGTTAGAACTTCCATGCTTCTAAAACCTTGCCTCAAATAATTATGATGTCCATTTTCAAGCAGGAACCACATTACTTTGTGTGAGATTACTCAACAAAATAATGCAGTGTAACAGGATGGAGCTATGGTAGAAAAATGTATTCTTCTATTTGTATTTCCCCCATTATGAACATTATTATATCTGTGATATAACAATATCTTACTTCACGGATGGAACGGAAAAAGAATGATAAATATTCTTGGTTCTAAGAGAAGTTTTTATACTATTAAGTCATACACAAAACTATATATACACATGTCCCATGTGGAGAATAATATATCACCTATATCTACACAGCAAAGCAGAGTGTACAGAGAAACAAAAAGGAAGGGTCTTACATATAACATGGAAATACTTCTGCATCTAGAGAAGCCATGTTTAGGACTCCAGATTCAAACAGGCCAGATTCATTTATATCCCCTGCAACGACATTTTCCATGAATGGGAAATAGAGTCTTGGTTTTCCCCAAATTGAGGACTGTAAGCTGGAATTTCTTTCAATATCTGGGAAAGATATATTCCCAAAAGGAAACAGCACCATGGACTTGTAAGTTGTTGGGAGAGTCAGATTTAACCTCAGCCTTTTGTCCAGGTTAAAAGAAAGCAATCTCATGTGATGGATGCTGTAAAAAAACAGAATTTGTCTGCCACTTTCATTACTGTATGGAGTGATGTCATCTGACCCATGTGACTTATCTCCACCAAAGAGAAATAAGCACCTTCTGTATCACTACAACAGCTATGTAGGTAGTGTTGCTCAACTGAGAAAAACATATAAAGAATGTTCCATGGATTTTTGGTCCATCTCAGCTTTGATGGCACTGTTCATCCAATAAGCACCCAATATCTATTGAGAATATTAACTTTACAGTCCTAAAGAGAGGTGAAGTAACAAAACTACTTTGGTGATTTGGGTTTCTCATTTGCTGTAGTCTGCCAGAGGGAGTGGTATTCCTAAGGCCTTGTTTGCCTCCTCCAGCATGATTCCTGTGAGAAGTCTTTGGGCTTGAACAAATTTAAATGCAATGTCAGTTGTTATCTTCTGTCTTTTTAATTCATGTTCGTTTATTGTTCTCTCTCCTTAATAGTGTTTGGCTTTTTTCTCATATTCTCTAATTTGCTTCTTAGTGGCTTTTTGTCTTGCTTCTGATGAAATGATTAAAACAAAAGATATGAACATGAAAGTAATGATCCTATGTCAAACTGGAAAGCTTATAGAAACTAGATAATTACTTTTTTTTAAAAAAATGGTTGGGTGAGCTTCTCTCCATTTTCCCAGCTATGTTCTGTAGTTGTGACAAATCTGTCAAACTTTTCGGGTGCTGTGATTGCAGATTATTCTTTTCTAAGTGAGTTCACATGGCAAATGTTTATTGTTATTAATTTGTAATTAAGTTTGGGTAAACCTGTTTTTAATTATTTAAATAATTATAGAAGTCAATATAAACAATAGGCTGTAAAGAATTGCTATTCCTCAAAGCAAAAAAGTATAAAGTATTAAAGCATTTGAGTCTGTTTTACTTGTAAGCCATGTGGCTTTAAATTATGTGATAATATTTGGTAAAAAAAAAGAAATATGGTTTGGCTTGATGACATTTATTTTTATTACTATCATGTGACACTTAAATTTTTATTATATTTTTTTATTATTATTGTTCATATACAATTGCAACTATAATTATACTGCTTACTAATTTCATGGTCTGCTGAAAAATACCTTATATAAAAAAATTATATAAGTCATTTTAGATAGCAGTTTATTCATTGGTATTTAAGAATGCAGAGAATTGTCAACCAAATATGCTGGTTCCAATTTATTGAAAAACACACAGATGCATGCTGGGATTTTTTCCTAGCCAATATGATAAGCTACTTCTTGGTCTCATCCAACTTAGTTCTATTCTGTCTTGTTTTGAAGTCAGAATTTTGTGATAGCTTATCTGTATCCCTTTTATGTTATGTGTTAACACTATTCTTAGTTTGTGAACTTTTTTACCTTATTGCTGTTGCATTGCCTACTTTTGTTTTGCATAGTATTGTCTACATAGTATTATTTCCTAATACATGTGGGAAATGAAATAAAATCAATAAATAGAATAATAATAATAATGAATAATAAAAAAAAGAAACAGAAATACATTTTCCCATGATGCAAATAATAAAGGAATCAGAAATTTTATTACCCCAGCTGGCTTCATTAAACACCTGGTAGGTAGTGCTGTTTAAGTTTTATAAAAAGACAAACATTTCCTTCTCCCACTTCTTCCAACATGTAGTAACATGTAGACATAGATATCCCTGTTAGGGCATGTCCGTTTCCCTGGTCCACTGACAACTGAACTCTCTTTTCACTTTCCAACACAAGGTATTCACACGTGTCTTCTAAAACCTCCCCTTATGAAGTAAATTAACCTTTTCTTTGGTTCTTTCAACTTAGCACAAGGCTGACTTGAGCCCAACCATTATAATTATCAGGACTTGCCCAAATTTACTTCTGAACAAGAAAAAGAAAATCTCTTCCACTTTCCAATGTTTAGTGTTTGCACAAAAACAGAGAGGACAATAAATGTGCAAAAGACAAAAGTAACAAGAATATAAAGTGTATATAAAAGTGTATAAAACTTAAACTAATATTATATATAAGAATCAGACTACAATGCCCCAAAAAAGTATAGATACAAAAAAAGACTAATTTATTTAAAGAATTTTCAAGAATTTTACCTCAAGCTAAATGTGCTAAAGTGTTGGTTGTCCTTGAATCTGAAGATGACATGTCATATCTGCCTCTCATCTGTGAACTTGGAGGTGGCTCTGCAACCCCAAGCTGGAGGCACAGAGTCTAGAACAGTGGGGGAACTGAATGTCTGTTGTCATAATCACTGCTGATGATGCCCTGTGGCATTGATCTCTGGCAGCAGTGAGCTTCTGGTGTCGAGAATCCTCAAAGGTGATAGCATCATCATGAATTGTGATTTGCCAATATGGTCGATCACAGGTGTGCTCCTCTAGTTATTTGGATTTGAGTTGCACCCCTGGAGATTTGCTTTCATAGTGTCTTTGTACTACTTCTTTGGATAGCCTTGGTTTCTCTTGCTGTGCAGGAGCTCTCCATACAGCAGACGTCTTGGCAAGCGATGCTCCTCCATGCAGATGACATGCCCCGCTCACTGGAGTTGGGTCTTAATGAGCATGGACCCAATGCTTGAGGAGTGAGCATGATCCAGGACCTCAAGGTTGGTAACACAGTCCTGTCAGCAAATTTTGAGTATAGAATGGAGAGCTTGCATGTGGAAGTTCTGCAGCTGCTTCATGTGTCTGTGGTACAGTGTTCAAGACTCACAACCATATAGAAGGGAGGGCAAAACCACTGCATTGTACACTCTTAACTTTGTAGTCAGCTGAATGTTGTGTTGACTCAGCACTCTGTTGTGAAGTCTTCCTAATGCCTGACAGTCTTTGCTGATTCTAGCATAAAATATATCACAAGTAAAAACCAAATAAAAGATATTTGATTACTGCAATATTATTAATAATGTTTCATTTAAATTATACTATATATTTAAATAATAGGAGATAAGACCTTTATCTTTTAGATTAGTATAGGTTGCAGCCTAGGGAGCCTCAAAGCTTGAAGCATTAATTTTAATTTTCTAGATGTTATAAATTCTAATAAGTTTCATAAACTGAAATGATATCAACATGACAAACTCATTTATTTTGATTGTTTTATTGTTATAATGCTGTTTATAAAAAGGAGCTGGGTTTTCTTTTACTGCAGTTGTGGTGAAATATGTACTAATTTAGTTTGTAATAAATAGTAAAATAATGGCATTTCTTAAAGAATATATTTATTGACAAACAAAAGATAGATATTTTAGTTGATTTAAAGAATTTGCAAGAATTTTATTTCAAGCTATGTAAATGTCACTGAAATGTATAACAAGTAAAAAGATATTTAAGATGGGTGGAGTGAGTTAGAAGTTGGCTCTGTCTGAGGTAGGGGGAGGCATAATTTTATTAACCTAGCGACCCCAAAAGGTCATAATTTCATCCCTTATCATGGATCTGTGAAAGGTTGGTTGGTGGGAATTTGGCTTTGTAATAATATTCGACTTGTCCACAAAGAAATATAAGAAAACAGATAAAATGTAAATATTTTCACTGTTTACATTGTTCAGATTATTCTCAATCTTTATTGCCAGATTCACAACATTTTGGCCATTGTACACTCTAGCCTTCTTCAAGTAATATTTGGAATTTCAAAGGGAAACCTTTATTTAGTCCACATTTTAGTGGATAAAAGCATTGGTTGATTGATTCAAATATTGACTTCAATCTCTGGTGAGTTCAATTCATGACCACTGTAGAGAGAGCAAAATCTGGCAGTGTTGAGTTATCCAAGGGGAATTAACTAAAACTAAGATATCCAAAAGCATGGCACATGGAATTAGAACAATCTACCCCATGGACTAAATAAAGGGTTTGGTGTGAAATTCCAAATATCACCTGAAGATGGTTGGAGTGCACAACAGCCAAAAAGTTGTGTATATAGCAATTAAGATGAGGAAAACAGTCCGAACAGTGTAAATAGTTACAGTACCTCATCTCAGAAATATAGACAGATATAGTGTAAATCCAAAATTTTAATATTATAGAAATTGTTGAGATGTTTTACAAAAATTGTTTGTCTTTTTTTTTTTTTATTCCAGTTTCTTCTTATGAAGACAGTTTTCATATGATGCAAAATAGATTTGACACAGAA
The DNA here is from genome assembly GCA_963932145.1 of Acanthosepion lycidas. NCBI lineage: Eukaryota > Metazoa > Mollusca > Cephalopoda > Sepiida > Sepiidae > Acanthosepion > Acanthosepion lycidas. The sequence continues at coordinate 106,245,029 of OZ010578.1, read as the reverse complement.
AGATTTTTTAATGACTCCTTTTACTACTTTGATTGGGAGTGTTACATCCATCTGCAACTCAGAGTATCATGCAAACTTGATACTTTGTCCTTTATTTATATCTGGCATGTGGACATAGTAGCAGACACATAAAACACACGAATATTTAATAGAAAAATAGTTGGCCCAATTTGAATGTGTTACTTGAAGAGTATAAATTTTCTAATAACTATAAATGACTAAAAGCTGAATGTTTGTAGATTAATAATTTTATATGTTTTAAATGTTATTTAAATTTTATCTTTCTTTATAGAATTTATGTTAATTAAATTTTATTTTAAGCTGGTATCCATTCATTGTATCTTATTAATAATTTTCAATAAAAAGATGTTTTCATTTTGTTGGAATATGTTCTGATGTCTACTCTAATTTGAATATGTCTAATTTTTTTGTTTTACCAAATCTTAATTTAGATTTTTTAAGTCTTTCTTCACAAATACTGCAGCACTGGTACTGCCTTTGAAAATTTAATAAATTAAACAAAACCCAAGGTTAAACTATTGACTAAGTTATAAAAAATAAGGATGACCAATATTTATGGACAATTTTATGCTGTTTTTATCCCACATCATGAACACAGGTTACTAGAATACTGATTCATTCAGTAAAGAAAGATGGAAGGCGTTTTTTGATAAAGAATATGGTATTTTCTTTTATGAAGTCCTAGAAAATAAAGGGTAATTTAATTTCTTATTGGGATATAGTTAAGCAACTATTTAATAACGTATCTTTTTCTGTTTGTATTTTTCTAAATTCCTAATAGTTCTTGACGTGTGTCTGCGAGTTTTTATTTTTTTCATTTTTACTAACTTTAACCCTTATTACAAAATAAGTAACACTAAAAAACATGACAAAGTTTTTTTCCTTAATAAATTTATTAAATTACTTCTATCATTAAAGGTGTCTGCGAAAAATTTAGTTGTCAGATCAAAAAACGATTCGTATGAAGAACTAATAAACTCACTGGAAGACCTTAAAACATGTCCATTTATTTAAAGTTCGCAATAAAGGACTTGATCACTTGCAGTGATCTCCCTTGCACTGCGCGTGACGTCATGCTGACGTATAAATATCGAACGCAACGTGGGAGCTGACTTTTCATAAACAAACAAAATGGCGGATCGAGCACCCCAGCGTATACAGACGGAGAGCCTGCAAGACGATGACAGCAACAAAGAGAATACTAACGAGGACTTCGAGCCGGTCAAGAAAAAGTCCAAAGTGGATCTGATCAGTAAGGGTGATGAAGCCGAGCACAAGCTTGAGGAACGACTGTGTGGAATTCTTTGCTGTGCAGTCTGCTTAGATCTCCCTCGGATTTGCTATCAGGTTCGTAAAAAAACAAACAAACAAACAAAAAAGCCCCCCCCCCTCCACCTCTTTCCTTTCATAGGGACGGAAATCCTATGGATGACTTGAAAAGATATAAACAAAACAATTTTTATTATGTTAGGCAGGTTTTAATTACGTACGATTATTATTAATATTTTTGTTTTTAGACCAGTAGACGCTGTTCGAAGTTGCTCTTCTTATTTTATTTAATTTTATTTTTTAAATGCATCTTTAAAAAATTCTAATTTTTGACTTGACGAATAAAGGATATTCAGAGTAAAAAACTAAATGATCAAAAATATATTTTAAAATATACCCGAAATGTGAACTTTTGTTTTATCAGTGTTAATTTTTATTCCTAAGAAGAGAATTCTAGACCAAAAAATATACCTTAACACGAAGTAACTAAAAGTAAAACAAATAAATGATTTTTTGTAACATGACAGTAATTACCTGTTGTGCGAATTAACAAGAAAAGGTCTCTTTTTTTTTTTTTTTTTTTTTTTTAAATTTTTGTATTTTTTTCGGTTGTTCAAAAAATTATATATCACTCTTTTAAAAAAAATATTTATTCTGATAGGCACGTAGAATATTTTCTCTTCTTCCCCTTTGAATTTACTGTTATTTTTCTTACCTTTTAATTTTCATTTCATAACAATTTTAAAAATTAAATACAACATTGCCATTTGTGATTTTTTTTCTACCTGACGTTCTGTTGTTTTTTTTTTTTTTTTTTTTTGTAAAGAAAACTAGTTTTAATTCATAGTTATTTTATCAATGAGCTTATGGGGATGTTAAAATCTGCAGTATACTTGCAAATCCATTTTTAATTAATGCTTGTTTCTCTAAAACTGATTTAATTTTTTGAAGCATTCAAATCAAGCTGTCTCATTTTTTTTTATTTATTAAGGGCAACTTGTCTACACACCTGTTTCTGGTAGCATGGTCATGTGACAATGTGTTTTTTTTTTTTTTGTTTTTTTTTTTAAATTCATTTCGACGTTTTATTTTCAGAGTACCTGCAGTTAGTGCAATATTTTCTTTTTCCTAAATATTTTTTTTATAAACTTTTGTTTTTAGTTTTTATAACTTGAACTTGAAAAGCTATATTGCTGTCATCTTTTTAAAAAGATTCGGAAATGTTTTTAATGATTTAAAAACAAATAATGGAAACGAAACTTTACAAAGTATTTTCTTGTATTTAAGCATTTAGCGATTGTTTTTAAAAAAAATATCAACTGAAGTATAAAGTTGATAGGTCATATGTTTTTTTTTTTTTTACATTATTAGTCAATTTGTTTTTTTTAACTTCATCTCTGTTAGTGTTGAGTGTTGACTGTAAGTGTTGACATTACTTCCAAGTTCATTTTCTTTTTTGGTGGGGTGATAAAATAATTTATTTTACTTTCTAAGTGCAAGGTCCCAGGCCTTTTTCAGAACTTAAGCTACCTTATTACCATTTGCAATCTGTTTCAAACAAGCAATAAAATCGAATAATTGAAAATTTAAAACTAGATTTTTACGCTTTTTTAGGGCAATATTACTTTTTATGTCAACAGTCCGTTATGCTAAGTAAGAAGACCATTATTTTCGACTTTTTATTGCAGTACATTTTTGTTAAGTAAAAATTAAAAAAAAAACCTATCTGATCTTAAATAGCGGTTTAAAGCATTTTATTTTTATTGGAAATAAAATACCCCCCCCCAAAAAAAAAAGCTATTAAAAATTTGATGGAAGCATAACAGAACTGAAATGAAACATTGTATTTGTTATGTATCCAATTCGTTTTTTTTTAATATCCGAATATATTTCTCTTCTTACCACATTTTTTTACAGACAAAAAAAGATATTAAAATTGGCAATTTTCAGTTTCTATTTTTCTCGCTGATTACCAATCATATTGTAATAAAAATTGGTGTTGTAGTGTAAAAACAAAACTAAAAAGTAAAAAGAAAAAGTTTGGAGTTTTTACTTTTTTCTGTTATAAAAAACTTGTAAATTATTTATTTTTTTTATTTTTGTCATTTAAAAATTCCTCTAAAATAGTTTTTTTTACTTTTAACAGAATTTCTGGCATAAAATAATTTTCAGATTATTTACATTGCTCGGACTGCAAAAATCAAGATTTGTTTTTTTTTTTTTAAGTTACTTTTCACAGCTAAGTAGACTAATAAAGGAAAGCCCTTCCTTATTGTTTGTTTACAAACTTTACAATCTTTTTTCATGAGTCATAATAATAAAAATGATTTTGTTTACTGTGGCTTAGAAAATCATTAAGTCTGGTTAATTAACATTTAACAACAAAGTCAAATCCCCTTTAAAGATGAATTTTCCCCAGCTGTTGTGTGTCTACTTCCTCTGTCAATATTTTCATTAAAATTTTTGCTTTGTTTCTTTTTTTCTTTTGTTTGTGGTTGGCATAATTTGTATAATAACAAAAAACAATCACTTTTTAATTATCATTATATTTATTTCGGAAAAAAAAGGAAAACCCTGTTTTCTCCTATTTTAAAACTTTTTCTTGGCGACATGATGGATGGCGTCTTTTTTTTTCCTCGTAAAAAGAAACATTGTAATGGACACATTTTTCGATTTGATACATTTTTAAAGGATTTTTATTTATTTATTATGTCATGGCGTCTGAAAATGAAATTAGATTCCAAATAAAATAGAAGTCTTATATCAGGTGTTTTTATGAGCTTTTAGATTTTAGTTTGAAACTCTTATCTGCGACTTAAAAATAAAGAAAGCACCAACAAAGCTGCTGTTATTCAATATTCATTTACCCCCCCCCCAAAAAAAAAAAACAAACAAAAAAAAAAAAAACTCGTAATAATCATAAAGTTAATATCGGATTTTGGTTTTATGTTTGAATTTTTAATCAGTTTTCGACCAAAACTGACAAAATTATTAATTTTAAAAAGGTGTGCTACAAAAAATCACAACCACTTTTCTGTCAAATTATGTGTAACAATGCTGTATGTCTAAAAAATTGTTGAATGTTATTGTTAGTTATTGTAAGAAGAAGATAGTCTGAAATATAGACTCAGTGAAGAAAACATTCGTTTTATACACATTCTGTAAATAAATAAAACAAAAATCTCCCCTATGGCTTAATATTTCTGTATAATATTTTTTGTTGGTCTTGGCAGTGGTGTAGTATGCGTGTAGTAAGTACGCAAGCAGATTGATTAATGAATGAACTGTTCACTAATGATTGCGAAGTTTTAGTTTTGTATGATTGATCAACATTAAAAAATTAGTGTATTCAAAAACTTTATAAAGTATCGCTGAAAGGTTCGAAAACACATTTTTATTTTCTAGTTATGATTTCCTAAAATATTTGGCTTCTTAAAGTTATAGGGAGTCAAAAAAAGATGACTAAACAACACAAAGAAAAGATTTTTAGAGCAGACAAACTACTGCTACTAACTGCCCGTCATGGTGGGGATACTCCCATTTTTATGTCTATATTTGTACGTTTTATCTTCTGGCTGTTCTTGTCTTCTACACGAAAACAAAGCTGATTTGTGTTATTATGCAATTGTCTTGTCAGCGATCATTTCAAGATCATGAGAATTCATTTTTAGGTCTGTTTCTTTTAAAGAAATAATAAAACTGTTATATTTAAAAATAATATTCACTCGCCATAGTTTTACTTAACCTTTTTAAGCTCGTATAATTACCGACATTACAGATGTTTATTACATTTTTAACAACAACTCTTCTTGTGTAAAAACTAGAATGTTGCGTATGAGGAGAAAAATTACTTTTTCTTTCATTTTCATTATACAGCTAAAAAAATAAAAACTAACCTGATTACCTACTAATCTTTGTTAGCGCAAGCAGTGAAAAAAAATGTTATAATTTGTATGTGCTGTTTGTTACGTGTCCATGCATTTAGACTAGAGAGAGAGAGAGAGAGACAGCTGATTTAGTGTAATTAATGATTTATGTTTTTATGTTTGAGTTTATTTACCACAACAGCTAGAAAAGCTTCTTGAATGCTAATTTTCAACAAACAACTGGGTTGTTTACGTTTTTACGGCCTTTCCCCAAAAGACACACACACAACACTTGTATTTTTTAGTGTTTGTAGACATCAAAAAGAAATTCAGTCAACCATGGGGAATTAAAAGAAAAAACACTTCTTACGACTATATAAAATACAGCTGATTTTGTTGTCTCGTGTTAAAAGATATTTTTCCTGTTTTTTTTTTTTTTTTTTTGTTTTACAATTTTTCTTATTCAATTATTTTTTGTTTTATGTCTTCAATAACGAAGCCAGTGCCCCCTCCCCTTTTATGCCATTAAATTTTTATCCCTCGTGTATAAAAACTGGCCACAAAGTGAGGGATTGTGTTTTATACAAGTTAAATAATTTTAGTTTAGAGAAAGATTTAAAAATGTCGTTGTTCAAAAATCAAATTAAAGCTGAGAATGAGTTCATAAATACTAATAGCCTTTTTAATCAAATGTAAAGAAAGATTGTAAAGAAACAAAAGTACAAAACAATGCTACTTGGCAAGTCAAAAAATGGAATTAACATTAACAATAATTGTTGTTACGATTATATTAAAAAAATTATATTATTATTAATCTTCTTCTTAAACGTAATTCTGGAGAATGTTATTTTGTTAAATTTGTATATAATTCAACGTAGCCGTTAAAAATACTGAAGCACAGAAGCCCTGTATTTCGGCTTCTTTATTTATTGTCTCAACAATTCTAAAATATGTGAAACGAACAACAGTTGATGAAAAAAAAAACAAAAACAAAAAAAAACGCTAACAGTCAAAATCTGTGTCATAAAGTAAAACACTAAAACAGCAACAAAAAATCCCTTTCAGGAGAGCCAGCTGTTATTTTGCTGCTTAGTTACTTTTATTGAAAAGTGCAGCAGTTCTTCTGTTGATTCTGTTTCTCTTTGACAGATGTTGTCAATCTGTTAGGTAATATTTTACTCACTGCTCACAATATAAATATACTTCAATTCATTTAACAACCTTTATCGTCTCTGTTGATTTGTTTCAATATTAATTTACCTACTATGTGCACGATGATGGTCATCATTTGACGTCAATCTTCCACTTTCTGATATTTTTACCCCATTGGAATGTTTTCGAACATTCTTTCCTTTTCTAATAAGCGGGTTTTATTTTTACATTTTTCACTGTCAGTCCAGAATTTAGATACGACTGTAACTTCCTTACCTTAAGCAAAGTAAAAAATTTTTTGTATCGTTTAAAAAAAAATAAACAGTTGTTGATGGTTACTGCAAGTTTTGATAAAAACAAAGAATGAATTTAAAAAATCATCACGATACAGTGGCATTATTTAGCATCACACTTTGAAACTATTCAGTAGTGATACATATATATATAATAAAAAATCAAAATAGGAGACTTTTCCTCGTCCTAACTGTTTAACTGAAGGAGTGTATTCACCTGTACTAAGTGACTAGAGAGACTCGGTGTAAAAATTTGTGGGTGATGTGTGATCATCACTAAAAAAAAAAACTGAAAAAATTTACTGATGCCATGTTAAAAATAACATGGTTAACTTAGATAGGAATAACTTTTTTTTCTTTTTTAGTCTTTTTTTTTTTTTTTTTTTTTTTTTTAAACTGAAATTAATTTTGTTCACTTTTGTTACGTGTTTAAGCCTAAAAATGTAAAATACCAAATTAAATTTTTTTTACTATTATTATTGAAGCATTTATTTTAACTAGAGATTTTCCATATCTCGCTTTCTTATTTTTCGCAATCCTTTTAAAAAACTTTTATTCTGATTCGACATTTCGGCTCTTAGGTTAACATTTCCAACAACGATGAGGCACAGCTGTTGTTCGCTGCACTCTGTTTATTTAATTGCTTCTGTTACGAAAAAGTCTTTCTGTCTGTGGCGGCGAAGGCGTAGAAAAAAAAAAAAACTTCTGTAAAAAAGCAAGGTGCTTGTGTACTGGAGATTTCCACTTTATTATATTGTTTCGTTCGGGGCAGTTTTTTTTTCTTTTCTTTTAACTTTTAAAATAAAAACACTGTTTGCATTACTTTTTCGCTAAATTAAACCATTTTTTAGTCGGTTTAAAAATGAAATTTGAGAATTTTTTAGGCTATTAATTTTTTAACCATTGCAAATAACGCGTTTTTTTTTGTTTTTTTTTGTATAATTTTGTTAATTAACGTTGCAAGTTCCGATAAAGCTTAATAATATCTTGAATTTTGTTTGAGTTTGAGAGCTGCGCCTCACTTAAGTGAGCAATATTGCCTTGGGGGCTACCTCAAATAAATCAAAATATTTATTTGCCTCTCGTTAACTTTCTGATTATGATGGACAGTTTGAATTGGAATATGAGGAAACAACTTTTTTTACTTTAGGACCTACATACAAATAAATGTCCGCATTAAAAACTAAAAAACGGAGTATATTTTTTTTCCGAGTTGAAAGACAAAGTTGTTTTCATTTCTAAAGAAAGTCAACAAGTTTCGAGAAGTGCACACCTGAGTATTGGAATTTGCCCTACTCGTGTTTCCAGTTGTTGATTACCTGTGCATGTTTTTTTTTTTTTTTTTTTTTTTTTTTTAGGTAACCTGACGGATAAAGTAACAACAGTCTATGATGTAGTTGGACGAATGAGTAAAAGTATGGGTGTGTTTGTGATTGTAGAAGCATGAGCTGTCAGACATACAGCTTGATAAGTAAAAGATTAATGTCAGTCTAATTTTCATATTTGTTGACACAGCCAAGTAGACCCCTCTTTTCTTTCTGATGTTGACTCTGAGATACTGACAGATGACAAAGTAGTAAAAGTAAAATAAAATGTATAAGCAATAAACGAAGTTAAAACGCAATGATTCACCTGTACACACACACTTTCTAAAAGAAAATCTTAAAGAATGATGCTAATTATTGGTTGGAACTTATTTACTATTATTAAGAACTTTGAACGGGTTCGGGTTAGGAACGGATCTGTTTACTGGACGTTTATTTCACATCAAATGCATGGAGCTATCTATTCATTTTCGCATAAGTGACCCTATTCAATATTGCGTCCAACATAGGCACATTTCTATGCAGATATTCAGCATACAGGAACTGTGTAGTAGTGTAATCAGTAAAAAAAGTAAAAACAAGTTAAGTATGTGAATGTTTTGGGGGCTGAGGTTGTAAGTTTTTATTTCCATCCCAGTTGAGATTTTTTTTTTTTAGTTTGTTTGAAATTTAATAATCTCAAATTGCTATAGAAAGGACTAAATATTGCTATTGATTCCGCATCCATAAATACCTTTTTTACTTATCATTTTTATCATGTGACAGTTAATTATTGTTACTGCCTGTCACTTCATTGACACATTTAGGCTCAACCTCTACAAAATATTGTACTTGATGATTTTTGTCTTGGGCCCCACGAAATGTTTAAAAATAATATATGATAATACTTATGCTCCATATGTGTATCGGGAATATGCAACTAACTAGAAGCAACTTTTTAAAACTGATTACATACATCATTTGCTAAATAAAGACTTTCAGTTCATCAATTCTATTTTGTTTATTTTTTTAAGAAATATTAATTCAAACATTATTATAGTGGATACTTCGTATTTGAAATGGATGCACCATTATATTTCTTAAACAGTATATTACATATTCAAATGGGGCGTTTAAATACCAAGTATCCGCTATAAAGTTTGAAGTAATAAAAATTTGGGATAAAAATGAATCCACTTATGCTTTAGAAATTTCTTTGTTTATCTCAGATCCAAAACAGCAGATAATGAAACTTTTGAGGAAGATAATCTGATTGAAGAGGATGAGTTTTCCTTAAAAAGAGGAAAATAGGATTTTGCTTGATTTTCTTCATAGCCAAGATGTTAAACTCTCTGGATCAAATGGTGGTTTTTTCCCCTACTTAAAGGGACATCAGTTCTCTGCTGGGGAATGCATTTTCTTTACTAAAATTTCTTGAATGTGCAGGCCAACTGACATATAATATGCACTGTTTAATAAATAAAAATGGGGTATCTATTTCAAATGCAAAGTATTCACTATAATAACTCTTAAAATAATAAAAATATTGGATTACAAATTAATCCATTATTTCTTTTAATTAATGATTAATTTAATATATTGTCATATACTACTGGTAATGTTCTAAATTTTAAATTCCTCAATTTGAATTACTATCAAGTAGATCTGTTGCTATCTCCAAACTGCTAACTACAAATATACCTTTAAATCCTGGTCTCTTAAAACCATTGCTTAAGGTAGGTTTATCAGCATCTTCAAAATGAATGTCACAAATGAATATATATTTCATCTGAATATTGTAACATTTTATACTATAAGAACTATTCTGATTATTTCATCAACTTTAGAACAGAAATCCATTCTTTATAAACTTTAAAATCATTTTTGCTTCTTTAATATATAGGTATGTTCTTTCTCATTAACTCAGTGTCTCCATTTTTCTATATACATTCAACCATGAATTTTAGTGCCTTTTGTCTTTTTCTCAACTGTGTCTAATGAGATTGTGCCTCACTGAATTTTCCAACTTGCTTGAGACACTGCTCATAATTCTGTTGATAATATATTGATTTATTAGTTCAGATTTTCCCCATGAATATCAACTCAATCTTTTGGTCTTAAGTTCTTTTTGGTCTCAATAGACACTGCTGACACTGTTTAGTTTATTTCGCATTAAAGCTGTCTAGACTAGGCATTGATCTACTTACTCATTACTGGATAGGTTGCTCTATTTATGTTACTCATTTTCACACATACACTTTGGAGGTGCAAGGTGGTACCAACCTTAATCAGTGAAGTTGTTAGTATTCATTCTTGTCTTAGGAAAGACAAGAATCCATTTCTGAGTGGTTTCATCACCAGGTACCTTCACAAAGGTCTTGTTTTGTATACCATAATTTTTTTCTTCTTATTTGATCCCACTCAAGATAATAACGTTCACCACCGGCACTCTGCACTGAATTTAATTGTGAACTCCATAATCTTTTCAATGGCTATATCGTATGCACCTCATCAAGGTTACATAATTGGTTTTGAATTTTGAGTTGTATTTCACCTCAACAGGATTCCTACGTTGTGCAAAAATGAATGCAACAAATTTGGCTTGAATTTGAACATTGCTTGTCAATTTATCTTTGTAATCTGTAAAGCATTACACCAGCTGCACATTCATAATAGAAGAGTGAGTGGGTGGTTACTTTAGCTAACTTATTCAGGTGAAAACAGCCTCTATTGTGAACATTAACCGAGTGAAATAACTTGTATACATATTTACTTTTATATGATACAAATAGCCAATCAAAATTCATACTGCATTCTATAAGATTCAGAATGCATGAAAATCTTAATTTATACCTGTTGTAAATATAACCAATATAAAATGCCTTAAATTCTAATGTTTGAATAAACTAGAATTTTACTAAAATTCTTATTTCTTTGTACCATAATTGTTCAAACAACAAACTCTTTGTGTTGCTTTTTGTAAAAAAAAAAAAAAAAATCAACAAATCCTTTTTAATTTGTTTATTGAACAAAAAAATTCTTGATGTTTTTTCTTTTTTCAAATACTTTTCTAGATTCTGATGAGATTTTATCTTTCATTATTAATGTGAATTTTTCTAACAATATTGTAAACCTATATCTCTCCAGTTATGTCTACTCCACTGATGTCTAAAACTAAAGCTGTCTAATAATAGGGACAATTTTCATTTTATAATTGTTAATTTTGTACAAATCCTTTCTCCTTGCTCTTTGCAATTTAATTGAAAATTAAAATTTCCATGGAACTTTTGCACGTTTAATAGTTCAATATGCTATCAAGCCATGTTTAGTTGGTCATAAGTATTTATAGAAACTAATATTTCCATGTACACTGTCAAATTTGATTATGCAAGTAAATGTTTTCATAATAAAATTAGTATTAAACATACAAAATTTTAAAATTTTCAGGATATATATTATATGACTGTTATATAATGTGTGCCTTAGCTTCTATCTATTGCTATTAAATTATTGATACTTTTTGAAGTTGTAAGATTTTGTGTAAAGTACATTTTTAATAAATTCCAAAATTATAGGTTGCAGAAACATTTGATTCACATTAAATCACATATACCTTATTAATTTTACATGTTAATAGAAATTCCTTTACATTCTATAACCTTCATCAGGCATTCATTAATTGCCTTTTCTAATGTTTAACTTACAGCAATGTTTAATGCTTGCTAGATATATTCATTTAAATATTTTCCCTGAGGAGCCACAGGTTAGATTAATATCTGAAGAGGCTATGTCTATTTTCCTAATTTGAAATGTTTGAAACCTTTTTTTTTAACATAGGCAGTAGGCAACTTTGCAGAATGTCAAGTTGTATTATTTTGCCTGAATGCACTTTTTAGCTTAAAATTTTTAGACCATTCAAAAATGTCTTGCCCAAGAACTTAAAATTTTCTGTATTTACTCGATGCCATTATCATCTGAAAGGACCTATAATTTAGTGCATACAATACAGCGCCAAAATTTTATTACACTTCAGCACAGCTTACGGCCATATCACATTGAAACATTGGTTCTTGTATGATTGCAAAAGTTAAGCAACATTGAGCCTAGTCAGTACCTAGATGGGTGACCACTTGGGAATACCAGGTGCTGTAAGTTTGGATGTGCAGGTGGTATAATGAATAATGGCTTGGAGTTGGAAATTGGAGGGAAGAGATCCAATTTCAGTTCGGTTTGTTATATTCACTTACACACAAATACTCTTGGGAAAGGTATGAATTCACTTCTCCCACCAGCTATGGCTTAATTAGTGAGACTTGTATCAGTAAAATAATCATCTCTAAAAAGTTCTTACAATGTAAAAAAAGAAAAAAGTATTTTCTGGCTTTAAATAACTTGCAAATGTTTGGACTGTAAAAAACAAATCAATTTATCTCTGCACTGTTGTCCTCTAAGTTGGCTGACTATTGAAACTTCCAATCAGGTTCATACAATGGAGTTCTACATTCAGCATTAAAAATTAATGTTAAATCAGTTTTCATGTACTTGTTCATCCATCTAGCAATTTCTCTTTGTGATGATATTTCTGTAAAGGTGATAGTTTGGTTGCTTTCATACTTTAACTATTAATATTCTACTTTTTTCTCTGTTTGCATTTGCAACAGCAGTTTCAAATGTGTTCTTGCTGTTCATTTAATTTTTCTTGCTTATTAACTTTTTAGCTTTTCTCAAATTTATTTTTGTGATATGCTGAAAATCATTTTTCTTTTTTTTTTTGTACTTGCTCATGTTTTCAATTTCTTCTTTGATTGTTCTATGATTTCTCCATCTGTTTCACAATTTTCAATATTTCTTTAAATCACTCAGTAACTTTAAAAAATCATGTTGCACATTATGTATCTGAAATTAAAACAAATGTTGACAACTATGCTATTATTTACATTTGCAATATGGTGAACAACACTTGCATAATAAAATCTCACATTACCAAATAACTTATTGTAAAAATTTCTCATAACATAAATAGGTTATATGAATTTCAGCTTATTGTTAGGACATGGATAATAAAATCTAGCATAGTATATACTGAATTAATATTTTACATTTTTTTTTATATATATATATATATATATATATATATAGAGAGAGAGAGAGAGATAGATATACATATAATATAAAAGGCTCAAACACTAATATTCCATGGTTATAATTTATTACATTGAAATCGTAATCACGATCCAATTCATCAGACCTACAAATTTAAGAAGAAATCCAATTTCTTTTTGAATTTGTAGGCCTGATGAATTGGATTGATTACGATTCCAATGTAATAAATTATAACCATGGAATATTAGGGTTTGAGCCTTTTATATTATATTCTTACTCTGTCCTGGACATTGAGTTCTACCTGGATTCTAACCTCTTGGGAATTTATTTATATATATATATATATATATATAATCTTTTGAATATAAATTATTCTCAATATTGAGATAATCCAGATTGTTTATCAAAAAATGTCAAATCAGGGTGAATATACTGAAAAAGTGACTGAAAAGAATTCAGTAATTAAAAAATCAGTAAAAACTTTCTCCTCTTTGTTTCCTCTCTTTTTACTCTGTAGATGCCAATATTTCTTTATCTTTTCTCTGCTACTGTGGTTGACTTGCAATCACATGTCAGTTCTTTGTTTACTGACTAATGTAACTCTTGAATTACTTTCATCTAAGAAATCCATTATAATTAAATCACATTAAATAACTTTCAGCTAAGTTTTTACAAGCTTACAATTACATTAAATATTATTCTCCATAGGTGAAGATATTTTAAAGTGCATATGATATAATTGATGTGTACACATATTTTATTGTAATAATATAGAAACAATAAATAAAACAAAAAATATAAATTAATAAATAAAAAAATTGCCATCATTTTGTGCACGCTCGTTCACAATAGCCATTACACATGACATCAGGCTAGACTGTATCCAACATCCAGCTTCCCAAATAATACCAGGGTACAGACAAAGGAATTCTAACTGCTACACACCCTACTTTGGTTCTTGATAATGAATGTGAAAGTCAAAAGTACTTGAACAAAAATAACAAAATATGAACCTTGGACAGTTTATCCACAAATTCAAGCATTAATACTCAGCACCTTATCTGAAAATGGGGAAAAATACAATAAAAAATTAGATACTGACCTTGTCAGTTCTTTTTAATCAAACTTGTTTGGATTGATTATTTTTTAATTTTGGATATATAGATATTGCCATAGGTTGTAAGAAAGGCAAACCTCAAAAGAGAAACAATATATTATAAAGGTATTCAATGATGAGAACCCAACGATGGAAATCACAAAAGTTGGAGAGAAAAATATAGGTTACTGGCTATTACAGCCCAACATTTATTTTATGTTACAATCTTTTGATAATCATTTGAAAATCTTTTTTATCATTTTCATTTACAAATAAGCTTTATTACTTTTGTCACATGTTAAATATGTCAAAAAAAACATTCCTCATTTCTACTTTCTGCAATATATTTCTCACAGCCAATGAAATTGCTTCCTGAAAATGATTGAAAAATAAACCTGATGAAATAAATAAACTGCACCCATTTCTAATCCGATGCAATTTTAAACATAGCATTTTATGATGGGAATGTTTTGATAATTTGTATCGGTTTTATTGAAAGCCACAAGTATTTTTTATTTTGCTCTATGATATTGAAATGCTTAGTTTTTTTGCCCAGGAAGTTTGCTTTTTTGACATTTTAAAATAAACAAATTTTAAATACTGAAAAGATCTAAAAGAAAAAAGTTGACTTCTCTTGGTATTCAGAAAGTATTTTAAACAATTTAAGCTACAATATTAATTTTCTTATTGAATAAATTTTATTTTAGTATTTGCTTTTGGGGTTGTTAGAGATATTGTCTATTTTTTGTCTGTTTAATGTAAAAGGAAAAAATCTTACAAAAGTAGTTTTATATATTTACTAAAGATACCAAGTCAAATAATCTTTTAGCAATATAAAGCAGCTTATGACTTTTTCACTAGGATTGTTAAATGTTAAGACTGCAAATAAGTTCTCAGGAAGGCTATTAGCAAGAAAATCATTCCCAGTGGCATAAGTTTAGAAATCAATTGAAAAAGATGATTTTTATCTACGTGCCCATTTGAAGAGAACATGTGACAAGGCCATCTTTAAAGTGAAGAATCTTGTATATAAATGGAATTAGTAACAAAAGTTGCTTAGCTACCTCAGAAAAATTCAGCTCATTTAGTCTTAGCAAGAGAAGTGTCCATTTATAGAAAAACCTTTGTAAACTGGAAGGTTCTGTAATGCTATTTTAACAAAAATGATTAAAACATGTTGATATTTGATCTCTATATTTGTTATATAATGAATTAATTTTCTTTTATTAAGGCTCAACATTATAGAAAAAAATTCTAAGCTGATTTTTGTTCATAAATATGCCAAGCACAATTTTTTTATATTCTATAAAGATTATTCAACATTAATTAAACACTATTTTCAATGGCTGTAAAATTGATCATTTTAATGTTGATGGTAATGCCTCTTATGTTTGAGGCATGATGAAAGCGGTTTTGAGGGAGCTAGTTTCAAAAGATAATTCTTGTCTTAATTTTCTGTGAACTATGATTTGAAAAAAGCTACATCAATTAGAAACAAAAAGTGATAACTGATGTTTTAATACCACTAATGTCAAACAATAGATTACTGTTTATATATTTACTGATTTCTATTTTGCGTTCTTTTATTTCCATTGGTAATAGTTGTTTTTTATTTTCATAGTTCTTTTTTTTATTACTATCAATGTACAGATTATGTTATTACTATTTCGGTTAGTAAAAAAAACCTATATTGGTTGTATTATATTTTAGTTATTATTCTTGGTAGAATTCCTGACATGATATATAGAGGATGAAATTATTCTTAATAACACTTATTAATTTATTTAAAGTAACATTTTTGTTTTACATCTGTACATGTTTTCCTTATGGAATACTATAGTCACATGTTGTTGTTTTTTTTTTTTTTTTTTTTTTTTTTTTTTAGCTTCATTTTCTCGAATATATTCAAGCATAAACAAATGCTAAATTATTAACAACCTTTGAAATTGGGAAAGAGAAACTAAATTTAAATTTATTCATTTTGGACATAATTCCATGAATCTTTCAGTTATTGAAGCTTTGAATTCCAAACACAATACTGTTACTTTGTTTGAAGACTTTGTTTAGCAACTATATAACATTCTTGTATTAGAATAAAATGAATCAATTTTAGGAGTAGTGTCTTTAGAAAATATTACTTTCCAAAATTGTTGATACCTGCTTATGTTTTTTAGTGAAATCAGTTTCCTTTAATGCATGCTTTTTTTTTGTTGTTACTTATTCAAACTGGTTAAATATTGATAAAGAATTGATGAACACATATTCATGTATATTTTTCTTCCTATATAGATAATCTGTAATTAGAATTCTAACTGGCCTTAAATTGCCTTTGCTACCTGAAGATTATTTTTACATCGTTTTTTTTTTTGTTTTTTTTCCCCTTTTTCTCCACTTTTTGTAATGATTAAAAAAACAAAACAACTTGAAACTAGCTTGGTGAATTTACTAATTGTTGAAGTGAGATTGTAGGAGGGATAATGCTGAAAAATTCTCAAGTGTTCTCTGAAGTGAGAGAAGTATTGTTTTGAATTCTTAACAAGTCACTCAACACAATTGCTTTGAATTACTGACTACTGAACAACAGATACTTGTTTTGGTTAATAATTTAAGGTAGAAATGAAAAGGCACAGGAGTGAAGCAGTAAACAATGTGCATGTGTGTATCCATTCATTCTCTTTGCTTTTTAAGTATTTTCCTTTTGTATACATAAAGGAAATGTGTTGGTGAAAGATTGAGAGAGAGAGGCACCTGAAGATTGTTTTTGATTGGTTTATATCTAGGTGCAAGGCTTACACTCCCAGGACTAGTGAGATAATAGCTGTGTATATATCAGGCTGGATGTCATAATACAAAGCTGAAATCAGATGTGTTTGTAGCCTTAAGGTTGTCAAATGTAATTCGGAATTTTACCTTTACTTATGCTGGCTATTTAAAATTTCTCTTGTGGTAATTGTTTAGTATGGTCCTAATTGTTAAAGTTTCAGAGCAATATGATTGGCTTGTTTGAGTGTAGAATATTTGGGATGTTTTACCTGTAAACCATCTTATCTGTATTTTCATAACAATAACTATCTACCCTGCTAATGTGGTTTTGTCAGCTTGAAAATTAAAATTACTCTCTTACTGTAAAACATTGAAAAATGTTGTAAATGATTTAAAATATTTTCTGGGTTAGTACATGGAAAAGAATTTGATACTCTTGAAATCCCCAAAATTTAATTCAATGATAAACTGTACATGCAAGTATGCTTTCAAATTTCAGAATTGTTTAAACATCTTAAACAGATCTTTTCTCTATAGTACTTAGTTTCTCTCTGCTAATCAGTGTGATTTTTTTTTTTTTTTTTTTTTTTAACCTATGTGAGATGCTACTGAAGATAATCAGTGAGTTTAGTCGATTGAAACATTTCAGGGACACATTTTAATTACATTTTCTTGTACTATAAAATTACTTTGTAATATTACTTGAACATTTTTTTGGACATGTTCATATTTTCAATTCTGAAACTTTAAGACAATTTTTAAAAAAAAAATATGAGGGATTCTCTGAAAGTAATATCTCCTATTTATTCCATAAACTACAATTGATGCAGGGAACTCGGTACTACTTTTAGAATAAGTTTTCAGTGACAAAACATTATCTCCCCACATATTCGTAGGTGCCCTTCATTTTGTGGGCTGACAGCTGTGCAATGCTGTCCAGAATGTGCCTTGTTGCATACATCACTGTCACCATTGTTACTACTCATTATGCATGCATTATTCTCACATTCAATGTTTAAATATCAATGGATGCCATTTTTTCTGCTTGGACAAATTCAATGGCACACCTCAGTTTTATGTGCATTTTCATGTCAGATATCATTTTGCTTGACTGTTATCTGTAACAAGGCAAAAAAAATTATGGGTTATTGATGGAAAAGTTCAATCTCTACTGCCATACTACCAACATCTGTCTCTACTGTTGCGGCCTAAAACAATAGGAGGCATTACTTTCAGAGAAACTGTAATACTTACTGTTGGGTTTCAAATTTAAAAATAAAATGTCTTGGTGCTTAAACTATATTCATCTTAAATAGTAAATTGTTGCTAAGTAACATTAGGGTTGTTAAATTATCTCTAACAGACCATATAGTTAATTTACAATTTATCAACCAAATATTTCTTGTACCTGTACATAGAATATCATTCATCTTAATTCGGCATTAAATGTATAAGTTACTATTTTTATGTGCATTTTTAAATATAAAAATTCAACTGAGTAAAATTTCACATATGCAGGATATTGTAAGATTGTTTGAAATTGTAATAAATGAGGTTCAGAGACATTCTTTATTGAAAAACATTTTACATTATTTGTAATGAAAGTTCCCTACTTCATTGTTATTAAGTGTGTAATAGCATGAGAAGTTTGGAAATGTCTCCCTGATGACTATTTGTTCATAAAAATTATTTTCTGCTGAATTTTAGTTTGTTGTGTGTATATTTTGATTAATATTCAGAAAAACATTTTGTTTTATTCATAAATTTTACCATTTATGATTTGCTTTGAACAAACTTTTTTTTTTTTTTTGTCTTTTAATTTCTTTATGTTGACAAGTCATTGGATTTGAGATCAGTTGATACCTTTAGCTATTTCATTGATTTGAGAAATAATGCTACTGATAAATTTGGTTTCTAATTGATTGCAAATGTATTTTAAAGTGCATTTGGAAATAACTGAATGCGATTTAAAATATATACCAGTTATGAAAAGTTATATAATTTTGTGTTTCATATAACATTCCACTTTAAATTTTGAATTATATTTTTAATTTTGTAACCTTGTGTATTGGTAAACTTTGGCCATACACTGGATGACTAGAATTATATTCTTAGATGTTCACTTTAAAAAAAATATGTATTTCTTGAAGCGTTTGTTAGTAACTTTGCTCAGATGGTACCAAATATCATAATGAAATGTCATTGCACATCCTGGTCATCAGGTCAGCAAATAATATGCTGAGGGAATGATAACCATTATAATACAGAAGATTGTCAGTTATGAGATCCAAATAAAATACTATGTAATATTGTTAAAATATTAAGATTTTGTATCAATATATGATATATGAGCAAATATAATTTAGTCATAGCTAAATGAAACATAATATGATGGTATCCTTCTCTGCTTGTAGGATTTATGCTGTCTTTCACTTTGGGAACATTCTTGGTCATGCTTAAAGTCTTGCCTAGTGGAATTTTAGTTTTCATTTCTTTCTGCATAATTTGTGATCTGTAATGGGATATGCAAAACATATCGAAACATATTCAAAACAAATTGATAAATATTTATGTAGTGGATGTATTTTGGAAACCCTCTGAATGAACACGTCACTAACAATTTGGGGTTGAGCTCTATCTTTTTAATGGGCAAAAAACCTGTAACAATCCTTCAACATCTTAAAGAAGACATCTTGCTCTCTTTACTCTCCAAGTTAAGTATGATGAAGTGTTTTCTGTCTGTTTTATGCAGTACCTGCCTGCTCTTTAGAGTGGATACTACAAAATGCTCTCTAGCTGGTCAGAATGAAGTGCTCAGCTGACAATGCTGTCGATTCATTTCATTAGAAAATATGTGAATATTAATGAACTACTGTCATAGATATTACATCACAAAATAATTCATGGAAAAAATGTGTAAGTCACCAAAATTCTTATGCCATTTAGTCTGGGAACATTTTTGTTAATGATTCCCAGTTTCAAATGTGCTTGTTGACCTGGAAGTCATGGTCATATAATGGATCTATGTGAATCTTTTGAATTGCACAATCCACTCAAAATATTGTGATGATAAACTTGCAAATCTGTTTCTGTATATAGAAATACATATCTATTTATCATTGGAAACTTGAAATGGTTTGTCATATTTTGTCACTAAAAATCTACTTGTAAAATTTCTCTTGAAAAAACTTGTATTTGCTTTTTGTGTAGAGTGAGTTGAATAAGTGCTCAGTTATCATTTAATTAATAAACCTATACTGTAGAATCATATTTCATATGTATCTTAATCTATAATTAAAGAAAACTCTTGTTTTTTTTGTCAACTACATTGCTAGGATATGTCATAGGTCCCAATATAAAACTTCTGGCTCTTTTCATACTAAGATTTTTTTTAATCAATTCACCCTAAGTAAGGCAATAATGCCACGAAGACATGAGGGGCTACTTGAAGATAATGAGAAGACTTTAGAAAGAAGTGAATACCCAATCCTAAACTGGAAGCAAGTGATAAACCTCTACTCTTGTTCAAAAAAACTAGGGAGGAGTGTGAACCTATATACTCATGTAAATTTTTTAATTTTAAAGGATTTTTGTTTTTGTTGTTTGATTGCATTAAGCATCTTTAATTTTAACTAATTTAATTTACAAAGATAGCTTTAGATTTTGTGACAGTTGTCATATCAGCAGTGAGAAAAAAACTGTCAAAAATAATATTTTTATTGAATTTTTTTTTTCTTACCGAAATATATTTCCATTGTCATTTCTGTGGTTTCATGTTCAGCAATGTATTTGTCTCTTTTCATTAATGATTTTTTATATTAGCTTATTATACAATACCCCACCTGACAGAAAATTATAGAATCATGACATTTGTTTAATCATTGAACATTCTAGCCTCATGAAATATATCTTCAAATAAATTAGATTAAATTATTAGATTAATAATTTTTTCAGTTTAAGTGAAAGAAAAAATAAAGTATAAATTCCCCTTGTAATTTATATTTCTAAAACATACTGTTGGGCTTGGCTGATTGTTAAACATAGCTTCAACAAGAGTTGTTAATTGAAACAGTAGAAAGCATTATAAAACTCCTTCCAAAACGAGGCTGGCAAAAGAAGTGGAAATGGTTTTAACCTGGACAGTTTCTGCCTCTAATGCTGTCAGTAACTATGCTCTGCTAACAGTATTAAAGATCCAACACTTGTAGAATTACTGACCAGAGAACACCTGTTAAAAATGCAATATTCAATTTACAAGAGTGAATTTGTGAAATCACAATGGCATAGATTCAGCAGGCAGATTACTAAAATTCTTTATGACTGTAGATAGTAGTTTATCATAAATCATTTGCAGCACAGAATTTTATAACTTGAATGTATATCAGAACGTAGCACTCAATTACTTTGGTTGAATTCTGATGAAAGAGGAAGAGATGCAACTGGTTTAGGAGTTTTCTTATTGAATTTGGCTCAAGTCTTGCATTTATCAGTTAAATAAGTCTTCCATTTGAAAGAAAGTTATGTTATTTACATTTGGAATATTGTCTGCATCTTTATCGCATTTCAGCTGTTGTGCTCTCTGGCTATTTTTATGTGCTTATCAATATGGATAACCTTCAAGGAATTTCAAATTGAACTCTATTTAATGGATACATTGTTTTTGTTCTATTGTTCATGTCTAAGGATATCTTATTTAGTAGTTCTCTGTTATTACTCACACTGTTTCCACTGAATGTAAGTTTGCAGTACCTGGCTCAGGGATTGAAATCATAATTACTATGTCACCAAATTCATGAAAATGATTTAATCCAATAGTTTAGAACCTGGAGCCTTAAACATAATGTGTCTGTTACTTTTTCCATGCTTCACTTTATTTACTGTGGCTTCTCTTTTCTTACTATTGCTGTTGCTGAAGCCTTGCTGTCATTTCTCTTTATTTGTTTATTAGCAATTCCCATATTGTATTTATTTTTCTGCTAGGCCTAGTAGGCCCTAATAGCTTAGTATATTCCTTCACTTGTATATGCTTGCATCCTAGATCAATTGGAATCTCTGCACCAACATCTTTTAAATATTTGGGCCATAATATGTTTTGACAGTGGACCAACTTCAATATACATCATCCTTATCACTTGTTATCAGTTAACAAGAAACCATTCAGAAAATGAGTGAAAGAAAAGCCACAGGCCTTTTTAATTGATAAACTAAATTGGTGAGAGATTAGCACCAGACCAGACATTTCATTTGAAGTTGAGATTTGAATGCTTCCTACAAAGAGCTACTAAAGATGACCAATTAAAATTGAATAAATTAATCAATAAACTATGATAGTCTAAATTTGGCTATTTCAAAAAATATTTAAAAAAAAAAAAATCTTACCCTAACATAGCCTTTGACAAAATGCCTGATGAAAGTCATTTTAGGAGGTTTATAATTCATTGAAAGATTCTGAAATTCAATAACATGGTCTAGTTTAATAGCAGACAAGGAAAATAAGTGTTTAAGTAATTCTTGTCTGCAGAAAATATGACATTGCTTGACTTATATTGTAAGTATCATTAAAGAGGTTTTAGGTTGTTTTAAGATGAAAATAAAATGTTGCCTAAATAATAAATGTCTTACGAAGGAATTCTTTAAAAATGTTATAGTTAGATATATTAAGAAAAAATATGATGTAACTTGGGTGGCTATATCTGAACTTGCTTAACCAAAGTGTTCACAGAAAAATTGTTATCAGTGGGAATAAGCAGTAGCTTTTCTCTTTTTTAAAGAAAAGATATCTTTAACTTTCATATATATTCAATATTTATTTCTCACTAGACTCGGGCACATGGGGTTTGAACAAAAGGTATTGAGACTGGTGCTATAAAAAGAAAACAACATATATTGGCATTAATCTCCTTTGAAGTAGTCCCCTTTTGAAGCCACACACTTTATCCAGCATCATTTTCATTCTTGGAACTCCTTTTTTGCTTCATCAGTTGCTTCACCAGATTCTCTTTGATTTCCTGAACATCTTGAAATCTTGTTCCTTTTAAGTGGAATTTGATTTTTGGAAAGAGGAAGAAGTTGCAAGAGATAGGATTTGGGGAATATGGTAATTTTTGGACCTGGGTAATGATGTGCTTGACCAAAATCTGCTACACAAGCTGTGCTGAATGGCCAAGTGCATTGTCAGGAAGTTGCCACTCACTGGATGCATGCAATTCTATCTTTTTCCAACAAATCCTGAAACTTGTCATAGTAGTACTCTGTCTGACCAGGTGGAGCATGCTCATGATGAACAATGCTTTTGTAGCCAAAGAAAACTATCAAGTGTCTTCACATTGCTTTGACTCATTTGTGTTTTCTTTGGTCT
Source organism: Acanthosepion lycidas (assembly GCA_963932145.1). Lineage (NCBI taxonomy): Eukaryota > Metazoa > Mollusca > Cephalopoda > Sepiida > Sepiidae > Acanthosepion > Acanthosepion lycidas. The sequence goes on along the minus strand of OZ010578.1, from coordinate 106,221,804 downwards.
CAAGTTGACTGAGCCTTGGTTTCAGGGTCATAGCCTTAGATCAATGATTTGTCATCAGTTATGACCACTTTCAAAATGTTTTCATCTTCCCCTACACAAGGTGGTCCTGAGCAGCAGAACCCCATTTTCTTTTTGGTCAACTGATACCCAAATCATCAGTGAGAATCGACTGAACTGAAACACGTTCACATCCTCTGACAACTTATGCACGATAATTTGACAGTCTTTCTGAACAACTGCATCTGGGATGTTTTTCATCAATTCTGCTGTTTGCAAGTCTCTCAGAATGTGCATCCCTGTTGACATTTTGTTGGTCCTCTTGAAAACGTTTGAACCACTTGTACACTCATGCCTAGCTCATACACTCTTCTCTATACGCTTTCTGTAACTCTGTGTTGGTCTGTGCACAGGTATCCCTAAGCCTTTGGCTAAGCTTGATGCAGATTCTCTATTCAATTCTCTCTGCCACGGTCACTGATAGGACCTTTTGTGGTGAGATAACCACACTCTATACACTTTCCTTCCAAGTACTGCAATGAACAACAGAAGTGATCGAGAATTTTATTACAAATTAATGTGCATGCATGAGAGTTCAAAGTCTATCTGTGTCAAGATGCTTCACTCTGCATAATTTAGCTCTATTACCATAGCAACAGTCCCAATACTTCTTGATCAGACCACTTTTAAATTTTTTACCAACTAATGAGCTCTCTTCTGAATGAGTATTCAGTATTTATAACTTGTGTTCATGTTATAATAATGTTTTGCTGTTAAAAAAAATTTGTATTATGGAATCTTACAAAAAAGAAAATCCACCTTATTTCTTTATGTATGGTTCATTTGCTAATGAGCAAAATGTTTCTGTGTATTTTTATCTTTGTGCTCCAAGTTGGAGTTGGAGTTGCTCCAGGGTGCTGTTCATACTGGTAGTGCCATTGCATTTATAGATGGTGGGCCAGTCTGCTCTTGTCGGAGGTGTTTTAATCCTATGTATGTATTGGAATCTTTGTGCCATATTTTGTTAGATTATAGAAGCAGATAGTTATCAACATTTATAATTTGACTAGTGGGCATAGTGTATTCTGATTCTGCAAATTCACACATATAAATTGAACATAGTGCTTTTTATGCTTGAACTAGAAACTATCCTTCTGTTGGTAATTTCATAAGTATTGGATCTTTTTATCTTTAACATTTGAAATCTGTTTGGTAGTTGTGTTGGCCAGAAAAGAAGACAAACATCTTTTAAGAGGATATGTGGGCAGACATTATTTTACTGGAACATCCCATAACTTTCCTGTTGTAGAATTAGCAGCAGAACACATTGAACAATGTTCGGGATGTACATGGTGCTATTCAGTTTTTCTTCTGCAAACACCAAAGGACAGTAAGTATTGTAATTTACAGCACTCTAAATTGTGCACTGGCATGAGTGTTACTACAACTTTTACAAAAATATCCAAGTTAAAATCAGCATTGCAATTTTATTTTTCATCAGTGTATTTATAGAAGTTATTGTAGACATATTGATTTCTTTAAAAAATTATTGAAACAATTAACATGTGTATAGTTGATATGATTTCATTCAATATGAAAGTTGAAAATGTTTATGTAATAATGACAGTTTCTGCTACATTCCAGTTCATAATAAATTAAATACTTGAGTCTAGGATATTATTTTTGTGTTATATTGGTGACATACATTGTCAGCTATTCCAAAACTAAAAGGAGTTTATTATGCATGTGGTAACCCTTTCATGGATTTATTCTAAAGGTTGCACACCATGATATTGTATAACTACAATTCATACTGACGTATGTTATTAAATATGCAAAAATTGTACATTCCTTTATGGGAACTATTTGAATGATTAAGAAAGTTTTTGAGTATGATTTAATAAGTGAAGCCTGGATAAAATTTCATACTAATACTCAAATATTGTTTCAGAGGTTTTGATGGGAGATTTTAGCAAAATTTGTACCAAAACTCCTGTCACAAAAACAGAAGGAATTTTGTGCACAAATTGTACAAGACTTATTTGAAACAATAGTGATAACCCAAATTTTCTTAAGAAGCTCATAATCATTAATCTAATGAAACCAAAGCCCACTTTTCACAATGGAAGTTGTCTAGTCCCCGTGTTCAAAGAAGGCTTGGTTACTTTGAAGCAAATTCGAGGTCATGTTGATGGTTTTGCAACTTTATCATAATGCATTTGAACATTCTTCAGATTGTGTTTAAGGATTTTTGGCATAACTTTATCTCACCCAGATCTGAAGAAACTTTAAATTGACAAATTCTGTCTTTCAGCTCACAATTGCATGTGTGGATAGTTCATAAACAAATACTTTTACTTGTGCCATTAGTCTTACTGCTAGTGTATCTGTGCTCTTCTCTCTACAGAACATCCATAACACTTATTTGATTATTTCTTGTTTTGCTATAATTTAAATGAAGTCAGTTCTCATTTGTGGCATCATAAATTTCTCGCAACTCATTTTCTTGGGTGGATAATTTAAGCAATTTTTCAATCTACAAACATTAATACAATAAGAATAAATCTGAAATTTTTATATGTAAAACTTTTAAACATTTGTAGCATAAGCAATATTGGAACATATGAAAGGGTGCAGAAAAGTTCTCAATCCAAGTCACTTACCCAAATTGGATTAAATGACTAGATTTTATTTTTAAAAACTTTCTAGTTAGGAAAGATTTTTTCAGCACTCTTTGTATGCTCAACAAATTCACATGTTTGCTGATTTTCAGGTTAGGAATATAAGCCTCTATAGTATACAGGAAAATATAATTTGAGTTTATTTTATTAAAAAATTGTGTGTGTGTGTATATATATATAATATATATATATATATATATATATATATATATATATATATATACACACACACACACACACACACACACACACACACACACACACACACACACACGAGGTAATTAAGATACAAGATCAGTAAATGCAATACAGAGAACCATATTAAATTTAAGTATATTTAAGAGAATGGTGAATGGGAGAACAAAAAGTACTGGAGACTAACTTTTACATGTTCTTTAGTGCACACTTCCTAACAGCTGACATGTAAGCATTATGTCTCAAGATAAATTTGTTTGTAAATTGGTTTCATTCTTTGTCTGGCTGTTGATCAGCATTTAACTATTATGAAAAATCTATGGCAGGGTTTCTTGCAGATTGGTTTAAAAAATACTTATTACTTAAAATTATCTTAGCCACTATAAAATAATCAAGATAAATCTAATATACAAATTTAGGCACCTTCACTGAATTTTCAATAACCTAAGGTTTAAAATTAAATTTTAAAAACGTAAAAGCATTCTTGAAGATTTCATTTTAGTTTTAATTGAAAGCTAAATGATTAAATTTATTATTTCCAGTAAGTAAAATATTCTGGTGTATTTCAGATAGAAATTATATAGATTGGAATGTCAAATAATTGCTCAATTTAAAAAATTTTTTTTTAAAAGCAGCTATTTTTTAATTTTAAGAAATTTGCAAACGAACAAATTTATCAGTTTTAAAAATCTTTTAAACTTATAGATTTGTGATACATTATTTGAGTAAAATTAGAAAATTTAAAGTTAATTTGATTTGAAATAAATATTACTTATAGCATAAAAAACAATATACAAGCATTTGTTAACGATGGGTCCTCTCTTTGATCTTTATTGACTTATCAAGAAGCTCTCAAGTTGATGACAGCTCTTATGGATGACCAGATATGACATAAATTTACAAAATCTAAGTGAACGCATTTTTTTTTAGTTTTTAACTACCTCATAATTTTTAAAAATTAACATATTTTCAGCAATTATTTAATATTTTATTGACTTTTGGTGAGATTTCAAAAAGCTTTATGAAATTTACATTTTGTCTCTAGGATCTTAAGTTCACTTACTGCCTTAAACAAAAAAATAATTAATTGAAGTATCACCCAAACTAAAATAAATACATAAAATAAAAATATTTAGTGAAATAGTAATTAAGAAAAGTAAAACTTTTTTGATATTTTGAAGGGATGATTTTCAAAGACATTAATGATGAAACGAAACAGAACTGAATATTAAAAGTAAAATAATTGCAGTGTGTCAGACAACACTTAAATCATATGACCTTTTTAAGGATTATGTTATGTATAGATTCCCATTAAGAACGTTTTTTTTTTTTTTTTTTTTTTTTTCACTAAAAATTATTTAAAAAAAAAAAATACTTGGGTACAAATGACTGTTATGAGCTTTTCAAATTTTGATTCATAAATGTACTTTTCATTTAATGATATCACCAAACTGCCGTCTTGAAAGTACTTAAATGATTTTTGAACTATTATATTATTATAACTAAAGTTTAAAAAAATGAAAAAAATTATTGTAAAAATTCATTATTCATTGAAAAAATTCTATTTCTTCAGATAATAGTGTCCTTAATATAACTTATTTACAAAAGCAATTAAAAGCTTTTCTAATTAAATAATATCAGTTTTATTGCATTTTTCATTTTACAATTCAGAGTAGATTTTTGATGAAACAGGTAACTGTTTTACAAAAAATTGATGATTGCCTTTCTCCAAAGAGCTCTGTTTTTAACTAATAAATAAAAATGAACCAAAAAAATTTAATTTCTCGAGATTTCATGAAATTAAGTGCGTGGTAACATTTAAAAAAAAAAAAATTTACCAAGATCTCCTTTAAAAAAAAAAAAAAAAATTTTTTAAATAATTTAATTCATTTCTGAATATGTCCTGAAAGTTTCATTAAAATCTGACAATAATTTGAATTTTGCAAGAATTTTTAAATCGATGTTTTTCGCCGTAAAAAAAAACTAATTTTTATCTTTGGTTCACCGCTGACATAAAAAAAAAAGCTTTTTAACCAAAATTTACAATGTGCTATAAAAGAATAAAAATTTCAAAAAATAATAAAATGCTTTGGTCTTTCCTCTTAATAATAACATAAACATTTTGATGACAAAACTGTTTTTATTGAATTTGGGGCCTTTTTCTTTTTTTCATCATGCTGTTTTTTCTGTGACTAAGTGGAGGTACCTGTATAAATTCATTTGTTTAGTGAGCAGACACAAGACATGTAAAATAGTACAGTGTAACCCGGATATAAGAGAGTTGCCGGTACAGGAGAAGAAGTCTCTTATATTTGGGTTTATCTTATATCCGGGTTTGTTCTATTTTATTTAGGTAAGTATGGCTCTAATCTCTTATATCCGGGTTTCTCTTATATCTGGGTCACACTGTATCAATAGAACTTTTTAAAATATTTCAAGTGATCAATTATTAGATTGTGTAAAAACAAAAAATTCAACAGAATTTATAAAGTTAAATTTCAGAGTTCATTTATAGTGAAAGAAAGAAAAGTAATTCAAACTGACTCATACTCGGATAAGGCTTTCTTTGCTCATTCTTTAATGAACATAAAGGCTAACATTCAAGGTAGCTAAATTGTGGCATTATTTAGTGTACTTAAGTCTACCAAACTGAAACAAAAGCAAGATTAAAGGCATTTAAAAATTACTTTTATTCTATTCTACAATGTTGATTATGTAGAGAACAATTTTTCTCATGCTCTTGTTTTAATGTATTATCTGATTTTCCAGCCATTGGCTTTTTCTCTCTTTTCTTCTTGCTTCCATTGCAAGTCTCTTCTGCTATGTAATGTACAACTGGCAGAGATTATGGAATCACTGTTTCTTTTCTTTTTTTATTTCCTTCAATGCCTTGTAGCAAATAAATCAAATATGGCAATTTTTAACACCTGAACAGTCTGACTTTGTAAAACATGCTTAAAAAAATTATTTTAGGAAATGAAATATTTTTTCTAGATCAATAAGCATTTATGTAATCATTCAAAGAAAAATTCATGTAATCATAAGAAAATGTCACAATTATTATTTTGTTGCTCTTTCTTAGGCTTTTATAATGACCTGAATGAGGCATGAAAAATCTTCTCCATCAATCTGGTTACAACTTTCTCAAAGAGTAGTTGACAGATCAACTTTTCAGAATGGAGCATGGAACATTTTTTTTAAATTTTCATAAATTTTAAATAGATATCTGAACTATTTGTTTGTCATTAAACTGAAATTACTGTCCTGAAGAAAGGCTTTCATGCACTTTGCTCTGTGGCAAGGTGCATTATTCTGAAAAGTAAAAAAAAAATTAATCACCAAACCTGTTTTTGTTGATGGAATGAGAAAAGTGTCCAAAATTTTTATGTGCATTGTTTGTTGATATAATGATTGCTATCTCACCTAGTCTTTTACCTGACAAGCAGCCCCATATCCTAAATGAGTAAACTTGATTTTCTTAAAGTAGAAATTTGTTTCAGTGGAATTATACCCAAAGAAATTTCTAGCATTTTTTTTACTCAATCATTCATGATTTTTTGAATAACACTGTCAACCAAGTACCTACACTTCATGATTGCTTCTCTGTAGTCCATAGTAACCACATTTTCTTATTTCATTGTTAGAGCTGGTTTTAATTTCATTTTCTCTATATAAATCATATTTAATTCTTGCAGTTCTGTCATAAACATAGACTTCTGTTTCTATCAATTTGTTTTTCCTTTTTATTCATTTTGTATTTTCAATGCAAATTGATTTGTCATCTCTACTGTTTTCCTTTTATAACTTATTTTGTTTATACTTTGACCAAATTATATATAAACTGGGAACAACTAGCATCTTTCATTAAAGATAAAAAAATGTCCAGCATTTTCATGAAATTATTGGCAGAAGAGTGGTTTCTAGTTAAACTACAAAGTTCAGTTTATAAGAGTGGATTTATAAGCTCACAGTAGCATAGCTTTTTCAAGTAGATTACTAAAAGTCTTTATAATTATAAAGTACAGTTTATCAGAAATCACTTGTAGCTAAACTTACAATTCTTATATTTCCTGTTTTAAATAAAACCAAATGTATGTGCTCCATCTTATATGTTTACAAAACCTGGAAAATGAATCCAGAAGATGACATGCTTATTGATCTATTTCATAACAAGAGCTTAAGATCCTCAAGGCAAGACTGTATGAAGAGGGCAGAGCTGTTCCAGTGAACCTCTGTAGAACTCTTTAGTGTTGAGGTTGTGAAGATGATAGAGGTTCATCAGTTACAATTTAAGGTAAGACCCAAACAATGACTGCAACGTGGCACAAACCTAGGACCCTGAAGGAGAAAGGAAAGGCCAAGAATAATATGGTGAAGGACTCTGGAGAAGGAGAGGGAAGCAATAGGTTGAACCCAGTCTGTGAGGAAGAGCAGGGCTGTTTTGTGAGGGACTTATGTGCCATGAAGAGCTAGGTAGATAGAAATATATTTGCAAGAATATTTATGAAAATGTTATAGATCCCCTTGACATTCTGATGTGGCAGAAGTGTAAGTTAACTGGTTAAAGAAAAATATAAATGAAAAAAATAAGCAAAATATTACCACATCACTAGAGAAATTTACCTTGTCATCTAGTGAGGAATGGAGTGTGTAAGTGAGAAATAGAAATCTAGAAAATTAAAAAAAAACTTTAGAAACCAATGACCATACATTTTCTAAGTTAAACTAGATTAAGAAAACAATGCTATTCTATCTTAACTCTGGCCAGGATGGGGTCTTTCAAAAAAGTACATTCTTTTTTCTAACCAGTTACCTCAAGATGTCACACTAATAGTTCCTCACATGACACTGTCATGTCACATTCCATCTACCTTTTGCAAAAGTCCACTGAAGATAGTTTCTCCCTCTCCATTCTGAACTTAACCATAAGATGATGCTTAAAGTAGGTGACCAGATAAGGAGGAGAAAGAAATTTACATGGACTTTCTTCATGCTGAGTAAACATAGTAGTTTTCTCAAAAAAAAAAAAAATGTATATTCTTGTCAAAAAACTAGTCTCACCCTTCACCTTGCTGACTCAAAGCATGCTTCTAATCACCAACCAGGTAAGAATGACTTGTTATTGAGGTATTTTAACATGGGCACCCAGGGCCAGAGTGAGTGACATCCTCCTTTTTGTCGGACCAATAATCTAACATGTCCATCTTTACTAGTGTATGATATGCCTTTCTGAACAAAAGTGTAATGGCCTTTGAGATATATGCAACACTTTTTTCAAAGTAGAAAGGTCTTTCCTTCATCCTTCAAAGTTGAAAAGGCATTCTTGGGATCTTCTTTACAAGATCTACCATTATCATCTTGTACCAATGAATTTTGATAACTAATATCCTTAAATCACTTCCAAATGGATAGAGACAATACATTTTGTGATGCACTATAGGAACCTTGTTCCTTCAAAGGAGTTTAAATATGGCTCACTAAAGTTCTGCTAGTTTGGTACCTGGGAATAAAGTATGGAATGTTGTTAAAGGATAGTGGGATAGATGCATAAGGTGCACATCTTAACACTCCCCTTCAAGTGAAGATTTATAGATAAACCTTGACCTCTGATGAATTCTTCTCCAGCAGAAAGTCAGGACTGAAATAGATGCCAAGTATTTTACATGGCCTATTCCTCTAACTGAACAAGCTGGAGCATGGTTGTCCTCTGAACTCTACTGCAAGCTAACAGACTTTTTGTACCTCAATGTTTCAATTGCCTTGATGTGAAAAAAAAGTTCAGCTAAATAAACATTGACCAGTACAGAGCTTACATCAAGCTCCCTGGTGAAAAGCTTATGGTAGTAGTCAGCGAAATTCCTCATATATCTTTCTTTGTAGTCAAATCTTATCTCTCCAGTAATATTTGTAATATGCTGATCTATAATATTACAGAATTCTGCATGCCATTTCATGCTCATATTTGTTGCTTTGGTAGACATTTAAAAAAGAAAAAAATCTAGCTCTATCAGTTTGATCTGCCTCGTGAAGGAGGCCAGCTCTGCCTTAGCTATAGCTATTTAGCATATATATAATATATATATATATATATATATATATATATATATATATACACACATATGCACGCACATACACACACAGGGATGAGTTTTAGCTTAAGATAGGGTTAGGCAAAAATTGCCTTGGTGGATCACTTAAAAAATGAGGGCTCCACAGCAATCACAAACAGTACCATGACAATTTTTTTAGAATTTGCAAAATTTGTTTTTTATTTGTAAGCCGTAATATTAACAAAATCTTTAAAAAAAAAAAAAAAAAAAAAAAAATTGATAAAAATAAAAACTCTAAAATCAAATATTTTTATTGACAAATAACATAGATTATGATGACTATTAGCAATGATACATTGCAGTGGAATATTTTCAAAAAAGAAATCAAACCTTACAACATTATTAGCTTATATTGGGGAAAGAATGAAATTTTTGTATTCTTGTATAAAAAATATAAAGCATTTTCAGCATAAAATCAAAATAACTATTGAAACAAAAATATGTACAGTAAATGTCCAAATGATCCTTTACTTTTTGACATGAATATTAATTAGTAATTTCTTATAGATAAAAATATTTTCATGACTAATTTTTGTTGCCTAGTAATCAGAAGAACTTCCTCTACTCAGGCAATTTGTCAGAATCAAAATACATTAATTTTCTATTATTTTAGATGGGAGGGGATCCTTTTTACAATATAAATACAACATCAAATTGATCCCTGACTTTGACATACAAATAGTTTTGTTTTTGAAGGGGACCAGTCTATTTAAGTATTGCTGTTTTAAAATGTATTATTACTATGTAATGTGTGTGTGTGTATACAGATGATTTTATTTCCTGTAGAAAAGGATGATATCATAAATATTATAATAAACATTGATATTGGCTTTATGGCATTTGATACAACAGGCTCAACCGTTGTAAGACATGAATATCATATAGAAATTAAAAGCTCATGAATTTCAATATAAACAAGATACATTTGACATTCAAGTTGTGCATTTTGGCTAAAACATCTGTATTGATAAAAGATAAATTGTTCTGGTTGGTGATAAGAAAAAAGTCCATGGTGAAAATACAGCTGAAAAAAGCTACTGCTCCATGAAAAATATTTTTCATCACTTGATTGCATAAATAACTGGAACATTTTCTCACAAGATTTAGATTCAATTTGGTTTTCTTCTAGATGTGCAAAATATTATTTCTAACAATTTCAAAGATGGAAAAATGTTCTGGCTTTATCAAATAACTATCCAGAATGAAGCAAAATTGTTAAAGAAAAAATACAGATTGATTTTTCTAAAACAAAGTTTGCAACTTATTTAACATAATTTAGCATGTTTTCTCAAATTTAAGAATTGCTTCAGAGATTTTATTAATGATTCGGCTTTCTTTTGCTAGTTGTGAAAAGTGCTTCAGTCTGAAATTAGTTCTTACCTTTATGATTCAAGAATGATTTAGTAACTTGGCAATATTAAGTATTGAAAGAGAATTACTTAAAAACTTTTATAATTTGAGATATTTGCAGCAGTAAAAGTATAAAATGTAATCTTGTATTAATAGAAATATGAATAACCATAAATGCCAGAATGCTACCTACACAAGATTGAGTTAAATATATGTTCAATCTTGTAAACAAATAAAATTTACTATTTGTAAACTTAGTTAGTATTATAATCAGTTTGTTTTATAATCCATATAAACAAATGATTGGTATCTCATTAAAAAAAACTTCAAAATTAAGGATATAAAATTTGTTATATACTTAATTTTGAATGTTTTTTATGAGATATCAATCATTTGTTTATATGTATTATGAAATAAATTGATTATAATACTAATTAAGTTTACAAATAGTATATGACTGCGAAAAACATTGCCAGTTAAGATAGATAATCATGCTCATCTGAACAAAAAGACAAAGCTGAACATGATTTAAATATTTCTATGCAAACTATTTTAGCTTTTTATTTCAATCAATCTTCATTTTTAATGTTATGATAGTGACTTCTGATTATACAGGACTATTTTAGCCTTAATAAATAAAATGAAAATTACTCTTAATACTAAGTCTGGAGTATTGTAATTGTTTGTTTTAATGTCTTGAAAATAAATTTTATTTAAATCTGTCATAAGCAAGCTTTATGGAAGATTTTTCTAATTTTTGTAATCTGCTGTATTTCTGTACTTTTGCCAAAAATGAAAATGGTAAGCAACTTTCAACAAAGTAATTAGGCTTGAAATATATTTGAATATTTATTTCTCTTTAATGGCTGAGGGAACTATTTTTCTTTTTTTTCAGACGCAGCCATTGCCAGATTGTGCTGCAAATATAATCTTCAAACTATGACTCACTTGTATATTTGCATTAACATGGAAGGGATTGCTTTCTTCCTTTTTGGTTTCTTTTTCCTTTGGTTTGGCCAATTGGGATTTACTTCAGAACATGAAAATCTACTTTTAAGATCACAAACTCCCATTAGCTAAATGGGCACAGTCAAAGTAACATTTTCGATAATTACCAGTAAGGATCTGATTTTTGCATTAGTCTTAATATGGTCTTTATATGCAGTATAACTATGAAAATATTTAAAATGATTTTATTTAATATAAAAAGTAAAAGATTCAAATAACAGAAAGCTTTGATTTTTTTTTTTTTTAATTTCTCTATTTCACTATTGTTTCATATGTCATTCTTAAGGTGTCCAATTTAATTCTGACAGCTTTTACATTCATTGAAAAAAAGTTTCTTGTATCTTTTTTTTTTATTTTTTATTTTTTATTCTTTATTGTTCTAAACCTTTCATCAAATAATGGAAACAGTATCAGGCCCAATACATTTGTCTGAGTTTTAATTACACTATATTATTAATGAAAAATGCCATTGTAGTATTCATTTTAATAAATTGTTGGATTATTGCTCCAGATAATTACTGGCAGTGTAATTTTTGAAAGGCTCAGCCACTTTTCCCTTTGACATTGGGAGCAACAACACATGCTCACCACTTTTCTCTCGCTCGCTCGCTCTCTCTCTCTCTCTCTCTTTCTCTAATAAAACACATATGTAAGTTCTTCAGGGACATCAACTTCAGATGGTGTTGAACTATCACTGACTTTAATAATCAATTTCTTTCTTTGCTCTTTTGTAACCTGTTTTGTTAATACATTAATTAATTACTGTTCGTTTAAATTCCATGTCTTTTTTTTTTTTTTTTTTCATCCAGATACAAAGGTATCTGCAGAACAAATAATACTGGGAGTCTTAAAATAATAATTCTTTCCATTCTATAACAGTGTACTGGATATAGAATTGATACCACTGAATAGTTATTAAAAGTATAATGTTTAGATTTTCTTGAAAAAGTTTTTATATTTTGAGATCATGTAATTTTTTAACTACATCAGAAAATCATGTATTTTTTTTTTCTTTTTAAGTAAACAAATGATTTGTAAAATAATGAATTTCTCAGTAGTTCTGATACATTTACCATTTAAAAATTGTATAAACAGGATTTCTAGAATACATTTTCAAAGCTATTACAAGAGCAATCCTGTCCTGTGTATGATGATAAACTACAAACTGTTAGCAAGGCCTCTGAACAGGAGGTTTTTGAGGAGTGTGGGACCACTTAATTGCTGTTGTTTTAAGGTCCACCCTGACCCGGGGTGGTAGCACCTATTAGAGTTCCATCTATGGGCAAATAGTTAAAAAAAACTTGAGTTAAAACACTATGAAAGTATAAACATTTTCATAGTAAGAATAATTACCATAATGCTTTTTTGTAAAAGAAATTAATGCTCCCAAGAAAATAAAATTTTGGTATTAAATGACTTATAGGGAGTTGATATGCTGCTAAACAAACAGGAACAATCATTATTCTGAAACATTAAATTATACAGCATTTGAACATCTGTCTTGTACTCCAAACAACATATCCAGTTTGTTTTCATTCAGATTTCTAGTATAATCACATAATATTAGGTTGGTGCAAAAATAATGACGTAATAATGTCGTTTTTTGACGTTAAAAAATACGTCATTATTTTTGCACCAACCTAATACAAAGATTTTAACAAAAATGTTATATTAGCTGTTGGTTATATAGGTGATTCAGACTTGTGGCTTCTTTTCTCAAATTCTAATACTTTAAAGCAATCTGCAGTAAACTGAACTTTGAATCACTTGTTTACAATTATGATGATGATAGAACAACAGCCTTATGTGCCTTTTTGTCATTCTATCACTTTTCAAAGGTTGGGGGTGATAATTTGGTGGTTGGTTCTTACAGCTGCTGCTATGATCTGCTTTTCTCCATATCTCTCATGCATCTGTCCTTTCTCTCCAGTGACCACAATGGAACTGCTTAAATTACATGCTGCAACTCAATGGAATTAAGCTTCTTGGTATGTCACCAATGATGTATTGGTATGATTTGGCCATGAATTTATATTCTCTAAAAGTCTCCCTCACAGATAGCTCATGACCAGCAAGCCACTTAACAGTTCTGATAACCTCCACCTTAAACTATTTAGCCTATAAGACTACCAATAAATGTCTTTACATGAAAAAAATCACTTTTTTTTTTTTTTTTTTTTTTCTTGGAAGCTGTTCTACCTAAGAAAGCACACCTAATCCAATGGAAAGGTCTTTATGTAAACAGCATATTCTGAAGGGTGTTTTAAAGATAATTTTTGATTTCAGTCAAGTAATTTATTACTTGTTATTTTTGCCAAACTTGGTAAGTGTAGTGGGTGTGTACAGTCATACTTCTAAGTTATTTCCAATTTATTCAAGTTAAATTCCTTAAGAACATCTCAACCCATTCAAATTTTCAAAATTAACTTGTTTCTTTTATGTTTAATTCAAGTAATCATGAAACACAATCAAGCTTCTTCTCATGTTTGTGCATCAACCATTATTAAACTTTCTTGGGGTTCAACTTGTCCTGCACAATTGGGTCACCACCTACTTCCTCACAATTCCACATATTCCTCCAGGAAGTTCAACACATTTGGCACATCTCTTTTTTTTTTTTTTTTCTTTTCTTTTTACCCACTTCAAAAAAAAAATTTCTGATTTTTGGTAATTGAAATACGGATTTTGGGAAGTGGGTTGAGATAAAGAACTTTTCAACACCCTCTTAAATTCTTAAAATTTGCTTAAATTCTCTTAGAAATTATAAAGGATATCACCAAGGAGAGCATCTAATTGTAAGATACACTCACACCAGCAAAAAGATTGTTTCCCTTAAAAGTTAATGAGTGTATTTCTGGAGGATCAAGTTTTTTTAAAGCAAGCAGTCTTTGTAAGTAGTGCTCAATATTAAGAAATAGGACATTAATAGTAAACAAATAAAATGTTGAAAACTTATCTCAACTCAATTTCACTCATGAGAAGGTTAGATAGTTAAATTGAATATATTAAGATATATATGGCTTAAAAGCCATATAAATGATTTTATCTAAAGAAAGTTATTTTTTTTTTAATTTTATGTTTCTTTCATAAAGACATTATTGCATGATGTAATCTAATTTGAAAGTGTTTGTTTATGTATATTAGATAATTTTTATATAATCAAAGTTTTTTTTTTTTCTGTAATGGATAAGAATGTGTGTAAAAATAAATAAATAGCAAATATAGTAAAGTGTTGTAACTATTTGTTGTTTATTGGATGTTATTATTAAGTGGTTTCTCTAAATATTTGTCAAATTGGATTGTAATTATTTTAATATTTAAGATAATAGTTGGTTTGATGTAATTACAATTACAGTCTATATTATCAGGAAAAAATAATTTTATTTTAATTTTTATTTTATCCTTAATTTTTTTATGGTGAGGAATATGTGTAAATAAATTTTAAGTAAAGTGTTAATATATTAAAGAGTTCTTTTGATTTATTAAAATTTTTGTATTCAACATTTGCCATCTGTTTGCCAACCAAAATATTCCTGTCACTACTGAATTTTTTATAGAATGGGCATTTCAGTGTGGAGTGTTTTTGGGATACTTTCATGTAGGGACCTTCACAAAAAAATACTATACCTAAGGTAAATGAATTTTTAAAAATTAAAAATCCTACTTGAAGCTTTATTTTAGTTTTAATTTGAAGCTAATAGATTAAATTTAATATTTCTAATAAGCAAAATACTTTGCTGTATTTCAAAAACTAATTTAGATTGTTTGGAAAGAATTTTTTTTTGTTAAAGTAGCTGATTAGTGACCCTTTTTTAGTCACCTTTCAACATATAATTCTCGATTTTAAAAAAAACTTCCAAAAATAAAATTCTGAAATTTTGAGGAATATTAACTGATTTAAAGTATAATTAAGCTGATTTGAAACAAATATTTACTTTAAGTTTAAAATGTCACAGAAATGCATTTTTTTTAACCCAGCAGTAGTTGTTTTTAACTAAAAGTTTCTGTGTTTGACAAGGTGATAACAGATTTAATGTTGTTTTACAGAGACTTTATTTGTAAAACATAACTTTACTCAGTAATCTTAGTAAAAATTTTAGTTGATCTTTGAGCCCTGCATTCCTGAACAAATTTTAACCCTTCTGCCTGAGCTCCTGAGTCAAAATTCACAAATAATTAGTATGTAATGTTTCATGGTAGATATAAAAATAGTTACAAAAAATATAAGCAGTATACTTAGCAGGGAGAGAGTATGATTGCATGCCTTCACCTTATCACCAGAATTCTTTATGTGCCAGTCTACCCAGCAGATGCCACCTCTCTTGATGCACAAAAAGCACTGGCATGTTGTGCAGCAGACTGAAGACTTCATAGCCTTGACAGGAGTGTCTTTGTAGGCCACAGTTGGGTTTTTCTGCTTGAGTTTATTGCATTTATAAGAGCACACAGCACAAAGGTTGTTAGTGGAGGCATCTTCTGGTATCTCTGGGAGGTGGAGGCTGACATTTTGTAGGCAATCCAGAGCATCAGCATTGTTTGACTGCCTGCACACTGCAGCTGGCCAGAATGCGCCCACCAAAATCTCCCTATTATTGATCTAGGAACTTTCTGAAGCTGAGGGACTTTGCTTGCTGGGGGAAAGTTGCCTGGAACAACACATGTCCATTGTAGGTGGCCTACATGAAAAACTTGAAGAGACATCTTGGCCATTGGTAATGTTGGTGTGTCTTATATAGACATGTCGTCTGGTCATTTTTGTCGGCTCACAACTCCCCCCCCCATGTAGTGGTCGTAGTCACTAACCAGGTAAGGCATTTTAATCTGGATCTCTGTGCCATCTTTGTTTCTACGTTCAGAACTTCCGATTTTCCAGGGGTTGTGACATGTTGACAGGAAATTGATTGGTTTTTTTCATTCCACATCCTTGCCACAATGCCATCTTTGCATTGACAGTCATTGTCACCATGATTTTTCATTTTCTTTATTTTCATTATTTGTGGTTATTTCTTACTGTTGGTCATGGTTGTTCCCATGGCAAGATACTGGAACAAATTCACACTGTTGTAGTATCTGTCCATTACAAGGATGTGATGCTTTCCCTGGGCATTACCTGAAGTCAGTAGGCAATACACAACTTTGCCAATCACTCCAATTCCATCAATGTCCTGTTCTGTTTTTCTGGTGTAGACCTCTGCTCTCATTACGTATCCAGTTTCTTCACAGAGCATGAATGACTTCAAACCAAATTTGAATGACTTGTCTTTGATGTATTGTTTGATGGCAAGTCTGTAGTGGAATTATTCCTTCATTCAAATTTGGGTGTCATCTGGGCACATAATATTGTTGTAATTTCTCCAACAGTGAATTTAGCATTGGTTTGAACTTGTAGATGGCATTTGCTTTGTCAGTTGTAGCATCAGTTTCATCTATAACATGAAAAAAAGCCCAGATGGAAAGAAATATGTCTTCTGACATTACTTTTCAGCGTTTCTGACAAAGAGTTATGTTCCCACGATTCCCAGTACTTCCTGAATTGAGGCTTGATTACTGTTATTTCCATTTGCAATCTCAACCCAAGGAAAGCCTTTGCTGCTTCTTCAGTCGGTTTATCTTTTAATATCTTGCTATAGTAGTCGTAAGGCTTTGCTTCCTTAATCCGATCTTTGTGCTGGTTTGTCTTATTTACAAAGTTTTGCCAGAACTCATCATCCAGAAATAAGTTGATGTAATTAATTGCACGAGAGCTTTCATTGTTACTTTTTGGAAAGTTCTTTGCTCTGCATTCAAAATCATCAAACTCTGTCATTTGCCTCATGTAGCTTATTCCAACAATCTCAATCTTCTCTTACATCTTCTTTAACCACCAGAGTCTGTGAGGACAGGCCTCCTTTCATCAGCTTATTCTGCATGCTCAGTTCCATTTTCACTATCTGTAGCAAAATCATCCGATTTAAATTCCACTTCACTATCAGAGTAATCATTGTCATACTCCAGTTCCGATAAATCATCAAGCACATCAATTACTTGCTGCACCATGTAGAGTTCTTTTCTCACACATTTTGTCCTTAATTGTTTCCCTGATGGCCCAGGTTGAGATTCTGCATGCTTCATGGTAAAAACGATGTATTTTTTTATTCAAAACATATACACAAAACACAAGGAAAAAGCATGGACATATTGATATGTTTGATGACATCAGAATATTATGGCTTTTCTGATTGGCTCTTCAAAATAAGACAAGCAATTGCAAAACATGATGAAAGTGTTTACCCATTGTTCAACCAGTGGCTGGGCAGTGTCATTTTTTTCTACCACCAGTAAAGTGGTGGTCAGGGCTCAAAGGGTTAAATATTCTCTGTAATCTAATGTTTTACTGAATTTTAGAAACTTTGGCTTTAAATTTACTATAGTTATCACTCTTATTTTCTGATAATGTCATGTATGGTTGTCTGTACTTTATAAAAAAAAATGGGATGTTTATACACTAATAAGAAAAATTCAAAATTCTTTTTAAAATATTGGTGTTTGATGGGGTTTCTTTTTGACAAAAATAAAATGATTTAAATTCTCCAAGGAGTCCTGCTTTTAATTAATATAAATACAAAGACCCTGGAATTTTAATTTCTTGAAATTTCATAAAATTAAGTGGGTGTTTTTTGTTTTTTTTATTTTTACTGAAAAAAAAAAAAAATGCTAAATTTACCACACTAATCTTTGGCCCACCTCCTGATGCAGGAAAGACAAGATTTTTAGCCAAAATTTTGAATGTGCTAGAAAGAATTAAAAAAATTTTAATAAAATTGTAATCACTAATAAAATAATGATACCTACTTTCATGTCAAAGAATTTACAAAATGTTTTACCTGAACTTCTTTACTATTCATATTCACCTCAAGCTATTGTACTTACCTCTTTAAAGTTATTACTGAACTAAAATTCAGAATTTCACTATCTGAACAACAATAACATTTGATTAATCACAGGGGAAAATATAAAATTACAATGTCAACCAAAATAATGAACACCTGAAAAAGTAGACTTGGCAAATATGTCTATAGGAACCTCCTTAATAATCAAAGATGAGAACAATGGTTTGAATAAATCAAATTATACTGACAATTTCTAATTTCAAAAATCAAGCAAAACTTTCATTAATTTGGCGAAATATCATTAGAGGATTTATTCAAGCTAATTATAGAATATTTTTATTATATTCTCCCATCATTTTGGGCTACAGCTGTTCAAATAATGAACTGCTATTCTGGATGTTGTAAGAAATAAGGGGACAAGTATTTCTATAAGGAATATTTTCTGTTGACTGTCATTCAAAGGAAAATTCTTATCTAAATCACTTTAATTTACTTATAACTTTACTGTTTGTGTGTTCAAGAGAATTGATGTTTTAAGACAAAAGTAATTATCTTGATGCTGTTAGCTTTCCAGTTTGACATAGAACCATTACTTTTATGTTCATATCTTTTTTTTTTTTTTTAATCATAAAACAACTAAGACAATAAGAGCTTACTGAATATAAGAGAATATGAGAAAAAAAAAAACACTGAGGAGGGATAACAATAAAAGGACAGGAATTAAGAAAAGATAACAATTGATGTTGCATTTCATCCAAATTTGTAGAAAATTGTAATTCAAATAGCACCTCACAGTAGCATAGGTGCTTTCTTTTAAAAATGTGTTGCATTAGTGGTATGTGAGCCAACTTAAAAGATTAGAACTTGAAAGCTGAATTTTATTTATTTTGGTTAATTACTGATATTGCACTTAAGACATCTGAATGACATTATGGAACAAAAAAACACCCAGTTTCTTTGTATTCTTTATATAGCCTGTTTTCTTATTTTAAGATGGCTTTATTTTTCAATTAGAATTTTTTGTAAGATTTTTCTGCTTAGTTATGTTATAATTGTTGAGGTAGTATTCAATAATTCTAAGTTAAATGATAGTTTCTATGCATGAAATGGAAATTTTAATCTTGAAAGTCTGAGTAGAGATTAGTCATATTATTTTTCAAAATGTAATGTCAAATTCTTAATCCATATAAAACTGTAATTTATTCTCAAAGCTTTCAGAATTACAAAGAATGGAGATTAAGAGTCAATTTGTTATCTTTTATATATTCTAAAATCAGTTTCTAAGATCTATCTAGTTTTTGCATATAAGAGAATAATTATAACTTCTTTGGTTGTTTTCATCAACTATTTTATATATGTGCCACTTTTCTACAAATCCTTTTCAAATTATTTTTCTCATGCCTTCATTCATTCACATTTCAAACTATGTTGCAGTAAGGTTTCAATATAAATCTATCCTGCTAAATTCTAAAATATATTCTTTGTTATGAACACTGTTTCTAATTAAATTCTTTCAAAAATATGGATACAATTCTGTGGCAAAGTCGTCATTCTCTTTTCAATTTTGATATTTTTTTTATTAAAAATTCTATGTAATACTTTCATATCCTACACAATGTTGTTCTGTTTAAATTCTTTAGGCAGAGAGGTTAAAGCATTTCTGTAGAAATCTTTCCATTGTGATATTTGAGAACTGTTTTGTGTATAGCATAATTTAAAAAAAAAACATTCCTTAAACTTATAACAAGTAACCTATTTTTTTTTTTTTTTTAAACACAGTGTAGTAATGGTCATCTTATGTGTGCTGGTTGCTTTAACCATCTCCTGGCTGATGCAAGGCTCAAAGATGAGACTGCCACCTGCCCAAACTGTCGATGTGAGATTAGCAAAGCAACCTGTTCTCGCAACTTGGCTGTTGAGAAGGCAGCATCAGAGTTGCCAACGGATTGTCAGTACTGCCAGCAACAGCTTCCGCGTCATCTGATTTGTCAACATGAAGGTCATCATTGTCTGGAGAGGTAAGGTGCAGAGCCACGGTAAGCATTGACTATAATAAACATAGCAGCTATCTGCAGCGTGTGTCTTGCTAACGCTGCTTGCTATAAAAGAAATCTTAGTCTAAAATAATGAGTTTAGGCTTGATTTGAATAAGGTTGCCACTTGTGTACTACGTGTGTCTGTCATGAGTCCGTTACCACATGGGGGATGAGAGCAAGTGCATGTGTTCTGGCGCTGCATGTCTCTAGCAAATGCATACATGCGCTTGCACATTTCTCATTGGTGACTGAGGACTGATCCTGTACTGTCATGAATGTTAACGAGAAACAAAATTTTTATTTTTCTGTTGTCACCCAGGACTGGAGTCAGCTAGCCATGGTCTACTCTCCCATTTCCTGAAGATGTGCAACGTTGCCTATTGGGAGGTTGAGCACTACTGTGACGTGTTAGAAAAGAGGCGGCAAGTATTGTATTGCTCCTTCTAGAATTCACCATGCAACTTCAACAACTGCAGACCAGGTTAGCTCGTCTCACAAACATATACACACATACACACACACACTCACATACACACACATACACACATACAACAGCACTACTACTAAAGTACTTTTTTTTTTGAAGAGACGAAGCCAATCTGGTCCCCACCAAATAACAAATCCTCTCACTGACCAATACTCAACTTAGAGAGAGGGCAAGAGAAAAAAAAATCTTAGACAGGATTGGCAAAGCAACAGTTGGCAAATGACTGGTCGTTCTCTTGGTCAGAAGAGATAACTGTTGATCTGCAGTGTGAAGATTTAAAAGTCAAGCCTTGAACAAGATGTGAGGAGAAGGAGGCCATAACAGAAGTGCAGGTGCTTGGCTGCTGTGGCTTTGACCCTCAAGCAGTCCAAGCCTTTGATCCAGTGAATGAAGCAGCAGGAGAGAAACTTGTGGGTTTGGACGTCCACAAAAGCGGGTGCGTCTCAGGTATATGTGAACAATTGATACTCACTTGATGATCACCTATTTAGAAAATTCAACATGCTAACATCATTTTACTACACAAAATACAAATATGCAGCTTGTCCTGACAGCTATTGCAGTAGTCCAAACTTATTACAGATAATACTAAAATTTATGTATTATACAAAGTAACTATAAAATTATAAATGGTTGAACTGGCAAGTGAAATTGAGGTGAACTTTAAACAATTTGTCAGAAAGTTTTTCTAGGATGTTTTTTTTTTTTTTATAAATACATATCTAAATCTTTATCAGATTTTAGATTGCATGTTTTTGTTTTTTTTTATTCCAATATCAAAATAGTCTTTAAACTGTTTCATTAAAATGGAACAAATCTGTTCTGATAAAAATTTGCATGCTGCAATGACATTTCTAAATTGCCCACATTGAGATGTACATTTACAATTCTAATTTAACTCAAATATTTTAATTCGCAAAAGTCAAAAATCCATGTTACTGTTTGCTAATATCTAATGAGGTCATTATGCATTAGAAAGTGTTTGAAAGATGAAGACAGTTTGAAAAGAATTTTGTCTTTTTTTTTATATACTTAGATTTTGTTTTTAGTTTCAGGTGTGGCCAAGAATGGACGTGAGGTTTGTAGATGTGTAAATTGATAACTGCAGTAGGATTTAAAAAAAAAAACATTAGCATATGGTCTTTTTTTGATTTACTTCTCAAATTGAAAGAACTGCAAAAGTGTAATGAATTCTGTTTTAATCCCTTTTTCAATATTTATTCTTTTTATGTTTAACTTTGAAGAATGCCTGGTAAGTGTATAGAAATCTGTTGACAACTTCAAAAAAATGTTGAAACTCTAAAGTGCATTACTAGATGTAAATAGAAGTTGCAAGATGTAATCAACTTTCTTCCCCGGTAGCCATATTTGTTGCTGTTTCATTCTGCACATGGTTGTGAAAATGTCGCTTGTTAATTAAGAATTTCATTAATTTTGAATATTGTATTTTTCAAATGTCTTATTTTTTTTTCTTTGAAACAATTAGTTCTTTATAATATCTTCATTATTTTGAGATTTATCTGTTCATATCTTCTCTGAATGCTATACTACAGTTTTGCATGTGTAGCTTTTATCATTGTGATCATTGATTGTATTTGGAGAGTTCAATTGTACAATACTTTTTATTTGACAACAATCTGAAGAGCATTGGCATTAGTTTAGGAATTAGTCTTCAATGTTGAATGTTTTAAATCTTCTGTGTATTCTAAATTCAGGAATACTTTTTCAAACTGAATTCTAGACATGTGGATCATTTGCTAAACTGTCTGTTGCTGTGTGAAGTTGTTAATCTCCAGGGATTCTACCGAAAGAAGTTAATGGAACACTATCGTTAATTGCTGTGGTCATCACTAGTGACAAGACTGCTTGCCTGGTCAGCTCAAAGTCCATTCTCCTGTCTACCTTTGATCATTGTTGTCATCACAGTCAATCCAGCTACACAGTTTGATATCAACTTTGAGTTAGAATGCCATGAAGCCATCGACTTAGAGATTTTTATGAACACCACCACAAAACTGGCTGAAAGGAAAATGTCTAGAATTCAGTTTAACAAAGTATTTTGTGAATGCACATAAATTCATGAATTGTATTTTTGTCTTATGAATTTTTAAAAATGCTATTGTCTCTTTATTTTTATGATTTTTGATGCATATTATAGTCCATATGGCTACTGGGGTAGTATACATTTTTAGTGTAACTGAAATAAGTTATGATGTGTATACTATTCTAAACTAGACACTGTCTTCATCTTTTCATAGGCAGAATAATGAAAATAACTTTTGAAAACACTGAATTTCAGCAAATTAACTAAATATTAACTACAGTAGAAATTTTGTGTTAAAATACACAACTGCACATTGGAAAAAAATTTACAGTGATTTGTTCTGAAGTTGAATATACAGAAATAGCTTTTACATTTCAAAGATATCAAATTGAAATTGTTTCAGTGAATTAATTATAGAAAAGTTTACAGAAACTATTCTTTGAGAAAGATATGGATAAAAATTTCCTAAAATTTGGATTATTGTGGTAACATCAGGCTGCTGCATTCCATTTTAGGTATCATTTCACAATACTTTCATCAATTCATCAATTCATCTAATCTATCTCTCTTCAATTCCATCTGCTGCTGATTACTTCATTGATGAGGCTACATTAATCTTTTACTCATTTTCTTTCATTTTGAAAACATTTCATTGTTTATTTTCTGAATAGTCTTTATGCCTGTGTGACCTGCATAATTGTCCTATGGAGAACATTTTAAATCTGATTAGGTAACAATTACACACGCGCACGCACACACACACACACACACACACACACACACACGCTCTCTATATCTATGTAAAATGTTCATTCATAATTGCAGGATACAAAAATTTGGCAGACATTCAGATATGGCAGGGAACAGGTTCTTTTTTAATAGTTGGGTGAAATTAATTTTCCTTCTAAACAAATTATTTCTACATTTTTCTGTGTTTTATAAATGAGTCATTACTTTAGATCAGTTTGTGACCTTAGTGGATGTGTTAAAAATAACCATGACTATAGTTTTGATGCTATTATGTAATAGAGCTATTTAATTAAAATTTACTTCAAATAAGAAAAATTTCATGAGTGAATCAAACTTTAAAATGTTTTTGTTCATTTCTTTATTTGATTATAAAAAAACAAAAAAAGCAGGGAAGGGATGCTTAAGATTCTTTATTCATCTTATATATGGCTAGATTTTGACATTTCCGTTGTATGGTTGTAAAACCATTTTAAAATTAAATCTTCATTTATGATTCTTCTATGGTCAAGGAAGAATACAGAAGGTATACAAATGCTAAAACATTTGAGGTCTTTCCTCTTCAATTTATCGCATTTACTTTTGAGAATTTTTTTTTTTTTTACATAATTCACAAGTTAAATATTAGACAACATAAAACTTAAAAAGAAAAAAAAAACATTTTTTTTTCCTCATGTAAATGTCTTGTGTATGTCTCAGCCTGTTGTTTTTTTTTGTTTTTTTTTTTTTTTTTTTTTTTTTTAAGAAATCATCAAGTCATGCTCTTTTAGGTTTTTTCTTTTTCTTTTTAGTTCATTTTTCATTCATCATTTTAATGAATTTTATTTTAATTGCCTTAAAGTTTTGTTTGGAAGTTTTTTTACAACAGGAAATTATTAAAATGATTATATTTCTCTATTTTTTTTTAATTCACAATTGTTTTTTTTGTTTTTTTTCTACTTAAATTTTTTTTTTCTTTGTTATGTGAAAATCGTACCCACTTGGACAAAATGTAATATTTTATATATTTTTTACAGAAATAAAAATAAATTTTCCTAATGTGAACTGTTTATAGTGATGGAAAGTGGCCAATTCTAATTGAAAATATTAAATATTTAATAAAATTAAGCTCTATTTTTATAAAATACTTAAATGTTTTAATAAAATGGAAAGTCATTTGTCTGCAATAAAATCAAATCAATTTTCTTGCATATTTCCATGTAAACTGTTTTTTTGTGTATTCAATAAATGGCTTCCTTGATTAGGAAGTGCACACTCCATTAACTTTTTTATATTGTTTTTTTTAAATTTTTCACTTAAAAATGGCGTTAAAAATTAGCATTCAAGGCTTTCCTTTTTTATGGAAATGAAACTTTTGAAAAAGAAAAACCTTGAATAGTTCTAGACTCAACATTTACTGGATTCTTTGAAAAAGGTTCAAATTGACAGATGGCAGCCTTGAGTGGCTGATAAAAGAAATTAAAATATGTACATTTTTTTTGTTTCTGATTTTCTTGGCAGACGCACATTGCAGATTATTAGGTCTGCTGTGTATATATATGGTCATTGTTTGCAAGGAAAGCAACTTTGTTTGTGTTTAAATTATATTACTACAATTTTGGATTCTACCTTTACACAATATCCAATCTTCCTTTTTGGTATCAAATAAATAAGGAAATCAATATTTCTTTTTCTGTCACAGTAGGGGGCTGAGATCAAATGTATTTTGGGATGACCTTCAATGTTTATTAAAATTTTTACTCCTTAGTAAAATACCAGCTTTTAAATTTATTTTTCTCAACTTAGTATATGACAAACGTTTTCTGTCCTTTCCTATCTTTAGTGTTTAATTTTAAATTTTTCAAAGGATAGAATTTTTTATATTAGAATTTAGCTTCTGGCTATTATTCTGCATATTATTTTGAAGATTATTGAATAATAAAAAAAAAAGTTTCCACTTAAATTTAAAAAAGAATTGAATGATAGATTAAGTTTCCTTTTTAAGATATATATATATATATATATATATATATATATATATATATATTCATTCTGGTTTCTTGTTTGAGTGATTTTGAATTTATACAAGGAAAATATGTAGCACTTTTTTTTTTCCTCCATTAAAACAGGTGAGTATCCCTTAGGAGTGAAAAAATGTTAATATTTCTTTAAAATGTTTCATTGTATATTAGCTTTTTTTTGCATAAAAGTTCTTTTAACATACATATGACTCAATACAATTTTATCTAATTTCTGTTTTAATTTCAACTTTAGTTAATATGGATGAAAAGATAATTTCTGTTCAACATTTTAAAATTCTATTTTAAATTCTTTATCAAATGTTTATTAAATTTAACAAACTCAACTTTGAAGGAATATAACTGGTTAATCTTTTTCCTTCAAATTTATTTCTGGGAATTAGTAATGCATTTATTAAACTGTATCAAAGACTGGCTGAGTGTATGGCTGGGTGAATGCTAAGTGTGTAATTCAGGTTGTTTGAAGTCTCTTGTGAATCAGTTATTTCCAGATCACTCGTCGACATTTTATTTGGTCAGCTCTTCTGAGTAAGTATATCATTGTCTGAACTGCTGTTGTTATTGGGTGTTGTTATGGCTTTTATTTTTGTGTTTTGCTCTTATCAGATATTTGATTTTTTTTTTTTTTTTTTTTTTTTTTCTTTCTTTCTTTCTTTCTTTCTTTCTCGTATAAAAGAACAAAATTCTTCCTTTTCCTTAAAAAAATCAAACATCTTTAACAATTTATAGAAGCCTCTTCTCTAAAGTCTTATCTTCTATATTCTACAGGCCAAGTTCTTGTAAATACACCCGGATTGGGTGTCCATGGCGTGGTCCGTTCCATGAGCTCAAAGAACATGAAGAATCGTGTGCTCATCCCCACAAAACTGGCAATGAAATCATGGATGCTTTGCAAGCAATTGACAAGCGCAGCACAGACCAGCTGAAGCTGTACGAGGAGATCTTTGCGCTTCTCTCTTATGAGAAGATAACATTCAATGGTAATGGGATGGAAACAAACTATTGAATTGGATGCCTAGACCTAACCAGATTTAGTACACACATTTTTAGTAATTTGCTAAGATTAAGCTTTTAAATATTGTCTTTAGGGAAGTCTTAATTTTTATCTAGGAAATTCTAATATTTTTTAGTTCATCAGTTTAAAAAGTTATCTTACTAACAAAAAAGTATTTCAAACTCTAATTATCTAAATTTATTAATAAAATAATTTTATGTTAAAATATTTGAATAGTTTGAAAACATCTTGGTTAATATTGTACTCATTTTGGCATAGTGGTGCGTATTGTTAATACGGTGACTCTTATTAATGACTTTTTTTTTTCTTTCTGAATGAAGATTTTCAGATTGGTTTCGGCGTGGAACCTGGTTGGTTGCTGGTGATACTAGTGTTGTCAGTGAGTGTCTGGTGGACCTACCTTATGTCTGAGACATACTCACACACATTGTGTCTCACTTGAGAAATAGGAGATTCACAGGACACTCTCTTTTTCTATTCATTTTCATTGAAGAGCATATGCCAACTAATGTAATGCTCTGTATTTCAGACCTCCAGTTACGTCCCTTCCGAACAGATGACTTCATCACAAAACTATTCTACGAGACCAGTCGGTTCTCCTCCTTTCAACATCAGTGGGTGCTAAAGGCACGAGTGGATCACGACCAGAAGGACCCTACACAAAGCAGCAAGCGCACGCTCAGTTATCAGTTGGTTCTCAAGAGCCGCACTAGCAGCCCACTTAAAGTTTTATTCATGGCTCTTAAAGGGCCTTATGGAGACCTGAAGGTTACACCATCAGTTTATGAGTTTGAATTCTCCAATGACTCTACAGAGAGTGACTATCACCAGTTGCCAACAGTTGATGTGCTTGAATGTAACAAGCTGCTGGCGTCCAAAACTATCAACGTGCGGCTTGTACTTTTCCAAGTGCAGCAGTAGCATATATTGGAGAAAACAGACCAAAAAATTGCAGGCCTTTATTTTTCTTCAGGCAAAGAAATAAACAAAACAAAACAAAACAAAAGAACAATAAAGGACCAGTTCCTGTGAAATTTTTGCTATTTTTTTTTTTTTTTTTTTTTTTTTTTTGTCAACAGGTTTTGTGAATATTTCTTTTTTTCCGGTAACTGAGAGCATTTTAAGTTCTTTTCCAAACTTTTATATTAATTTTATCATTTTGATTTTTCTTCTACTTTGGGTAAGGAAAAATTGCAAAAGCATTCTGTATAATTAGTGTTATTTTCTTTTTCTGGAAATAATTTTCTCCTATTTATTTTAACCATTAAATCAGCCTCTTTTGATCTTTCACAAATAATGTTTCCTAGAAATTTGGTGGAAATGTTATTGTTGTTCCACTATAATAATTTTCCTTGAACTTTACCAACAGATTTTGCTGTTTTCAGTGTAATTTAAATTTTTAGATATTTCTTTTTTTTTCCCTATTGGCATCCGACCCAGCATCCACTTTCTAAATTAATTTTATTTAATTTATAAGTATTAAAGAAAAAGGTACATTTGTTCTAGAAGCTCACCTGCAGTTGACTGTAAGAAACTTTTAACTTTAATTTTTGTTTTGTCATTTGTCTCAGTTTTTTCACTCTTGATGTGCATCTTCCTGTGTCTGTGATGAAAATTGTGGGGGAAATGCTTTCCTTTTATTTTGATTTGCTCTTACATAATGAGAACTACACTGAATCTGGTTCACTACCCATTTTGCACACCACTAACCTCAATAAATTGATTGCCAGAAAATATGTACATAGTGTGTTACACTTGCTTGATTTGAGTTGTTCGATATTTTTTTTTTTTTTTTTTTTTTTTTTTTATCTGGTGATATACTCCCCCAAAACCCTAAATGTCCTTTCAGCAGAAATGAAAAGACAAAATACTGTAGCTGCTGACCTGGAAAAAAAAAAAAAATAATACTTTCACTTGGATTAACCTCCTAAGTTGTTTAACATTCCAAAATTCCCTAGCATATTTTTTTTTTATTATTATTATGCAACTCTATCATATTGTATGCAATTGTTGGGTTTTGATTTGCATCGGTTCAAGTGGGATTGCTTTGTGAATGAGTCAGTTGTCAATTATCTTATTTAAAGAGATAAAATAAAAGAAAAAAGTCCCTCCAAATGTTAAACTGATTTTCCAAGGAAAATGAAAGTAACACTCCCAATGGATATCACTTCTCACTGAGCATTGTAATTAAAATTTAGTTTCCTGCTTGTATACTTTTAATTAGTTTTAGCTGAGATTTTCTTTCAAATTTTTTTCAACAATCTTTCTGGATGTAATGGTTTGCCAACAGTGTAGTCTTTTGGTTTGGGACTTTCTTAGATAAGTATACACTGAAATTAAAATTGTATTGTTCAAATCTTATTTATTTTAATGTCTACCTATTTATTTTCACATGTAATAGGCAAACTGCTGAGCATGCTCAAATAACTGATATTCAAACTATTTGCCAAAACACTTCAATGTGAACCAGTCACAATTTATTAAAAAAAAAAAAAAAAATAAATAAAAAAAATAAAATATATATATATATATATATATATTCAATGCCTGAATCCCAGTTCCCTAAATATTGAATCTTATATAAATGATTTTTAATCCATCTGTTAGGCACTGTATTACAGCTGGTATCAAGAGAGAAAGATAAAAAAGGAAAACTGAAACAGTGCTGCAATTTATAGATTGTAAAGATGATCAATAGATGTGCTTTCTTCACTCACATGTCAAGTTATTTTGCTTCTGATTTTGTGTATCTTTAATTTGCAATGAATTCTTTTTCCATTTTGACATCAACTAAGAAATAGTTGCAGTGATTGAATTGAGAATTAATTTTCTTAATCGGTATCTTATCAAAATTTCTTCAAAAAGAATTTAGTTAAACCTGTTTTGTTAGCTATCATACATTTTGAGTAGAGGTGTCACTACACTCTACTTGTGTGTAAAATCTCACTATCATTTTTTTTAATTCACTTAAATTTGTTTCATTGGGTTTTATATTTTTGTATTGGATTCTGGTTAAATTACCAACTTCTAGCCATTTCAGTGGTGCATTGTCCACACATTTTCTCTTTTTAAAACTGCTTTGAGGTTCTAAAAAGTTCTGGACTGATGAGATTATTCCCACTGTTATGTTGTAGAGAGGATAATTTATATGAGGCCTTTTAATTACATATTGTGATATGCAGCTGTAAAACAAGAATTTGCATTAATTGTAAAGAATATCAAATATTCCAAAATATTTATCTCTTCAGTGGAATAAGGAATCTGAAGGCAATGATTTTATATTCTAAATATATTCAGAAATTTGACTAGTTCAAATGCTACTTCTTATCGAAACTTTTTTTTTTTTCACTGAATTTAATTTTCCTCTAAGAGATGTAGTGGAAACTAAGCAAAAAGAACTTGGTTTTGTTACAGATATAATTCTCTCCAGTT
Source organism: Acanthosepion lycidas (assembly GCA_963932145.1). Taxonomy (NCBI): domain Eukaryota; kingdom Metazoa; phylum Mollusca; class Cephalopoda; order Sepiida; family Sepiidae; genus Acanthosepion; species Acanthosepion lycidas. The sequence continues at coordinate 106,191,815 of OZ010578.1, read as the reverse complement.
ATAAAAAAAAAAAAAAAAAAAATATACAAATATTCAACTATTAAAGTTATAAGAATATTCTTTTTATTTCAATGGTTGACTCAACTATTAAGCCCATGGCAGGAGGTTGAAATTAACTAAATATCCATTGTTCTTACTCGATTTAAAAAAAAAAAAAAAAAAATTAGTGAGCTGATGTTAGCTCTTGTCCTTTCCCAATCTCTTATGCTTAGTCCTGAATATTGATGATGACAACCATCTCTACTCACTGTTAAAAGCTGTTTGGTTTGAAACTGCTTTAAGTGTGCTGCATGTGTATCCTTATTTCCACTGGGTGAATCATCCACATCGTCAAAATTACTAAACAACCAAGGACACGCTAATATGTTAGGAACCTTTTTTCTTTTTAACAATTTAAAAACTGAATTCAGTAATGGCCAACATATACCATATATGAAAGTGTATCCTGCTTGTGTTGCCATGTTTGAAAATAAAGCTGATCTATTGATTTTTTTCCTGTGTTATTTTTTTTTTCCCTCAGATATTTCTTGTTCACAAGATAAACTTCAAATCTTAAAGAATTTAAGTTTTTGATTCTTAAAAAAATATACAACACTGGGCACATATTTGAACCTCTTTTTAACACCCACTTTTTCCTTGTGTATAAAGAATTTCTATTAACAATATTTCTCAAAAGAATTTGCTATTTTATTACATGGAAGTTTTTTTTTTGAAGAAGAAGAAATTTCTTAATGCTGCTGTTATATTCAGATGTTAATATACTGAAGGATATGCAGTGAACTCCTTTCTGTTCTGTATACAAATTTTTCAAAACCAGATAGAACAAACCATAAGTAAAAACAGGTATTGAAAACTGACAATAATTCAGTGATGCCTCAAGTGCTTCTTTGGTAAATGAATGATTTTGTAAGGTACTAACTTTAACCCATTTTGCCAAAAGATTCTCAAGTTTTCTTCTAGGACATTAGTTGTGTGATAAACAAAAAAAAGTCAAAACTTTACTCAGGCAATTTTATTTTGCAAGCAAATTAAAAGGATTCTTGTATAATGTCTATATGAGCCTGGCACAATCATTTAAGAATTATTCAATATCAGTTTTTAACAAATGTTGATCTATTACTCATCTAGCTGTAATGGTTGGTTCAACTCTTTGCATTCTACATTGCAGGCCTATTAAGCATAAGACTAGTCATTCTATTTCAAAAGCAACACATTTTTATTTTGCTTCTGTAGTTAGCTTAAGAAATTCAAGTTTTTCTTTTTTTTAACTTTTACACCTAGAATAACTTATACGTTAAATAAGCTAAAGAGTCTTAGCATTATCAGTGGGAAGTTTAACATTTTTCACTTAAAGTAAATGCGCTAATAATAGAAAAACTTAATTTTCAGGGGATAATTTGTATAACAGGTAAAAAAAAAAGAAAAAAAAGTTTTACCAGTCTTTATACCATAATGTAACACTGCCAAAAAAAAAAAAAAAACAAAAAAAAAAAACAAACAAACAGCCTAATTTTGCTTGATCTGAATGTTCATGTTTACGGCTTTCTTTCCTGGATTCTGTTTTTACAGAAAAAGAATCACGTTATTTGCGACAATATTTTCTTTATATTTGACAATTTATTTTTCAGTAATTAAAAAAAAAAAAAAAAAAAAAAAAAAATACTTTTTCATTTGTTTTGTAGTATAAAAATAATTTAATGTTATAATTAAATTCAATATCTTTCAATTTTTGTACACCTTGTTTATGACATTAACCCTGCTGCTAAACCACAGCTAAAATTCAATTTTTTTTTTTTTTTCCTAGGTAGTTCTGTAATAAAGTATATTAGTTGAAATAAGTTATTTTATTGTTTAAAAAGGAAGTAACTAAGTTTGTTTCATGTCATTGTTCCAGAAGTCATAGTTCAGAGAAGGGTTTTTAGTTTCATTAAAAAGCTTTAAAGCTGATAACAACCAGCTCTAAACATCTTGAAACTTTCAGACTTTTGTACAATGAAAGTTTTTGCTTAACAAAATTTTAACATTATATGGATTGTCTTTTACCAGAAATTTTGGCAATTTTGTTTCATCATTTGCCAGTATTCAAATCAAAAAATACATTTTGATTTATTTAAACTTTCAACATGTCATTATTCTCAAGTGTTGGGCAAAAGGTTTTCTCTCAATATTTATGAAATTCAAACATTTTGAAATACAGGTTCAGTTCTGGTTCTTAATTCCACCACTGTTGCATAGAACACAATGGTTCATTTTTTTTTTTTTTTAAGGACTTATACAAATTATATGACAACTTAGATTGTTTTTAACAAAAAAGTTGCATATAACTTATTTTGAACCTGGGAGAAGGAGGGGAATTTCAAACTTTTATTTATTTTTTTAACAAAAACCAATTGGATCCACTTTAATATTACACTAAAAATTGATATAGAATTGGAGTTTGTTTCCACTAAGCATAAGTGTGTGCATATATATATATATATATATATATATATATATATATATATATATATATATATATAAAATCCTTTATTTTTACAACTTCAAACCAAGACAAATGTACTGAAATATATTACCAGAATAAGCAGTGAATTTATCTGTATGCATTATGTATATTAAAGTAACCAGTACTAGGATTTGAACCACCAGCCAAATGAAGAGTAAAAATAGAATTCTTTCTTTCTTGCTCTCCCTCACACATGCATATATATATATATATAGATATTTAAAACAAAAAAAAAATATGAGAGCATGTACACATTAAAAATTGATAATTTAACCTGAAATATCAAGGTCCTATCAGCTTCTATTTAGCTTCAATTCCATTTTGAAAGTGGGAAGCTTATGAAGAGGTCTTTACTCAGTAATCTCTTATGTAATGTTATTTTCATTAAAAATTTTTTTTTTTTTTTAACAAACAAGAAACTTAGAGAATGTGCCACCAAAAGTAAAAATAATAATCACAATGCCTTGATTGTATCATTGAAGACAAGAGAAAAAGAAAAAGAGAAGGCAACTTTTTATTTTAAGCATCTTGGGAATAAGTAGTCTCTTGATTGTGTAGGTTAGCCCGAAGTATATGCATTTGGTCCATAGCATTTGTTAGTACTGGCCGCACAGAATTGATTTCCATTAAAGTCAGGTGGTTCAGCTAGAGAAAATAAACAAAAATCAAAGTTTAATTAAAAAAAAACTAAAAAAACTAAATATTAATCTACAACCCAGTGTGTCTGAAGATTTTAATTTAATATTTTTTTTTATTGTTCAACTACACACACAGTGTAACAGCAAAATTGTTCAAATCATGTAACATCATGAGATAATTGTCCATCCCACAAAATGTCATGACATCGCTTCTCTTTGTTCATGGCAATTATTCTGATGATCTTCCTAAATAGACTTTAGGAAGGTCCAAATAATACAGCATCTGAAAATCATTTTTGGAGTTTAAAAAAAAAAAAAAAAAAAATTTTTTTTTTCCCCCCCCCAATTAATGGAAATTAATGTCTATCTACATAGAGATCAATAATGGATTATAAAAAAAAAAATCCATTGCTTAAAAAGGTAGAGAACTGAAATATGCAGAATTATATTTTTAATAATATTAATATGGATGCTTTGTGAAGCAATCTATATATAAAATTCTGTGACTTCTGTTAGTCTGTCCATACATTGAGTGATCAAAACTAAATTTTGGGGACAAATGCAAACAGGTAAGGGGGTACAAGGTACAGTTGGTTTTACTAAGGTGCATAACTTAGTACAATAAATTTCGATTAATATTTTCGGAAAAATTAAGTTTTATTATTTAACAATGTACTCTCACTATTAAAAAAAAAAAAAAAAAAAAAAAAAAAAAAAAAAAAAAAAAAAAAATTAAAATAAATACTTATTTAATAATTTTGTCTTGCATATCTCAAGTTTCTATATTTCATCGATTGGTTTGTGAAATTGAACAAAACGCAGAGTTTGTAAATCTTGTAAAAAAATGTTAGTGATAACTTCAACAATACTAAATACCACAAAGCTTTACTGGTAGAAAAAAAAAGTATCTACTACTGATGTCAAGTGTTCAAACCAGTTGAAAAGCAAGAATTGCAGATGCTGATTTTCAAAGCAAACAAGACCTTTTCACTGACACAACATAATCTATGTGCCTGTGTCATACTAAGCTGTTTTAAATATCACATCACCTTTACAATCGTACACAAACAAAATTATCCCATATTAATTGGGTTAGAATTTTATTAACTTATGAATAATTAACACAATTGATAATCAGGAAATAAAATAAAGCAATCTCAAAATAGAAGCTAGTTCTTTGGGCTGAAATATTAGTTGAAAGTTATCAGACCTGCATCTTTTTAATTCATTAATGTCCACTGTAAAATCTGGTTTTAAAACTTATATTCAAAAATTGTTTCAGAGGATGAAAAACAAAATATGCAAATGTTATCCATTATGTGTTAAGAAAGCATCAGTTTTAATGAATATGTTCAAAAAATTATATCTAAGATGTTATCTTTAGCGGTTGCTGGAACAATGCCTTTTCACTAGACCATTTCTGTGATGTGGAGAGTAGGTTACCTACTTCATGGGTAACCAGTCTGCCCTTCTACCTATGCAAATCTTGAGCACTGAAGAGACAAACAGAAGCAGCAGTCTAGACACTGCATCTGAAACATCATCGCTGAAGATTGGCAGATACCGAATGTAAAACCTGGTATTAACTCTAAAAATAAAATTCAGGATTAATTATGGATTTCTAATTATGAGCCATTAATGTACACTGACCCATTTTTGGGTCAGTGGGCATTCATGGGTTAAAAAAAACTGCTGTAGTTCTCTTACATGGGAGTGGAGGGTGTTCATTTGAGTCACAGTCAACTCAAGATAGACAAGTTTTATCAATCCATCCTTATCCACAGAATATATTCCAAGAAATTCTTGTAATTTTTTCCCCCCCAATTGTTTGTATGCATGCATGCATGCATGCATGTATGTAAATACTGTAGTAGGAGGCATGTATAAAAGTAAAAAGCAATAGCTGGATAGAAAGCAGGATATATAGAAACTGAAGTGTGAACAATCAATGAAAAAAAGGAAAGATACAACATAAATGATTAATTGATTTGGGGTTTCTTTTCCCCAGCTTATCAACCCTTTGTGGCTTCTTTAAAGCTGAAACATATTCTGGATTGTAAGAATAATCCCTTCCTTAGAAGTGAATATTGCATTAACAATTCTGTTGGAGATAATGATTTTGTTCCATATACAAGTCTTATTATTTACCCTATAGCTGGGGGAAACATGGATTTATACCTTTCCCTAGGGTATTTGTGCATAAATCTATGAACCTGACTGGAATTTTTTGTTTTATCAACTCTTTGTGAGTTATTTAAAGCTGAAACATATTTTGAGGAGACTGGGAGAGAAAGAGAGAGGAGAGAAAAAAAATACAAAGAAAATTTTTTTTTTCCCCCCAAGGGAATATTGCATTAATTTTTTTGGTGATAACCATGAATTTTTCCATATACAAGTCTTATTATTCAACTCATACAGAGGGGGAAGAGATGGATTCATACCTTTCTCAAGTGTATTTGCATGTAAATGAATTTAATGAACCTAAGTGAAATTTAAACTGTCCTTCAATTTATCATTTCAAGTCATTACTCATTACACCATCAACACAGATGGGATGAATACGGGAGAGAGCTCTTCCAAGTGGCAAGTAACCCAGAAGAAAACATGGAAGTATCAAAATCCAAACTTAAATCATCAATACTAGCTTGGGTGAATACAGCAGCAAGGCCAGATGAAGTACCAACAGCTTTAGGCAATATGAGGTATTGATAAATAGAATCTACAACGGTGACAAAATACCGAACAGCCTCAGTCAATCAATCTTAAGATCAATGCCAAAGAAACCAGGAACAAATGAATGCGAACTCCACTAAACAATCAGCCAGAGAAATAGCAAGAACAGTGAAGCTCTGATCAAAACACTGGAACAAGAAATATCATTTTTATGATCAGAATGAGCAATACAGAGACAGAAAGATCTTCACCTATGTTTCATAGATTGCACAAGGACATTTGATAGAGTAAGACACAAGAAACACTTTGAAATATTATGAAAGCTCGATTTACAGGGAAAAAGAGATTCAAGTAATCTATAACCTTGACTGGGAACAAATAGCTTGCGTGTGGACAGAGAATGAGTAAGAAGTACGACAAGGACATATTTTCTCACTGGGTTCATTTAACCTATACAGTGAAAGAATTCTAGAAAAAAACCAACCAGGGTTTATTATTGGAGGACATAAGTTTAACAACATATGTTACACAGATGACCGATTCAGAAAGAAAACTGAAAGAACTATTGGATAAGCTAATTGAGGAAAGCAAGAAAAAAGGACTAACTATTAATTGTAACAAGACAAAATGCAGGGTTGTCAGCAAAAGAGACAACCCAAGCTCCATATTAGGGATGTCAAAAATCAACAAGGAAATTTACCTATCTGTATTGTGTAGTAATGGATGATGGAAAGTGTGAGACAAATTTGAAAGCACAAACAAAGAAATAGTGAATGATGCCTTTCTGAAATTGAGCAAAATATTGATTGGAAGATATTCTTAGAAACAAAGGAAAGCATGCTGGACTTACGTGTAATATCTAATCTCTTATGTGGCAGTGAATGTCGGAGAATTTCTTCAAATTTTAATGCCTCCAAAATCTAAATCTCTCTCTATTAAGATGGTAACCCCCAGGAAAGTAACACCTTGTGCCTTCTTGGGCTAACGTTCTCAGCTAACATGAAGTGGAAAGACTATATTGAATCCATAGATAGGTCAGCTGCTAAGAAAGTTGGTTCACTGTGTTGTGCAAGACAATTTTTCTCTCCAGAATCTTACACATTCATCCAGGCTTAGAATATTGCTGCCACATATGGCTCAGTGCCGCTGTGATTTACCTTAAGCTCCTTGATAAAATCCAAAGATGAATCCAACACCTCAGCTTCAGTCACTTTCCCACTGCTGTAAGGTTTCTTTTCTTTGCCTTTTCTATAAATAATTTCATGGTAATTGTTTGGATGTGCTCTTTGCTATGGTACCCAGGCTTTATGAATTTAAGTGCAGTCCTAAACTAGCATTGAGATCTCATCAATTTACTGTTGAGCTGGCTAGATGTAACCATAAATTCTATGCCAACAGTTTCTTTTCTAGCACTACTCACTCGTAGAACTCCTTTCCGACTACATGCTTTCCAGCCAACTTTAATCTGCAAAAATTTAAATCTAATGTCAATTGTATCTACTGCCCTCTGGATTACTCTTTCCTCTTCCTGCTCATTATTAAAGTTTCTGTTCCTAATTCTTCCACACCCTGTAATCCCTTGAGCCTTAGCGGCTTTACTGCCTTGCATCAGGTGATACCGATTAAAAAAAGGATGAAGAGGCAACTTAAAGTGATGGTGATTCTACCAATGAATGCTAAAAAATATGGCAAGAACAACAGAGAGATCAGGAAGTTTTAAGGAGAATAGTAACTTATAAAGAAACTGCTTGGGACACATCGAACAAAGAAAGCTTAGCAAAAAAAAGTAGCAAGTAGTGTACTGAAAGAGTAAAGTTAAAGCAGAACAAGTTACACAAAATCCAAAATGGTGTAGATAAAGGGAGCAGGTGTTACTTAGAAAAGGCAAAAAATTTTGGAGAGTCATGATTATAAAAGAAAGCTTATCAAGATGATTTTGTCAGCTACTAAGAATCAGCCAAATCTTTGCCGAGTCTCCATATACCAAAAATGGAATATCCTAACAAATATCAGAGAATAATACTTGTGCTTAAACTGAAATGCTTAAACTGAAATGCTTAAACTGAAATGCTTAAACTGAAATGCTTAAACTGAAATGCTTAAACTGAAATGCTTAAACTGAAATGCTTAAACTGAAATGCTTAAACTGAAATGCTTAACCATTCTTTTGTTTTTTAAAAAAATTTCACTCCAAGCAAGGTGATAAAGCCATTAAGACAAGAGGGTCACTGGAATTGAAAGAAACTGAGGAGAAAGAATAAAAAAAAACAATATTCAAAAAGACAGATGATGACAATGTTGCATTTAAATTTAAAACAGAACAATGATGAAATGTAACAGCCAATCTAATACGGTGCTTAAATGTACCAAAGAGGAAAGCTCTCCAAAACACCTGCCATGAAAATATTTATAGAAAAAGCTCAGGGGAAAAAAGCCAAGATACCAGATCAGGGCCGATAATATTGCAGATTCTTGTTTTGGATTTTGTCAAGGATCTTTAGATACATAGCAAAAGCATCAAACTAAATATAGCAACGTGAGCTTCATTCTTTCCAGGAATTGTTATTCTGTAAAAAATTTAAGTGAGGCTCAACAAAAAGTGGTTGTTGGGAAATGACCACTGGCAAAGTGCCTAGGGTAGCTTTAGGATTATATGTGGAAAATATTTAACAGCATTTTACTTAATGCATAGACAGAGGGGCAAGTGGTGAAAAAAAAAAAAAAAAAAAAAAAAAAACATTTACAGCTGATTGAAGTGTGCTAACGTATCTATGAAAAGAAGATTGTAAACAAATGAAAATTTACCTTAGCATGTGTAGCTTCACTTTTTATTAAAGTGTCAATACTGCTCCGTAGTTTGGCCACTCGAAGGTCCCAGATATCTTTGATTAAAGTTTTCACTTCATCAGCTTTTGGAATATCCTCTTGGGCACTAAAAATAAAAAATACAAGGATATTTAAATCATAATTGTCAAATCTTGAAGGAGAAAAAAGAAAAGGAAAACAGGAAAGAGAGAAGGAGAAAGAGAAGGAAAAACAAACAAAAAGGTTCTAATTTTAACCACCTTTCCCAGAACAACTGTGTTTGCCGTTTTCTTGGGGGAAGGTGTTTCAAATAATTAGAACTTTTTTCTTTTTTGAAACTAATTTAACTTAAATTTTGGTACTCACAGATGTATGAAATTCCAGAAACATCTGAAGTTATATCCAATTCTGTTTTTGAATATTTCCAGCTATAGATGCAGTACTTTAAATTGACAAAGTTAAGAGCTTATAAACAAAAGAAATTTTCTAAGTGAGAGTAGTATATATTTTGAATATTTTGTGAGGTGTTTTCTTAGAGTGGCGATTTATTTTTCCCTTTTTTATTTTTAAAAACAAATTTCAATGTTCATACCTACAGTAATATTAAAAGTAACAATAAAAGCATGGTAACAGTAGCATAGATAAAAAGAAAAAGAAACTTACTGTTTAAGCAAAAGTTGAGCAATTTCAATGTAATGAGGACATGGCATCTTAGTAAAGAGTTTGCTGTCAATTTCTTCTTGTTTTTTCATCTGCAAATCCTCTGTACCAAGAGATATATTAAAGAATATTACAGCTCAGTCAAATTGGGGATCTTTGTAGAAAATGCTCTGAAAAGTAACAGAACCATAGCAAGAATTACACGACACTAATTAGTTAAGTATCAAAGTTGTTTCTGCTAAATAATTTCTTGGTCTCATGTTTCCCATGGACGTCAAGTGGAGTGACCATATCAAATCAATTGCTACATCTACTGCAAGGAAAGTTGTGACACTGTGTCGAGCCAGAAATTTTTTTCTTCTCAGATCCCATCTTGCACATTTATAAATCTACCATTCATCCATAGGCATTGAATATTGCTGCATTATCTAGTCTGGTGCTCTGGCTATATATCTCCAGATTCTTGACAAAATTACGGTCTGTAATGTTATCAGTTTTGACTTGGCATCTTGACTTCAGTCATTTTCCCACTCATGTGATGTAGCTTCCCTCTGTCTTTTCTATAAATATTTTTATGCCAGTTGTTCTAATGAGCTCTTCTCCTTGGTTCCTAGTCTGTGAATTTAAGTGTACTACTAGATTGGCTACTAGATATCATGGTTTTACTATTGAAATAATTAGATATAACCATTAAGTTCTATTCTAATAATTTCTTTTCTTGCACTTCTCACCTCTAGAAATCATCCAGTTTCTTGTTTCACTGCCAGCTACAATTTTCAAAAACTTAAATGCAATGAAAATTGCCACTTTGTCTTTCTGAATAGTGTTCTTTTTATTCTCCTCACTAAAGTTCTCTTATTCACTTTCAGTGTTGTAATTACCTTGCTTCAAGTGAAATGATTAAAAAGAAAAGGTTTTTGTACAGAGGTCAATAAGAGTTTGTTCATAAAAAAATACTTACCACTGTCAAATATTACCATATAAAACTCCCATCTTCACAATTATTTACATTTAATATTAGAATATGATGGCATTAAATTAATGTATAAAGACAAGCTTCAACTTATTAGAATTTATCTTCAATTTTTGAGGGATTTAAAAAATATCAAATTAAATACCAAAAGGACATATGTTATCAAATAAGTACAGCTAAAACTTTATTCTTCCATGCCAGCAATGGGAACATTCAAATCTTTTTTAAATTCTCCAAAATCTAAATAACTCAATATAAACACTCATTCAAAACTACTTTATAGCAAGAGATTCTCTGGTCATGGGGACATTGACTCTAAAAGATGTTTGCTCTTTGACAGATTAACGATGATTTCTTTACAAAAAAAAAAAAAAAAAAAAAAAAAAAAAAAAAAAAAATTCATGGCTACATACTTCGAATTTTTATCAAATTAATTTGTTTGCTACCAGTGGTTATTTTGAAGCAATATAATCAAAATATGCCATTACTAAACTATGTTAACATTTTTACTTGACTCCAAAACTACAGAGAAGCACAAAGGATACAATGGGACATTTAAAGCTAAAAAAAGATAATGTTTTGTTACAATCAAGCAAGCAAGAAATATTTTGCATTATGGTTCACTTTTGACTAGTTTCTCAATTTATATTGCTTTTTATCACAACTCCTACAACACCAGGACATGATAAGCAGCACACATTGGAAATATATAAATAAAAAAGCAAAATAAAAAAAAATGGTGCAAAAAAAAAAAAAAAAAAAAAAAAAAAAAAAAAAAAAAAAAAAGGTGCCTGTCAAAACAAAAACAAAGCAAAAAGCTAAGGAAAAAAGTGTCAAAAAAATATAAAAAAAAAAAAACTAAAATAATCAATAATAACAAACAAAATTTACATCCTCTTTGGTATTTTCAGATATTTTAGAAAACAAAATTGATAGACACTGTTTTCTCTGCTTTTCACTGGTATAACAGGATAATTTGCTGATTGTTTAAATCAGCAAATTGTCCTGTTGTCCCAGTGCACAAGTTAGAAGCCAGTTTTATCACTATTGGACTGTTAGAGCTAGGCCTATTTTCTTAACACTTAGTTTTTGTCCAACACACCTAACCTAGTAACAATTTGTGTTAATGTTACAGACTAAGGATGTCTTATCAATGGAATCTTTTGTGTGTGTGTGTGTGTGTGTGTGTGTGTCTATTGGGGGGATACAAATGTTGGCTACAAGTTTACATCAAGAAATGCTGAAGACACAGGGAAGCTTAGCTTTAAATTTCCAACATCTAATGGATCCAGATGCATAACCTGACTTCCTTCAACTATCAGATTCATTTTTCATTGCACATTGTAATAGAATAAATCAAAAGCAGTGGATGGGCAAGGGATTGGAGACTGCCTAACTAAATATTGTTTGAACCACCTGCATCAAACATATATATATATATATATATATATATATATATATGTGTGTGTGTGTGTGTGTGTGTGTGTGTGTGTATATAGTGAGCAATTTAGAACATTGCTTGTTAGTAAATCCCAAAAGTTTTGTCAGTATTGGATCACAAAGCCATTTTGGAGAGTGAAATAAAAAAAAAAAAAATATCCAGCAATAAATTTACTTTTGTCTAAGTATGACCACAGAATCATAGCAGAACTCACATCTTTCCTTAAACAAATGAATCTATTCAATTATACAGAAATATTTAATCAATTTAAATAAATTTATATCATTGAAAAGAAGTAAAATGAGAAAAATCTCAACTCATTTTTGTATTTCTGAGTATTGTAACTATTTACATTGTTTGGACTGCTGTTCTCATTTTATGTTGTCCCTGGTGACACATGGCCCAGTAGATAAGTGTCGGTTACTCGATCCAAAAATGACTTGACCCAAAGAGTTATGAGTTCAATACCTGGCCACAGCAGAGTCAACAAAAACTTGGAGATATCCAAAGGCATGGCACATAGAATTAGAACAATCTACCCCCGTGGACTAAAAGGGTTTGGTTCAAAATCCCAACAAATATTGCTTGAAGAAGGCTGGAGTGTACAACAGCCAAAACTTCAGGAATATGGCCATAAAGTTAAGGACTACAGTCCAAACAATGTAACCAGCAGTGAATCAACTTTCTTAGGAGCAGACAGCAATGGATTCGATATAACCTTTCCACTTCATGTGGAGGTTAGAATCAGCCATGCTGATGGGTGGCAGAAAGGGGTCACTCAGATGATTAATAGAGAGCATAAAAGAGATGTAATTCGCTTGATCACTGAAGGCTTGTATTTGAAAATAGAGCGTCTCTTTTGCCATGTCTACCTTTATATACATGTCATGTCACGACACAAGTCCCATAATCCATTAGGTCAGAAGGGCACCATATGTACTGCAGCTGTAGTAGCAGTGGTATGTCCAGGGCAAGACAGCCTGACAGAGTCCATTCCTTCTCAGGCTGGTTTTGATTTAAGAGTCATGCCTTTTTCAAGAGTATTGGTGTGAAGTGAATAGAACAGAATTAACCAGAAATTGAATTTCATCTTCAGAGCCAATGACCAATACACCACTGGTGCATCCAATAATACACATGCGCATACAAATATAATTCTACATATACAAGCCATAATGTTACTTACCAACATTCATCCAACTAGGAGGCAGAATACGGGCACGCCTTCTTTGTTTGAAATTAACAGCCAACCACAGTGGAACAGGTGTAGGCATTCCAGCTTCAAATGGACCAAACTCACCCTGAAAAGAAAGAAAGAAAAAAAAAAAAGGTACATTACATGTCTACCCAGGATTGGAAACCTTAAAGATTTAGCAACAATAAACATTTTAAATGTTCAAGCTAGAATTATTTTTAAAAGATCTGAATTTTTGAGGCAAGGAATTATCTGAGGATGTCAAATTTTCTCTTGTTTCCAGTTGACATATTCTTTAGTTTTGCTCATCAATGTGCCCGCATTTAAAGTTGTTAACCCCCCCACCCCCCCAAAAAAAAACAACAAGGCTGAGGGGAACTATGGTCAGATGCATTCAGTCTAGCAACAAAGATGAGTGTATTGATCAGAACAGCAAGGCATTTATTTTTTTATTCAACTGATGTTTTCTTTTTTATCTATGAATTAATGCAGTGACTTCTTGAGAAGTATAGAGTCGTTTCCTGTTGCCTTCTCCACAATTTTGAATTCAGTGTTGTCTCACTACATTTTCTTTAGAGGTACCTATTTTAACAAAACACAAAGGTAAGAATGTACTTTAAATTAGGTACTTCCACTGTAACTGCTGAAAAAAAAAAAACAAAAAAAAAAAACAAACACAGTTCTTGTAAAAATTCATTATTATTCAGTGATTCACTAATTTTTTTTTTTTTAAACAATAGTGTCCTTATTTAGAAAAGCAATTAAAAGCTCAATGTCATAATTTTATTGCATTTTACATTGCATCAGAGCAGATTTTCGGTAACTGGTGTTAAGCATGACAAAAAAAAAAAAAAAAAAAATTAATTTCCCAAGGAGTCCCGTTTTTGAAGAGGGTGAAATTTTAATTTCTTGAAATTTCATAAAATTAAGGGTGAAGTAACAGAAGTAAAAAAAAAAAAAAAAAAATTTAAATTTAAAAATCATTTGTGAATAAGTCCTGAAAATTTAATTAAAATCCGACAATTATTTGAATTTTGCAAGAATTTCCAAGTCAATGTTATTGTTATTTATTTACTGCAAAAAAAATATCCTCATTTTGGCCCACCCGTTGACGCAAGAAAAACAATTTTAAACCAAAATTTCGCACGTACTTGAAAGGAATAAAAAAATTTAATAAAATAATCAAAAAATACTTTGGTTTTTCCCCTTCTTAATAACAATTATAACAAAATATTTTAATGATAAAACTTTGTTTTTATCAAGTTTGGGTGTGTGTGTGTGTGTGTGTGTGGGGGGGTCTTTTTTCATTATGGTAAGTTCTGTTATGATAACTTATACTCTTTTTTTCAGCGAATTACTGGAGGTACGTACTTGAAGTGAACTTATTGCAAATTCTTGAAATAAACTAAAATAGCTACTTTTTAAAAATAGTTCTGTTTTACTTTTGCTATTTATTTATGTTCAATTGCAAACCAAATTAGCACACTTTTTTTTTTTTTTTTTTTTTACACAACCGTAGTATATTATATATATAAATAAAAAAAAAAAAAAAAAAAAAAAAAAAAGATTTTTATTACCAGTATTTTTTTAACAATTATAGAAGTCAAAGTGTCATACAGTCATCTGATATCATTTATTTCAGTTTAGAAGTTATGACATCTATCTAGAAAATTAAAATCACCGTTTTAAATTTTTTTATAGACATTCTGAATCTGAACTAAAATCAAAATTGTTATTTACTTGAAAGTTTGAAACAATTAATTTAAAACTAAAAGTAAAAAGCAATTTTTTTCTTACAATTGATTTAGGTTGGTGCAAAAATAATATCGGTTTTTGACGTTAAAATACGTCAAAAACCGACGTTATTTTTGCACCAACCTATTATTTCAGTTTATGAAACTAGAGAAATTATAACTTATAACATTTTAAAATCACTGCTTTATAAGAATAAAATTAAGATTACTGCTTTATAAAACTAAAAAAAGCTTGAGGTGGTTCTAAGATACCCCCAAAAAATGGATAATCCCAACTTGGTCGTGAGGAAATTTAATATGCGATTATCTTCGATACTTTCTCAGTGTTACGTTAGTGTTTCAGAGTATACAGTTAAACAATGTAAATTGTAAAAGTTACCGTTAAAAAGTACACAACTACGGTGTTTCACCATGTCAGAAAATATTTTTATATAAATAAACGAAATGCAAAGTTTTCAGTTATTTTTACAGTTTTGCTTTTAGTTTTTTAACACGAGAAATTTTGAAAATAGCAGCGAAAATATGAAGTTTACTGTTTGGAGAATCACTTTCTTCATTCAGTCAACCAATAAATAATTATTTTTCACCTGCTTAGCTTACTTAAAGCACATTTCTTCATCCATGTAAAACAAAGGACATGAATTCTTTCTAATATTTTATCAATTTCAATTCAACAGAAAATTAATCCCCAAACAAAATAATTTAATAACTTTTTTTTTTGATAATTTTTTCAAAAGTTAGTTAAAGTGTACAGTCTCTACCTGAATTAGATAAATCTTGGGGTATGTGAAATTCGGTTCGATTTCTACAAGTTCTTTCTCTGCAATGAACTCCACTTCGGCAGCAGACATTCTGCAATCAATTGAAGAAATCATATTGGAGGGTATAAATAAGAAACTTCAAATATCCATGACAAAAACGTAAGCAAAAAATAAAATGTTTAACTCTTCGGATGTTCTTTTTCGCGGTAAAATCTTGCGTCACATCCGGTACCGTTTTAGACAACAACAACCACGTGTTTGACTCGTTATTTGTTTATGTTTATCAAGATTAATTTTTTTTTTTTTTTTTTTTTTTTACTTAGTTTTTAATCTAATTACAAATAAATTCTTGATTTATGGAAGATTGAACTTTAAGAAATATAAACAATTTTCAGTTTAATAAATTTTATTACAGAGGCTCTTTATTCTACTGAGTACTCTTATTTCAAATGTATTGCTTGGAGATACATACTGAAAAGAAGAGTGAGCGAAGAAAGAAGAACGACTATTCAATTGTGAGTATACCTTTTACAACCGGTATTATTAGTAAAAAAATTGTTACATGTTCGACTTCCGATTCTGTGTCTATTATTTTATCACTTGTTACTTCGACTTCTAATCTAATTCGATAAAAGTCTAGGGGAAATAAAATAGGAGCCATAATTCGCAACTTAAATAAAATTTATTGGTTGCCCCACAAAAAGAGCATAGCGTGATAAAAACGGCCTTAATCTTGCTTGAATCTTGATGAAAATAATTTTTTATCGTCTAAATATTTATGTTACTAAGCGGAAGAACCATTAAGTATTTTATTATTTTTTTTTTGGTAAATTTTCATTTTAACACCCGAGCGTCATTCACAGCTAAACTATTTTCTTTCAGAAATTAGTACGCGCTTCCGTAAAGCGTTTTTTTTTTTTTTTGTATTTTTAATTTAAGAAGAAAGTTAACTTTCAGATATAATGTAAACATCGACAAATAAAAGAATAACAAAAGAAAAAAAAACACCTAATTTGAAAGTTAACTTTCTTCTTACAAAAAAATAAAAATAAAAAAATAAAAGAATAACAAAAAAAAAAACCCCACCTAGCCCTAATTTGAAAGTTAACTTTCTTCTCAAAAAAAAATTACTTTGTTATTCTTTTATTTGTCGATGTCTACTCTACAATATATTTGAAAGTTAACTTTCTTCTTAAATCAAGTACAAAAAAAAAAAAAAAAAAAAAAAATCGCTTTACGGAAGCGCGTACTAATTTCTACAAGGAATTACTGTGAAGGAAGTAAATAGGCCCAAATTGTATACGTCCACCAACAAAATTCAGCACAGAGTTACTTATCAATAAGCCGGTAATGGCTGACGAAAGACCAGGAAAAAGTCCGATTTCTTCGGGTTGTTAACATCCAAAAAATACGTTTCTTCAATATCTAATTGTTGATTTGAGTTCAGCATATACATTTGCACGGAAATAAGACTATTTTCGAAAAAATTGAAGGGATATTAGCGCTCGGGTGTTAAAATAAAAATTTACCTTTTTTTTTTACATTTTGTAATCCTTCGTAACATGTCCGAAATTTTAGTTAATTTTTTTGGTAAATTTCTATTTTGTTTCCCGAGCGCTAATATCCCTTCAAATTTTTCAAAAATTTATTTCCGTGCAAATGTACATGCTGAAATCGAATCAACAATTAGATTATGAAGAAACCTACCTTTTTGGATGTTAACGACCAGAAAAATATCGGCCTTCTTTTCGGCCTTTCGTCAGCCATTACCAGCTTATTGAGAAGTAATTCACTGCCGAAAGATTTTTGGCGGAGTCATAAAATTTGGGCCTATTTACTTCTATTACAGACTTTCCTTGCAGAAAATCACTACACACTACCGTAAAGAAATGTAAATTTTTTTTTTTTTTTGGTAAGTTTAGTTTTATTTATAACAAAAATAAATTAAATAATACAATAGAACCTTTTTTCCGTTTCGAATAGCGATGACAAATTAAAAGAACAAATTAAATAATAAAAATAAAGCATTTTTTATATTGTAAAATTGAAAAAAAAAAATTAATGCACAAACTTGGTAAAAAGGGTTGATTGTATTATTTCATTTGTTTTTAAATTGTCCCCTTTTCTACACAGAAAACCCCACCCCTGACCTTAACAACTAACCCTAAAGTTAATCTTTAGAGTTAGGTGTTAAGGTTAGTGTACTGTTGGCCCAACAGTCTGTTGGGGTTTTCTTTCTGCGCTCGGGAAACAAAATAGAAATTTACCATTTTTTTTTTTTTTTTTTTTTTTTTTTGAGTCAGCGATCGTTTATTGTTTGTTTTTATATTTTCAAAATTCATTTTTTTCGAAATATTCCCATACGTGAGGAGGATACTTGTTGGTTTCTTTTTCTTTAAGAAAACACTTTTTTTTCTAGATGAAGCCAGCTATTCTCTAGTGTAGTCTATTGTTTGACTGAGTATGATGAACTAAAAAGAAAGATTCACGTTTTAAACCAACAAAATTATTTTCATGGATTATAACTTTGTAATTGTACCTGAGATCATTTGTGTGTGTGTGTGTGTTTTTTAGCTCAATAAGCGGACCAACCATCACTAATGGTCATAGAACGTTGTTCAATACATCTTTGGATGACTGCTTCTGGGCTAGAGTGCTTAATCTTCGGCAACAAAAAGTAATAAAAATAATAAAATTAAATTCTTCCTGGCTTATCTTCCATCAATCAGCAATCTTGCATTGACTTTGTTTTGTTTGCTGATTGTTCCTTCGACAAAAAGTTCGTTGAGTTTGCGAAATGACTGTACAGTGCTGCTTTTCATCTTTTTTTCGAAGTGGTAAAGCTTCAAAGCATAATGACGAATGAATGTGAGTATGATTATCGACACGCATTTTTATAACCTGAAAATAAAATAATATTCTTTTTTTTTTTTTTAAATAAACAAAACAGCAATTTTTAATAACAAATAAAAAATAACTCGCCTACAAAAACACCTGATAATTATGCACCCAATATTTGAGTACACGGTTCGGCAATAGGTGAATATTAGTGGCTTTTATTTGTGTCGAGGCAAGTAAATGTTTATGTAAACATTTTTACTTGCCTCGGCATTAGGTAAATATGGACCGATACAGGGTGAGATTGATACATTATCGTCTATGAGGCAATAATGACATCTCATTTTAACAGATCTACAGGGTGCGATAGATAAATGGACGCAAAAAGGAAAATAACACTGACAGCTCATTTTATGCAGGGTTCAATGGATAAATTGTCGTCTAAGTGATGCAAAAATGAAAATAACACCGACATCTCATTTTAACAGATATACAGGACAGCAATATAACAATATTTATTATGCAAAAAATGGAACAATGCAACAATAAATGATTATTCCGTAGTTTATGATTATCGACACGCATTATTAACCGGAAAATAAAATAATATTTTTATTAAAAAAAAGTAGACAGAAAAGGTAAAAACAAAACAAAACAAAAAAAAAACGGCAATTTTTAATAACAAATAACTCACCTAGCTACAAAAATACCTGATAATTATGCACAACCCAATATTATGGCCGATTTTACTAAATTCATGTATAAGTGTCCTCCCCTTTTTTGACATTTGTAAATTTGTTAAATTCAACTCGAATTATGTCCTTTTTTAGTGACTAGGTATATATTATTGTTTAATAACATTTTATTTTCTACCTTTGTTAAAGTATTTCAAGTATTAGTTATACCAATTAAAAATGACGTTACTCATTCTTTTGTTATTTGTATTTATTTTCATGAAACTATATTATTTAATTTTTTTATATATATATAGTTTAATGTTATGTAGTGGATGGGTTAATTATGTGGTAATATTTGTTGAGAATAGGTTGCGTGTCAATTAACTATTTCCATTAACATCAAAATAAAATACAAAATTCAACTGGATTGTTTTAAAACGTAACAATTAGATTTATTTAGGTTGATTGTACAAGCATGCAATGAAAAGGCAGGACAGAGTCGTGTCCCTTTGATTTGGAAATATTTGTACCAGAGTTCATATTAAGAACAAGACATATTTAATTAGAAACTAATAAAACATTTATATACAATTCAAAACAATATACAAGCAGAATATTTGGTATATGTTATGTTGGCAAATGTGTAAGATGTTTTAGGTTTCAAATTGTCTTTCTTGTAATCGTTCGTTAATGTTGATATTAAAGTTGTTAATATTAAGTGCCTTTTAAACAGAAAGTTCTTAAGTAATTTACCTTTTACTGTAATATTTTTAAGGTCGTTCGCATATAAATGTTTACTATCTATTAAGATAGTGAATGCAATTCACTTTAGATAAGCAATATCTGAGAAATAATGTCCACAGAGTTGGTTGAGTTTGAATTGTGAGTGAGTCAGCGTTGATGTACTTTTGCGCGGCAAAATCTGGTTTCGAACGACGTGGAGTAAGTTGGCAATTTCTCTGTGGTGCTGTCACTGACTGCTTTGGTCAGTCGGTTTTTATCTTTAACGTCTGGTCAGCAATGACTAAGACGGGAGTCGGTGAAGGTTACATCTTGGCATTTGGTAACTACTACAATATTTATTTATACAAAAAGTATAAAATGTGGCACAAGGCCTAAAAGGGGGATGGGGAAGGACGGTCATCTTCTGTCTTAAATCTAAACTTAGCTAGTCTCAGACATGGACCCAAACACACCGACAATGTCCCAATCACCAAAACAACACATTCACTCCTACCTTTCTTACTACGTCCACCATAATACCTCAAATTCTCTATGAAGTCCTAACTAGTCCCCTTATGTACAAATATTGTTCGTGGGGGGAGGATCATAAAATAACAACTTTTAAAAGATCCCCAAATGAGTATTTACAATATGAGTTAAATATTTACAACAAAACTAAACAAAACTGTATTAGTAATAAAACCCCCCACAAACTATAAATGTGGCAGAAACATCAGTTAACCGGACGAAATCAATGCGGGACTATGAAAAAATGAAAAAAGCATTCATACCTCCAAGCATTCACACAGGCACACACACATTCATACACAACAACAAATACGAAAAATCACACACACGAAACGAAAGGCGCCCCGCATCCACCAGAAAACTGACGTCACTGACCACCTAACGAGGGAGGGGATGGGGAATTAAACAAGAAAAAAATAGGGACAGAAATAAAAGGGACCAATGCGCATGCATACCCTAGCTAAGTTAACCAGAAAACGGAAAAACTAAAGAATCAAAAAATATAAAGCCTTGTCTAACCTAATATCTGGGTGGGTTGCCTCTGTTCAACCCTGTTAGGACAAAATCCTGTACCTAACCGACATCCAAGTGCCACTCTAGGTCAGCCTCTTTCACTCTACACATTCGCGCAAGATTCACCCACCTTTTGCCAAATTCCGATGAGGTGAGCCGCCGCCTTTCCGTCCTAATCTTGACTTTAAGCTGATGCTTAAAGAACAAGATCAGTTGGGAAGAGGTGAACTTCTCGCCCTCATGGAATTCCTTCTGACGCGTCGTCCAAATCACGACTCTCATAATCCCTAGTAAGCAACAGAACACAGTGTTCAGCCTTCGTCAATTGCGGCACCACATTGCTACAAACAGAACTGGCTTCCAGGACAAAGAACTTTCCCTGCAGCATGCGAACCATGAGGCCTTCAACAAACCTGCACAACGGCACTACCGTCTTGCACTGAAAAAAGGCGTGACCAATGGTCTCGACTTCCCCAGTACAGCGACGACAGTTTGGATATTTCTCCAAGCCTGCTGAACAAAGTCTCTTGCCGACCCAGAGGGCCCCACGAATCATCAGCCAGGTGAGTGATGCCTCATCATTATTGAGACATTTCAATCCAGGCGCCCAAGGCCATATCGAGCTAGCCTCCTGCTTCGTAAGACCGAGCTCGTCGATCAGATCATCTTGAACGGACTCCCTAACTAACAATTGATACAATGCCTTACGAGACAACGCCTGGGCGTCGGAGAGGCCATCCGTCGTCCGTAAGAGGAGCTTCAAAGTACGACGACATTCGCGGTAGAAGGAGCACTCGGCACGAGGTGTACGGCCGGCCTCCTCCTCGCACGAGTGCACACTTCTCAGGGATGGGAAATGTTTTCGGACATCTTCTTTCCAAAAGGTGCCCACCTCATCCAATCCGCGACACATTCGGTCTAGAAAGGTAATGCGAAGCATATATTGACGAATATCATTGCTAGGCATACCCAGACCGCCCTCAGAGGGATGAAGGCAACAGATCTCGCGAGATACCAAAGGGTCCTTGTCTCTCCACAAGAAAGAGAACAAGGTCCGGACTAATGACATTAGTCTGGCATACGGGAGTGGAAGCACAGAGAGTCGGTAAAGGAGAATCGGATATATGTGTGAACACATACCTCCGCCCTTCCCTTCAGGGAAAGTCTCCTCCGAGACTACAGATTAACCGCGATCTCGGCCTTCCCTTGTACCTCCGACCAATTCATTTCCAACTGGAGATCAGGACCGAACCAGACGCCGAGTATCTTGATCTGCCCATCCGTCCAGAGGAAAGGTCCGGGAAGAGAAACTCCCTTCCACGCACCCAACCGCAAGCCCACAGACTTATCGCGGTTGATCTTGGCCCCTGTCACCATCTCATACCCACTGATCTCTTTGCTGACTTCGTCAATCTCGGCTCTGCTCGACACAAGAACCGAAACGTCGTCAGCATAGGCAGAATACCTGGCTGAGGTGAAAGCCCCAGGCAGGGAAATTCCGCGCAGGACCGGATTCGCCTTTAACTTGCGAAGGAATGGTTCCAACGCAAGAACGTAAAGCAGAGGCGAGAGCGGACAACCTTGACGAATGGAGCGAGACAATACGAAAGGCTTCGATCTTACCCCATTCACTTCCACCAGCACACCAGGGGTCGCATACAAAAGTCGGATCCAGGAGCGAAAGTCGGCTCCGAAACCGTGAATGACCAATGAATACTTGTTATATTGTATGAAAGTAGAATTTTACTTACCTAGATAGGAAGAGTGCATTTCCTAACAAGAGGTAAGGCTGGTTGTGTTGTGGAAGATTCCACAGTTATCTCCATTTATGTTTTAATATGAGCGTGTGCATGATTAAAAAAAGATACTTTTGTGTTTACTTGTGTTTACCCAGGCAGGGAAATTCCGCGCAGGACCGGATTCGCCTTTAACTTGCGAAGGAATGGTTCCAACGCAAGAACGTAAAGCAGAGGCGAGAGCGGACAACCTTGACGAATGGAGCGAGACAATACGAAAGGCTTCGATCTTACCCCATTCACTTCCACCAGCACACCAGGGGTCGCATACAAAAGTCGGATCCAGGAGCGAAAGTCGGCTCCGAAACCGGCCGCCGAAAGGTAACTACTACTCAAAAAGTTCACACGTGTTCGGTTTATATAATGGTCAAGTGGCTCCTTGCATATGAGCGGGATAACAGATTGGTCGCGTGCAGGCGGTTTGATTGGTCGGAACTGACCAATCAGCAAGCCAGATTGGAGGTGAATGACCAATGAATACTTGTTATATTGTATGAAAGTAGAATTTTACTTACCTAGATAGGAAGAGTGCATTTCCTAACAAGAGGTAAGGCTGGTTGTGTTGTGGAAGATTCCACAGTTATCTCCATTTATGTTTTAATATGAGCGTGTGCATGATTAAAAAAAGATACTTTTGTGTTTACTTCAGTTGAACCATATAATCTTTCCATAGTAGCTTGTCATCATGAGGCGGATCAAATGTTCAAGGGTAGTTTGAAGTGCACTTTGGTTGGTACTTCTTTTGACATGAGTAGTTTGAAGTGTACTTTCGTTGGCTCTTCTTTTGAGAAGTGTTTTTACTTTTTTTTCAACCAGAAATATTATTTGGGCCATGCTCCGTTGATGTTGTTTATATATCTTGCTGGATAATTTCTTTAAAGTATTGGTAAACTTCATCCGTGGCGATAAGTACAACGCAGTTAAGAAATTCTAATGTGTTGCATTTTCCAATGGATTGCATGTAAACAGTAATGTATTATCAAGGACAGCCTTAACACGTACTACCACTCCGAGTCAGAATGGACCAGGGAGTAATGACAAAGAGTGGCTCCACACTCGCCAAATCCCGCAAGTGGAACCTTCTTATTGGATTTGTAGTGGACCATTATGTTGACTATGGCTTTCCTTCGCAAAATCACATCGGCGATCACAATTATGTAGATGACCCGGGGGGGGGTGAAGATGTAAAGAAAACACATGCGTTTATATTTCCTGCTAGAAGGTCTAGCTACAATAGAATGTTGGACTTGGATTAAGTCCAACTGAAGATAAGGAAGACAAACAAACAAGACCGATATATCTGTATTAAACAAAACATTTACAAAGCACATAGACAGTTTACATTGTATTTGTGTGTGAACATTTGTGTGTGTGTGTGCATGTGAACGTTCGTATTTTAGTGAATGTTCTTAAGGGTTCGTATTGTGGTGAATGTTCGTACGTACGTGTATGTTGGTAATGTTCTTTAACGCCTGACCGCAAGGTCAAGACGATAAATTTCTGGGATACCATTTTGCAGCAAGAATAGAGAAGAAGGAGAGAAAGAGGCAAACTCGTGTTTGTTTTTATAGATAATGTAATCACGTGACAGGCTTAGAGCGCCTTGGCGGGAAACTTGACTTAGTCACGCGCTGGAAAAATATATTGTGCGTGGGTGGATTGTAACGCCCACTTGTATGTTTATTGACCAATTAGAAGCTGATGTTTCCTGGAAAATATTTACTAAGCTAAGAAGGCTCTTGGGATCTGATTCTCCCAAAAGTGCACAAAATCGACTACATGAAAATAGGGCGATTATAAAATTGTCGTACAGCTGCGATTTATAAATTGTCTATTACAAAGCAGTGTTGATTTATTATCCAATGAATGCTTGTTGTTGCATAATTTGAATTTGCGTAAGTAAATTATGTATGTATGTATATACATACATTATGTATGTGATGATGATGATCATTACAGATTTAGTTTAAAGTCTTAACCAGAACAGGATTGGTGTATGAATATATGCAGTTTAAAGTCTTTCTCAGGACAGGACTGATGAATTTCAGCTAGAATCCTTAGCTCGAAAGTACTGATGAACAGGGAAAAAACTGATAATACCGGTTGGGTTTTTCCACGATGAACGGTAAATTTTGCATTATTTCAAGTGATCCTTTGCATTTTGTGAATATGTAGTATTTTAAATTTAACACTTGTGTTCTGAAATAAATTGTTTTCTTACGTGCATATTAGCAATTGTTTTAAATCTTGTACCCATTCACTCCATATTCATACGTGAATGTTAGCACTTGTTTTAAATCTTGTACCTATTCTTAATTTCTTCTTCATAATTGAAGATTTGAATTGAAGGTTCAACCGTTATTCACTCCTAATTATCGTTATCACTAGCAGAGATAGAGTTTAATGTCTTCATCATGGACAAGATTGGCCCAGATAAGATTGGTCAGGGTGTGGCTGTAATTTAGTCATACTTAAGACCAAGTTGGCCAGTATTGGGATGGCCAATAAGTGGCCAGAAAGTGATCAAGAAATGGATACAGTTTAAAATGTTACCCAGGACAGGACTGAGGTATGAATGGATGTAGTTTAAAGTTTTACTCAGGACATGACTGAAGTATAAATGTTTTATATAGGAATAAAGTGTCGTTGCCGACACTTGCGTTTGAACATAGATCGCCAGTGAACAAACACAAGCGATCCCATTATCGAATTAAATAGACCACGTTGCCAAAGAAGAAACGCATATATGGGAGGTAGCGTGTGTCTGATTGATCGTCATTTCTAGTCTATCCTCTATTACTATACGGATCGCTATTCTCTACTGTATCCTCTATTACTATTTCTCTATTCAGATTACTATACGGGTTACTTTCGAGCGAGTATTATCGAGCAAGTGCTATTAGTTCGAGAGATATTCGAAGGCGTCTGCCACCAGTATTGTTCAACGGTGTACTATAGTTGTATCTGCGATTACAAAATCTCCACTACAAAAAGCATTACGAAAGTGGCAACGAGTATTCAGTGACGTCACAAAATTGGCTACGAGTGTTTGTTGACATCACAAAAAATGGATGCTGTTTAAAATCTTACCCAGGACTGAATTGGTGTAGTGATCATTAATTAGTTGCAGTTTAAAGTCTTATCCAGGATTGGAGTGGTCATAAGAGGCAATTATGAAATAGATGGATGGGTGCAGTTTACCCAAGACTAGACTAGACAGCAGTGACCATTAAGTAATGGATGCAATTTAAAGTCTTACCCAGGACTATGGTGTTCATAAGGGAAGTTTCAATGGAGACTTTTGTTGTATGTCATAAGTCTTATAAGATGCATTTCATCTAGCTATGCGCACGGAACGTACATTTCCACAGAAAAGTTCAGCCACCTTGCCAAATTTCAAGAATGGTCTGGCTTTTGCAGGATTTTTAATTAATACTATATCGTCTACTTGTATTTTATTAAAATCCATGTTATGTAGATCCTTGAAACTTTCTCTTAGACTCGAGAGATATTCTTCATTCCATAATTCTTTGAAGTTAGTGAACAATTTCTCTCTTTCAATGAGAGCATCTAATAAATGAGACTTGGAACTAGATTCAGCTTTAGGAGATCCACTGGAATCAGTTTTCAGAGAAATTTTTCCTTCAACATTAAGATGTAAAAAGGCATTGGGTGTTAATTGTAATAGTTCAGTATTAGGCATATTCCGATATGTTAGAGGTCTGGAGTTTATAGTTACTTGTTCATCAGATTTGAAGTTCGGTCTGTGAGAGATCCAATTATATTTTGTAAAGTCTGGAGGGGAGACTTCAATTCTTTCTATAATGCTTTTATTCTCTTGTTGGTGAAAAATAT
The DNA here is from genome assembly GCA_963932145.1 of Acanthosepion lycidas. Taxonomy (NCBI): domain Eukaryota; kingdom Metazoa; phylum Mollusca; class Cephalopoda; order Sepiida; family Sepiidae; genus Acanthosepion; species Acanthosepion lycidas. Next base: position 106,165,482 of record OZ010578.1, on the reverse strand, counting down.
CATTGTAAGCCATAGCCATTTTTTTTCTTTCTAAAGAATGCATAGTTTTATTAAACACTTTCAAAGCTACTTGATAATTAGATAGCACTGATTTGATCATGTCTTCGTGCCAGGGCAATTCCACAAAATATGAATTGTCTTTGAACTCTATATTGTTTTTTCGAATGTATCTACTTTGCTTCTGTCGTAATCACTGATACATTCATTTTCATTGAAGGATGATACGCATAAATCCACAGCAACCATTTTTTCTAAGTTCCGTTCAGCGTTAGATAATGTAGAGGTCGGTATGTTGAATTAACCTTTCGAATCTCTTTTTACCCAAATACCACAAAATATGAAAAATAATTTTTATAACAAACAAACAATATTCGTATTTAAGTGAGTCAATGATATAAAGGCATAATGAATAGGAGTTACTTCCCTTTGACTAGAATTAAAGTCATTACTAAGGAAAGATTTCTATCTGAGCTCAAAATGTTCACTGTGAGAGAGTTGAAAGAATTCTGTAAAGCTGAGAATGTGTTGATAAACTTTTAGCTTTAAAAGAGTTGAAGGGATGAATGTCCCTAAATGTTTGTAATTAAGTTTCTGTTGCTTATAGTTGAATATTCGTAATATGTTTATTCTTGTAATGTTCTGTAATTAAGTTTCCGTACGTATGTGTGCGTGTGTGAATGTTTTCATAGCGTCCGCCCGAAAGAGGTCGGAACGCGATTTCTTAAACAGCTACATTTTAGTAAGCGAAAGAAATCAAAAAGAGGAAGAAAAAACTTGTGTCACAGTTTTTATAATAAATGTAGTCACGTGATAGGCTCAGAAAGGGATAGACAGATTTTGGGCAGATTGTTTTTTCGTCATGTCAGGAACTAGGTCGATGTTATTCGGACGTAGTTGAGAACATGATTTTAATGTTAACTGACCAATGAGAATTGATAAAAATATCAAGGCTCCGTGATCCACGTTTTGCACAGAAATGCACAAAAAATGACATTGAAAAGAATGGCAATAGAATGCTAAAATAACTCGAAGGTATCTGTGAATGTTTTAGGGTAGATAAATTTTGGTTCCAATACAAATTTTACTTGTCGTTCGGGACACGAAGAATGTTCAGAAATTATAGTATTGTAGCTATGGTGAACGTTGGAAGCTTCGGGTTCTGCTAGAGTAACTTGATGTCTATATAGAAAATTTAGTCTGTTCCCGAGACGGGCAATTCCAATTGGCATTTTCCATGCCAAGCCACTCATGCATTTAACAATTTTGGTATCTTCCATATGTTGGAAAATGTATGTAGAGGATCGTGTGGGTTTGCGTGTTGTTAAATTAGGAACACGTGCGTTTATTTCCTGCTAGAAGAAGGTCCAACTACAAGAACATGGCGGACTCAAGTTGAGTCCAACCGAAGATGTAACGAAAACAAACAAAACCGATATATATATATATATATATTAAACAACAAATTTACAAGTGACAAAGACATCAACATTTGTGTTTGTTTGTGTGTGAACGTAAAGAGTTTGCATTTTGGTGAATGATCGTACGTACGTGTATGTGTGTTTCATGGCGTTTTCCCACAAGTGGGCAAAACGCAGATTTCTGCGAGAGATCACATTTTTAAATGTGTCCGCTGAAATGCAAAGTAAAAAGAGAACGAAGCAATAAATTGCCCAGTATTTATAATGTAGGGAGAGCGTGCCCTAGTGACAATTAGGAAATTAAAGAGGAATTAACTCCGACATGTTCAGTCCTAGAATTTTTTGAATGCTTATTTGATTACTATTACTATTATGAGAAAACGCTAATTTGTAATTTAATCTGGTCAAATTGATGACCACTTGTCTGAAATCATCGAAATTGGATTGAATATTAAACTTATCATCCAACAAAACGAGAATATGAAGTGATTTCCCTTTGCCAACATTTATTATCAAAACAACTTGATCTAATTTCTTATTGGAATCACTTGTATACGTTTTTACTTGGTGATCGACATGACTTAGACTCCAGTCAGGACATTTTAACTTTTTAAATATTCCTTTAGAGAATATGACTACTGGCTACCTCTGTTTAATAAGTAGTTTATAGAGACATTCTTAGGGCCCCAATATAATGTGACTTCCACGGTAGGCAGCATTAAATCCTTTTCTTCATTCAAATTGGCGCCTACATGAGTAAAAAGAGATATCTCCTTCTTACGATTAACACATAGTAGTGCCATATATCCCTTAGATGAACGTTGTTTACAGGAAAGGAATAATTTATTCTGAAGTCCAGGGCAATCTTCAGCCTGATGTCTGCTACTGAAGCATCTAATACATAATTTCAAATATTTGCATCTCCCAGCTCGGGTCTCATAGGTATCATAATAAGTACACCTCCCCATGGAGTGACCACGTGATACCCCAAATTTACATGGCTTCTCGTTAGAGCTAATAGCGAAATTCTGTAATTCCGCACCATTATTTTCCTTCTCATTGGAATTATTATTTTAATATCCTTTTCATATACACGGAAGGGCTTCTTATTCTTTGTTAATGTGTGCACGGCTTCATTATAATTCTCAAATACACCCCTTAAGGAAGGGTAACTATTACCTATCTTGTGAATGATTTCCTGCCATAAATTATGCTGTAGCTTATCAAATATGACGTGCCTTACAAGTTTGAATCCAGGGGAGTCTTCCTCAAAGAACCCATACGGTATGAGGTCAAATTAGCACTCACTTAGGTAACATAACAGTCACAAAATCGGGGTCGTATATAAGAGAAGTGATTATTATTTGTTTGAAGGTCTCATGAATTATCCGCACATCCAAAAATTCTTTCGTTAACAGAATTACAGCTACCTTGTAATTGTGTTCTAAGGTAAACTATGATATTGGCTATAGAGCGTAGCCAGCCAGATAGCTCTTCAAGAGGGCTAACTTCGCCATGTTATAATTAATAGAATTAGTGCAGTTGTTAAACTGTGCTATAAAATTATTAAATTCAAACTTAGAACGATTAACACCACTAAAACTAGCACACTGTGATTTGACAGTTGAGATCATTGAATGGCTGTTTAAAAAGGAAGCGGCTTCACTTCCGTGGAAAATACTCGTTTCTCGAACAGATTCCTCAATATTAACAAGCTGATTACTGACACTGCCTCGAAACCGAATTCGTTCCTTTGTTCAGTCACAAAACCACTTTCCTCTAAATACAGATTTGGCTTTGATACAAATCTCCTGGATTTTACGATTATAGGATACAAATCCTATATCATTCCAACAAATGACTAAAAAACACAAAGTAGATTTGCACACCCGCAAAATCGGATCAAAACGACTTTCGCAATGAGGTGTGAAATTAATTTTCTGACCAATGAAAGGAGGCGATTTGCTAAACTAAAAAAAAGATAACGAGCCAGTGTGAAAAAAAGTCAACAATAAATAGAGAGTTTCAAGTCAATCACCAGTCAGAAGGGCGCAGAGATCATAGAAGACTGACAGTAAATTCCATCACCGACTCAACCCGACACTAAGAGCCGAGAGTGGATTAGGAAAGGAAAACAACAACAACAACAACAAATTTACAACTGACTCCAAAACAATTCATAAGTACATTTTCCTTTTATCTTTTATTCCTCATTCACACTCTCTTTTTCAACTTAAATTGATCGCCCCTTTTTCCTTTCACCTATACAAAAACAAAAGAAACAGACATTACTCTGCTACTCTGTTGAAAGACAGCGAACACAGACATTTTTGTAAAAATCATATTTTTGCTTAAACGAACTAAAGCATTTTTTACCCTATTCACAAGATAATAAATATACAATGTTCTATTTTCTACAAACGTTCCTTATCGTGTTGTTTCTTCTTGAAATTTGCGTTGTATTTTGTGGGCAGGGTATCCCGTATTAAATTCTCCTTTAATCCGGGTACACTGAACCCCACACGATCCAAAGTACGAATTTCTCCCTGAAGATTTTTGATAATGGCTTCTTCCTCTTTTTCCCTTTAAGTTCTTATCTTACTCCAGTAATTTCAAACTTAATATCATTTTTTAAATTGTTCTTAGAGTCAGTGAGGGTCTTAATTCTTTTAAACTTCTTGAAATACAGAATGAATTATATTTTTATATATCTATTTTTTTTAATATTTTGAACTCCACTTGTCCGGATCTATTTCACTGACAGGCGAAGAAGGACAGAAATTTATATCTATATTGAACACCACATATCCATAATAACTTCTCTGAACGTTGAAGGCAAAAATTACGTTTTTTTTTTCTCATATATAAAAAAGACAATAAGGTAGCAGATATTTTCTCTCATATATAAAAAGGAGAGAAGACTAGGAGATATTTTCTCTCTCGATGTTTTTATGCTCAAATCTGTCTCGATTATTTTTTTAAATTCTCTGTCATCATGCCAACAAAATTGCTTTATGCGTTCGGCGAAATGCTCACATTTATATATAGCAAACGCTTGTTTTTTTTTTTTTTTTTTTTTTTTTTTTAGCGAAATTACGAATATGTTAAGCAAAATTGCTTACTTGCAAATACGTTTTTAGCAAAATGTGGGAAATTTAACGATTACCCAAACTGAGTCGTGGCTTGATGGACAAAAGTGAGACAATTAAACATTGTAATAACATACGTTATATAAGAAATACATTATACAACGTGAAGAGAATTAAAGGTTCATATAAAAAAAGTATTCTTTTAGCAGTTAAAAATCAAGGCATCGATACCCAAAACATGTGTCTGCTAGAAATAGAGGAACCACTTATCTATATTGGGATGTCCCCTGCCAATTATCCTTCAGGTTTGCCCGTGGCCAGAATCGCCTGTTTCTGGAGTAGGCTGAAAATACGTCTCTCTCGTTCATGGTCGTCTCGGCCTCTGTCTTTGCGCCTAAAATCTGTTTTGCGCCTAATTTTGAGTTATACCCATTATTATCAGATGAAAGGTGTCCGACCTATTATCAGCAGGAATTATCTACCAAAGGGAGACAACCTATATTTTTAATAAGTTTACAGTAACATAAAAACTTTAGGAGTTTAAAAATTTATGTCATAAATTAATTTTAAAATATTTCCCAAACTTTGTGAATTGAGGAAATCAATTTTCTTTCTTAAAAAGGACAAGGAATTAGAGTTAAACAGGTTTCATGATATGAGGTTTTGGAGTTCCGCAGAGTTTGTGATTTGAAGAACTCAACTCGATTGAAGTTCCACAATGTTTGTAATTTGAAGATCTCAATTTTCGACCTGAATAAGAGTTTTTGCCCAAATCGGAGTTTTTGCCCAAATCGGAGTTTTTGCCCAAATCGGAGTTTTGGCCCAAATCGGAGTTATAGCCCGAATCAGTGGCGTGGGGGTTAGGAGTTAAAACGAACAGTTGATTTACCTACGCCAAGATGATTAATGAAGGATGATAATGACGAAACTCACAAAACATGATAGAGAATTTATTTACGAATTTACACACTTGAAGTTGTGTTAATAGCACGTTTCAGGAAAACAAATCAGAAATTTTCGAAGTCCGTAGTTTCAACAAATTGTCATTAAGAGAAAATGTTCATACAACCAATTAAATGATCTGACACAAAAATAATATTAAAAAATTTTTTAAAACAAAAGTAAGAGAGTTCGTTGCTCACAGAAGGGATATGCGGTTGCATGCATTCAAAAGTAGACGAAGAGAAATACTTTGAAATACTTAGTTTTCTTAGATTGCTGAAGGAAAATTCTTTGAAGTGCCTCATGTTTGGTTAAAGGCGATAATATAATTGACGAAGAATTTGATACTGATGAAAACTTCGACGAGAGAAGCGGTGAACAGAAACACAATCTTTCACTTGACTTCAGACACTTTTAAGAATTTAATTTTTCTCCTCATTTTATATCAAAAAGAATTTCGCATAGGCTGGCTACTTTCTTTTCTTTCTTCTTGGCTCAACGGTTAATTTCTGTGGAAGCAAGGTTTTCATTAGTTCAAAAGTAATTTCATATAGGTTCGCGAATTTATTTCCTTTTCTTTTTAGTTCACCGGTCAATTTCTGTGAAGGTTTTCATTTGTCTAAAAAAATTTCACATAGACTCACGAATTCTTTCCCGTCTTTTCACTCAGTCCTCCGTATTTGAAGGGAGTGGGCAAAGGGAGTTATTATTTCGCACTCACTACAGATCCACAAAAATAAGTTGAAGCTCTTGGGTAGATCATGGCAAGACTTAAAAAAATAGAATAAATATATTTGAGATTTGCTTTTTTTTTTTTTAAAAAATATTATTAAATATTTATTAAAATCTAATTAAAATAAATATAATTTCATTTTAGACGCCATTTTTCGTTTTCTGCTACAAAAAACTTTTCAAATTTATAATTATATATGGAAAAATAAGCGCTCAGAATACGAGTCTTGGTAAGGCAATATAATTCAATATTTGTATGCGGAATTTGTTTTAAGCATTAAAATCAACGATATCCTTTTTATTTTTATTTTTATTATAAAGTTTCCAAATTTCTCCACCAAGTCGTAAAAATAAAAGCAAAAAACAACCACGAGTCAGCTTTTGTTCAAAATTAATTCCAAATCATTGTACTTTATTTATTTTTCTTGACTGTCTATTTTTTTTTCTCCAACACATTGCATTGTTTATTTCATGATGTATATCCCATAATTGCTGGAGTTAATTGCCACTTTTCTTTCATTTGTAGATACTTGGGAACAATGTCTGTCAAAAAATTGGCTTTACAATCGCTTCAGCTGCTGTTATTATTACATACACTAAAATACAATTGAATATACTCTAAAGTAAACAATCTATAATTTATTTTATTTTTACCATGAGCTTGCATTGTCATTCTGAAGATGTGAAATGATATTTTCTGACAGACAGGCACTTGACCAAATGAAATCATTTTTCGCGTAAATCTTCTTCACTCGTTCTTGACAAAAGAATAGAATAAAGCTTACTTTGTGATATTGCTCTGTTTTAGAGGTCGTAATAAATTTACAGTGATTACAATATGTCATCGATTATTTTGTTCAACTCAACAAGTCCTTTATGTATGTTGCCAAACTGTGTTCGACCACATTGCTATCGCCACAATTAACAGTAAGACAGTAAAATGGAAACTCACAATTTTCTTACACTTTAAATATTTTTTAACTATTGTTCTCATCTTAAATGTTATCGATGTTATAAAAAGTTAATATATTTCTTGTATCGTTTTTCCACATGAATTCAACCGAATTTGTGTTCTACAGAAACTGTTTTCAATTATCTGAAATTATAAACAGTGAATTCTTTGTACTAATTGTTATGGTCCAGGTTAGGACCAAAGAACAACACGAACACAACGAAGGTGTATTACACGAAATAATAATACAAGATGTGGAAGGTGTTAGTATGACTGTCAGTCTGGTTTGGAGTGAACTACTATCGACTCGACTCGATTCGGTATCTAGCCACCCCCCACGAGGGATGCATATGGCACAAGGGCTAGTTTAACGTGGGTTTCCCGAGCCCGTAGGCTCGGCCAAAAATGCCTGTAGAACCCGTATAAACGGGATCGGGTTGGTCCATCTCCCCGAACAAGACTCTGCCCTTCGACCGTCAAGCCGAGAAGCTCGGCTTGATTCGTCCCTCTCTCTTGAGAGGCGTAATATACATAGTGTTAGGAAAAGTTCATACTGTAGTTATAGGTAAGGACCCATGACACTAATGTATATTTTTGTGCAAAATAACTCCCTAAAAAGTAGGGATAGAATGGGAAAAGAGAACACGCCCTTCTCTTGTTCCTAAAGTTGAATAAGACGTAAAACAAACAAGACTTGACCGCTACGCGAAATTTAAAAGGAAAGACATTTATTACAGTACAAAAAATAAAACAAATACAAAATTTACATACAAAGCTTACACAAAAATTTCTTTTTGTGCACCTGAAACAAAAACTAAAGCAGTATAAAACTTCCAATATATGACAAAGACTACATCTTTTGGAAATTAAAAGAAAAATAAATTAAATGAAAAATCTTTGAGGAAACAAAAATTGCACAAGGCAGAAGATACAAAAGCACACCCACCTAATTTCTATAACTGAATGGGGACGTCTCAGCACGAAGGAGTGTTATGGTTTCAGCAGGTTTTGGTCACGAGGACTTCATGTGGGTCTTTACTGAAAAGTTCAACTTAACTGTTTGTTTTGTTCAAATTCTTCTCTGAAAGACGCTGAACAGAATTTTCTGTCCTGGGACTTGAATCTGCCTCCCGGTTGAGATTTAGCTGTTGGTTCTTCTTTCTGTCTCTGTGATGATTTGTGACCTCTTCCACTGGACTAATCCTCCGGCCTTGAAGTGTGGGCGCTTTTAGGCCTTCTAAAGTTATCTACACACCTGAGTCTTTCTTTATATGAGAATAAAAGAGGCTCACAGCGCCTTCAATCCGGGCATTTCCCAGGGCTTAAGACAACGTCTCTCATTGGTCAGTAAATACGAAAAAACATTTTCCATAAATTTGAAATGAATCTTTAACAATTTTGGCAGTTTTTAACCGCTGTGTCTAAAAAAATATACAAAAGTGTAACAATTTTTCCACAAACCGTCTGACTTTCTTAAATATTACACTTCTCTCAAAGAACGTGTGCAAAAAACACAACCTAGACGATTAAACATTTATTATTACACTTGTAGTGAGTCCCGATAAGAATAAAATATATAAACAAAAATAAAACGAATTCAAATTAAAATAAGGCATTTGCGCTTTCCTTTAAAACCATTATCTCTTTCTCTCTCTCTCTAAATTTCTCTTTCTATACTTCTCTCAACTAACGAAAAGGCAACCCTCAAATAAAAAAAGGAAGAAGAAAAGACTGAGCCTGTCGAAAACACTGGAAGTTTGCAGGAACAGAGCCTACTAATTTATAACTGAAAACTAACAAAAATCAAGGAGGCTCCACGCATAACTTCCATTATAAAAAAAAAATGAAAAAGAAAGGAACGCCGGAAAATGAAATAATTTTTGACAATCAAAAATTGATACAAAGTGTCTTTTGATGTTAGCCGAAACCAATGTTCGTGCCAGAATCTCGGAGCTGACACATCTGAGGTAAAAGAAGTGACGGCGGGAGTGACGACAAAAGACGCTACCGCAGAGAAATCAGCCATACGTGACGTGTGAAGAAGTAGTTAAGAGGTCATTTACTAATGATATTTCTGACCTGCTTATGGCCGAGAAAAACACAGTAGAGTGACACTGAACTATTTCTAATATTACTACTACCCCTAGTACGGTCTGACTACAAAACTACCGCTACCGAATCGAAACGGATATTTCTCCAGACCGCCACGAATAGCCATTTTATAAACGAACATTTTGATACACCAAATACCAAAGGACTCACTTTAAAGCAAATAAATAAAAATATATTATTTATTTTATACTCTTGAATCAGTTCATTTTATTCCAACGTTTCCAGTAAAGAAAATCCTACCAACATATCTACACACTAAAGACTAAGAGTAATAAAAAATATTCTTTTAATAAATGATCTCACGTCAATGTTTAATCTTCGTACCCACAAGAAAACGTTGTGTCAAAAGGACACTTATTCCCTTGACACCACTATTACTATTATAGAAGTTAACGTTGTGTGCTGGTGTAATGTAGGTATGTGCATGATCGCATGTAAGCAATTAATGAAGAACTATAAATAAACTTGGGTTTATACTACAGACCGTTTATTCAAATTTTGTATAGTGGAAACTCTAGAGAAACGAAGTCCCCAATATCTCCTGGGTATGTTTGTTTTATTTTTCTGGTCCAGAAGTTAGGGTAAGATTTAACATCGTTATAATGGTCGAGCTCAAATCAGCCTTGAACGACCAAAGAAAATTGATTTAGTTCATAGATGGAAGTTTTGGAAGACGCGTGCGAACGCTATACTTGGAAAGTGGAAAAGAGAGTTCAGTCATCATAAACAAACGTGCACTCATCAGAGGGAGAAAGAGGAAGGAAATGGTTGTCAAATTATTATTATTATTTCAGTCGAGTTCATTACATTCACTGGCGGGCAAACAGCCTTGGGAAAAGTATGAATCTATCTCAGTTATGGGTAAATAACTGGATCCTATAGCCTTGGATTGCAACTGGTGTAGGAGAAGGATAACTTTGAATTCAAAACTTGTGGAAAGTCGTTTGGGGACCTTATGGCATACCATGTACACCAATTCTCTCTAGTCGGCTCTTCTAAAAACTGTGGTTGTTTCTGCACAAGCCTTCACCCTTATAATCAAATCATGTGTGCGAGTAGTCTGATTGTTGGATTCTGAGAACAGGGTTTCTGTACCCTCTAAGTCGAAAACGAAAGTAGAATCCACTATAATAATAATAATAATAATAATAATAATAATAAACGTTATATTTCGTCGGTACACAATTTTGCGTAGACATCCCTGTTTTTCTAAACACTGAATTCAATATCTATTGTTACGAATGCAGATAGCCCATACACGCATACACGCATATATTGAGGTTAATCTCTGCTTGACAACAGAAGAGGTCACGTGGAAGTCTCGAGACATTTTGGGAAAGCAGGTCAAGAGGTTGACTGACCCAGTTACCCGTAGCAACAGACGTCTAGACAGAATCTAGACAGGGGACTGACGTAAGGTCATGAAGCAACAGGAATTGGAATTCGCACCAAAATGCAGGACACGAATTAGAAAATTACTTGGAAAGTTGATGTCATGTCTTTGAAGGAGCAAGACTCGAAATCGAAGCGCTGATAACTTATGAACGGAAAGATGAGACTTATTTTGGTAATGATGGAACTTGTCCGATTCATAAGCAACTCCGGATAAGAAATATAAGGATGTATATTTCTGTTCGTTAGCTCCAGATTGAAGAAGATAAATCGAGTTATTTATCACAGAAGACGCAAGGAAATTTGTACGCTGAGAATACAGCCTGTGTTTGAAGAAAGAAAAGAGAAACCAGAGAGAAGGAGAAAGTATATATATTTGTTGCAGCCGGACCGTGTTTGAAGCTGAACTGTGTAAAGAAGAAGAAAGAAAGAAAAGAGAAAACCAGAGGGAGGAAGAAAGTATATATCTCTGTTGCAGCCGGATCGTGTGTGAAATTGAATTTGTGTAAAGAAAAGGAAAGAAAGAAAAGAGGAAACGTGAGAGAGAAAAGAAAGGACAATGAGTAAGAGAGAGAACTGAATATAAAGATAAGTAACTATATATTTTGGACCCGTGTTAGAACGATACACATGCATCCATAAATTTTATGTTCTCACAAACACCTTTCCACATGTCAAAATAGTAATATATAAATCCTATCCCATCTCTTGTTTTTGGGTTATGCGTTGATTTCTGCATTCGTAGTTATTCATACTTATTTTTTTTCTTATCCGTTCGGGTTCAGTCGAATCCACTTGGATTTGGGCATATTTTGGTATCCCAACATAAGTCTTGAGGTTCTGGTCGTCGGATGCTTTACTCATGCTTATATTTTTCTTTTATTGTAATATCTTGTTTATATGTATATATTAAAATTCTTATACCAAAATTTATTACGTCTTATCGTTCATCCTTGAATTGTGGATCAGTATTTGTGTTGAAACCGAAGCGAACCTGGGAAAAGATTACTTTTTGATTATCCCAATCGAACAGTTCTTTGAAATATTTTGGTTTACTAATTGTCCATTTGTCATGGTCTGGGAGAGATAGCCCGTATCTCTCCATAGACGTGATAATGTATATATCTCCTGGTCGGCGTATGATTGCATTATAAATTATTCGTTTAGTAGGGCATATGACACTATTCATCTAGAGATCGAAAGTTTGAATAAAAAAAGGTGGCGCCAACACAAATAAGATTTTCAATCTCGAGGCCAGTAGATATTAATTTCACCATTTAGAAAACAGAAATGTCTAATTAAACACGTATACCCACTAAATATATAACGTTTATACTAATAAGAAATAATATAAAATTAAAAAATCCATTAATTACACACACATACAACACATATACAGTATAACCAGGATATAGGAGAAAACCAGGATATAAGAGAAACCCGGATATAAGAGATATTTTCTCTGGTCCCATATTAGAGCCTGTGTTAATGTATATAAATTAGTCCAAACCCGGATATAAGAGAAACCCGGATATAAGAGACTTATTCTCCGGTCCCGACAACTCTCTTATATCCGGGTTACACTGTATATATGTTTCATGAAAGACGACGGGCAAAGTACTATGATTAAGCTTTTTAAACTGTTCGAATGTTCTATATATCCGAGCGCTTTCGGCTATTCTTGGAGCCATTTTCGAGGATGTTTTTTGCATTTTAATTTTAACAGAATGTGTAGATTTTTCTACATGCATCTGGAGTGACATGAATTTTTTCTTTTGGTGTAGAGATAGAGGTACCTTTCGATGAGGGTGTAATTTGGGGTTTATTCGGATGCAGTATTTTCCTTGGAACTTTCCTACCCTTCTTCGATATCTTTGTACTTTGATAGAATTTTACTTCCGTTCAGGCCTTCTTTAGATGTATGGGCTGATCGGGTTGGGGGCCAGACTGGCACTCATAATTTGATGAGTCCTAAGTCAATGCTACGCCTCAAACCTAGTATAGCAGATGAGTTAGTTTCGACAATGTGATAATCAACATCAATTGCTTTGTTTTTGTACTTACTTCGCAGACAACAACATCCTAATGTTTTTATTGGTTGACCTCCATAGACTGATAGCCTAGCATTGCTGTGAGTGATGCGTGTTTTTCCATTCGGGCATAAAGTGTCGTTCACTCGTTTCGGTAATATATTTTTACCGGAGAGCCTGTGTTAATTTTGAATTTCATGGCTCTCGTTTCGGGGCCAGTTTTTATCTGTGGGGCGCAGAATGCTTAATCATTCTTGATCGTCTTTTATGCGAGGTGATATACAGAGAATTGTTCGTCCACGTCATCGCTGTCTTCGTTCTGGCGGGTCTCGCTTCATTCCTGGAGCTTCAGCAGGTGTACTGACCTACATACTTTCGCGAAGTGGTTGTATCTCATACAATTTGAATTTGAGCATTGTTTTCCTCTCGCGGGGCAGGACGAACATCCACCATGCAAGTATCCACAGCGAATGCAAAACGGTTATGTCCCTTCGTAGTTTGAGGTGTTTTCCTTTTCGTCCTAGTGGCTCCTGGTAATGTCGCTGATTTCGTTTCTTTTTTTGTGTGCCATTGTCTGATACTGCGTCAACTTCATTTTCCATCATCTTGAGTTGCTGCTGTTTGTATTCGTGTGTTCGGACGATTTTGTATCACTTTGTCCAAAGTCAGTTCCCTAGCTTCGTTGAGGAGTCTCTCGCGGGCCTTGTTTGAGTTAATGTCAAAGACGAGCTGGTCTCTATCTTATCCGGGTTCTGATACTCGCAGTCCTTCACTAACCTTTTTATCCTCGTTACGTACTGTTCTATAGTATCTGTGCATTGTACCATATATTTTCTATCATATAAATATGGGGTTCAGTTTAGGCTGCGTATTTACTGTAGTGAAGCATTTGAAGTGAGGGCTGAGTCTATCTTGTAGAATCAGATTCCTACATTTTTTTTAAAATCTCAAATTTTGTGCAAATTAAACAAATAGAGGCTCCCAATCAAGTATAACAACTGACGCATTCTGAGTGGTTGAAAAGTATTAATTAGGTGTCGTCAACTACGTCCGAAGGTAGTAACCCAAATTTTGACCTCTAGTTGATGCCACAAAATGTAAACATGTTCACGATCCCCTCCACTTGACCAAGAGAACTAATAAAAACGAAACTTCGACGCGACTTGGTCAGTGGGCCCTTAAAATATTCAACTTGATCACTTGACTTCATTGGAAATTAACACAGCAAAGAAGACGAAACAAATTCTTCAACACGAAAACGAACCTTGTCAACCAATTCCATGCTTAACGTCAATTACTAAAATTAACATAAATCCAGCTTGCGAAAGAACGCTCATTCCCACAAAATATTCTATTCCACAACAAGCATCCCCGGTAGAAGAGCGACGACTCTGTAAAAATCAGTGAGTCAAGCAAGAACAATACTCTTTTTTCTATTTAATACAAAAAAAACCAAAAAACTGTTTAATTTTCCCATGACAACAAATATTCTTAACTACACCTTCTCATTTTCGTACAATCAGTTCAGCAACTTAAATTCTTTCAGTATCACACGCCAAAGAACTCTAAAGTGTTTTAACAACTTTAGCACAATATGTATTTGTTGTGTTTATAAAAAAATATTTATTGTTGAACAATTTCTTCTACTTGATTATTTCTCTTGCTGTTGTCTTTGTTACATTTGATATACAGTGTAACCAGGATATAAGAGACCCGGATATTAGAGAAACCCGGATATAAGCGAGATTTTCTCTGGTCCCAAACTTACCTAAACAAAATAGACCAAACCCGGATATAAGAGAAACCCCTGATATAAGAGACTTCTTCTCCAGTCCGGACAACTCTCTTATATCCGGGTTACACTGTAGTAAAAATAGTAGGGGTCAGTTTTATTTGTATTTAACCAATAGAGATTGGCTAATCCACTATAATCTCTTTTTGTCTAGTGTTATATCAAACTACGAGACATAGGGAGCTCTTCAATCTTAGAAAGATCGAAAGGACAATGACTTGTAAAATTATCTTCATAAAAATCAGTTTTTTACACAATGCCAGATAGACCAACTTGAATTTGTTGGGCAAAGTCGGCTTGTCAGACGATGACTATGTGGAATTTTCCACAACACAACCAGCCTTACCTCTTTTTAGGAAATGCACTCTTCCTATCTGATACGATATGCGTGATTGATGAAGTTTTACGTGAAGTTTTACGTGAAGTTTTACGTGAACTACATTTTACTTTCGCCTACATAGACGATGTTTTGATCGCTAGCAAGAACGCAGCGGAACACGAGGATCACGTAGAACAGGTTTTCCAGCGTTTAAAGTACTTTGGACTGAAAATCAATCCTGAAAAGTGTGTATTTGCAGTTTCTAAATTTACATTTCTCGGTCATGAAGTTGACGAGAACGGAATAACACCAATCCCTGAAAAGATTAATGCAATTAAAAATTTTCCACAACCAACAACTCTCCGTCAGTTACGCAGATTTCTCGGTTTGATTAACTATTACAGACAATTTATTCCAAAATGTTCTCAAATTCTAATTCCCTTGACGAACTTATTGCGGAGCCAACAAAAAAAAGAATGCAAAAATTACCTTAAGTGGTGATACTTTGACAGCATTTACAAACGCAAAGGAAGCTCTTGTGAATTTTACTAAATTATCATACATCTCTAGCGACGAAGAAGCTGTTTTAACTCTGACTACAGACGCTTCAGCAGACTCTATAGGAGCTGTTCTACATCAAGAATATGGTGATTTTAAAAGACCACTTTCCTTCTTTTCAATTAAATTAAATTCCGCACAACGGAAATACAGTACTTTCTCCCGCGAATTACTCGCGATCTATTTATCAATCCGTCATTTCCGACACCTGTTGGAAGGTCGGAATTTCGTAGTCTACACAGACCACAAGCCACTAATCTACGCTTTGCATTCTAGAATGGACAAATACAACCCACGAGATATAAGGCAGCTAGATTACATATCTCAATATACGTCTGATATCCGTCACATTCACGGAGAAGATAATACTGTTGCAGGCACCTTGTCTAGATCAACTTTAAACTCTGTTCGTTCACAATCCTTGGACTTGGAGTGTTTAGCCAGGAAACAAAAGAACGATGTAACACTTGAGAAAGTAAAGCAGGACACGTCACTACGAATTGAGCAATGACCTCTTCCTTTCCCTTGTATTGTGATGTCAGTACCGGTCATGCACGACCCTATGTCCCACCTTCAATGCGCAAACAGATATTTGAACATTTTCACTCCTTTTCTCACCCTGGACGCAAAGCTACTACAAAACTGATAGGGAGTGATTCGTTTGGCCAAATATGTCCGCCAACATTAAACACTGGACACAATGTTGTACTAAGTGCCAAAAAACAAAAGTTCAGCGGCACACGAAATCACCTCCGGGACATTTCGCAGCACCAGATGGTCGTTTCAAACACATACACGTCGACTTAGTCGGTCCTCTAACTGAAATCGATGGTTGTCAGTATCTATTAACCATTATCGATCGTTTTACATGTTGGCTAGTGGTTTTTCCACTCAAATCAATCACCGCAGATGTAATTTCTCAAGCGATTCTACGCGAGTGGATTTCTATATTTGGATGCCCTTCTGTCATCACCACTGACCGAGGCACTCAGTTTCAATCTGTTCTTTTTACGGAATTCACAAACTTGCTAGATCCCAAACATGTGTCGTCTACTGCCTATCATCCATGTGCCAACGGATTAGTCGAACGATTTCATAGGCAGCTTAAGGTTGCACTTACAGCTACTGAAGACTCTCAAACATGGATTGAAAGATTACCACTGGTAATGCTTCCACTCCGTAACGTAGTAAAAGAAGATCTACATTGTACCACAGCCGAACTAGTTTTCGGGAGTTCGCTTACACTCCCTGGCCAATTCATTGAAAAAGATATCCCGACTCGGCCAACAACGTATTTTATTCAGGACTTGAAGTGACGCATTTCCGATCTTTCGTTTACTCATACTCGCACACAAGACAAGGAGATTTTTATTCCAAAAACTTTGGAAAATTGTGAATACATATTTTTGTTCGCAGAGATGCAGTAAAAAAATCACTTACGCCAGCATATTCTGGCCGATACAGAGTAGTCTACCGTTGCCCAAAATATTTCACAGTTCTTGTCAATAACAGAGAAACTAAAGTTAGTATTGACAGATTGAAGCCAGCATTTCTGGATGTACCGACACAACCTTTCTCCAGTTCAACTCGAAATCTTACCCCTCAACAGACACAAACACAGCCCAAGGAAGTTACTACAAGAGCTGGGAGGCACGTTCATTGGCCTACCAAGTTAAAAAAATATTATACATATTAGAAAAAATTTTTTTGGAATATTTTACAATCTGCCGGAGATGTATTATAAGCTCAACCAAATTTAGACACATGTTCCTTTCAGCCACAAGGACAGTACCTTTTTACATATTAAAAGTTTTAATTTCCTGCAACTTTTAATCTTGGGGGGTATTGTGGAATCTTCCACAACACAACCAGCCATACCTCTTTTTAGGAAATGCACTCTTCCTATCTGATAAGCAAAATTCTACTTTCATACAATATAACAAGTATTCATTGGTCATTCATCTCCAATCTGGCTTGCTGATTGGTCAGTTCCGACCAATCAAACCGCCTGCACGCGACCAATCTGTTTTCCCGCTCATGTGCTGGGAGCCACTTGACCAGTATAAAAGCAAAAACACGTGTGAACTTTTTAGAGAAAGAATTAGTAATTTTCATTCATCTCTCTCTCGCACGTCTCAAGATGTAACCTTCGCCAACTTCCGTCTTAGTCATTTCTGACAAGACGTTTTTAAGACAATTACCAACATTCGTGAACTCTGAAATCACTCCTGAACTTTTATCAACTTTAGAACTCACAATTCCAAACTTTATTCTTCTGAATTACAAGTTCAATATTACAGTAAAAGGTAAATTACTTCTTAAGAACTTTCTGTTTAAAAGACACTTAATATTAACAACTTTAATATCAACATTAACGAACGATTACAAGAAAGACATTCTGAAACCTAAAACATCATACATATTTGCCAACATAACATATACCAAATATTCTGCTTGTACATTGTTTTGAACGTTTTATTAGTTTCTAATTAGATATGTCTTGTTCGTAATATGAACTCTGGTACAAATATTTCCAAATCAAAGGGACACGACTCTGTCCTACCTTTTCTTTGCATGTTGTACATCAACCTAAATAAATCTAATTGTTACGTTTTAAAATAATTCAGATGAATTTTGTATTTTATTTTAATGTTAGTGGAAATAGTTAATTGACACGCAACTTATTCTCAACAAATATTACCACATAATTAACCCATCCACTACAACTATTTCCCTTCAAACATGTGTTCAAATAGAGTAGTGAGGACCTGTTGATATTTTACGAAGTTTAGCTTAGTGTAGCATGTAGAATCAGACTTCTACATTTGTTTAAAAACCCATTACAAGTGCCTCAGAGCGAAACCTATCTCAAATCAATCCAAGTAGCCATTAAAATCGGCTCCAGGCGCGAAGTACTGGTTGGCTAATAAACAAAAAAAAATAAAAAATAAAAATAAATCATAATTTCGTACGTTCTGAACTACGTATATATCATGTTGGTTTCAGTGTGTATTCTAAGCAGATACAAATTTGCGCCAAATATCTTGGAGCCTCACACGTGACTTGAAACACCAATAAATACGAAACATCATTCGACTTCGACAGTGAGTCTTACGAATTTTCTTAGCTCGACACACGAATCCATATCACATATTTTACGAGGTTTAAAGTTAACTTTATTTAACATTTCCACAGTTTGCGAAGTACACTCACTCAACTACATAAGCTCAATAGGAAACATCAAGTGACACACTCAATCAAAGGGAGACAACTTCATATACAGAATAGTAACTCGAGTACAATATTACAAAATTCAACACCAAAAACAAACTGTTTAATTTTGGTACAAACACAGAAATGCCTTATCAAACTTACCCATTTTTATACACACAATTTCTTAACTCTTAGTCTTTCACATAATATCTTCGTAAACACTTCATTCTACACAAGAAAAAACTTTGAAGCAATTTGTATCTTCCATTGGTTATACAAAATATTTATCATTGAACCAAAGTATTTATTATTTCATATCGTTATTTTTCTTATTGTTTGCTTGCTTTTTGTTACACTTGCGAAATTAAAAAAGTAGTGAGTTAATCGCATTTCCATCAAACCTTTTTACCGATCGGTAAACCCGTCTTCTTGGTAGCATTAACCCCTCTACAAGCATGATAAAAAGATCATCTAGTAATGATCTGTGTTAACAGCTGTATAAACATCATTCTATAAGACTGTTTAGGATTGGGTTTCTGATTCCTTCTAAAAAGTCTTACTTCAACTCTATACTCCTCATCGCTGCGCCCGAACTCTGGAAATTTATTCATTAATTAATAAATCTTGACCACTTCCAGTGTAGAGTTATCTGCTATCTTTTTTGCATAGCCCTACAACTTCACTTCTTGTCTGTTCTTACGCTAATACAACATCACACAGTAACCCTCTACCTTGAGTGTCTCTTAGGGCTTGTATTAGGTGAACATTAGTAAAAAAAATCTAGGGCATAAAGGAAACTTATACTTAACATCAGGAAGAGACAGTTGTTGTCTCTAGAACACATAATGAGGATAGAGGGTTTGGAAAATCTGATACTCACAGGGGAGATTGAAGGCAAGATAGACAGAGGAAAACAGCGCATCACGTATTTTTAGTGAACTTGAGTAAATGGATGTTGGAATAGGATTTAGGAGAAATAATAGGGAGACAAAATTAAGAGCTACATGGCACATGAAATTACGGAGGGGACACGTCACATAAAGAAAAAGAATGTTGAACATGTTTTTTAGGTAGTAGTAGTAGTCGTCGTAGTACTTATCACGGGGGTTGGCCAGTTATTGTCCTTAGAGTGACTTCCCCTTTTCTCACAAACTGAATAACCGGTCGGTCGAGGAAGCATGGCAGTCGTTATTCGATTCAGACACCTGCTCGGGTTAGAACCGGAGATTGCAATGGTCAGATATCTTCATTCGTCCGCCTCTTACTGTTGGAGGTCACACTGCCGTCAGGTAAAGCGTACATGTATTTCTACCCGGAACAGCTCTCAAATTTCGATCTCGGTAGGTTTGGGTATTTTTAGGTCTGTTTATTGATGGTTTATTGGATTGGTCTCTCTCTCTTTCCTCCGACCTGGATTTCATTGCAGTGGCTGTAAAAGTGTAAAAATGAATAGATGACCACACCCTTTTGATTAGTTGAATAAAAAATAAAAAAAAAATAAGCGAAATGGTTTTATAGGAATAGAAAAGGCTAAACAAGACGTAAATACCCGATCGTTAAAAAAATATTCTTTTTTTTGTGTTTGAATTGTAAATTGTTTTACTTTTAAAAATTACTAAGGTCTTAAGTTAAGTAGCTTTTTTAACAATGAAAGAGCATTTTTTTCGTTTGTGTGAGTTTGTACTTTTTAAAAATTAACCGAAAGAGCACTTTGTTAACTTGACTAAAATTTAAAAAAAAAATATTAGCAAACACATCATCATTTTATTTATTTTTATTCAATAAATCGATTTTCTAACGAAAATATAAAGGCAGTTTTAAGATTCAAACGGGGGAGGGCAACAAATTAATTATTCTAGATTTTTTTATCTTTAAAAAGAATTTCCTCCGTAGACGGGATTCATCAAACATTAAAAAAAAAATCTTTTGACAACTATCTTTTACAATGATTTAAAAACTGTAAAACATCGGTCTGGAAAATTTTAAAATAAATATTAAAAAAAAAAGAACACAGGCACATTTAAATAATTTTTCCCATTTTTGTCAGTACATTGAAGTTCAGTATATAAAAAGTCATTTTATTTTTATTCATCCGTTACTTCCTTTTACGTTTTATCTCCATGAAAACATCGGAGTCTGATGTTTTTCTTAATTCACCAAACTCATTTTCAACGCTTCATTTAGTAATTCGCCAACTGGGCTGTGCTTGTGGAATAGCAACATTTTATTTAGAAATGTTACATGTTTGAGAAAAACAAACTGTGAACACAAAGTTTTTCAATAAAACAACACATTTTCTGTTTTAGTGTTGTTGCTATGTTTTTTTTTTATTGCATAACGTCTTCCCACCACTTAACTTCCAGAATGAAAATCGATAAAAAAAAATGCAATGATTTATCAGTGAAAACCTTACTTCATTTATTCTTTTCTTTGAATGTGCTTTGAAAATGTATCAGCCTTCTTCTTGTGAATCATCCGGTTTTAAATGAAGTAGTAACTTTTTTTTTTCTTTTTCCATGTATTTAAATTTTTTTTTAAAACTTGTAGAATTGAGCGCAAGTACTTTCTCAGCAAGATTTCTAACGCTTCATTTTTCTTTGCTATAATTTCGGAAAATAATTTCCCTTTCTAAACAAGTCTTCGTCATTGAAAAAAAAATGGTATAAGTTTGGTTTTTGGTGAATACATTCACAGAATTTTAATTTTTTTTTTATTCATTTGCAATGTCAAACAAAAAACAATCGGATGTTATTTTTAATTTTTTTTTACCAAATGAAATTTCGACTGACGTTTTACGGTTTTGATAAGTTTGTATAGATTGGTTTACTTTTTTTACTTACACAAAAAAAATTCCGTGTCATACACAGATTTTTTTTGTTTAATTGTAAAGAAAAAAAGAAAAGGGAAATACTTTCTTTCGGTGACTTTGTTAATATTTTTTTAGCGCTTTCAAAAAAAAAAAACAAAAAACTACGACTTAAAAATAAAATCTAAAACTTCGATGTAATTTTCTGCAAACAATTAAAAAACCTAAAAAAAATATGTTCAGGGTCATAGCAAGGCTAGACATAACAATAAGTTATTGTGTCATTTCCAAGGTCAAAGGATATTAGCTAAAAAAAAACTTAATCCACTGATAATAAATATTGAACGTCTCCTGAAAAGTCGATAGTTCGACCACCGCAACCAGTTATCAATCAAATATTGGTTTGCAAAGAGCTTCTTAGTCAAACAATAAGAAAAGAGAATGTTATTGTTATTAAAAAGAAAAGATCCAGTTGGGATGTATTGTATATATTCAATTCAATTGTAACTAAAATTAAAATATATAATTTAAATTATGAAATTAATTAAAATTTAAAAAAAACAAAAAAAAAAACAAACTTTTTTGTTCTAATCAATCGTGTATGAAATTTGTCCAGAAATAAATAGTTATTATTACATTTGTAAAAAAAAATCTTTGGATTCGACTACGATTTACCGGGCACACTGAAGAAAGCAATAGCGATAACCAGCAACACCTTTTTTATTTTTCTATTTTACCAAAACAATTAAATTGTCGTCAGGTTTTTCCCCTGTCCCTATATCTCTCTCTCTCTCTCTCTCCTTCTTCTTCTTACAGGAAATTCAATTCAATTTCCTAACTTTGACAAGTGAATTAAATTTCCTAAAACAACAACGACAAAAAATTAATATTCTTAACTTGAATAATAATAATAAAAAAACATTATGATACTGGAAATATATGGAAACATAGACATTCATTGACCGAGAAGTCAGTGCTACTTTCAGATTAAATTTATAAAATCTTTCTCTTAAAATAAATTTTCAGGAAAATAGCTTTCTCAAGTCCACTGCTATTAACTTTTTCCAGTATTTGTGTGTGTAGGTGGGGGGAAGTTCCGTCTGAACCTTTTTGTTTGAAATAGTGTGAAACTTCAAGATTTTGTTTTGATTAAGTCATTATTTTCTCTGAGTTACATGGGATATTCATTTTAGTTGTCTGTTGTTACTGTTGTTGAAAGCCTTAAGTGATGTGGTTCCTGTTATTTGGCATAGTTCTTTGTGATTCTGTAGCGCCAAACCATGAGGTCCAAAAAAGGATGGTCTTCTTCACTAAGACATGTAGGCTTCATTCGCTTGAAACCACCTTTAACCATCGATCTTAGAAAGCAGTTGTATACAGTTGAGAGTTTAGATATTTCTGAATGAGTTTGGTACCATGCATGGAATCCATATAAAAGTCTTGATCTGATGAGGTTATTTAAGAACATGATTTTGGTCTTTAGGTTAATATTTTGATTTTGTAACAGTTTGTGGTGTTGAGTGAAGCTGTTTCTAGCACAGCTTATTTTATGTTCAATTTCCTTTTCTCTAATACTAAATTTGTTACAACTGATCCATATACCAGTATTTAGTATTTACTAATCTACATCCTAAATTTTTATGATGGATTCAAAATGGGTACTGTCACTGCATTCATTCCAATACCTGATCATAATTTCTGTTTTAGAAAAGTTTATCTTGAGTTCTATTTTTTGGGACATTTGGTAGAGGATTTAAAAAAAAATTTTTTTATTCAAAACATTATCATCCTAATTATGAATTCTTATGTCATCAACATAATTTCCCCCATCATCAGTACATTGGCTTTGGGAGGGAAAACAGGATAGCTGTCTTCTCTTAGATTCATTTAGCATGTGGTATGGAATGCTTAAATGATGAGTGCCCATCTCTTCACATCTGTGCTTGTATATGTGCTTGCTATAGTATATATATTGAATTTGGGGAGAAGATAAGTTATTTTCATAAATTCAATGTCAGTATCAAGTGATACTTTATTATTTAGTTTTTTAAATAGCTTTTTTAACTTCTTCATCACTAGGTTCATTATTGTTTATGTTTGGAGGCAGACTTTTTAATAATCAGATGCATGTTCTTTTTCTCTAGGTATCTTTAGTGTGGTCAGGACTGAAATGTGACTCAGTGTTTTTTGAGACCAAGACATTTCTTCTGTGTTGGTTTTTATTGTATAGTGCTATTTTGATTTTTCAGTTTTCTCCACATTTCAACACATTGTCTATGCTTTTTGTCTTTATTAATTTGATTTCCAATTTTCTGATGATATCCGTTTCTCAGAGCATTAATTAGTTTTTTAATTTCTTTGTTAATTGGTTAGTATTCTCACTTCCATTTTTTTCTACTTTTGTTTGTTTCTTTCTTGTATCAATCTTTTCAACTTGGGATTTTCATCCCATGAAAGTATTTTTTATGACTATGTATTCTTGCTATGGTTTCATGTGCTTTAGCTAACAAGTATACAATTATATTATTTGATTCCTCTGTGTTGTTTTGGTCAAGATTTAGGGACATCAATTTGAACTCCAGTTTATGACAGAATTCTACTCTTATGCTTTTATTATTAAGGACTTGGATGTTATGCCTTGATGACTTTCATGGGCAGAACTGAGCTATATTGTTGGGTGGTGTTGGCAGTTTAGTTACATGTAGTCTGTGATCTGATTCAAAGTAGGAGTTGTATATTCTAACATCTGTCACAAACTACCTAAACCAATTTTTTTTTCCATAATTATCCACCTTCACATAGAAAAATTTTCCATCACCCACCTGTATAGTAAATATTCAAAAACATTAAAATTGTTTGGTAAAAGTTTGTTATTGGTTCATAAACTGACTTTATGATGTAGTAAAAAGTACCAAAGAGAGGTAACAAATAACACTGACTTACGCAGCAGCTGCATAAGTACCCACTACAGTGTGCCCCACAAAAAAATAGAAAATTTTAAATTTACTATATGATGAAAAAAAATAACTATATATTTTACCATATGAATGAACTAAAAAAATATCTAACATTTAAATTTTTTTAACCATTTGTTGTTTCAACATGCTGCAGTTATCAAATTTTCAATGCTAGGTGATAGATCTCTTTAAGAAAGAACATCCAACTTGGAAATTGAAAAAAATGCCAAGAAATTTTGCCAGAAATTTTTAGTTTGAACACCACAGATTTGTATTTTTGTTCTTTTTTTTTTAAGCTACTAAATTTCTATCCTTTGCTTTTTTTTCCAATAACTGTAACAAAAATTCCAACAATTAAATAAATTGTACCAAATTCCTGTTTTTTTTTGTGGGGGGATGGAGGCACACTGTACCTTATTAAAGAACAAATGAAAGCAAACTTGACCATTGAAAACTATATATATATATATATATATATATATATATATATATATATATATATATATATATATAAAACTATAAATTTAGTTTTATGCTTAGGGTTAGTGTTACAAGTGTTGACAAAAAAATTAAACAATTTTTGTTCAGCATTATAAAATTAATATACACTACTTGTAACTAATTCAAAAAATTCAGCAAATATTTTTTTCCTGTATTTGATCTTCTTTTATCTGATTTATATCTGAAAAAAAAAACCTTATTTCATCTGAAGAACTATGTTAATGACCCTTCTCAAAACTATAGAAAATACCAAAATATTTGTTGTTTGTCGGGATATTTATATCTTATCTAGGAATGTGACATAGTTATTTTCATTTAGCCCTCTGTTTTTTTTTTTTTTTTTTTTTTTATACAGGTTCTTTGCATATCTCGTTTGAATATTTTTGGGGTGGGTGTAACATATCTTGAAATACATTTTTAATACTAAAAATCCTATATTGCCTACTGGTGGGTGATATCACTCGGGTTGGGAAAACCTGGCTTAAATCAAGAATTTAAGATACTGAAGTCAATAATCTTTTTGTTTATATTATCAGAGCTATGTCATGTGATCTGATGTTTCATGTTCTGGCTGAGCCATGTGTTTAGGATGGAATTTCTTTTAGAATAACAAAAATTTGACAAAAGTTCCTCATTACTGTTTGAGGCTTCTGTTTCAAAGGATGATGTCTTCTTACCATCAAAGGAACATTGGCATTCAAAAATACACAAAGTAGCATTAAAATCTTCATTTATGCTTCAGATTAAATCTTAATTTGGAGTACATAAAGTTTTAACTTAGCATAAGTTTAATAAACTCTGAGGAAAATTGATTAAATCCTTTTGTTAAAATATTCAAAGAAAATTTAGTAAGCATGTGATAAGTTACTAACTGCATTTCCTAAACGTGCATGTATGTTTTAATTGAGCCAATAATTTTATTAATTCCGTGTCTGGAACAATTAATTTTGAGAAACCACTTTTAATTTACATGCAAACGGTATTATTTTTTATTTGTATTTAAAATGTCAGAGTTATGATGTTCTTTAAATTCTTAAAAATTTGCAAGTTATGATGCTGCATACTAATTTTCCGTTTTTACAATATGTCATAAATATCAGTGTTGAAAGTGAGAATGGCATGCCAAGTTCAAATTCCAGCCACACCAATACCCATCAGGCAGTCTTGAGCAATTGCTTCTCCCGGTGCCTCTACAATCCTAATGGATTATGGGATTAGTAAAATGCCTTGACGATTATATGGTAACACTACATTTCAAATATTAGTTCTCATTTTGAATTTCATTTTTTAATATCTTAAATTTCCACCTAGGATTGATATTATCTTCTGAAATAGGAAAAGTATAATTTTGGAAATTTTAAATTTTTATTTAGCTTTGAAAGGTTTCACTTATGACACCTGATGCCATTGTAAACCTACAACATAATCCTTATTCATGCTTTCCACTGACCGGCTAGTGATTATCCCACATTGTAGTCCTGGGTATGATGATAACCTACATCCATCAACAAGGTCTCTGATTGGAAGATTGGAGGTTTTGGGGAGCATAGAACCACCTATTAATTGCTGTTGTTCCCAGAGCCACTCAGACCTGGGGTGGTTGTATCTGTTAGGGTCCCAGCTATGGGCAAAAAAACAAAAAAAAATTATGAAAGTAGGAAAATACATTTTTATAGTAAAAATACCAGCAATATATTTTATCTGTAGTTGAAGACCTACAATAGCATTCAAAATATTTAGATTTTGGCATTAAATTAGCAATACAGGCTGACATGATGCTGAACAAAATCACCCAAACCACCGATATGTTGGTTGGTTGTTTTGTTTTATGGCATATCAACCTCAGTGGGTCATTTAATGCCAAAAAAGCGATAGTTTGGTAAAAAAGGGGTGTATGTATACATATATATTTGAACCATTTTTTAATTACTCCTATTTTTCAATATAATCCAACTTCTTTTTGGAAATTTACAATCTTGGATGGTTTTATTTTTGTAAAAAGTTTTTTTTTAAATTACTCACTAGGTTTGGTTTGCTCCACGGCACATCAACCCCAATGGGTCATTTAATGCCGACAAAATTTTTATTGTTGGTAATATTTTGTTTTGTCAAAAATCTATTTCTGGTAATAATTTTTTCAAAAAAAGTATTGCTGGTAATATTTTTTTTTTCATAAAAAATGTACAGCTGGTAATTTTTTTTTTTTTTTTTTTTTTTTTTTCATAAAAAATGTACAGCTGGTAATTCTTTCTCCAAAAATGCACTGCTGGTAATATTTTTTTTTTTTTTTTTTTTTTTTTTCAAAAATGTGTTACTGGTAATATATTTTTCTTCAAAAATTTATTGCTGATAATAATTTTTTTACAAAGTATTTCTGGTATTAAAACCTATTTTTACACTTTCATAGTGTTTTTACCTCAATTTCAGGGTTAACTATTTACCCATAGCTGAGACCCTAACAGGTGCTACCACCCCAGGTCAGAGTGGACATGGGAACACCAGCAATTAAGAGGTGGCTCCACGCTCCTCAAAACTTCCTGATCAGAGGTCTTGCTGTTGGATGTAGCTTATTGTCTTACCCAGGATTCAACAACCAATATGAAAGAACACTTTCATGACATTAAGCTATATAATATCCTACAATTTCCTAAATCAAACAGGATTCCAAATTACAACTTCAACAAAACTACAGCATAAAACACATATATCATGCCTCTAGTAATTATGTTCACACAAACATGTATATGCACAAAATCTGAGTATTATCTACCATGTATTCAGTTATGAAAGCAGAATGACATATATATTTTTATTACTTCAAAATTCCCAAGAAAATTAAATCACTACCCCACATTGCATTTTGATTTTCAATATTGTCAGTGTTCAATAAAAGCTGCAAAAGAACACTTTGCAAGCTCACAAGGTAACAAAAAAATGCCATGTCAAAAAATAACAACATGAACCCTGTTTCATATATTATATGTAGGTGTTTTATTCATTGCTTCATCTGCTCATCTAGGTGTGTGGGTAGGTGATACTTGGGACAACTTCTGCTATGTCAGCTCTTCCTCCCTACCAACTCTTTGCCAATCTACTCATTCTGATGTGGTAGTGGCAATACAAAACGAAGGCTTCAGAACTGCAGCATGGACATGTCTGTCTCTCACCAAGGATCAGAACTCTCCCCAGTCCCAAACATGACTGTTAATATAGATTAGGACCTGGATATAACCTATTTCCAGTTTTGTTGCCACTTGATCCCCAAAAATGCCTTTACTTCCCATTCTCCCTCAGCTAAAGTGGGCACCGCTTACAGAAGACTAAACTTGATAAAGGACCTATCAGCTGGTCCGTCAAATAGAAACACTTGAGATCGAGATAAAACTGTCTCTTCCCTTTCTGTGTGGCTGTTCATAGTATTAAACTATTTAAGGAAAAAAATGACTATTGTCATGTTTAAATGTGTTGTATCATTGAGGTGAATGATAGCCAGAGAAGAATGAGTGTTTAATATGTTTATTCAGCACCAGTATCCAGTACCAAAAAACAAGGAACAATAAGTTACAAAACAATTAACAAGACAACTTACAAGGAAAAGAGGAGAGTCAAATGCTGTATAGCCAAATGAAGTAAGATCAGTCCAAATATTAATCAGCTTAGTATCAACTTGTTGAAGTCCTTAATCATAAGCCAGGTCATCTGGTAGAGTGCTGAAGAGGTGCTAGCTACTCTACAACAAAATGTAACAACCTGAAGTTATCAAAGCAAATAAGTACAGATTTTTATTTTTATTTAAAAAAAAAAAAATTGTTCAACTAATATAAGGGCCAGGAGTCACTCAAGTTAGAGGGTCACTAAAGTAAGTTGTAAAGGTGTACAGGGAAGGAGCAATAAGTACATGTTATAAGGATATGTAGGATAGATTAAGATTGTAGTGATTGGGGAAGCATCCTCTTAGGAGTTTGTTCTATAATGCAACAGTTCTGGGGAGAAGTTGTCTGAATGGGACTTCCTCCTCACTAATGGAATATGAAGAGAATGAGGATGATTTGTCTCTGTGTACATGGCTTGGCAGGTTATAGTTGGGAAGGTACGAACTGGTGGAAAATCAAAAAAAAATAGGCAAATATAACAATTATTATAGGATAGAGGTAATTTTTGGCACTATTATTCTTTTGGACATCCAAATATTGATTTAAACACAAATCGTGTGAAAGCTGTGTGGCAAATCAAAAAGCAATGAATGGACCAACAAATTGTGGTATGATGGATAATTATGTTGCAGAGTTTATGTGGAATCAAAAATTCAAAGACTCAAAATTCTATCAGTCTTTGTATCAAATCCTGTCTAATAATATTGATTCTTGAATTCGTGTTAAATTGAAAAGAAATTCATTGATGTTTTTCTTGAATGAAAATGTAAGTTTCCAGATGTTCAATTTAAATGTCATAATGTAAATTTTAATGCTTGGAAAGTAAATACAAGATATTTTGTATCCTGAGTATGATGATAAACTACATCCGGCTGCAAGGCCTCTGATTAGAAGGTTTTGAGAACAATCTACCCCTATGGACTAATTAAAGAGTTAAGTTTGAAATTCCAACATCTATCACCTGAAGAAGGCCAGAGTGTAAGATGGCTGAACTCTCGATAATGTGGCAATAAAGATGGGGACAACAGTCTGAATGATGTAAATAATGTAAATAGTTAAAGATTTAATCATTAACTATTCTCCATATCCACACAATCCTTATTACTTCCTTCCTATGATTATATTCATATCATGCATATTGAGTTTCTCTTGGGCCATGTATATTGTGAGCACTATTAAAAAAGAAAAGAATACAAACTTGAAACTATAAATCAGAGGTCTTAGTTCTTTGATGCAAGCACTGATCAACCACAAAAATGGAAGCTGTGCGGCAAAGATGCAAATAAAGAAATGATGAACCAACAAATTGTTATATAATGGATGATATGGTAAACTATATTGAGATTATGTGGAATCAAAGATTTTTATAATTTTTGGCATCAAATAGCCACAGATTTATATCCTGTTTAATGTTTTTGGTTCTTGAATTTGTATTAAACTGAAAAGAAATTCATTGAGGTTGATTTTTCTTGATTAAAAATATAAGTTTCCAGATGTTCAATTGTTCTAACCTAGGCAAGGTTACTGAATAGAATAATCACAAAAGTTGGTAATGAATGATAATACTTAGGACAAGAACAACACATATAAGATTTGCCAGTGGCATGTGGCAGAAGTAGTTAACTGCTGGAAGTGAGTCAAGTGAATTCCACAATGAATCTCCAACTGCAAGATATCTACCAACCATCCTATGTGTCAGATGTAGCACAAGACCGAATTTAATGTGGGGTATCCGAGCCCATAGCCTCGGTCAAAAATTCCTCTAAAGCGGGGTTGGGTAGCTGTTTTCCAAGACGAGAATCTGCCCTTCGACAGCTTCCTCTGGGGATCCGCTTTGCTTGGAGACAGAGAGTTTGACCAGTACAGCTGGAGATGAATCTCCAACTGCAGGCTAATATACATTATTTACTACTGTATTTATGTGAATGGGGACATACTCATTATTGTCTGTAGGTATGCTACGACATCAATGTACATTTTTATGTGCAGGATATAGTATAGATATGTAGAAAGTAGATATGTGCTTAATTGCCAAAGACAAAAAGAAAACTTTCCTTTGCTGATGTGTCCTCAGATGGACTTTATCAAGGCAAATGCACCAAATGTGTTGGTCTAGTCCTGGGTATGATGATAAACTACTGTAGTTTGAAGGAAGAAGAAAAAAATGGAATGTCACTGACCTTGTGGTGGGGGAGATGAAGAAGCAACAACAGGTGATTTCTTTTAGAGAAAGATATTGCAGAAGGCGAATTATGGGGAAGAAGAAAAGCTATAGAGCTCAACTGAAAATAGGAGTCAGCAATTTTGTTCATTTCATACGAGAAAGGTTGCAAGAAAGGAAGGAGATTTAAGAGTAAGGAAAGATGAAAGAGATTCTGGGAGAGGGCTTTTTTTTAATTTTTATTTTTTTAACAACTACATCAGGCAGCAAGGCCACTGATCAGGTGATTGGATGTTTTTAGGAGCATGGAACCACCTTTTAATTGTTGTTGTTACCAGGTCCATTCTGACCTGGGGTAGTAGCACCTGTTAGGGTCCCAGCTATGGGCAAATAGTGAACCCCAAAACAAAAACAAAACTCTATGAACTTATAAAAATATATTTTATAGTAAAAAATGACCAGCAATATATTTTAACTATAGTTGAAGCCATGCAATTGCGTTAAAAATATTTAGATTTCGACATTAAACAACCCATAGAGGTGTTGATATGCCGCTAAACAAAATCAACCAAGCAACCAACATGAAAGAACTCTTTCATAACATTAATCCATATAATATCCTACAATTTATTAAAGAAATCAAACTATTCAAAAATATAACTTCGAGAAAACTACAACATAGATTACACATACCACTGCCTCTAGTAATTATGTCCACATAGACATGTATATGCAAGAAAAGTTGAATATCATCTACCATGTATTCAATTGTGAAAGCAGAAAAACATAACATATTTTAATTACTTCAAAGGACCCAAAATAATTAAATTTCAGCATTAAATAACTCATAAGGAGTTGTTGATATGCCATTAAACAAACAAAATAAAAATGTGTTGGTAAAGAAATGTTTTCCTTTTGTTTTTATTCGTCTTTTTACAGATCTATTTTTAGTCATATCTGAATTTTTACATATATGTATGTATTCTTAAAAATTTGCTATACTTACAGGGGATGAATTCTTAGTATTGGGGATAGTGTTTATAAATACAGACAGGGTGGACATAGGAGTCATTACTGCATGGTGACTGACAGTTTCACAGCTCAGTGTAATATATATATATATATATATATATATATAAAACGGGTGTAACAGCAAAATTGTCCAAATTGTATAACAGTGTGGGGCAACTGTCTATCCCACAAAATGTTTAATATCTAAAAAAAAACCAAAAAAAAACCCCAAAACTCCACTAAACTGAGTTTCGTTTTTCCAGGTTTTCAGATAAGATGTTTAGCCATCTTGACACCATTTGTCGTAAGAATCGCTGAAAAACCCTTTGAGTTATTCAGCTAGTAAGAGAACAGGTTAAAATCATTTTTTGTCAGCTCCTCTATGTCTTCCCAACTGAGCAATGGTGAAAGGAAAAAGATCATTCAGGCTTTAAGTAATGGTGACAACATTCATACTCTGGCTTCCATCTTCAAGAGTCCATTAAGAGAATGGTGGATAAGTTTAAAAAAGAAGGAAAACTGGATCAGGAGGTCACAATAGTAAGAGGGATCATCATTTTTTACTCAGAGCTAAATACATTCTTATTGTTCAAAGTAGAGCCCAATAGTGTTATAAAAACCTCAGAGAATTGCAGTAAGATATGTTTAATCATTTCTAAGATACAATTCAAAACTTAATCTAACAATTGGACAATTTTGCTGTTACATCCTGTGTGTGTGTGTGTGTGTATATATATATATATATATATATCACATCGAGATGTAAAATATAGAAAAGCTCTGATTCTTTATTAGGTGTGCTAGCAAGAAAATGAACGAGGTAGATACTTTGTCAAATTAAATGTTAACAAATATTATCAAAATGAATACGTGCTGTTACCTCTATTATAAAAATCCTACTTTTGGAGGGAGATAACTGTGGTTTCATTAAATACTATTTATGGAGTAATTTCCCTTATTTGCAACACTTTCAGATAAAGACAAATTTCAACCGACAGAAGTAGTCTGCTCAATCAATGAATGCCGAATGTTTCCGTATAGAGAAAGGGCTAATATTATTATTAACATTTATAAATAAAAATTGACATGGTATCGAGTTAATGCACGATGTTGGCGGCCATTAAACTAGTTACAGTTAAATAGTTTAAAATAGAATCTTAAAAGCCAACATTGTTGAAAATTTTGAACAATTTTTGGAAGTGCTCCCAGAACATTTTTTACTAACATTAACAATATATAGCTTATTAAGAAATTAATATAAGGTTTTCAAGCTTAATTTTCTATATAATCTGTTTATCTATTTACTTCAGCATTTTCCATATTGCAATGGTCATTTAAAAAATCTCTCAAAATCATTCCAAGAAATAAAGAACCTTTATTTTCTATTGATGTTTTTTAAAAAATAAATAATAAAATATAACTCCTGTATGCCATTGCAATTCCTTTGAAACCCATTACTGTGCATATATATATATATAAAGAAATATAGTCTTAAGGTGTGCTATATTTATGGAATAAAGTGCTCAATATCAGAGATAGAGTGTGTGTAAATATAAAAGTGAACATAGAAGTCAACACTTAGAGGCGACAGTCTGTTTCATGCTATATGTGGCCTGATGATTGGATATAGCATGAAACAGACTGTCGCCTCTAAGTGTTGACTTCTATGTTCACTTATATATATATATGACTTCACACATTATGAAATGGACAAAGTCTGACAATTATTTTAAGACATTTTTATGTTTATGCTTATACGTTCTTTTTATAGATACAAATATTTAAGTAAATGCTCTCTTTATAATAAACAGTATTAAACAACATTTACCAGCCTGAATGTCTGAGAAATTTTCACGGAAAATATTCATCCTGCGACAAGATTTAAACCTGTATCCTATAAGGATGCGCGTTCAGTTAGCAAGGTCGAATTTACTGTATTTGAACTTCAATCTTGTGAAGTTATTTGTCTTCCAAAACTTTTGAATTGTTGTCATACAATTGTAAAAATTAATTAAAAATTTAAAAGAAATAAAGTTTAAATGCATTTGCCTGTTAAATATGACTTAATAAAATACAATATTGTGCTAAAATAACTTTGGTCACACTTGTGTATATGTGTGTATGTATGTATGTATACACACACACATAAATAAACAGTACTGATTACTATACTGACACTGTTTATATATGCTCAATTTTTATATATCGAGTACTCTTCTATCGTAATTATAGCCAATGTATTGTTTAAAATTTGCTATATTAATGGGGAAGCATGGCCTGTTTCAAAGATAGATTCTCTGTAGATATAAAATGTGTGATCATAGAAATCAATGTCACATGATAACAGGCAGATTCCTAGATTAATCACTCATCAGGTCATTATTCTAGAAAACAACTGTCATAGTATGATTACATAATTTTAACCAATCACAGAAATTGCTTGTTTTTTCTTTTTACATTTTTTTTTTTTTTTTTTAAATATATGATCTTTTAATCAATTACCTGCAGAAGAAAGTTGTATTATTTGCAGTTTAAGGAAAAAAAACCCCAAAATAACAGAAATTCCTGGTTAAATGAAGTTTTATTTTGTAACTTTTTGTCTTTTGTAAAGATTGTTTTTGAATCTTCGTCTACGCAGTTTTCCACTTTTTAAAGACTTACAGCCATACCACATTGAAACACCAAAGTTAAGCAACATTAAACTTGGTTGGTACCTATATGTGTGACACTTGGGAATACCAGGTGCTGTAAGTGGATGTGCAGGTGGTGTAATGGATATTGGCTCATAATTGGAAATCGAAGAGACAAGTTCCAATTCCAGTCATGTTTGTTATATTCACTTATATGCAAAATACTCTTGGGAAAGGAATGAATCCACCTGCTCCCTCCCCAGCTATGTGTTAATTAGGATGACTTGTTTCTGTAAATCATTATTATCTCACCAAAATTATTACAATCTAAAAAAAATTCTTGTTTTAAAATAACTTCTAAATGGTTGATAATCCATAAAAAAATAGTCAGTTATGTGCCATGCGTGATACACGGTTAGGTCATCATGTATCTTTTGATACATGACTGACAAAGCAGATTTTTTTTTTTCTTGCCGTAGGTTGCCATTTCTTTCTGCAGTAGACCAGTTGCCATCCAAGGCTATAGAACCCGGTCTGTCCTGCTATTTACCCATAGCTGGTGGTGGGGGGAGAGAAAAGGAGGATTTATACCTTTCCCAAGGGTATTAACATATAAGTGCATATAATAGATTCGAATGGAATTCAAACTCGGCAATCTGATTCCTCAATCCGAACTGCTAACCATTACTCTACCATGCCTCCCCCTACAATTAATCCACTTTTTAAAGTATTTATAACATCAATAAATCAATATAACTTTGTCCAAACTTTTATTCATTAGATGAATTTGAAACAAAAACCAATTCTAATTTTAAAAAGGCAGTGTTCCTTTTGAGCTGTATCAGCATTTAGTGAAAATATATTCTGTTTATTGTAAACAAGGGAAAAGAGGACCTGTCAGTTTTTAAATGTTGCTTTGCCAGCAGTCCATAATCTGAGAATAGAAAAAAAATGGGTGGATGACAGATGGACTAGGAAAGTAATGGGGAACTGAGGAAACCGTAAAAGTTTAGCTCTGCCTATAGTAGTTGACATACTTGGATCATGGCAGAACATTAGAAATTTGAAGAAGACCTGAAAATGTTACTCATTTCTTTGCGGAAACCGAGAAATTTGCTTGAGATTTAAGAATGCTTGCTCTCACTCAGTTTCCACTGATAACCATCTGGTATAAATTTCTATGTGAAAAAATAATCTATATATAAATTTCTGTGATTTCCCTCTAAAATAGCCATACATTGACTGATCGAAACCAAATTATGCAGAGAAGTGCAAACAGGTAAGGGGGTACCAAGTACAGTTGGTTTTAACTAGTACAATAAATTTTCATTAATTTTTTTTGAAAAAATTAAGTTTTATTTAACATACAAAATACTTCTAGTATTTTTAAAATAATTTAATGATTAAAATAACAAATACTTATTTAATAAAAATCCAATACTGTTTTTTTCATGTTTTTTATATATACAAAAATCCAGTTTTCTGTTTGCCCTGCGTTTGTGAAAACTATACACAAATCACAAAGCCAAATGCTTCAAAAAGTTGGAATTTGGCTCCAGAAATAAATATTTATGCATGGCAGTTGTATGTTGCATGCTCAAAAGTAAAAAAATCCTAAGGATTTATTCTTCACTGTTAAAAAGGAAAATAATAAATTTTCTTAAAAAATATTGTTTACCATGAAGTCCTATAAAATTAAATTAAAGAAATTACTAAACCCTGAAGTAGGGTTTTTGTCAAAGTATTTTTCCAAACAAATCAGCTTATTCAAATTTTATCGATTGGTTTGCAAAATTGAACAAAATGTAGTGTTTGTAAATCTTGAAAAAATGTTATCAATAACTTCAACAATACTGTGAGGATTTCAACATATGTCAGTGTTGCAAAAAAATTCTAATGGTAAAAAATTGTATCTAGAATTAGTTTAACATCACTTCTATCCAACAGACCTTATGGCCACGTCATTTTGAAACCCCAGTTTGCATGTGATCACTGAAGTTAAACAATGTCGAGCCTGGTCAGTACCTAGATGGGTGACCGCTTACGGATTCCAGATGCAGTAAGCTTGGATGTATGGCTGGTGTAATGAATAATGGCTCAAAATTGTTAAAGAGCTGAGTTCCAATTCCCGTCGGGTTTGTTATATTCACCTATGTGCAAATACCTTTAGGGAAAGGTATGCAACCACCTCTTCCATCATTTATGAGCTAATTAGAATGACTTGTATCAATAATACTATTATTACCTCAAAAAAAAATTCTTCTAATCTAAAAATATTTTCTGGCTTTAAATAACATGCAAGCTATGGAAAATGAATCAACCAACCAATAAATAGTGTGTTGTATATAGTATATTTTGTAGTTTAATTGGTAAAACTTGCAAAGAAGGAATTTGGGTTTCTTATAAAGTTTTGTTTGAGAACTAAACAGTGTTCAGCCATTGGCAACAGAAGGCTAGGTTAGAATTTGAACTTGGCTTGTTGATTCACCTTCTACACCATTATTTATTTGTTTGGAATAATTATTTTTAAATAAAACAAATCATGCCAAAAATATCATGGAAAATAAGAAAAATAACATCAGCCTACAATAATCAGTCCAAAAGCCATAAACTCTGCCTAGAGGAAAAAATAGCCATAATTATCTTCCCAGACCAAAACAAACTACTAAATAAATTATCAGAACTCATCTTAAAATGCAAGCAAGAAAACAATTTTTTTTACTAGGCTACTTAAAAATTGAAAATGGAAAACAAACGAGAATAAATGAAAGTAAATAAATAAAATAAATAAGCAAAAACAAGTAAAATAAATTAATCCAAACAAATAAAGAAGTAAATAAACTAAGTAAATAATAAACAAATTAACAAACCACACCCATCAAAATAACCATTAGAATAATGCAATAGACTACCCACAATGGATCATATATGTATATATATATATATATATATATATATATATATGTAAGCAAATATATGGATATAGATCCGACAGTATGAAGAAAAATATAAGGAAAAAACAAACAAAAATCCTTATATGCAATTATGCTGTTTTAATGTTAATATAATGTCAACGTCGGACGTTTCGGTCTAATAAACCATCTTCAGAACATATTCATAAAATATAATTAACATTATCAATTTAACATGACAAAGACGATGGACATAAGAACAAAACTTATCCAAACAGATAACTGAAAGTTTTATGATCAGCGTTCCATTTAAACATTGTCACGTTGTCGTCACGTGGGTGACGCTGTGAAAACGTATTCCTAAAATTTGAGCATTTAGAATGAAAATTGAAAAATGAAAAGAATTCTATTTTGATCTAAAATTTATATGTACGCTTGTCGAGCATTAATCTCGCTAGAAAAGGGGAAATACTAAAGAAGCCAGAAGATGGTTTATTAGACTGAAATGTCCGACGTTGACATTATATTAACATTAAAACAGCATAATTGCATATAAGGATTTTTGTTTGTTTTTTCTGTATATTTTTCTTCATATATATATATATATATATATATATATATATATATATATATATATATATATAAATAAATAAATAAAAAGTGGAGCAAGAACACAATGTACATGGCCTGATGACTGCATTTAGCATGAAACTGTCACTCCTGAGTGTTGACTTCAATGTCCACTTTTATATTTACATGTGCTCTATCCCTGATATTGAGCACTTTAACCTATAAATATAGCATAACTTAAAACTATATTTTATCATATATATATCACCTTGAGAGAAGAGAAATAAGCCATCTTTGAGTGAAGGTGACTAGAGTAAAAAAGGTAAATCCAGCAGAAGTTTAACAATAAGTATAGATGTTTTTCAAAGCCATGGAGCAAATCTAGTTGTTGCACTTTAACAGTAATAAAACTTTGAACAGATATGTCTGCTTTTTGCAGCAAACTGGTCAAGCAGGTCATTAGGAAATAATTCTTTGTAAAGAGACAAAATTTTGAAAAACTGAAATGGCCATGTCTATTTGTTTATCAGATATTGTTTATCTACAAATATGTATTTTTTATTCTTTTTGAAATGACCTTTACCCTGAATAGATGTATTTGCTTTTCTTTAAATCCTTTATTTTTTGTTACTCTTTTGGATTCTATTATTCTTTATTCTCTTTTCCCCTCCCCCTAAAAAAAACAAAACAAAATGAAGAGCCCAAATGACTCGAGCATTCGTCCAGCAATCTACATTAAGTATTTTCACACAAGATTTCATCGCCTCGTGGTTCCAACAACA
The DNA here is from genome assembly GCA_963932145.1 of Acanthosepion lycidas. NCBI lineage: Eukaryota > Metazoa > Mollusca > Cephalopoda > Sepiida > Sepiidae > Acanthosepion > Acanthosepion lycidas. The sequence continues at coordinate 106,126,950 of OZ010578.1, read as the reverse complement.
GCGACCATGTCCTTCAGTCAACTGCGTCTTTTTTCTAGTGCAGCAAAAACGTCACCTGATCAACAAAATGATGTCTATATGTAAGTTTTCCTTAGATCCTTTTTCAGTGTAGAGTGAGGTGGTTTCAGAAAGTTCCCAAAATAGGATCCCCAACATGTTTCGTAACTTATTCTAATTATGTTAGAGAGCTGGTGGGTTATTTATTGATATTCCTCATAGATGAGTTTATGGATTTTATTTTTTTACCTTTTCTGGCCTTTTTGTTGGCTATTGATCCCTCTAAGTACCTATCATCTTAAACTGACACTCAACCAGCCTTGAAGCATGTGTGCCACTCAGAAACTGGATTCAACTTAAAGAATGTCCTTTATATTATTTAAAATTGGACTAATGTCTTCATATTTGTTGTTATTATCAGTGTTTCGGATGTACCCTTTGGCCTTCTTCAGGTATTTTTCAATCCACCCTACAATTCTTTTCCAACAGACAAAACATTGTAAGCCTCTTGGTATTCTATTGCTAGTTCCATGGCAAATGTTCTGATGTGCTACATTCCTTAGTCTTGCCAGTTCAGATGTTTACAGCTAAATCCCATCGTGCCATATATATGGGGTTGAACAGGGCATCCTGAGGCTGTGTAATGGGTAGCAAGCTTGTCTCGCTAGAACAATTACGAATGAGCAGTGAGTTTGATTCTCACCGGGTGCCCCATACTTTCAGCCTTGTGCCACATCTAAGCTACACTTGTAAAATCACTATATGGGGTTGAACATTCTCATTACTGTTGTATACCATACCTATGAACACTAGTGGGTATGTCCCAATCCTGATAAATATGTTGGACACTATTATAAGTGGGGGGCAATATGCTAAGTAGTTCACCACTAGCAGTGGTTTACCTATTTCACGCCGCTGGCGAGTATTGTATTTTGTTAGATTAAAGATTACCATTTCATTTCAAACCTCCATTTTGGTTATTCCTCATTCAGTATACTTTTCTAGGTTACAACACCTAGTCAATAAGCTTGTGTAAATGGATGACTGGGAAGGAAAGTAATGAGAGAAATATTAATTAGAGCTACAAATGATAGGAAGTTGTGGAGAGCTATGATCATGTACCCAATAGGCTTATGTAAATGGATGACAGAACAGTGACTGGCAAGGAGAGTAAAGAGAGAAATATTACTTAGAGTTACGAAGGATAGGAAGTTGTGGAGAGTCATGATCACCTACTGTTATATACTGTACTTATGAACACTAATGGATATGTCCTAATCCTGATAAATATGTCGGACACTATTGTAAATGGGGGTAATATGTTGTTTAAGTAGTCTGCCTCTAGCAGTGGTTTACCTACTTCATGCTGCTGGCGAGTATTGTATTTTGTTGATGTTATAAAAATTATCATTTCATTTCCAACTTCTGTTTTGGTTGTTTCTCATTCGGTAACCCTTTCTTTCAATATATATATATATATATATATATATATATATATAAGGTAAGAAGGAAGTTCCATTTGAACAGCTTCTTTCCAAGAACCGCTACTTTGTGGAAAAAAAACTCCTGAGAGGATGCTTTTCTGATCACTAGCGTCTTAACTACTTCAAGTCTCAGGTCAACCATTATCTACTTTCAACAACCTCATTCAGTAACTGGAAACAGGGCAAGCAATAACTGAGCAGTTCTAAAAATTAGAACTAGATGAAATATTTCTAGACATGGGCAATGGAATGAGAACAGTATACCACTGTAGAGTAAACAAAGGTTTCAATTTGGAATTCCTTGTAGGTTACTGTTGTAACCTAGGGAAGGTTACTAAATAGAATAATCAAATGAAGGTTGGTAATGAACAATAATACTTAGGATACAAACAACACATATAAGATTCGCCAGCGGCACATAGAAGTAATAGTCAACTGCTAGAAATGAGTCAAGTGAATTCCACAATGAATCTCCAACTGCAGATCAACATACAGTATTTACTACTGTATTTATGTGAATGGGGACATACCCATTATCGTCCATAAGTATGCTACAACAGTTACCCAGATCAACATATACCTGATGTATGCCAGAGGGCTCATGCCTGAAACATAACAACAACAAACATGAGGATAATAGTCTGCATGTAAATAGTGTAAATAACTCCTCATCCCAGAAATTCATACAGAAATGAGCAGTACTAAAATGAACAAGAGATATCTTTAGACACAGAGAGTGGAAAGAGAACAATCTACTCCCATAATTTAATAAAGGATTCAGTTTGAAATTCCTTAGTAATCTGACAGACACCTGAAGAAGGTCAAAGTGTACAATGGTGGAAATGTGATAATAACAAATGAAGATATTATTCTGACTGTAAATAATAATTTCTCATCACAGAAATTCAGACAGGAACTAAGGAAAGTTCCCAAAGCTTAATTTACTGAGCTTCATGCAAAATTTGTTGCAGGCACATTGCTCAAATTTTAGTTGTTGTAAAGTTTGCAGAGCCGTTCCAACACAATATTACTAAACCTTACATAATAATGGAACATGAATAGATAGCACAATGGCAGACTGAGTTGCTAAGTTGGATACTAATGAATGTTGTCTGTGTGTGCATTTTCATTGTATGGTATAATCACAGCATGTATAGGCTATGTGGGTGGTGTAATGGATAACGGCTTGGAATTGGAAATTGAAGGGCCAAGTTCTAATTCCAGTTGGGTTTGTCATATTCACTTACATGCAAATACCCTGGGAAAGGTATGAATCCACCTCTGCTATGGGTTAATTAGTAGGACTTGTATTAGTAAATCATTATTATCTCTAAAAATTCTTTCAAACCAAAAAATATTTTCTGGCTTTAAATAACCTGCAAAAGGTTGATAAGTCAGAAAGAGCAAATCAAGCAATCAAAGCATGTACAGTCCAGAAACTTTCTGATACCACCTCATACATAGTTCAGTGTTTATGATTGGGTGAATTTGTCTTGAAACTTTTGATAATATTCAATCATCCACACAACTTCAGGATGATTTTTATGCCAAAAAACTCACATAAAGCTTTTGCAAGAAATATATAACTTCATTTTTTTTTATTTTGGATTTACTTATCTTTGCTCACTGACTTTACTGTTACTCCATCTTTCAACTGCTTTGCTTTAGTAAGTTTCTGTACTAATAAACTAAAAGCTTTCAGTTATATATTAGAAATAGTTGATTAAACATTGAAATTTGTAATTTTTGACATGAGATTTGTTTTAGTAAGTTTTGGCATACCTTATATTTGTTATGTGTAGAAAACAGATTGGCAGTTGTTAGGAATTAAGATAGTTGTTATGGGCAGAAGAGTGCTATTAACTGTTTTATTTTGCTAATAACACACACACACACACACACATATATATATATATATATATATATATATATATATATTTTTAATTGTTATAATTATATTTTTAAAAGTAATTCTTCTTGGGAATACCAGGTGCTGTAAGATTGGATTTGCATGTTGTGTAATTGATAACAGCTCATAAAAATTAGAAATCGGAGTGTCATGTCCATTATATTCACTTATGTGCAAATACTCTTGGGAAATGTATGAATCTTCTCCCCAGCTATGGGTTAATTAGTAGAACTTATATCAGTGTATCATTATCTCAAAAAAAAAAAATTCTTACAATGTGTAAATATTTTCTGGCTTTAAATAACCTGCAAAGGGTTGATAGGCCATAAAAACAGATTAATCAATAAAATTTTAAAAGTAATTTAATATTATTCTGAAATCATTTTTTCTCCTTTCAATATGACACATACAAAAACAAAGCTAAAATTAATATAATATGGCAGTACTTATGGCCATATCATGTTGAAATATTGGTTCCTGTATGATCACTGAAGTTAACCTTTAACACTTCCCTTTCTATTGCATTCTTTTTCAAAGCCTCTCAATTGCAGTATCCTTATTCTTAATTTCACTCAATTGTTTTCTGTTGCCATAGCAGGATATGACAACACAACTATGAAATTCAAACAAATTCAAATTCAGAGATCAAGTCATGTTCAGTAGCAGGATAAACTTTTTGTACAGCAAATGAACTCACATATAGAGTGATAAAAGTTAAGTAATGTTGAGTCTGGCCAATAACCAGGTGGGTGACTACTTGGGAATACCAGGTACTATAAGCTTTGATGTATGGGTGATGTAATCGATAATGGCTTGGAATTGTTAATCTGGGAGTTAAGTCACAGTTCCTGTTGGGTTCATTATATTTACTTATTACTCTTGGGAAAGGTATGAATCTACCGCTCTGGTTTAATTAGTAATTTAGTCATTAAACCATTATTATGGTTCCCTCCCCCCACAAATTCTTACAATTTAAAAATAATTTATGGCTTTGAATAACCTGCAAAAGGTTGACAAGCCACAGAAAATCAATCAATCAATCAATATGGCTGTCATAGTAAATTATGCAAAAACTCATCTTTCTTGGAATAAGATTAAAACAAAGTTTGTTCAAAAATTATGATGCAATAACAAACATTCTAAGCATTTGAGATCATGCTTTTTTTTAAGAAATTATATAATATTTCAAAAGTTCAATCTATTTTAACATTTAACTTATTTTGTAGCATACAAGAGCCATTAGCCTATAGAATGCACCCTAAATTTCACATTAAATACATTTGAAAATGAAAATTGATGCAAATTTTCAAAAGCAGGGTTTCCCAAACTGGGCTATATCACCTACTGGTGGGTGATTTCAGCTATTGGATGGGCAATGAATGGTGGGCGAGTGGAAATTTTGGTGGTTAATATAGAATTTTAAAAAGGTATTTCAACATATGCTACTCAAAAAAAAAAAAAAAAAAGAAAATACTCAAAAGAGATATGCAAAATACCTGTATAAAAAAAAAAAATATAGGAGGTTAATTGGGAACAACTTGATCACATTCTTAGGTAAGATATAAATATCCCTGTAAACAATGAATATTTGGTATTTTCTATAGTTTTGAGAAAGGTCATTAACATTCAAATAATTCTTCAGATGAAATAAGACTTTTTTTTTTTTTTTTTTTGATATAAATCAGAAGATCAAGGACAACAAAAAAATATTTGCTGAATTGTATTTTTAAATTAGTTGCTCGTAGTGTATATTCTTTTTTATTTTATAATTCTGAACCAAAATCATTTAATTTTTTGTCAACTCCTGCAATGCTAACCCTAACCATAAAACTAAATTACATGTATAGTTTTCAATGGTCAAGTTTACTTTTCTTTGTTCTTTAATACAGTAGTAGTGGCAGCAGCAGGTGCATAATTCCGTATCATTTGTTACCTCCCTTTGGTATTTTTACTACATCATAAAGTCAGTTTATGAACCAGAAATAAACTTTTACCAAATAATTTTAGTATGCTTTTGAATATTTACTATGCAGGTGGGTGGTGGAAAATTTTTCCATGTGAAAGTGGGCAATGATGCAAAAGAAGTTGGAAACCCCTGTTCTAGAGCCTGCTTCCTCATTAAATTGAGAAAGATTAATTGAGTCGAGCTTGATTCCAACCTTTCTGTCACTGTGAAGAAAATGGGTTAATTTTGAGGGAAAAAAAAAGTGCTTTTTTATATGCTGAAAAATGCAGTATTCTTAGTTATGGAATTCAATTTTAAAAAGTTCAAGTAAAATGCAGCAATTATTAACAACCAAATATGTCTACATTTTTTAAAACAGATTCCAAGTATACATGCATCACAAAATCATATTGTATAAGCATTTTAGTTGCTAATAACTGTTTTGTTTTTAAACCACAAAGATATACTTTGTTTATATTTTATGCATCTAACAATATTTGAAAAGTAATTTCCATTGTACAAATATAAGACTGTGTTTTGAAATAAAATCAATTTTCACTTGAATAAGAAATGTTATGAAATGATAAAATATACATACATTTTTGGTTGGTGGGAAGGTAGTATATAGTTTTAAGTTTTCCAAATTTCTTTAAAAAAGCATCTTCATTATCATTAGTTTCAGATTAATTTATCAATTTTTTATATTTTTGTTACTTTTTTTTTTTTTTTTTTTTTGTATAATATGAAACAACCTGAATGTTAGAAGAGAAAGCAAGATGAAAGATGAAGTAGCTTGGAATTAATAAGTGTATCATTTCTATGCTAAGCTTTGTCAAATTTACTTGATACTGTATTTTCTTGGGCATAGTACAAGAAATTTTGAATGTAAATTAAAAACAAAAATGGTGGGGGGTTGTATTATACACAAGTACATGTTTTCAGAAGTTTTTACTCACCTTAAAAAAACTTTATTTGAAATGGTAACATTGCGAATACACCCATTTAGCACAATAGATAATAAAACACAAAGTAGGCAGGTGTTGATAAGAATTGTTTATAAAATTTGATATGTTCGCAATATTTGTTTCTCTCTTCATTCTTAACCTTTTGCACTCTGCATTATTAATATTACTTCCCTTTATGCTGCATTCTTTTTAAGGTCTCTCAGTTATAGTATTCTTATTGTTAATTTCAAGCAAAGTTGTTGCCATAGTGGGATATGGCAGCACAACTATGAAATTCAAACACACTATTGTTCAGAGTCACCTTCAGTGGCAAGATAAACTTGATGTACAGAAAATGAAATCATGTGGAGAGTAATAAAGGTTAATGTTTTCAATATTTGTTTCTTGCATCATTCTTAATAAAAGACAATTTTTTTTTTTTTTTTTTTTTTTTAATTTTTATAGTTTATTAATATATAGAAATATAATAGTCATATCAAATAGAAAAGTATGATTAATCAACATCTTAAAATATTATTTAGATATGTCTAGTGAGCACCTTCCCCTGAAAATTCAAAAATAAGTTTTGAAATGGAAATTAAAGAAACGCACAATGACTAAACATCTGATTCCATTTCTATTCTTTAATATTGTGAGAAATTAAATATTTTACTGTCATATGTATATGACATTGGTATTATAATGGATAATACTTACCTGGCTTATGTCAGAGGGTATCCCCCAGACGAGACTCTGCTGAAGGAAAACTGACTCTGTTTTTACGTGGTCTGTAGGGAATTTTTGCCTGAGCCTACGGGCTCGGATACCCCACTTTAAACTCCACCTTGTGCCACATCTTGCTGTGTGGGGCAGCGGGTAAATAATTATAATGGATAATATGGTACAATTATTCCCCCAAAATGACAGGTATGACTGTACTACGGGCCTACATTTTAATCAAGGATGTAATTTATTTCCTGCTTTTAGCTTCATAAACATGGGTTCATATTATAATCAAGTCTTATTATACACAAGGAAATATGAATTTTGACAAAGTTGTATTTAGTCTATAAATAACTTTTTAGTATTTCTTTGTATCTGTCAGTGTCTGACAGAAGTCGAGAAATACTAAAAAGCATGTCTGAATTGTCTTTTTTTTTTTTTTTTTTTTTTTTTAAAGTACCTGTCTGTTGTTCCATGTGTTTATTCTTAGGAAATTTCTTTTGACCTTGAACATCTTGTTTTTCATGCTTCAGAAAGAAGAAAAAAAAAAGGTAAAACATAGCAAACTCTTGCAGCTGCTATAACACTGCTTTCCTTTATAGAACAAGCTAACCACAGGCTATGGTATATTTACTTATCATTTTTTTAAAAACCTTTTAACCTTTAGATTTATGTCTCACCTTAGCAGTATTTTTTTTTAATTATAACCTATTTAACATTTTTTCTTTCTTTTCACTATACTCATCTGGATTCCTCACCCCCTTGTTTCCTTTTCTCCCCTTCTCTTACTTATTTTCTCTTTACTCTTCCTTATTTTCTCTTTACTCTTCCTTGTGTATGTTTTCCACCAGTTCTCATATGATCATCAAAGTTAAGCAACGTCAAGCCTGGTCAGTACCTAGATGGGTGACTGCTTGGGAATACCAGGAGCTGTAAGCTTGGATGTGTGGGAGGTGTAATGAATAACAGCTTGGAATTGGAAATCTGAGTGCCAAGTTCCAATTCCAGTGGAATTTGTTATATTCACTTACGTGCAAGTATCCTTAGGAATGGTATGAATCCATCTCTTCTGTCCCTAGATATGGCTTAATTAGTAAAACTTGTATCTGTAAATCATTATTTCTAAAAATTCTTTCAAACCCAAAAATATTTTCTGGCTTTAAATAACCTGCAAAAGACTGATCAATCAGTCAATTGTGTATGTTTTCTCTTTACTCATTTTCATCTGTTTTCCCTTCCCTTTGTAGCATGTGATTCATGCCAGGAAATACCAGATAAATTGAATTTAATATCTATTGGGAATCTTTGATGTGAGAAGAGTTGATCTGTGGTGGCCCCAATATGTACTGGGTTCAACCTAAGTAAGCTTTTTTTCTTGGTGTCATATCAAAACATCAAGGTTCCCTGGTGGGTTGACTATGAAGTAACTTTTTAGTGACCAAGTGCAGAATTGAGCCTCAAAATATGTCGGTGTGTATACCGAGATAAACAGGAAGTGAACCCAGCTGAACTTAGAATATATACACACACAAGACAACTAGATAACAGAAAAGTTATATAAATGCCCAACCAATATTCATGAATAGATTGAATGAGTTGAAGTCCCTGAAACTCCCATACTTTCCCAGTTGAGGTTTGACAGAGCCCAGAAGTGAATAAACAATTATTTTTTGTATGAAAAATTTGGTCTTGTAGTCATATCAGATATCGATATTATAACATTACACATTTCTTATTCCCACTTGTCTGCTTTTTCCCCCTTTCTCTCTTCCCCTTGTCTGCCTCTCACCCCTTTCTCTCTTCCCCTTGTCTGCCTCTCACCCCTTTCTCTCTTCCCCTTGTCTGCCTCTCACCCCTTTCTCTTTTCCTCTTGACTGCCTCTCACCCCTTTCTCTTTTCCTCTTGACTGCCTCTCACCCCTTTCTCTTTTCCTCTTGACTGCCTCTCACCCCTTTCTCTTTTCCTCTTGACTGCCTCTCACCCCTTTCTCTTTTCCTCTTGACTGCCTCTCACCCTTTTCTTCTTTAACCCCCCCCCAAGTCCCCCTTGTCTGCCTTTCCATGCTTCTTCATTTCCTCCTGCCCACCTCTCTCTACTTTCTCATTCTTTCCCTTTCCAACCTTCACTTCTCTCTCACCTTTCGTCTTTTTTCATCTATAATGTCCATCTTCCATCTTTTTAGTATATCACTTTCCCTGTTCAAAATTCTTCATAATTCATTTTTTTTGTTTTTTTGTTATTTTTGAGTTTTAACTTTCTTTCTTCCTATTCCTTTTTATTTTTTGTTATTTGTCATTGTCTGTTTTTTTTTTTTTTTTTAAATGCCCTCTTCCCATTATTGCTTTTCCAACCTCTCTTATGGATATTCAAAAAAAATTAAATTCCTGTGTGTGTCTATACACACAACAGCCTTTATCGTTGCTTTGATGAAAGCATTTTTATGCATTGCAAAGTATTTTTAGTTTAAGCTTCCAGGTGGATGGTTTTTAAAAGCTTTTTGTCACTTGTTCAACAGCTCAAGCCTTCTTGTATTTTTAAAGCTTTCAATAATTATCTTTTTTTTTTTTTTTTTTTTTTTTTTTTGTTTGTCAGCTCGTCCTTCAGGCATTCCTAGTCTCTCATTCATTTCTGACAGTTTTTTCCTACCTTCAATTTCTGGGGAGTGTCTTTAAATTTTTATCAACTGTTAGATCACTGGTGAAGTGGATGGTTTTATATATAAAAGAAGTTTGGAAACTGAGTGGCGACAGTCTGTTTTATGCTTGTATGCAATCTTCAAATCATCATGGCCTGAAGATTACCTTCAAGCATGAAACAGTCTGTTCCCATTTAGTGTTGACATCCGTATCTACTTATATTTACACATTCACTATCCCTGATATTGAGTATTTTTACCTTATAAATCTATCATACCTTAAAACTATATTTTATCAGAGATGTGTGTGTATGTAAATATATATATATATATAAATACCAATTTGTAATTGTTTAGGAGGATTTTAATCCAATGAGAGCTTAATGTAAGTTACAGAACAATATACAATGATAAATTAAGAAAATTTTCCTTTCTTTTCTTTCTCTCTCCCCTTCTTTCTTTTTTCTTCTTTTAATTTCTAAATTTTTTTTCTTCTCTCTTTTTTTTTCTTTTCTTTTTTTTTTTTCTTTTCTTCTCTTTTTTTTTTTTCTTTTCTTCTCTTTTTTTTTTCTTTTCTCTTTTTTTTTTTCTTTTCTTCTCTTTTTTTTTTTCTTTTCTTCTCTTTTTTTTTTTCTTTTCTTCTCTTTTTTTTTTTCTTTTCTTCTCTTTTTTTTTTCTTTTCTTCTCTTTTTTTTTCTTCTCTTTTTTTTTCTTCTCTTTTTTTTTTCTTCTCTTTTTTTTTTCTTTTCTTTTTTTCTTTTCTTTTTTTTCTTTTCTTTTTTTTCTTTTCTTTTTTTTCTTTTCTTTTTTTTCTTTTCTTTTTTTTCTTTTCTTTTTTTTCTTTTCTTTTTTTTCTTTTCTTTTTTTTTTCTTTTCTTTTTTTTTTTCTTTTCTTTTTCTTTTCTTTTTTTTTCTTTTCTTTTCTTTTCTTTTCTTTTTTTTTTCTTTTCTTTTTTTTTCTTTTCTCTTTTTTTTCTTTTTTCTTTTTTTTCTTTTTTCTTTTTTTTTTCTTTTCTTTTCTTTTTTTTCTTTTCTTTTCTTTTTTTTTTTTCTTTTCTTTTCTTTTTTTTTTTTCTTTTCTTTTCTTTTTTCTTTTCTTTTTTTTTTTTTTTTCTTTTTTTTTTTTTTTTTTTTTCTTTTCTTTTTCTTTCTCTCTCCTTTTTATCCTGGAATATCTGTCTGGATGAATTGATTCCATTTCTTAAAAATATTCAGTCTGAAGAGATGAATATTCATGAAATAATTATAACCGATATGGATTTTTAAGGTCTTTTCTTAATTTATCATATATAGTTTCCAATTTCCAAACACATTAATCCAAACAGCCTCCGAAATATATATATAATATACTTTAGTCATTCTTTGTATGGTACCACATTGTGACAAAGCCTGATTCAAGTTTTGACAAAAAATTTTTTTAATCAAAAGATAAAATAAATTTCCATAGTGGTTCATCTTTTATTTGTTAAATTTATTTTTGGGAATTCATAAATTTCGGTTGTTCTTTTTTACTTCTCCATTTTTGTTAATTTGTATTTTTAAAATCTGTCATCTTTTATAGAGGATTGCAAAAATAGAACCTTAACAATAATCCTATTATGTATGTACTATAGTCTTGCTTTGTTTCAGTAAAGTATGTTAGGGCCTCCTTTGTGTCTGAGATTATGGTAATGAATAAATCTTTATGTAAAGAATCACAGGAAGTGATGAAATAATTTTTGGCAACTTCATGCAGATAATATAAAAATTAAGAAAAGATTTTCTCTTTATCCGAGTCGTTAAAATCACTTCATCTTGATGATCTTTTGTCATCATAACATGCATTTTCCTGACTTGTTCTATCAAATGAATCAGTTTCAAGAACCAAGTGGAAATGTATATCATAGTTTTAAAAGATTAGAAAGAACCACCTCCCTTAAATAGATACATCAACAAGTTCACAGCATAATGAGAGAAAATGGCATTTATTTTTCACTACAAAAGAAAAAAAAAATTCAAATTTCAGCATCCCTCTTCTCCTTTATGTGCATATGCAATCACCTCAATGTAAACATCACTTTAGTCTGATAAAGTCCAAAAGGATGAAATGCGTAACATGAATTTTTTTTCCCACTTTGTCATAGATTTTCCTAAAATTTCACGACATATTTTTCAACATGATCTCTTTCATTTTCAATGCACTTAATCCAATGCTTTTCTATTAAGTTAGATCACACATGCAGATTAGAGTTACTATATGTATTACATAAAACCATTTCTTATTTGGTTACTTCAGAAATGCATTATAAATAATTTCAGCATAAAATTCATTGACCATCTGAAAGAAATAGGAATATGAAGAAATATTTTGAATAGTTTTTTTCCTGGCCTGGAAGAGATTCCAAAAAATAAAAAAAAAATGCTGATGTTTGCTTCTATTTTGGTAAACAGTTGATAGAATTAAAGTGATGACTTTATAATTTTTTTTCTTATTTTTTTTTTTTTTTTAAGTAGTCCTAGAATAGTGAAACATTTTTAAGACATTATAGTATCATGTAGAAAATAACTGCTTCATAAACAAATGGACTAAGATATGCTGTTTCTAATTTTGAGAACAATTGTTATGTTTCCATGAGATCTTTGGATTACTGAACTCTTTCTGTGCATTGCTTTTGTTTACGCAAACAACAGCAACACAAAAATTGAGCTCAGCAGTCTGAACAATTTTTGGAATCAATCAAAGCATGGCTTATACAAGGAATGTCACTGATTGGATACTTGATTTAATATTTGGTCGCTGCTCAAATATGCTGCTGCTTTTCATTGTTCTACTACAGAAGCTGTATTCTCGTTGCTTTGCTCAAAGATCATGATGACTTTATTTTCAAAGACACATTATCTTAAAGCTTATTGCTGGAAACTGATTTATTCCATTCTTTATTGTCCAAGAAAATTAAAAAAAAAAAAATGAGAAAAACTATGTTAGTTGATGTTGTTTTGTTGCTAAATTGTGGAGAAATATATTTTGTTTAATAATTGAACTATTTTTTGTAGGGACCAGTATTTATTTCATGGCATATAAAACCCTTAACAATTTTTTGTTTTAACACAAGAATGGATAAAAATATATATCCTGACTCTTACAAATCAAGTTGAGTTAATTGGTTAACTAATGTTTACCCTGTGTCATTATTACTATTATTATTATCATTTCCTTTGATTTTTGTTGTATACTCATTTCCTTCTGGGTCCCAACCAGAGACCTAAGGTCAGAAATGGCATCATGACATTTTTCCACTAAACATTAACAAAACAAAACAAAAAGACACATTTTAAGTAGATAAAGCTCTATGTAAGTTATGACCATACTTGTGAGAATTTTTTTTTGTATTTCTTTAAGGTATGACCTACCAGGAATCCAATTCAAATGTATTAATATATATTTATATAACTAACATATTAGTCACATATATATTCCCTGTGCCTTCTTTATAAATATTTTCATGGTACTTGTTCTGATTAGCTTTTCTCTTTATCTAGACCTTAAAAAATGACATGCAGTACTAGATTGGCAGCTAATCTCATCAATTTACAATTGAAATTGCTAGATGTAACTATAAGTTCTATATTAAGAATTTCTTCTCTCACACACCTCTCTTCTGCTTTCTTGCTTTCCAGTCAACATTGATTTTCAAAAACTTAAATGTAATATCAGTTGTTATATTCTGTCTTCTTAATTTCTGTTCTTTTATCCTCACTTCTTAATATTTTTCTTTTTCTCATATTCTTTCACACTCAGTAAGTCTTTGTGCCTTAGTGGCTTTATTGCCTTGCCTGGGGTAAAAAGATTAAAAAAAATCAAATATATTAAATATACATATTGTAATTATTATTATTATTTGTGTATGTTATGTTTCCTGCTTTGTATCCTGTAAAGCCGGGTCCTACTATGGCCCTATAGGAGAATTGCTATTTAACTGATAGCACTTTTCTTAGTATATGGGATGTTCCTAGTAGGGCGATCTTCTGGGCAACTTGTATGTTGATGTTACCTGGGACAATGTTAGTAAAATTGTCCATTCCTTTTCTCACGAGGCCCAGTGCTCTGTTTACTATTGGTACAGTCTCAGTCTTCATTCCCCACATCATGTTAAATTTTGATCTCCAGGTACTTGTATTTGAACAATTTCTCGATAATTTTCATGGGGATGTTTCTCTCAGATGGTACTGCTGTGTCAATAAACATACACTTCCTGAATTTCTTGTCTTTTATGATAATATCAGATCTGTTGGCTCTTATTCCCCTGTCAGTTGGAATTGTCATGTTCCAGAGGATAGTTACATCATTGTTTTGGGTAACTGTTTCTGGTTGGTGCTCATACCATCTCTCAGTGGTTTCAATTTTGTGCTTCTTGCATATCTTCCAGTGCACATGTGTCGTTACCTTCTTATGTCTGTGGGTATATTTATTTTTTGCCAGCTTCGGACATCCTGAGATAATATGGTCGATGGTTTCATCATATTTTCCGCAGATCCTGCATTTCGGGTTAGTTCCATCCTTGATTATGTAACAGTGATAGGATGTGGTTGCAAGGCTTTGGTCCTGAGCTGCAATAATTAGGCCTTTTGTCTCCCTTTTCATCCCAGTGCTCCTCAGCCACTGATGTGATTTCTGTTGGTCCACATCTGCTTCTTTCATTCTTTTTATGCATTGGCCATACAATGCCTTGCCCCTCCCAGTTTTTTGTAACTTCATTTGGCCAAGTTGTTTTACTTTCTGTTTTACTCGTTTAGCATAAAAGGTATTCACTTTGTTTTTTGTTGGTATATTAAACTGTTTCTTGAAGAGTACAATTTCTTTGTTAATGGAGTGGATTTGGTGTTTTACTATTTGTAGGAGAGGGCCATTGGTTTTTGTGAGGTATGCTTCCAATCTGATTGTTGTAGTTTTTAGAGTTAGTTCAAGTTGGATTACACCTTGGCCTTCTAAAGCTCTTGGTACATACAGCCTATCAACATCTGATTTTAGGTGGTGCATCCTTATTTGGGAAAGCATTTTTCTGATCTTGGCATTCAATCTTTTAATGTCATTCAACTTTTTAATGTCATTCAACTTTTTATTTAATAATATTGAAACTGTATGTTACTACTGGTATAGCTAAGGTCTTGATAGCCTTCATTTTATTGGCCCCATTTCATTCACTTTCTAGTATCAAACACACTCTCCTATAATGATATTTTTAGATCTTTTTCTTCATAACTGAATGTTCTATTCTGTCTCCTTCATAATTCCTAAGTATTTGTATGTACCATCTTGGTCTAGTTCCTTAATATTGTTGTTGATAACAAAAGGTCTAAATCTGTAGTTTCCGTTAGTTTACCGCCTTTGAAGTTGGCTTTGGCACATTTGCCAATTCTGAACTCTATCCTAATGTCTTCACTGAAGGTTTTGACTATAGTGATTAGGTTTTTCTGCTGGTTGTCATACTTGGCAAATGTTTTCAGATCATCAATATAGAATAGGTGATTCAGTTTGCAATTCTGTGACTTGTATTCATAGCTATTGTTGTTCAGTACTACTGAGTGGTGCTAATGCAAGGCAGAAGAGTCGTGG
>OZ010578.1:106059220-106106720 GCA_963932145.1 Acanthosepion lycidas | reverse complement strand
GTGTCACCCGTTATTCTGTGCTTCGGCATTTAGTAATGCAGGAGGGCTTTTTGCGAGCAGATGAGAAAAAAGAATTCGAAAAATTCTCTCAAGCTTTGGACAATGCAATTGTAAGCAAGTATCATGGAGTTCTACAGGAAGTTAAGGTAGATATTCATTTAGCTTGTGTATTCTGTAAACTCAAAATGAAGCCTTATAATTGGTTAATAAAATATATGCTTAATACAAAGAATAAATGTAATTCTTAACATATACATTGTCACATGATGTCTTTATTAAACTTACATTTTTAAACTCTTTCTAACTTCTGAAATTTTCTATAGTACAAAAACCTCTAGCTGTTCCATTCCCCTGTCTTTTGCTTTTCCACTAAATCAAAACAATAAATACATTATGGTACCATGAATATTGTTATCAAAAGCTTTTGTTGCTTTCAGCGTTTATTCGATCCTATCAACCCTGACAAAGACACAATTCAAACTCGGGTGTGGACACGCCAGGAACGACTTGACAAAGAATATCTTGTACTTCAGCGGTTGGAGGACATTTTGGAAAAAGCCAATTTTTCAGAACTTCCGCCATCTATGGTCAACAAGGCTCTGGAAGAACATTCCATTGGGGATGGCATAAAGGTAAACAAAAAAAATCAAACCTCGTACCTTAGAGAAAATTTTTCATTATACTCTTACTTTTCTTGTTATATATTTCAAAAAGAAAAAAAAAAAAATTTTGCTTCTCTCATATGGATTTGATCCAAGTTATCCATAGAAATCCAAACTGTCTAAAACAAGGAAAATGTTTTCTCTCAGACACAAAGAGTATGAAAATCCTATATTTATCCATTTTAGCAGAAAAGCCAAAAAATTGGTTTAAAATAAATATTTATCTATTTATTCATCTTTATTATTAATATTTATTGCAATCTCTCTTCCCAGAATGTGTACATAGTTAATATGACACTATGTAGGTAGAGTAGGTCAAAAGTTGGAAGCATGTACCAACCAATATTTGCAAGGGAAAGGTGGTCAATTTGCATAGGTGTGTGAATACAACTAGTTCATTGATAGCTGAACATGTGCTAAAAGAACAGCAGTGTACCCTCTCTTGTAATCAGGATATCTTCTCAGTACTGAAGAAGGCTAATTTTGAATTTCATTTGAAGGTTTTAAAAACCAATTTACATTAAGTCCTACCAGCCATCTCTCTGTAAGCAGAAGTGGTTGGTGGATTTAAATATATAAATATGGATTTAGCCTATAAGTGTTATGCATTTATATATTTGATGTTTATTTTAATTGCTGTGCACATTTTTCATCCTCAGTTGAGCTCTGACAAGAAAGGACTGATAAACCAGTTTTGCTGCCATTTTTTGCTAATCCTGGATTTGAGAAACCTTTTTTCTTGAAAAATTGTTTGAAGAGAAAGATTATATAAATTTCAACTGAAAGTAGTACTGGCTGTTCAGTTAATGAATACCAAATCTTTCCTTATAAGGAAACTGCTAATATTACTCTGTCAAATTTTGGTATTACCATTTTACAGTAATGATATTTTTTGTTATTTCTCTTTTTTGTTATTTTCCCACATGTTTTAACGTATCTATTTTTATTGCTTTAATTAAATTTTATCCCCCCTTGAAAAATATTTAAAATTAGATGAGTTTATATTATCTAAAAATCATGTTGCACAATATATGAAGAAGCTGAAATTGAAAGATTATATTGAATCAATTGCGAGGAAAGTTGGTTCAAGTGTTGTTCTAGACAATTTTTGTTGCTAGAATCTATCAGTTATCTTATTTATAAGTCTACCATTTGTCCATGCTGCCATATATGATCTAGTGTTTCTGCTATATATTTAAAGATCCTTGAAAAAAATCCAAAGAATCTGCAATGTCGTCGGTCCTAACTTGGTATCTCATCTTCAGTCCACCGCCTTAATGTAGCTTCCCTGTGCCGTTTCTATAAATATTTTCATAGTAATTGCTCTGATGAACTCTCCCCTATGGTACCGGGGCTTTATGAATTTAAGCACAGTACTAGATTGGCAACAAAATCTCATCTGCGTAGAGTTGTAATTGCTAGATAAGTTCTATGCTTATAGCCTCTTCTTTTGTTCGTCTTGTTTGTGAAACTCTCTTCCAGTTTTTTGATTTCCACTTAAGTTTGATTTTCAAAAATTTAAATTCACTGTTAATTATTATCTTTCTTTTTAATTCCTGTACTTTTATTGTTTTTTTTTCTCCTTAAAAATGTTTCTTTTTCTCATATTCTCTCACACTCAGTAACCCCCTGCAATTTAGTGGCTTTATTACCTTGCTTGGGATGAAATGATTAAGAAAAAAAAAAAAAAATGCTTCTTTGTGGTTTTAGGATATGGAATCGGGTTTTATTTTGCTATTCCTACTCTTCAAAGTAGGTAAATTCATGGATGTTACAATGAATTTTTTTAATGACTTCTATTCCAGATCAGTGTCAACCGAGACAAGTATGATATTCTTCGTTTTTGGGCTTTGGGTCGAGATACACCACCTGCCCTCCAGCATTGGTACTCAAAATTCTTATTCTGGAAGATGTCTTACTCACAGCCTATCCATTACTATAAGCGCCTTGTAGTTGTTATCAGACAGAAAAAAGATTCAAAACTTGTACTAAAGGCCTTCAAAGATGTCCCAGTGGATGCTCTGGAAATGGTACTCCCTGATGGTAAGATTAAAATGAACATGTTGGACAAGGGGCTTTTATCAGTTTCAGTAGGCATTGCTGTAGTCAGCATTGTAGTCAAAGTCTTTATGGTACTTGTTGAGTATAACTTTGACTGGTCATTGCTAGTTACCTTGCTGACAGGACTGATAAGTGTCAGAGTGTGGACTGTTTATAAAAACAAGAGAAACAAATATTTGGTGAAGCTGTCTCGGATGCTGTACTACAAGAATTTGGCCAACAATCGAAGTCTTTTAACCTTACTTGTTGATCGTGCAGAAGATGAAAGCTATAAAGAGGCACTTCTTGTTTATTTTTTTTTACTTACATCCAGAGATCCTTTAAATGCATTTAAACCAAGTGCAACTCTCAGATCTTCAGAACTTGGTAAGTGTTTTTCTTATTTTTTCTTTTTGTAGGTTTTTGTTTCTTCCTTTCTTTCAATTTGCTGATTGTCTTGAAGTTGAATGCTAGAAAGAAGCACTCGTTGCATACTTTTTTTCAAAACAAAAATTAAATCCAAACATTCTTTGAATGTATTTAAACCAAATGTAAGATCTTCTGAACTTAGTACTGTTGAATGCCTAATAAAAGGGTGGGGACTTTATAATTTGGAGGGGACAGATAATTTTTCTCAGTATGCAATAAATGCTTTGAAACCCAGTTTAACCCTTTAGCATTCACATTATGCATATATATATATATAATTAATACAAATATAAAATTTGCCACTTTTCTAATTGATGTTATATTCAGTACCTCTATCTGGAGTCTTATAGACAAATCTTTGTGCAATTGTTTAGTTCATTTGTCAGGAGGTATATCAGCAAATATCTGTCAATTTTCGTAGTTTTTTTTAAATATAAAACTAATAAAAATATGTGCTTTTTATTAGTGTTAGGTTGATTTTTCTTCTTTGTATGTATGTGCATGCATACACATGCCTGTACATGTGCGTATGTGTACGTGTGGGATGTCATTTTTATTTCTTCCTTTCATATTTTACTTGTCTCCTCATACTCTCTCCTTATATATTTTCTTTCTTTTTCTTTATCTTTTGGCTCTGGGTGTCAAAAGATCATGTAACAAAGTTATTTCTGGGGTCAGAGACTACTTAAAATTCCTGAATATTCTGGGTTTTTCTAAAGTTTTAAAAATATTGGTGTATTCTGTTTTTGATTATTTCTTGTTTAAATAATTTTTTTTTAATTAATGCTTAAATGGCAAAGAAAATATTTATTTATATGTTTTTGCTTTGTTTTGTTTTTCTTGTTTAGGATTTAATAGTTTCTTTTTTTACCTGGCTTGGTGTTATCTTATTAGGGTGTTAATTGTGGAAGGTTAGTGTATGTATGTATGTATGTATGTGTGTGTGTATATATATATATATATATATATATATATATATATATATATATATATATATGATTAGGTCTGCATGGATCTTTACTTGAAAGGATGTTCTACACCCCCCACTGCTACCACCATATTAACAATGGGATTTATCAATTTAGATGTAGTTGTGGAGCCGACTACATAGGTAGAACTACTCTATGGCTAAACATGAGAATACATCAGCAGGTATCTAGGAAAATTGTCATATATTAGGTTGGTGCAAAAATAATGTCGTTTTCTCACATAGTAACATATGTGAGAAAACGACATTATTTTTGCACCAACCTAATATTAATGCAGAGTATTCATGTAGCTGGTTCAACATTCAGAGCCGATATTTACTGGGTGGGTGTTTTTTTTTTTTTTTTTTTTTTCTTTTCTTTTAATCAGTGTCACTCCAGTCGAGGCAACAGAGCCACTAACACGCAAGGGGTTAAAGGGTGTGGAGGAATTAGAAACGTTAGTAATGAGTAGAAAGAGAAAAGAACATTCAAGTGGACAGTAGATAGCGATTGGCATTGCATTTAAATTCTTGCAGATTAAAGTTGGCTGGAAAGCATGGAGCTGGTAAGGAGTTCCATAAGCATGAGGTATGAGGAAAGTGTTAGCATAGAAATTATGGCTATATCTAGCTAGATCAACTGTAAATTCTTTCAATCTTGCTGCCAGTTTAGTATTGTAGATGCCAAGTTGAGAGCTAATATCATTGGGAAGGTCGTTAATGAAGATTAAAAACAGCACAGGACCAAGGATGGTGCCCTGGGGGACACCTGCATTAGTACGAATGGATGTAGATGAGTGGATGTTGCAGGACAATTTTCATTACACAATTTGATAGGAACAATGGGATCAGCTCAAAAATGTTCCCAGAAATACTGTAACTTTTCAGCTTGTGGAGAAGACCTGAATGCCAGACCCAGTCAAAGGCTTTTGAGATGTTCAAAGCTTCACCATTTTTATCTAAAGCATGATAGACTCTTTCTGCAATTATTGTTAGTACATTAACAGTTTACCTGGAGAAATGAAAACCGTATTGCTTGTCTGAGAAAAAACCCTGCGATGAGAGATGATGAACCAATTCAGCATTGATTAGGGCCTTTAGGAATTTCCCAAAAATGAGTAGAAGGCCAATAGTTAGATGGATTGGACAGTTCACCAGAGTTCTTAAAAAACAAATGAAAGCAAGAAGCAGAGAGGCATTTATTATACAGTTTAAAGAGAACAACAGCCAGTTTGGGAGCACACTCCTTAATGACTATTACAGGGATGCCTGCCATCGGGTCCACATGCTTTGTGAGGATCAAGGTTAGAGATGATAACCGGCAGGGATACTTCAGATGAGTCAAGAGTAGAGTTTGAGGAGAATTTAAGGGCAAAGCATTCAGCTTTATCCGTATAGGATGATTGTAATTGATTGAAGAGGGTGGTGAATAGAAACCTAGCACTTATTTAGTACCCTATTACAGACACCAATAATCACAAGAGCCAAAATTTTCAGAGGCTATGCATTGCCTCATTCTTTCAGTGAACAGGGACTTACATTTGTTATGAGCAGTAGCAAATAGGCACCAATTATGATGAGAGCTGTCATGCTGGTATAGCTGAAAATAGTGGCCCCTGTGTGCTATGGTGGCTGAGGATGCTGGTGGTTTCATCTGGTATTTCCGAAAAGGGATGAAAGCATTCATGCTGGCTTTGACCCAGGAAGAAACATCAGTGGCGCAATTTTCAGTTGGGAGACTGAAGATGTCAGTCCAAGGGATGTCACAAAGAAAATCCTGGAATAAGTCCCAATCAGTGAGCTGGTAATGGAAAGAGGTTTTATGGATAGGGGGTTCCTATTTAACAGATGCTTGTAAGGAGATATCAATAGTGGTCAGTTATCAAGAGGGCAGTATTGTGAAGCTTGGTAAGAGCAAGGAGAGGAGGTAAGAAATAGATCCAGTAAGGATGCCTGTTGCTTGGTTTCACAAGGGAAACAAGTAGGGAAGTTCATGATTTGGGTGAGAGATTGGGCAATAGAAAAATTTAATGTCTGTATACCAGCAATATCAGTACCTTTGGAATAGTTCAGCCACGTGTTGGTGAGCATTAAAGTTACCAAAGACAAAGATGTTCAATGAGTCGCTTAGGGGATAGCATCAACCCTGCTGATGTAAGGCAGAGAGGGGTCTCTCAGATGATTAATAGAGAAAAGTATAGTTTTGTAGATGTTAAAATTGACAAGCCATCTTTTGCCCCCGTTAAGGCAAAATAATTTGCATGCAGGCTCTACAAGGTTGGGTGGGTGGTTGTGAAGGGGCCAAAATCGTTCACTAGCTATTGGTGGTACCAGAGTGAAGGGGAGGGAGGGGTAGTCCGCCTTTTGTTTTCTTTGCCTTTTTTTTTTTTTTTTTTTTTGCCTTCTTCCTTTGAACTGATAGTGAGTCTACAGTCACCAAAAATAGCTTGTCATCCATGTATGAATGCAAAAATTACAAATAGTAATATATATATATATATATATATATATATATATGGAGAAAAAGAGGGTTTAATGAAACAAAGTTTAAATGAGCAACAAATAAAATGAAATTAAAAGAATGACACGGACATTTAAGCATCTAAGATGGCCCCATGCAAGGCAATCTACATATGGGCTTTATAAGTGCTTCCTTCCAATCTTGAACTACAGACGAACTTATTATCAATGGTGTTTGGAGAAAAATTATGGGTTTGGGTAGGTCTAATGCTAAAGTGTTAAAATAATACATCAAAACTGTCAGAATCTCAATAATTGTATCTGCCTGTATAATGACTGAAACAAAGCATACAACTGTTTAGTATTAATAACTAGCAGTAGAGCCCGGCATTGCCCGGGGATGTAAGAGTAAGAGATAGATCAAGTATCGACCATCATAAAGACTGAAAAATAAAATTGACAAAGATTATTGTTTAAGGTTGACGGACACACATGTCTTAATTAGTTTTATTTTTTGTTTTGTTTTATTTTTTTTTTTTTAATATTGTTTTCAATCGTTATGAGTCTACAAATTAAATTTTATTATAAACAATTGTCTTGTAAATGGAATTTTTAAAGCATTCTGAATGTAAAAATAAAGAAAAAAGTGTGCAAGACAGTAAGAAACACTATCTGCCAAAAAAAGTGAAGTTTTATTGAAATCAGTTGAAAAATGTAGGAAATCCGATCCCATATATAAATGAACACACACATGCAAACAACCAACCTGGGTTTTATAATAAGTATAACTTGATATTAATAAGTATAACTTGATATGAGTTCTCCCCCTTTCATTAATGCCTCTTAATTGTGTTTTCAAATTGATTTCATGCAAAAACGATTGTTTTTCCAATTTTTGGCGCTGTCAAAACCACTGCAAGGTAATTTTACGTAGTCCTGTTAAGTTTTGTTGAAATCGGTTGAAAAATGTAGGAAATCCGATCCAATATATAAACGTACAGACACACACACACAATTAGCGTTTTATAAGTAAGATGATATATTTTATTTTCTGAATTATCTGATCATTTGGTAATTAGCAATAATGATGACATTATTTGCATATATAAAAAGCATGTATATGTATAACAGTGTATATATATATATATATATATATATATATATATATATATATATATATATAGTGAAACTAAATATAGTGATAATCAAAAATAAAATAAGAAAACATTTAAAATCAGTTCTAAATTTAAATGTTACATTTTTAATGAAAAGAATGTGGTAAGAATTTAAAATTTATGATTATCACTTGTTCCAAGGGTTGAGATTTGATAATAATTTCAATAGATTTATTGAACATCTGACCTAAGGAGTGATCTTAGATGAAACTCAGAAGTTGATTAATCAGTTAAGCCCATGTAACATTTATTGATTTATTTATATATATAAAATTAATATGAGTAAGTTTGTCAATTAGATGATTGATGTTATCTTCAGCATCCTGACTCCAGAGTTTTGTATGAAAAGCTGTCCATCCACTCTTCAGGGGGTATCAGCTATATATATATATATATATATATATATATATATATATCTATATATAATTTACACTGTTTAAAAATCATGGATGTCTACACAAACATGTATATAAACTAAATATAATAAGATTTAAAGCTATGAGAAATAATGTTTTATTATGAATAAAATTCATTAATTCCTTAAACATTACTTTGTTTATATTTTTGATATGAATATAAAAGTTAGTTGATATGGAATTCAAGATATGCATTTCTTAAATAAGGTAATTGAACTTTGCTTGACTGTGAAGGTCTTCATGGCCGAGCAGCCTAAAGGCATGCCAAGCTATATGGTGTTTTCCCTTACAAGAGGGATGCAGGTTTGATGGAATGTCAAGATTGGGTGTAGCTATTTAGGCTCTGATGATTTGGTATGGTGATTTGGGTTCCAATTGATTTAGCCCCTGAGTTTTGGATCCTAAGAAAAAAAAAAGTTGATTGAGTCAAGTCACCATCATTCAAAGGTAGAACTTTAAAAAATTTTTAAAACTGTAACTTTATTGAAAATCATCATTCAGTGATGAACGCCATCACCAATCTAACTGACTTACAGCAACTATTGGTGCCAGAATGCTACAGAATATGTGCCTCTCAACCAGGAGTGGGAGAAAATCTTTTTTATAATTTCCAAATGAATGAAATAAACCCCCATTACAGATTTTAGTGATTAAAAGATTTAATGTTTTTATTTTTCAATAAAGTTACAATTTTTTAAACTGAATTCTAGGTTTAGAATGATGATGAATCGACCAACATTTGTTTCCTCGTATCCAAAAGTCTTGCACCCAAGTGGCTGCATTAAAATGTACCAAACTGCAGGTTTTGAACATTGCTGGAATGTATATTTTCTTTATTAAGACTCTCAAATGCACAGGTTGGTAGAGATAGATTTATGCTTTTTAAAAAACAGGGATGTCTACTCAAACACTTGTATCTACTAAATATAACATTTAAAGTAATGAAAAACATTTTTACACACACACACATATCAAGGCAAATTTTTTGCAGCTACATATATAAAACTTTGCCTGTTTTTCATTATTATTATTATTTTATGGCCTTGCTTATTTTATAACCCTATGGTTCAGTAAACTCATTGATACTTCAAGTGTCAAAGTGGTTATGTCTTCTTCCATGTGCCTAATCCTAAAGAGACATGAGTGATCATGACTATCCAAAACTTCCTGTCACTTGTAGCCCTTAACAGTTTTCTCCCTTTGCCCCCCCCCCCGTCATCCATTCACACAAGCTCATCAGTTAGATTGCTGCCTTCCCCTATCTCTCTTACCCTCAATAAGATAAAGTTTGCCAAGTACTTCTTCCTCATTATCTATTCAAGGAATTTCAACTCTCTCTTCCTGGTTCTAAGTACCATTTTTTTTCTTTTTGTTACCGTTTTCTTTAAGACTTTTTCATTGCTTACTCACAACATCCATGGAATTCTCAGTATCCTTCTGTACAACCACATTTCTGTTGCCGCTCTGTTGGCGGGGCTTCAGAATACGTCAACTGCACCTCTGCAGAGGGTAAAAGTCCCTCAATGGGGCCACCTGTTGGCCGTGGGTGGCGACCCGTGTCGTCTGGGGACGAGATCCTGGTGATTGAGCAAGCCATGGCCCAGGTGCAAAAAGGACATGGTAATGCAACACATCACTTTGGCCCTTACCTGGGCTAGACGGGTGGTCGGAGAGGCCCGATCCGATCAATCGGCTAGTCACGTCAAGCACTAATACTTACTCGCATTAAAACCCATCTATCTAAAACACTTATGTTATACAAAACCGGTCTATTCTTTTACCACAAACAAGAGATAGATTATAAGTAAGTATTAGAAGGCGGTGGCAAGGGTCAATCTACTAGTAAGAAAAAAGCCGTTACAGATAGGGTTTTTAACGGACATTTTCATAAAAAACGGGTCGTGAAAACAAAGTTAAACCTGAAATGCTAGCAACCAACTTACTAGTGTGAGTATACCTTTCCTTGTATCCCTGGGATAATAGGGCGAATGGGTTTCCCCCCTAACATCTCCCACTGATGGGCTCCAAGGAGGGTGGGGAGCAAGGAAGGTGAAATTTAAAAAAAAAAATCCAATGGCTATAAATAAAAATAAAAGGCCCCACATAGAAGACAGTTCAGAGAGCCTATACTCTGAAACTGAGTCTGACGATGATCTTAACCAAAATCAATTTCCTAGATTTATTGTCTTGGAATCAGTAGAGGATACACCTATCACCAAACTGTCTCCATTCATTGTGGAAAAAACAATGAAATCCCTAATAAAAACATCTTCAATAAAAAAACTAAGGAACAAAACCATTTTGGTAGAAGTTTCAAATAAAACTTCTGCAAATACGTTACTGAATCAAAACAATTTTGCCAAGCTTAAGATAAAGGCCTACCCCCACACTTCCTTGAACTCCTCAAAGGGTGTGGTAAGAAGCCCAGACCTCTCACTCTGTACTCTGGACGAAATAAAAAATAATTTAAAAAAACAAGGAGTCATAGATGCTCAAAGAATATCAATTAAAAAAAACAACCAAATAATTCCTACAAACACATATATCCTAATTTTTGATACTTCAAAACCTCCAGAAGAAATAAAAATTGGATATATAAGAGAAAAAGTGGAAATATATATACCAAATCCTCTGAGATGCCACAACTGCCAAAAGTTCGGGCACCATAAGGATAGATGCACCAGACCATCAATATGTAAAGTTTGTGGAGAAATCGGGGATCACATTGACTGTACACTCCCAGTTAAATGTGCCAACTGCAAACAAAATCATGCAGCAGACTCGAAAGAATGTGAAGTCTGGAATAAAGAAAAAAAAATATCCTCGATTAAACATACAAAAAATATATCATACCCGGAGGCAAGAAGAATAGTCGAGAGTTCTCTGAACGTATCAACATATGCAAATATAGTCAGAAGAACAGACAATTCGATTAAAAAACAAGAAACATCACAAAATAATCTGTCCGATCTGGTAGAAGAATTAAGATCACTTCTAGAGATATTAAAGAAAAATTTAAACTGTTTAACAACTAGAACTGATACCAAGGAAAATCCTCAATTCCAGATCGTCGAAACCAAAGAGGTTACAAAAAAATTACAATACAAGCAACAGCAAATGCCAAATCTCCCAAACACCTCAAACGAATTCAATAACTCCTCACATCCAAAAAGGAAATCTCCATTAAAAAATCAACACAGCAAAAAGAAAACAGAAATTGTTTTAATTGAAAATGAAAATAATTTTGAACTGATGGAAACTGATAGTCAAGAAAGACATTCAAGACAGAGAAGCTTAAAAAGTCCCGACAAAAACAATCAAAAAACAATCAGCCCATCTCATACAAGGGAACGGTCTACATCTAAACAAAGAGCAAATGAATCAAAGGGAAAAACAAAAGCAACATCTCTAACTAAACAAACAGAACCAAAAGAAAGCCAAGGGTTAAAAACACAACAAAATACAAATAAGACAGAATGACTCAAAAAATTATACAATGGAACTGTCGTGGCTTAAAGCCAAATATAAATGAGTTACTTCTGCTTATAACGAATCATCTCCCCACCATCATTTGCTTACAGGAAACCTTCCTAAAAACTGATGATAAAATTAAAATAAAAAACTATACACAATATAATTACATTCATAACCCCAATCAAAGGGCATCAGGGGGCGTATCGATACTAATTAGAAATGATATCCCTCAAAGTAAAATACAATTGAAGACCCATATCCAAGCTGTTGCTACAAAGGCCACTCTACACAGAACCATCAACATCTGCTCCATTTATATCCCACCACACAATCCCATAAGCGAAACTGATTTAAACAACCTAATAGATCAACTACCAAGACCATATTTATTACTAGGTGACTTTAATAGTCATAACGTTATATGGGGATCTAAATACTCTGATAAAAAAGGCAAAAATCTTGAAAACATCATTAACAACAATGACTTGCGCCTACTAAATAAAAAATCTAACACATATCTACACCCTGCATCAGGCACTTATTCAGTGCTTGACCTATCACTTTGTGACTCGTCTACACTTATGGATTTCGATTGGAATGTTCTAGAGGATTCATGGGGTAGTGACCATTTTCCAATTATTTTGACATATTCAAAAGAAATTGAAAACCATCTTCATCGATGGAAGCTAAATAAAGCAGATTGGAGAGAATATAAAAAAAAATGCCAACAAAAACTATCAGACAAAGAAGTCTCCAGCAAATCCATCGAATACTTCACAGAAACTTTAATAGACATTGCAAGAGCATGCATACCAAAAAGCAATGGATCTAACAAACAACAAAGACCATGGTTCAATGATGAATGTAAAAAGGCAATAAGACTACGAAAAGCAGCACTACGGAAATTTAACTCTCAACCTACATCTCATAATTTAAATCTTTTCAAACAAAAAAGAGCAGTAGCACGTAGAGTTATCAAGGAAGCCAAAAGGAAATCCTGGAAAGATTATGTAAACAAAATAAACTATAATACAAAACCAAAAAAAGTTTGGAACATGCTAAGGAAAATCTCTGGAAAGAATTTATCTTCTTCTCTTAACCATCTCACATTAAATAACAAAAAAATAACAGAAACAAAAGATATAACAAACATACTTGCGGAAACTTTCGAAAATAATTCCTCTAACAAAAACTACAGACAACTCTTCCAAAAAATTAAGCAGGATACAGAAAAAAAGAATAATAAACTAAATTTTAATTCAAATAACAAAGAAGAATACAATCTTTCTTTTACGAAGGACGAACTTATAAATGCTATAAGTGAATCACATAATACAGCTACTGGTCCTGATGAAATTCATTACGAATTTTTAAAACAACTTCCCCCCAAATCCATTAAATTTTTGTTAAACATCTTTAATGAAATATGGTTCAAGGGAAAACTACCTAATAGCTGGAAACAGGCTATTGTGATTCCCATACCAAAACCAGAAAAAGGCAAATCAGATCCCAAAAACTTTAGACCCATTACATTAACAAGCTGCTTATGCAAAACATTTGAAAGAATAATAAATAGAAGACTAAATTGGTATCTGGAAATCAATAATTTAATTACCAACTTACAGAGTGGCTTTCGAAATAAAAGAGGAACAATAGATAACATAGTCCGCTTAGAAACCTTTATCAGAGAGGCTTTCATCAATAAAAAAACATGTAATAGCCATTTTCTTTGACTTAGAAAAGGCCTACGAAACTACATGGAGACAGGGAATAATGAAAGACTTATACAATCTTGGCCTAAAAGGCAGATTACCCTTGTTGATAAAAGACTTTTTATCTGACAGAAGCTTCAAAGTAAGAATAGGATCGACTCTCTCAGACTCAAAAATTCAAGAAGAAGGAGTCCCACAAGGATGCATCTTGTCCGTCACTCTATTTAACATAAAAATTAACAACATTGTAACCTGTTTGAACAATGAAGTTGATGGTTCCTTATATGTAGATGATCTTTTAATTTGCCATAGATCAAAAAATATGCATACCTCAGAACGTCAACTGCAGATATGCATAAATAAAATAAATCGATGGACCATTGAAAATGGTTTCAAACTCTCACAAACCAAAACAAAGTGTATGCATTTTTGTAATCAAAGAAAAATGCACAACGACCCAACACTTAAATTAGAAGAAACTGAAATAGAAATGACTGAACAATACAAATTTCTGGGAATAATATTTGATAAAAAACTCACATTCATTCCCCATCTGAAATACTTAAAACAAAAATGTTTCAAAACACTACAACTTTTGCGGGTTATAGCTAACACAGAATGGGGAGCAGATCGCATATCACTCCTAAAAATATACAGAACACTAATAAGATCCAAATTGGATTATGGAAGTTTCATATATGGTATGGCTAGGAAATCCTACCTAAAAATTCTTGACCCCATCCACCACACAGGTCTAAGACTTGCTCTTGGTGCCTTTAAAACATCTCCCAGAGAAAGCCTATATGTTGAAGCTCATGAGGCTCCACTAAAACTGAGACGCGAGAAATTAGCTATACAATATTACTTAAAACTCAAATTCGGCCTATCAATGCACATTCAACCCAAGCTATAAACATCTGTTTGACAAAAAAGAAAATGTTATCAAACCTTTTGGTCTTTACATGGAAAAAATGATAAAACCACTTACAGACAGTTTGATAGACAAAAATAGTATACATGAATTCAAGCTAACCAAACATCCACCTTGGCTATTGGAACGACCAAAAGTCATTTTAAGACTGGCTGCCCACACTAAATCTGACACACACCCCTTATACTATGTAGAAAAACTGAATGATATTCTGGAACAATACCCAGATTGGGCCCACATATATACCGATGGCTCCAAAGTCAAAAACAAAGTAGGATGTGCGGCTATCTTTAAAAGTACTGTTCTACAGAAAAGATTACCTAACAACTCCTCAATTTTTAGTGCTGAAATTACAGCCATTGATTTAGCTCTAGACCTCATCACTAAACATAACTCAAATAAATTCATTATTTTTGCAGACTCATTATCAGTACTCGAATCAATAAAAAACCAAAGATTAGACAATCCTTTGCTTATCAAACTCCTGCATAGAATACATGCAATCTTACAAAATAAAACTATCATTTTCTGTTGGATTCCCAGCCACTCTGGTTTTCATGGAAATGAAGAAGCTGATGTGGCTGCAAAAAAACTCTCTGAAACTTAACACAAGTAACATAAAGGTTCCATACACTGACTATAAACCTCTAATAAATGACTTTATTTTGAAGAAATGGCAAGATGCTTGGAACAGCTGTCAAAACAACAAATTATTTAAAATCAAACCCTCTCTAAAGAAACAACTAACTGAACACAGAAAATCACGCAAAGAAGAAGTTGTTTTATCCCGTATTCGCATAGGACACACTCGCATAACTCACTCCTTCCTCCTAAAAGATGAAGATCCTCCGGAATGCATACCATGCCAGGAGGCTTATACTGTGAAGCACTTCCTGCTTGATTGCGGTGATATGGCACATATTCGAAAATTATTTTACAATGTGAACAACTTGAAAGAACTTTTCGAAAAATCAAACCCCAATTTGATCTTGACTTTCCTTAGGAAAGTTGGACTATATAATAAAATATAATTCCAATTTGGTGTCTGATGATGAAAGGGGAAACCTTTGGATACTTGCTAGGTGAGGAATTTTCAAACAACAACACACCTCTGAAAACAGGGAATTTTTAAAAACAAAAAGCAGTACAACATTGAAAAAGAAGGAAAGGAAAGTGAAAGTCTTTTTGAAAGCATTTCAACCTTATTTAAAGAAAAAGAAAAAAAAAACAACTTTGACCTTAAATGATCTCTTGCTGATCGATGGGTCGTTAAGTTTTTAAACAAACAAACAAACACATTTCTGTTGCCTCCTAGATTTCTCCTCATCTGTGGGGAGATTGTCCAGTATTCACTGCCATATAAGAAGATGGATATCATGTAGCAATACAGCACTCTTTTTTTCTCAGCTTTTTGCTTGGCTTTTGGAATATGCCTTTTGTTAGTCCAATTCATGAATGGATTTCGGTGTCACATTTTCCATCCTCTGTTAAAACACTTCCCAGATATTTAAGCATCTGTACTTGTTTGTAAACCCTGGTAAGGTCTTCAGCTCCTTTAGTATAGCCTCACTGTAGAGGTTTAATAGATCTAAAGAGAAAACACATCCT
This sequence comes from Acanthosepion lycidas, assembly GCA_963932145.1. Classification (NCBI taxonomy): domain Eukaryota; kingdom Metazoa; phylum Mollusca; class Cephalopoda; order Sepiida; family Sepiidae; genus Acanthosepion; species Acanthosepion lycidas. The sequence goes on along the minus strand of OZ010578.1, from coordinate 106,090,846 downwards.
TGTCTTATGCTCTTTTCTATTCTTGTTTAGTTACTCAATTAATTTCCTATCTTTGCTAAAATTCCCAGCCCATGTTCCCCATCCATTCACGCAAGTTCATCATGTCTGCTGCTTTAACCTGTCTTTTTTTGTCCTTGCTATGCCCTGTTCTCAAGCTCTCCTTCTTCATTATGTCCAAGACATTTTAGTTATCTCTTTCTCATTCTAAATTTTTGTTGTCATTTTCTTTAAGATTTCCTCATTACTTACTAACTGCATCCATGAAATTCTCAGCATCCTCCTGTAGAACCATATTTTTATTGCCACCACTTCTCTCTTCATCGGTTAAGACATTGTCCAGCATTCTTTGCCATGCAAGAGGATTGTTAGTTTTTGATAGTTCATCACTGTTCTTTATTTCTAATAAAACTTTCCTGTTTCTTGTAGTTTTATGAATGCATCTTTCACTAATCCAATTCATGTTTGGATTTCAATGTCACATTTTCCATCCTCTGTTAAAACACTTCCCAGATATTTAAACTTCTGTACTTGTTTGAAGTTGACATCATTTTGTTACTTGTATCTTGGCTTTCCCTTTTGCTGATGGCCATGCTTTCTGTCTTTTTGCAGTTGGTGGGTAGTCCTTTTTTCTTGCTTTCTCTTAACATCCTATGTAGAAAAAACAATGGTCATAAGGTTTCAAAAAGTGCAGTACTAACCAACAGGCCAGCTGTTTTTTCTTCTTTGGTCACCTCAAGGAAATGAATTGCGTGACTCTCAGCTATTACACTGGGCAGTTGTGAAACAGACACCAAACTCAGCCACACTACTTTGACCTCCTCTTTGTTCGTCTGTTAATTCGTACATCCAGCTCTATTGCACGCAGTCTGTCGAATAACTCCCGGTTCACTCATGCTCCTGGCACCCTGCTTTTTATGCTGTTCTAATACGGCTGAAATTTGCATGTGTGCAAATATCCTCGTTTTGGACGAGATCGGCGCACATAAATTGCGTCTTCAATAGCAGCCATATTTCTTTTTGTCATTACTTTGCAAGCAAGACATGTTCCCGCTTGTTTCAAATTCTGAGGTAAGTCATGTCTTTCGTCACAACCTATCTAGTAGGTCCTGTAGTTTTCTTTCCATGTGAGCCATCAACACAGATGTAGAAAAGATAAAAGCTGCCAAGACACTATCTTCATGTACATTTAGATGTGTTCAGAATGAGAGTCCTCTCCCTTGGCTGAGTATATGCGGCGTGATTATTTAAGTGAATCGAATGTAAGAATTGTTTCATCATGGAGTGAAATAAATGTCTGAAAAGTTTATTTGATCCTAATACTAATGGTTTTCTGTTTCAGGTGGCATCACTCAAGAGACACTAGAAGAAAAAATTGAAGACTGGCTCTTTTCAGTGACAGGCACCAATCTCAAGTTCCGTGCTGAAGAAGCCATAGATTTGCTACAGTCTTTTGGTATCTTGTCTCTAGACAGCCAAAAGCTCTATGTCCATCCAGTGGAGACAGCTACAAGCCTTCTTCCTCTTGCCTCATCCCCTCTTCTTTCTAGCTGCAGTATCATGGAAAGAGAAACAGAAAATGAATTCATGGATACAACTCTGGGACTTAATAAGGAAGAGGAGTCGTCAGAGAAGATCTCAAAAATCAAATTCTTTTAAAGTCTGTACATGGTGGATTTAAATCAAATGTTTTGCATTTAATGTTTAAATCATGTTTCTGGTAGTTCCAATGTAAAGAAATACAAAAAAGTGTTAAGATCCTTAAGTAACAATTGTTGTACATTACTAATGAAAGCACACAACCCATTCTTTCATACATAACATTTTTATTCAACTCCGGATTTTTGTCAGTTACTCTCTGCCAGTGGGTGTGCAGCCCTGGGGCCTTCTTAAAACATAGATTCTATATCTTGCCAGGACATAAGAGACCCTCTTTTCCCACCTGGGTGGATTTTTATATATCTACCTATCATACTGTTTTTCTCGCACATACACATCCTAGGTACAGCTGGATCAACCACATGTTTACATGTTGTAAGTCAGCCATTGACATTAGGTAAAGTGCAGATTTGCACTTAGTGGCTAGAAGGCTATCTTTCAAGTCAACCTGTTGATGCACCTGACTTCTCTGATGGTCTGACATTAAGTGCAAAGTTTATTTTGGCATCATCTGGGGTAAGTTCCATACTACATTTAGACCTCATCAATAACCAGCTAAATGGTAATGGTAATATTAACTGTTTCCCTACAAGGAAACATTCAGCATTCATTGACTAAGCAGCCAGTGCTACTTTCAGTTGGAATTTATAAAATCTTTCTCTTAACATATATTTTTTTAGGAAAATAGGTTTAAGTTGAGTAACTGTTATTGTTCTTTCCAGTATTAATGGGGGTTTCCTTCCTTGCCTTTTGTTCAGGGTAGTGTGGAATGTCAGCATCTTGTTTATTTCATTATTCTTTGTTCAAGCTACATGTGCTATCCATTTTAGTTGTTGCTGCTATTGAAAGTCCTTAAGTGATGTTGTTTCTATTCTTTGAAACCGTTCTTTATTCGTGATTCTGTAGTGCCAGTCCACAAAGTTCGAAGAAGGAGGTCCTCGGTGAGACCTACAGGCTTCATTTGCTCAAAGCGATTTTTTAACCATTAGGTACTCTGTTTGATAGCATAAAAGTCTCTCTTCTGATTTATGTTAACATTACAGTTTTATGGAATTATGTACTGTATAACTACTGATAGTTTATGGTGTCTGAGTAAACATCAGTCTATCAGTACTTCAGCTTTGGATAGAAGACTTGAGGGATATTTTTTGAGCCATATTTTAAACAGAAATGCATGTCTTACATGTGATCAAATATGATAAGCTACAAGAAATGTTAGCTAAACAAAGACACAAGAAAAAAAATCTAAGAATATTTCCTTAGATTTCTAGTTCTTTCAAAAATGATAGAACTGGTATTCTAAGACTTGAAACAATCCAGGCAGTCACATTACTAAATTACTTTGGGGAAAAATACTACAGTATTGATACTAGTAGTTCCTTGGTCTTCAGTAAAAATCGTTGTTATTACTAGTATAAAAAACATAACACTGCTGCATTATTATCACATTGTTGCCTGGTTGTGCTGGCCCATTTTGCAGTAAAGACTAAGCCAGGTGTCGGAAACCACTGGCTCCCTGGCCACATCTGGCCTGCAAAGGATTTTTGTCTGGCCCACTAATTTACTTGTAGTAAAGAATTTGCATCTTTTGTTGTGTTGTTATCCTGTTATTCTCGCAGTAAATAAGGAATCTTGTTTAAATAATATAACATTAACTTTGTTGTTTTTTTTCTTTAAACCTCCAGATGAAGGCAGTCTTCTAGAGCGAGACAATTTATTACATTAGAATTGATATCAAGGCTCACTCTCCAAAAGGTTGCTGACCCCTGGACTAAACTAAATAACATCCCCAGTACATAATACAATAAAAATACATTACAAAAAAAGCTTGTAAATTTTAATGCCTCCCCAAAAAAACTGCTTTCATTTCAACATCACAGAGAACTTTTTCTGCTTCAGCATGGCTGATGCTAGACTCCAGGAGAGCAGCGCCTTACACCTACTTGGCCTCACGTTTTCCACTGACATGAAGTGGAACAACTACATTGAATCAATAGCTGCATATACTGCAAGGAAAGTGGCTAACTGTGTTGTGCCAGAAAATTGTTCTTGTCAGAATCCATTTTTCACATTTACAAATTTATCATTCATCCATGAATACTGTTATCATATCTGATCTGGTGCTCCTGCTGTAGATCTAAAGAAGGATCTGCAATGTAATCAATCCCAACCAGGCATCTCGACTTCAGTCACATTCTCACTGATGTGACATGGCTTCTCTCTGTCTTTTCTACAAATATTTTCAGGGTAACGGTTCTGACAAGCCCCAAATACATGAATTTAAGTGTGCTACTAGATTGGCATTTAGGTCCCAAATGTAACTGTCACTTCTACTCCAACTGTTTCTTTTATTGCACTTCCCTTTTATGGAACTGTTTTCCATTTCCTTGCTTCCCTGATAACTTCTTTCTTTTTATGTGCCATGACTTTTCAAGATGTAGGTAATCATGGCTCTCCACCTACCTCCATCCCTTGCAGCTCTGAACAAGTTCCTTCTCTCTGCCACTTCTCCCAGACCACATTCTGTTATCCATTTGCTTAAGGCCGCTGGGTATGTCATGCATCAAGAACCAACTGACTTTTTTTGTGTGTTCTGTCCAAAGACAGATACAATTGAGAGATAAAGTGTAGTTTGTCCAACTGAAGGCTGATATTACATTTTGATCCCAAGTTGATAGCTAGGGAGTGAAGAAAAGTGTAATTCAAGTAACACTAACTGCTCAGTTAATGAATACTGGATGTTTCCTTATAAGGATATGATTAATATTAAAAGTATCAGTAGTATCTTAATATAATTCACCAGTTTTTTTTTCAGTTTGTTTTTCATTACTTAACACAAGAATGGCTTGGGTTGTAGCCAATAAATTTTCTGTGATTACTATTTGAACCCTGGATCATGGGTTTAGCATTTTAGTTTTTAAAAATTCCAAACCATTTAAAGTTTTTCACAAGGGGTTCTATTTACAGTATAAATATACTACTAAATGGGACCCTCATTTTGATCCAGCAGAATAGCTAAATCAAAACTTTATATTTGCATTTAACTCTATAACTAGACATACAGTTGAAAATAACAAAACATTTTAAGTTTTTAGAGAAGAGGGTTCAGTTTACAATGCAATTATATTACTAGACTGAAACCTTCATTTGTGTTTCTGGTTAGTTAAATCTTTATCTTTTTGTTTAACTATATAAAATCGATATCTAACTGAAAATTTTCTTGACCAAAACCAAAGTTATAACTTTTTTCTTGATATTTTTTCGTTGTCACTGAAAAATGAAGACTTAATTGTGTTGTGTTTTCATTTGTAATATAAGAAGTGGTTTCCAGGGAACCTTTTTCAAGGCTGGTTTCCAATTAGTATAAATAATTATTCAGTTAATTTTGTACTTAGAAAAAATATATTCGGTTATTATGATAGTTCAATATTAGTTTTCTATTAATGTATTTTTATTGAGATTATTACTAGTGTGAGTCAAATGCCTTTTGAATAAATAACTCATAATTCATTTTTCTTAATGCTCATTGCTTAGTAGACATTTTAAAATTTTATTTTTTGAAAGCAAAAAAAAAAAAAAAACCTGGAGAAGGAAAATTCCAAATTAGAACAAAACTGATTTGCTTCTTTCTTAGAAAGGATGCAAGATTTTAAATTCAACTTTTTAAAATTAAATTAAAGGTTTATATATCCGATTTTTTTTTTTTTTTTTTTTTTTTTTTTTTTTTTTTTTCTTTTCAAAATTAAAAAGTTGTCTTTCATTTCATAGCCAAAAGAACAAAAAATGAAATCAAAAAACATTAAAATGAGAATTTTTCTCAAAAGAACATTTATTTACAGTGTAAAGTATTTTTTTTCCTACAGTGTTGAAAATGTCTTGCCTGAACAATCATTGCAATGAAAAGAAGTTGAAAATTGGGAGGGATCTTTGAGGAACATTTTGAAAAAAAAATATGCATTCTGAAATTTTTTTTTTTAAATTCTTATTAAAAATCCTTTATTGTCTATAATGTACTCATTTCTTTGACTATTTTTGAAACCTGGGAGACAAAAAATGTTTTAGTGTATGAAGATAATTTTATGATAAGGTTTACACTTAAAATGAACAAATTCAACTTAGAAGCAAGTATTACTCTGTACTAAATTTAAAATGTTACTATTATTTTCAATTATCCAATTTTTTATTTTTTTAAAACTAGTTGTCAGTTATTTTTCACATTAAAAAAATAAATTAAATTTCTCCCTTAATCTTTCAGTGGATATTTTTCGTACTCAGTAAATATAAATATTTGGAAATTTAATATTTCACACTGATGAGAATTAAATCTGATCCAAATCAATTAAAAAATTCTAAAAATCAAAATCAGAAAAAAGATAAAGATGACAAAAATGAGGTAAAATTTCCAAATCATATTTTAATAAAAATGTTTAAAGGTTTTTGTGCCAAACATTCATTTTGATATGCTAAGAATATTTCCAAAGGGAAAAAAAGTGTATAATGTGTAGGTAATTCATCTATTCTAACTTTGTTGGGTTCTTAGACTTCTAAAGCTTTCATACTCAAAGTGAATATACGTGACTAATTGAAAACTTATCATTTCAGAAAGGCTTTAAACAAAATCTGAACTCTAATATCTTGATGATGGCAGAACAACTAAACTGAGGGCTCAAAATAATGAATTTACTTTCACTCTTAATCAAAACTCCTTCCAGCAGCATGTCTTTTTTACTTCATGAGAAAATTACTTCTCCGATGTGTGTTTTATGTCTAACATTTGCTTTAATTCCAATTCATTTGTTTGGATCAATAAAGCCAAATTGACAGCTGATCGAAAAAATCACTTACAATCTATTGTTAAATGGGGTAAGTAGTAGCTTGTTAATTTTAATGCCTCAAAAACAAAACTTTTTTTAATCATCTGAAAGAACTCATTTTACCTTACATCAGCATGGCTGATGCTAACCTCCAGAAGAGTGACTCCTTTCACCTTCTCAGACTAATGGTTTCAGCTGACATCAGGTGGAAAAAATCATATTGAATCAATTTTTAAGTCTGCAACTAAGAAAGATGGTTCACTCTGTTGTGTTAGACAATTTTTCTTGCCAGAATCTATCTTTCATGTTTATAAGTCTACGATTTGTACTTGCTTTGAATATAGCTGACACATCTGGTTTGGTACTCCTGCTATATATTTACAGATTCTTGATAAAATCGAAAAAGAATCTGCAATGTTAATGGACTTGACCTGGCATCTTGGCTTCAGTCACTCTCCCACTGCTTCCCTGTGTCTTTTCTATAAATGCTTTCATGGTAATTGTTCTGATGAACTTTCCTAGACTTTATGAATTTAAGCACAGTACAAGATTGGCAGCAAGGTCTCATCATTTTACAGTTTAAATGGGTAGATCTAACCATAAGTTCCATGTTAATGGTTTCTTCTATCACACTTTTAACTTTTGGAGCTCTCTTCCAGATTTTTTCTTTCCAATCAATTTTGATCTTCAAAGAATTAAATGCATTGCCAATTGTTATCTTCTGTCTTAATTCTTGCTCTTTTATTGTCCTCTCTCCTTAATAGTAGTTTTTCTCACACTCGGAAACTTTTTGCATCGTAATGGCTTTATTGCCTTGCTTGGGGTGAAATTTTTACTTCAGAAAAAAAAGTGTCTGATTGTTAAAAAAAAAAAAAAAAAAAAGGTATAGATTGATTTTATTAGCAGCAGGAGTAGAGAAGCAATTTAAAGAAAATTAAAATATATTTAAAAAAAAAAAATCTTATTTGTATACAAACTGGAAAAAAATGGTTTCATCATTCTATGGTTCCAGGAAGTGTCTAACTCCTTTTACCATGTTACATCTTTACAAGAGTCAGATTAAGCACCAAACGTAGGCTGAGTTTGCTCGATCATCACTCTCCATCCTTGATTGAGTTCAAAATCCATTGATGCTTGTAGAGGATGATTTATTTTCCACTTCACAATCTCTTTTACACAGTTGGCTACTCTATCACTATTTCCATGACAAATTTTCAAAGAGCTTTATTTTAGCTACACCATTTCAGACATTTATTGTTAGGTCACATCATGCCACTTCCCTGGAGTCAAATCATCCTCATTTCCTCAATATTCCAATGGCTTATAGACATATCACATTTAAAAACCAGTTCCCGTATGATTTGAAGTTAAGCAACATCAAGCCTGGTCAGTTCCTTGATGGGTGACCACTTGAGAAAACCAGGTGCTCTAAGCTTGGATGTGTAGGTGGTGTAATGGATAATGGCTCAGAATTGTTAATTGGAGAGCTGAGTTTGAATTCCTGTTGGGTTCATTATATTCACTTTGTGCAAATAACTTTGGAAAAGGTATGAATCCAGCTCTTTTCTTCCAACTATGGGTTAATTAGTAAGACTTGTGTTACTAAACCATTATTATCTCAAAACATATTTTGTGGCTTTAAATGACCTGCAAAGAGTTGATAAGTCATTGAAAACAAAACAGTAAATCAATCCATATTCCAAATCTAAGGAAGAAGTTCCACTAAGCTTTCTCACACAAACTGCTACTTTGTTGATGCTGTCTTGAACACTTTAATCTTGACCTCAGGGTCAATTATTATCTATCCTCCTTATCCTTATAATATCCATTTCATACCACCTTCTAATCACATCTCGCAACTCCTTTTACATTACCAATTCAACTGTAACTTTCTACCTTGAGTGGCTCTTGAGCCTTGGATTGGGTGAAATTTAGTAAAAAAAATTGGAAAGGATGTTTTTCTGAAATCGTAGGAGCATTTGAATTTTGTTTTTATCGATTCAGCAACATATATGACAGACAAAGTAGCTAATGTTGAACTTATATTTATTTTGATATAATAAACATGAATTTCTTGTATTTTATTTTTTATCATGTTTCAAATATCTGCATTTTTAAATATTTATAGAGCTTTATATGCACTTAGACAATCTGTATTGGGATTAAAATCTTGTAAATCTATTAAAAAATTCTCCCCATTTCCTTTTTTTATTTAGAATTGATGCTTCTCTTTGGCATGCCTCATATATTTTCTGAGATTTTTTCTTTTTGTTAAAATTGTTGAGATGAGGAATTACCATTATTATATGCTTTGCTATTTGGACAAGCATACCCATATTGGTTGTTATATTCACAATGTTTTGGCCATTGTAATCTCTCGCTGTCTTCATGTATCTCTTTTTGTACTTGGTAATCTTTAAATTTGCTGTTATGGAAAAGAATACAAAGGAGAGACTAGATGCTCTAAAAGCATGGTTAGAAGAACACTGAATAGAGAGACACTGATATCAGACATGGCTGATCATATATTGGAGAAAACGTTAAATTCTTTGTTATATTGTCAATTTTCGCATACTATAATGGTATTTTACCCATTAAACTTCTCTTATTGTCATTAAATTCTCTTTGATTTACATCAAGGTATTTATATTGGGACCTGGCATTTTGGCCTTGAGGCACAAAATTAATCAATCACGTCCAGTTGCAGAGGATCAATTATCCCAGAAAATATCTCTCCTTTGGGAGTGTAGCAAGGGTTAATCTCTTAAGCCTGAGGTGTTTTAAAGGGGAATTTGTGAGGAGATCAGATTATTTTTAACCTCTGGTTCCATGTATATGTGGACCTCTACTTTAAAGTCAGTTTTGTGTCACATTTAGATTGAGTGGGTGTTCTAGTAAATATCGTTTAATGGAGCCATATCATGTTTGAAACAATGGATTGTAGTAAACATAAAAGTTAATTGTAATTCATCTAATCAACAGATTCTCAAAATCTATGCAAATTACATTGCTTATATAAATACTTATAATTAACTCGCATTTGGGATAATGTTCCTCAGCTAGGCATCTTGGATTTTTCCATTTATTTCTCTGTCCTAAATCAACTCTTTTCTCAAGTTATCTAATTCCTTATTGTCTTACTTAGTCAATATTAAGAAATGTCATTTGCTTGTGAAGTGAATGCTTATAAAATAATTAAAATGCAATGCACATCCAAACTTACAGCACCTGGTATTCTGAAGTACAACATTACTTACCTTTGGTGATCTTGTGAGAACCAGCCCCAATTTTTTATAGTTCTTTCAAAATAAAAATAATCTAAAAAAATATTTCTTTTCTTTAAATAACCCATAAAATGTTGATAAGTCATATAAACAAAATCAATCAAATTGAAAACCTTAAGTTCTTGTGCCAAATATACAAAAGGGTAGTAATGAGACATTTGTAAGAATTTAATATGATTTAATATGAAGATATCATATATGGAAGAAAAATGTCAGTTATCAAACCTTGAGGAATTAGTATAATAAGAAAAATACGGTAGGATAAGATGACAATCAGTGTACTTGTTAAGCAGAGACAACTTCCTAAATAGACCAAGCAGAGAAATAAGTACCATCTGGGTGCCTTTGATTTAAAAAAATTAAAAAAATAAATAAATAAAAAGCAAAAAAAAAAAGATGCTCAACAAAAATTCCACAACCTGAGTCAGAACATTTATATAATCCATCATCTGTGTTGAAGCATTAGGCATCAGTCTCCAGAATTTCAACATTAGTTGTTCAAGAGTTTTTTTTTTTTTTTTTTTTTTTTTTAAGTTAAATGTTATGTTTATTGGATACCCATATTTGTGTAGGTGTTCTGTTTATTTATTAAACAGTATATTTATTTATTTATTTTCATTTACCAGCCTGACTATTTGAGAAATTAGAAAAACACACTCTCTTCTAATAAGATTTCTTGAATATTCAGACTGGTAGATGAAAATAAATATCAATAATGTTTACTAAACAACAATGTTTATTAAAAATGTTTACTAAATATCAATGTTATGAACTGTTGAGAAAAATATATTTTTTAAAACTTTTTAACTTATTTCACCTGAAGCAAGTTATATAATAATAATAATGGCACTAAGATGCAAGGAGGTTTACTGGGAGTAAAAGATAATTAGAAGACTAGGAGAAGGAATCGGAAACCCAATCCTAAACAGGAAACAAGGGATAAACCTCTATTCCTATTCAAAAGATATAGGTGTGTGAACAGGCCAATATTTGAACTTATCTACTCCTATATATATATATATATATATATATATATATATATATATAAAAAAGAGAAAAAATAAAAAAAAATAAAAAAGTTCAGTAAACAAAATTTCAGAGTTTTGGCATAGACATTAGAAGTGTAGAGTTGAACTAAGAATACGTGCGATTCAAGTGCATGTATTCATGTAGGGACAATTGTGTAACTGCCATTCCTTAATGAATTTTAACTACTCTCTCTCTCTCTCTCTCTATATATATATATATATATATATATATATATATAGAGAGAGAGAGAGAGAGACATGTTTTGTTGAATAGTTTAGACATGTTCTGTCTATTTATTTTTGATAGGATCCTTTCATATTCACAGATAAGCTTCTTAGTATCATTATTGAAGGACAAGAGAAAATTGCTGTGTTGATACATATTTTATTTCTGAGTACTTTTTACATAGCAATGTCATCATTAGGGTATTGTAGTATTCATTATTATTAAACAGTGTCAGTAGTTATGCTCTGTCTCAGCGCTCCTCACTCCACATATAAGAAATTTAATTTTCAGATGATCACAACAATTTCTGTCTTTCACAGTAATGAACACTACAATATTTATCCAGTAATAAACAATACCCTGATGATGACATTTTGCTATGTCAAAAGTACTTGGAAATAAAATAAATGTGTATCAACACAGCGATTTTCTCTTGTCCTCCAAAAATAAAACCAAAAAGCTTATTTGTGAATATGAAAGGATCCTATTGAAAATAAGAAAACGAAACATATTTCAATGAAAACATGCTGCCAAAATTATTCAATGAAATTATCAAAAGACTAATTCCACTGAACTATCAGTTCTGTAAGCATTGATTTTCAGGATCTTTTTATATAAAAGACTTGTGAAAAAAATTTCTACTCATTTTGAATGCTATCTTATTTACATGTGTAGATACAATTATGTATGTAAATATCAGTTATTATATATGTAAATACACTTATGCTCAGAACATTTTTTTAACGGTGGCTCATTTATATGCTTAATAATTGATGTATAAATTTTTATATGCATAATCATTGCTATATATATATATATATATATATATATATTCAGAGCTGTTGATAAAATATTTTGCATCTTATTTGATTTTTAAGTAGAAATAGTTAAAAATACCTACACTGTATAGATATCAAAACTTAAAACGTAGATGTAATTATTTATTCTATAATCTGTGTTAAAATTTCCCTTACAAAAAATACACAGACATATTTAATGAATTTTTACTTCTGTAATTTTATGAATTTTTTAAAATATATTGTTGTGTGTACTTCACTTTGTCACAAATTTAATAACAAATTATGATCTTTTTGCATTGGACAATATTTTGAAGAAATGGAATTTTATTGTCGTGCTGCAGCTGAATTGTATGTACAATAATTGTACGTAAAATGTATCATTGTTTTCAAAAATTGTTATAGTGTATTAAAGTTAAAGGGAGATAACCGAAACCTGAAATGCCCGGAATAAACACTAATATTTTTATTTGAACACACGCACACTTTGTATTCTAATTTAAATTTTTATTACATATAATTGATTAGAGAAAACGGAATTATTTTATAAACTTATTTAAATTCTTTGTTATATTGCCAATTTTTGCATGGTATAATAGTATTTTACCCATTAAACTTCTCTTATTGTCATTAAATTCTCTTTGATTTACATCAAGGTATTTATATTGGGCCCTACCCGGCATTTTGGCCTTGAGGCACAAAATTAATGAATCATGTCCAGTTGCAGAGGATCAATTATCCCAGAAAATATCTCTCCTTTGGGAGTGTAGCAAGGGTTAATCTCTTAAGCCTGAGGTGTTTTAAAGGGGAATTTGTGAGGAGATCAGATTATTTTTAACCTCTGGTTCCATGTATATGTGGACCTCTACTTTAAAGTCAGTTTTGTGTCGCATTTAGATTGAGTGGGTGTTCTAGTAAATATCGTTTAATGGAGCCATATCATGTTTGAAACAATGGATTGTAGTAAACATAAAAGTTAATTGTAATTCATCTAATCAACACATTCTCAAAATCTACGCAAATTACATTGCTTATATAAATACTTATAATTAACTCACATTTGGGATAATGTTCCTCAGCTAGGCATCTTGGATTTTTCCATTTATTTCTCTGTCCTAAATCAACTCTTTTCTCAAGTTATCTAATTCCTTATTGCCTTACTTAGTCAATATTAAGAAATGTCATTTGCTTGTGAAGTGAATGCTTGTAAAATATTTAAAATGCCATGCACATCCAAACTTACAGCACCTGGTATTCCCAAGCAGTCACCCATATAGGTACTGACCAGGTGCAACATTACTTACCAGTGAGAAACAGCTCAAATAGGAAAACGTTTTTTGGGAGATGATTTTTGTAGAATAGTATTTTTTAAACATTTCTTAGACTTTGACACTTGTCATAACCGAAAAACATTGGTTCATTGTTGTTTTAGTAGCGGTGTCCTGTTTATAATATTGATACTGTGTTAAATCAACCTCTGACTTTAAACTGTTAGTGTTCTTGGGTTAAGTTCAGTCAGTTATGTACTATGCATGATACATGCTTAGGCGATCATGTAACTTTCGATACATGACTGACAAGGTAGATTTTTTTTTCCCCGCAGTAGGTTGCCATTTCTTTCTGCGGTAGACTATTTGCCATGCAAGGCTATAGAACCCGGTCTGTCCTTCTATTTACCTATAGCTGTGGGCAGAAGAAGAGGATTCACACCTTTCCCAAGTATATTAGCATGTAAGTGAATGTAATGGATTTGACTGGAATTTGAACTCGGCTCTCTGATTTCTCAATCTGAGCCACTATCCATTACTCTACCATGCCTCCTCTTACTCCACCAACTTAGTTGTTATTTTTTAAATGTCAAGTTTGAAAATTCTGGCACCATTGTTATCTGCATATATTTTTAATGTTCAAAAGTTTTTAACTTATTAAAAAAAACAATTTTTTCAATAATATCCTTTAAAAACTTTTTTGTGTAGGATTTTTTGGAAGTTCATAATTATTCATCTTAAATGAAAAATACATGGATACACAATTTTATTAATTCATGTAAATTTTTGTTCTTTAATTAAAAATGTATATATCCATTTGTTTGTTATTTAAAAGAAATCATTTTGTACCCACCTCACAAAAAGTCTGTTTTCATATGAAAAACAAAAAGGCCAATAACTTTGTAAATATTAGGTATTGATTTGACACTGTATTGATATTATGAATAGGATCTCCATCTAAACTGATAACTAATCAATAATTTTTGATTCTGATAAGTGTCAGGGAACTAGGAAATTTTATAGAATGCTAATCTATAAAAAATATTCCCCCATAAAATTGTCCCTATTGTTTACAAGGGGACTAGTGTACTTAAATGGTACTAGGTCAATCATCAGGTTCTTATTTTGTAGGATTTAAAAAAAAAAAATCTAAGCTATGTTACTTTTTCAAACATTTTATCTAAAATATATCTAAAAATAAATTGACAATCATTTTAATGCAAACTAAAATTTAATTAGAAAAATTATGCACAAATATTATATGTAGGCCTAATGGAACTTTTATTTGACAGTAGAACATATTGAAAATTTTTAATATACATTTTTTTTGAAAGTTTCTATATTCTGGAAATCATGTCTCAATTTTTATATGTGTAATGTTTTGGCATTTTTGTTAATGTGAATTTTGATGTTAGTTTTTACTTGATTTTTAAGTATTACTATTATTGAGCTAAAAATACTTTTTAAAAACTGAAAACATACTGGAATCATAAAGCCATATATATAATACATAAAACCAGTAATTTATTGATAATCTTAATTTTTGTTTTAATTTATTTAAAATTCTGAAGTATATAATTTATTAATATCTTTTACATTTTAAAATAGGATTATTATTTTAAAGAAAGAGGTGTTTCAGATTTTGAATTATGGCAGTTAATCTTCTGCCCCCAAAATTTCCATTGACCAAATTGGTAACTTTTAAAATTTATTTTTGCAAAATAAGATGAGCAATGCCACTTTTTTTTTTATTGCGTTGTTCATTTTCACATTCATTACAGTGTGCTTCTTTGTCGTAGTCACTAATGAATTAAATAAGAAGATATGGTGACTCTAACTCTTCTAGAAGCAGGACTATTTCAATGCATATTGAATTTTGCATCTGTAAATAGGCTAAATACATGAAAAACTTAAAAAAAAAATAACTGTTTTTATACAATTCTACACATTGAATGTAAA
The DNA here is from genome assembly GCA_963932145.1 of Acanthosepion lycidas. Classification (NCBI taxonomy): domain Eukaryota; kingdom Metazoa; phylum Mollusca; class Cephalopoda; order Sepiida; family Sepiidae; genus Acanthosepion; species Acanthosepion lycidas. The sequence continues at coordinate 106,075,814 of OZ010578.1, read as the reverse complement.
CAATTCCTTTGAATATCGAATATTATCCTGTTTAATGGCACATAACACAAACCATTTTCAGCAGGAAATATTCAATAAAATGCTGGATGATATATTGAATGTTTCTAGAATTTCCTTTGTGTTCCCTATTTAACTTGGTTCAAAACAAATTTAGGTGCTATTTAAACATGTGATCTGCATACATGATTCATCTTAAATATATGATCAACCTTAAAGAAAACTATCTACATTTGCATCAAAAAAAATTGAGAAGTGTACCTGTCCAAACATTATAAATCTCATGTGGATTTAATTTTGTGTAAAATTAAGCAACCTAAAATTTATTGTATTGCATTTCTGAATGATGTTCAAACTGTTTGCAGACAGCAATATTTTTAGATAAAATAATTTCCTTTAGTTTTTTTTTTTTTTTTTTTTTTTTTTATCATCATGTGTTGTCATGCTGATATGCAGAAATGATATAGGAAAAAAAACTCTTCCTCTCCACTGTCCTTCACTTGCTGACACCGTTTGCAAAGAAAAAACAAAATCCCTCCACCCATCATTCTTTCTGGCTTTTATACAACCACCAGTAACCCGTAATGCATTGGCACTTCCCTATATAAGTGCTGTTTTCACTTATTTTTTTTCTCTCATCTTTTACTACATGCCCCCTTGATCTCAACAAGATCATCTTCATACCATGTAGTCACGTGCCCAGTAAGGTGGCTGTACCTCTCTTCCTGACCTGTATGCTGGATCATCTGTATCGCTATCACCTTACCTTGCTGTACTATCATTGCTATCCGATGAGTCATTTGCTTGTCGTACATCCAGTTCCATGTACAGAAACATTATTCTGTGACTGTACTCCAGTCAGCATTCCCCGTTCCCATTGCATTGTGCAGCAAGCACCAGGTGGCTTTATCGATACCTCCTCTTCAATTTGTATTGAACCTGGTTGCCTCGCTGCTACTTCATTTTTGGGGATGACCAATGGATGTCTTCACTCATACTGGAATATTGTGTGCTGCAGTACAGAATCCTCCTCCTGGCCTACCCGAGGGGATATGTTATTCATTATGCTTCAGTTGGTGATATTTGTCCCCTCTTGACTATTGCCTTCACTGTCCTGTGATGCCTCTCTACAATGCCATTTCCACTAGGTCTGTATGCAGCCCTGTAATACGCTCACACATTCCACCTATTATTATTCTAGTAATGCCTTGACTGGTGCTGACTTGAAAGATGTACCATTATCCATTAGGACCACTTCCACTGGGTCTCTCTCTAGGAACAGCTCATTTAGTATAGATGCAACTGCTGTCCCCGTTTCTTCCTTTAACTCCTGCCATATGGCTATTCGTCCGGGCCTGCAATCGACCATCAACTGATATGACCCATTTTGGTAAGGCATGACATCAATCACTAGTCTTGCCCAATTGTTTGAGATATGAACTTCACTGGCCTCATGCATACTTGGCACTGAATCAATTGATTGGCATTGTTAGCATGCTTGCACTACTCTCTGCACATCTCCCCTATAGATAGTTGAGTCTACCTTCCTAGCCAAATAAGCATCCTCTCAACACCCATATGGTATATCTCATTCAATTTCTTTATACCTCCATCTTCAACATTGCACATGGCATATTCTTTGGCTGCATCATGGGGTATTTTCATTCAAGCTTCCCTCACTCTTATGAGCACACTGGCCTTATTAGCCTCCTCGGATACAAGGCTGGCTCTAACCTGTAGGTCAAACTCTTTAATGATGTCCTCCAGAATTCCCAATCTATGCTTTATGAGCATCCCTGCTGTTTCCTTAGTCCATGTCCTGCTCCCCTTCATAATAGTAGACTCAACCCATGCCAACGTTGTTGCCGAGTCTGTCTTCATCTCTATGTTCTTCAACTCCCACTGCAGTGCCAAGTTGATGCCTTTTATTACTGCTTTCAATTCTGCTACATTTATGTGGTTGGCATCTGTTTTCTTCCACAAGCAAGTAGCATCCTCAGCTTTGATACTCCCTTACTTCCAATACAACTCACACTGCTATGCTACTTGCATCAAACCAAACTACGTCATTGTCCATCATTGGTACGTACCATTTTCCTCTCGCTGGATCCTCTCGCTCCACCATCCTTTATCATCTGGAGTGTTCTGTCACTCACTTGATTGTCTTATCTTATCTTCTCTGCCTGTCTTTTTATATAGCTGTATGCGACCCTCAACCATCCAGCCACGGGGTAATGGCTCACCAGCTTCCCACATGTTGAAAACAATTCTCATTTACTCATCCATCACGGGTGGAATCTCATTACCCCTTCAGAACTCTAACTCTCCAGTTTCTTTATCCTTCTGTAACTTTAGCCCAAGTGCTGCTCCGCTGTCAAGTGGTTCTGTAGGTTTTGATATTAATCTATATTTTTTGAGGTGGCATCTTACTTTGTGTGCACAATCATCTCATCCACCAGGATGTCATTGATATAGGAGTTTGTGGCCTGCCCTGTTGTCTTCTTCTTCAGTACAGACTTGAGCACTGCTGCCATGATTTTTGCTGTGACATTCAACCTAAACCCCAATCTAGTAAGGCAATAGGTGGCCCCCTTGTACATTATAAGTTGGTACTGCCACAGGTTCTCCACTACATGTAATTGCAGGTATGCTGATTGCAGATCTACAATTGTAGCAGCACCCATTGTCTGTCTCCATTTTTGCTTGATTCCTTCACATACATCAATATCATCACTTCCCACGTGGCATGATACATATGTATTCAACTCTCCAAAGTTTAGTACTGGCCTAACTAACCATCCGCGGCAATATTCCACTGTGGACTTCTTCCTTTCAATGCACTTAAGATGCCTTCTTCAACCCATCTGTCCAACTCCATTTTTAAACTCCACTCTCTTCTCCTTTTGCACGGAATTCTCATATAAGCTCACCCTGTTCTTTAATATGGGTAGTCCACTTGTCCCACACCATTCAATGGTCCACTTTTCACCATCAAATTTGGCACCAAAATCCCTATTCCGAATTTTTAATCCAGTCTGACCACTGCCTTGCAGCTACAGAGCTGCCGCATTTGGCATCCCACCAAATTTAACTTGGTTTTGATTAATGATGACTCCTCCCAGCTTATCAATCACGTCCATACCAATGATGACATCAATGCCATCGACAATGTGCTCCAAAACCAGCACCCTTAACTTGAACTGCATTTCTATCAATAGTGTAACAGTACTAGAGCCTTCGCATGCAACCTCTCTCCCGTCAACTGCTTTGATAAGTGTTCCTCCATTCGAACTTCTCACCAACTAGGGAGTCACCAAGGTTGTAGTGCATCCAGTATTCATTAGTGCTCTTACTTTCCTTCCCTTTACTACAACTGTTACAGTTGGTAAGGTTTGCTGTTGTACTGCTGTTGATCCATTGGGGTAGCTACTGGTACAGTAACTCCCCCTTGCCTGTTTCCCTGGTGACAAAATCTGACAATGTGTCCTTTCTCTCCACATTCGTAGCACATCACAGCAGGCTTAAGACATTCCTTACAATCTTTTATCATGTGCAGCCCACGGCAAAACATTGCTAAATCTTCTTACCTGTTCAGTTCCTGTTTTTTTTTTTTTTAGCAGTTAGGCTTTGTGCAACAGCTCCTATTCCAAGGGATTCTCCTGCTACATTTGTGGTTAGCACCATAGCAACAGTTATCAGTTCGCTTATCTCTTTAATTTCTACCCGGGGCAGCTGCTGTAGTGTGATCAATATTGGGTTTGGGAATCCATACACAAATGCTAACTTTATCATCCTCTTTGCACTCCTTCCCGTAAATCCTGCTAATCCTCTCAATCACTTTACATTGTTAGCATAAACATCAGTTCATTCGCTAGTTCATTTGGATTTTATTAATTTTCCATATGCTAGGAAAAGTCCATCCATAAAGACCTTGAGTAGCATTGATTCAATCATCACAGCATCTGTCATGTCAGTCTCATGCATTTCCATATAGAGAGCCAATGCATCCCCCTCAAGGTACAGTGGAATCAGGCTCGCCAAGTCAGTGATATGTTGCAACCTAGCAACCAATTTCACTTTTGTGAGCCATGCCACTACATCTCCCTGTACATCAAAAGGGTCTAATTGTCACTGACCGCATGCATTCTCTCCCTCTCTCCTTCCATTGTGAAATGCTGAAATAGCTTGTTGTCTCGCTAATATACAGAAATGATAGAGAATAAAATCTTCTCTTCCTTTCCTCTTTCTCTTGTCCTTTCCTCTCCACTGTCCTTCACTCGCTGACACCATTTGCAAAAGCAAAATCCCCCACCCATCATTCTTTCTGGCTTTTATACAACCATCCACTCACCCATAATGCATTGGCACTTCCCTAATTAAGTGTTATTTCCACTTTTCTAGCTTTTCTGCTTCCGTCTTTGGTAAGTTTTCACTTTTTTCTCATCTTTTTACCACAATATGATATTTATTTATTTATTTAGTCTGTTATTATAGCGTATATTAAATAAAGACTACTACTTCTTTCCCTTACCTTATTCCGTATATACCTATTTTTAATGTATATTTCAATGTAGAGAATTTTCTCAACTCATGGATCTGTCATTCTGGTAAATCAGACTCTGAAGGTAGATCACATACTTAAGTAGCACCCAAGTTTCTTTATGTAAATTTGAAGGTAAAAACGAGCCTTATATGCCACCAAATAAAGATTTTGTTAATATAATAATATGAATGCAAATATGTTTGCTGCCTTTTCACTTAAAATTTGTTTTTTTATTACTTTTTATATAATACATTTTATTGTTGAAAGCATTTTTATAGAGTAAACTTGAATATTTTTTATCAAGTGTTTACTAAATTACCTCCCCTTCGTTTTTGATTCAGGGGAGGTCACTCTTAATTCTTTTTGATCTCCAAATCCGTGTTATACACGATTTAGGATTTTTGTATTTTCTTGGTTTTTATAAGGTTATTTTATTGTATTTTAGATTAACTGTTGCATAAGGTTGAAAAACAAACACAGTTTTACTAATTTTATTATACGGTGCCAACGTGCCTGCCAATATTGACATAAAATGTGTTTAGTAAAAAGTTTTTACGAAAAGGTAACCAAAAATGATTTTTTAGTTACCTTGATACATTCATTGTAATATACATTGTACACAATTAAGGACTATTTTGTTATTTAAGCATTAAAATACGCATTTTGTATAACGTGCAAAGCAATTTATATGAAAAAAGAAAAAAAATGAATTGAATGTTTAAATGATTGATTCAAATATAGGTCAGTGTTAGTTCAGGCCCGACTTCTGTATAATTTCTTTTGTATGAAACAATTGTTGCCGTTTGTAAAATATCAAATCAAAGCTCAAGTAAAAGGAAAAAAATACGTCCCCTTGTTTTCTCAAGTCTCTCTCTCTATCTATCTATATAAAAAGGTTAATGATCAGTTGAATTAGACCAGGAAACAGTAGTATAAAAAAGTGCTCACTACACGTATGATAAAAAGATAAAAATTTGTAGAGCTTTTTTCCGTCAATTGATTTCCTAACGCTTTATTAAAAAAAAAAAAAATAACGAAAATTATGAACATTATATTTAAAAAAAAATAATAAATAAATGAATAAGCAGACGACATGAGGTGTTGTAGAAGCAAGGGTAAAAGCAAGTGTATTGGAAATGTATCTGGGTGGAGTGTGGTTAAAATGTAATATACATACTTTCTTTTCATCCCACTTTATATATATATTTTTTTCTCTGCAGCAACCCTTCTTTTAAACATCTTCCGTTAAATATGATAGACAAGAAAAAAAATTTAATCATATATATATATATATATATATATATATATATATATATATAACAGATTAAGGCTTGAACTGTCCAGTTTTCATAGTTCAAAAGAGTCCACGCGGCCTTATGGGTGATTAAATATTTCCCACCCTATAACCGCTTTCCCCACAGACAAAACATTAATCTTTAATTCCACCTCACAGCTTACCATTCACACAACAACCTTCTTTACTAACCCTCTACCTGGAGTGGCCCTTGGGCCTTGTCTAGTAAATATAAAAAGAGTGTATTTACTAAGTTTAGCTTAATTTCATAAAGAGTTACAAAATGTGATCGAAGGATCGTACTCGTAAACAATTATGGTTGGTTGGTGTATGTGTGTGTATATATATATATATATATATATATATATATATATATATATATATATATATATATAAGCTAGTAGTAGTATTATATGATTTGTACTTCATGCTATGGACATAAAAACAAGTTTAAATTCTAGAATATAGAATAGATACGTATGTAGTCTATGAAACGACAAATTTCATTCACACTGCGTTGACAATGAGCACGTCTTTTTACCGTCCCCTTTGAAATCGCTGTTTTCATAACAAAATTGTATTTTATCATGTAATACTTCTTTGATATACGGCAAACAAGTCTCTCTCTCTTTAAATCAACCCCTGAAAAAAAAAATAAAGAAGATATAGAAGCAATAGAGTGAACACAATTATCAGCTGGTGTCTCTACTTCTGTAACTGGCGGTAGTAGATAGTAGCATCCAGCCGTGTTTCTTTAAAAGTTGCCGCTGTACTAAGCCGTAATTTTGAGTCGAGTGAATAGTCTTTCATAAACTTTTTCGGTTTGCCGAATCATATTCTATTTGTATTTGGATTAATTATCGGCCCCAAGGCTTCGGGGTTTTAAAAACTAAATAGAGCCTTTTGATTGGTTAATAATTCTGCCTGAACAAACACGTAATATTGTTTTACTACGTCCACTAACATCAAATTGGCTCAAGTAAAACTGATTTTCTTTTTCTTTTCGAAAGAAGCTCGATTGTTATGTCTTTTTTTTTTTTTTTTTAGCTCTCTGATTGGTTAATAATTGTGTTGCTTCCTGCCATTGGTAAATTGTTGTGTGGCGATATATATATATATATATATATATATATATATATATGCATATGGTAATAGTAATGGTAATATCAGCCGTTTCATTTGACATTCATTGACCGAGCAGCCAGTACTGCTATCGATTGAAATTATAAAATCTTAAAAGAATTTTTTAAGGAAAATAAGCCTCTCATGTCCAGTAATTGTTAATGCTCTTTCTACCATTGATTGTTTTTTTTTCCTAACCGTTTGTTTGAAGTAGTGTTGAATGTTAACATCTTGATTATGCCTTTATTTTCTTTTTGAGTTACATTTACGTTGTGGCTTTGTTAGGGTCAGAAATAAAGACACAAGAGAAGAATTCAGTTAAACAAATATATTAACAGAAACAGTAATACAAACATATACAAACGAGAGTGTTTCAGCAAGAATGTTCGTTCCGACTGTCAGAGCTGACTGCTGGAAACTACCTTCCCCAAAAGGCAGTACCTGCTCCTATTTATAGTTGGGAGAGTCCATGTGTGCGTGGGTAAATTAACATAACAATTTCCAATCCATTTTAATTGTTGCTGCTGTCGAAGGTCCTTAAGTGATGTGGTTTGTCTTATCTGGTACAGTTCTTTGTTAGCGATTCTGTAGCTCCAGTCCACAAGGTACGAAGAAACATGGTCTTCGCCAAGACCTACAGGCTTCACGCACTCAAAGCTATTTTTAACCATTGATCTTAGAAAGCAATTGTATTCAGCTGACAGTTTAGATATTTCTGACCAGGTTTGGTGCCATGTCTGACATCTATATGAATGTCTCGATCTGACGAGGCTATTTAAGAAATGACTTGAGTTTTCAGGTTAATGTTTTGGTTTTGTCGCTGTTTGCGGTGTCTGGCGCAGCCTATTCTATGTTCAATTTCCTTATCTTCTATACTAAATTTGTTATAATTGGTCCACATACCAATAGACTTGAAGTGATTAGTACTTACTAATTCCATATCCTGAATTTTATGATGGATTTAGAATCGGTGCCTCCACTGCATTCATTTCAATGCCTGATAATAGTTTCTGTTTTGGAAAGGTTTATCTTGAGTCCTATTTTTTTAACATTTGGTAGAGGATATCTGTCTATATTTCTGAGATGAGGTATTGTAATTATTTACACTATTTACATTCTTCAGACTGTTGTCCTCATGTTTTTTTTTGTCATATTCACGACGTTTCGGTCGTTGTACGCCCCGGCCTTTTTCAGGTGATCGGAATTTCGAACTGAAAGCTTTATTTCGTCTACCGGGAGTATATTGTTCTGGTTCCACGTGCCATGCCTTTTCCGGGTGATTCAGTTTTCTCCCTTTAACTCAACTCGCCAAGTTTTTATTCACCATTGCAGTAGCCAGGTATTGAACTCGCAACTCTTTGGGTCAAGTCACTGAACCAAACCAACCAGTGGGCCATGTGTCCTTGCGGACCTCAGTGTATGAATCTACCCCGGTGGATGAAATAAAAGGTTCAGTTCGAAATTCCAATCACCTGAAGAAGGCCGGAGCATAAAACAGCCAAAACGTCGTGAATATGGCAAAAAAGATGAGGGCAACAGTCCGAATATTGATAGAGGATATTGATTTTTTTTTTTGTTTTGTTCAAGATCATTCTTATCCTAGCTATGAATATTTGTTATCAGCAAAACCCCCTCATTATTAATCCATTGGCCTTGCGAGGGAAAGCAAGTTCTGTTTTCTACTAGTAGATTCGTTTAATATGGAATGCTTAAACGATCAGTGCTTATCTCTTCACATCTCTACTTATATATGCGCCGAGCATAGTCTAGGAAAAGAATAAATAAATTAGGGTTCTCATTTCCTTCTTGTCATTCTCACGATGAGCTCTGAAATGTTTCCGTATTAGGGTCCTTGCCACATATATGATATTGTGGACCAATATATTTCCTCTGTCAGATCTAAATAGTAAATAAGAGATTGGAAGACAATTTTTAATGGATGACAAGAGGAAGTCTCTATTGATGTCATGTTTCGTGGAGTAGTGATTTATTGAAGTAAATATCTTGTCATTATTATAAATTATTTATTTATTTTAAGTCCAGTTTAAAATAATACTTCATTACTTTCTTTAACTATTGAGTGATGACTCTAGTTGTGTTAAAAGGAAGTCTGTGCCGTTGAAAAGTACACTTTCGCTTCAGAAAACGGAAGATGAAAGTGCGTTTGTCTCTTTGGTTATCTTTGAATGACCGCATGCTTCTGGTTTTATTTATTCACGTTGGACAAATCTATCAATCTTAATGGGTGAGTCAATGTGTGACATATTTATCAGTGTTAATAATGTATATAAAAATGCATGGCAATTCAAATTTTGGACCATTTTTTATTCGTAAACATTTTTTTCACGCTATCTATAATCAAAACACGTATCTTTTTTTTTTTTCGATTTCGATATTACACGAAAATAAACACGTTACCTAATAGAAATTAAATCCATTTTATACTTAGCGTTTTAGATTGATAAAAAAATATGGGCATTCGATCTCGAATGCATAACTTTTTATTATCTTTTGTACTGTAAAATAAAGCTTTTTAATCTTGAAAGTGAACATCTTAATGTCTGAAATCAATTAAATTTGATTGAACAGTTCGAGAAAACCTTTAAATTTAAGATGAATTCAAATAATTCTAAATGTTATTCAGGCTATCTCATTCTGTTTGCTTTTTGCTATTATCACGTCTTGCAGGTCAGTTCATTCTATAGCCTTCCTCACGAGTACAATGCACATAGAAGGGGGATTCTTAAATGGTTTTTTGTTTGTTATATCTCAATGGGTTATTTAATGCCGACAAGATTTTTATTGCTGGTATTTTTTAAAAAAAAATTATTGCTGGTAATAATTTTTTACAAAATATTTCTGGTATTAAAAGCTATTTTTACACTTTCATAGTGTTTTGAACCCAGTTTGAGGGTTAACTACTTACTCATAGTTGGGACTCTAACAGGTGTTACCACCCCGGGTCAGGGTGGACTTGGGAACGCCAGCAATTAAGAGGCGGTTTTACGCTCTTCAAAACCTCCTGATCAGAGGCCTTGCTGCTGGATGTAGTTTATCGTCTTACCCAGGACGCGGATGTAGTTTATCGTCATAGCCAGGACGGTATTCTTAAATGTTCAAATGAATCATTATCATTCCAAGAGTTGTATAATTCATTTTTATTTTTTCTGGAATTCTTGGTTTCTAGAATGTTCTTGTCATTCCAAGAGTTGCCCCGACTGAGAATACTTGATCTAACGTCATGAAAAGGTTTCTTTTTTTTTCTCCAGCAGTGTCGAGCTTTAGATGTTATCAGGGCCGGCGCGTCTTACCCCCGAAACGCTCGGCGTTTTTTTGGTGCCTCGTTGTGGCCTCTGCCATTTTTTTTTCAGTACTGTTTTGTGGGCAGCCGCCATTTTTTAAAATTATTTTCAGATTACATTACACTGTCAGTCATCAACTAATAATATACATCGTGTATGTGCATGACCGGTGCGGTGCGTACTACTCAGGAACCTCTGACGAGGTTGGAGTCCCAAAGGGATAGTTTCAGCAACGTTTTTATTTGCTTTTGTACTTTTTACTAAGTTAATTGTTAAACTATGATAATCGACAGGTCCGGTGCTTACATGGGGTCCCCATATCTACTAGGGAGAGTGGGGGGGGGGGGAATCAGAAGTGCTAATTTCAGTAGCGATTATTTTTTTTAATTGTAATTTTCTTTTTGAACTGTTTTTCTAAGTAGGTAATATATCTCAGTAAAATCATTTTTTATTCTGAGGTCCTCCACTAAGGAGGATCTTTGATTTTTTTTTTTTTTTTTTTTTTTTTTTTTTACTTATATAATACTAACCAGAGGTCCACGGCTTGTAATTAAAATAAAATTTCCAGTCCCTATTTTTTACATTTCTAGAAAGATAAAAGCAAGTAAATGATCGCTTAAAAAATAAAAATGTTTAAAGATTTCAACACATGAAAAAAAATTCCCGAAAACTGAAATACTGTTATTAAAACAAATTTTTAAGACAATCCCGTTTGTGTTGTGTTGGAATCTTTGTAAAACTTTTTTTTTTTTTTCAGCGGAGATGAAATGTATAATTTTGCAACTTAGACATTTTTTTTTTTTTTTTTTTTTTTTTTTTTTTGAGTAAAATTTAGTGAGAAAAATATTGGTGGTTATTAAAAAGAATAAAATTTTCTCAGATTTTTTTTCAATAAAAAAACCTTTTCATTATAAAAGTAAATAATTAATGAATATGTACTGAAATTTTCATTTACAGTGGCTAATTTTCTGATTTTTAGCAATTAAAAAAGAAAAGAAAAAAGAAAAAGAAAACGCTGCCTTTTCCCGCCAATCTTCTTTCGCGGTTTTGTTGACCCCAGGTTGAGAAAATTTGAAATTAGGTAGTAGAGGGAGGGGGCCGTGACCCTAACGCCGGTGCTGGTTCTCATTTTATAATTAAAAACATAACACAAATTTTTTTTGTGTGTGTGTATGTGGAATCCTCATACCCGTCTGATATGACTCATGCTGACAATTTACGGGATCGGGAAGTGTGTCCAAATTTAGTCGAATTAACTGTATACCATTATTATTGTTGTTATTATTATTATTATTATTTTTTTTTTTTTTTTTTAAACATTGGTAGACGCTTCCTGAAATTGGTGGTTAACAATAAATTCACTTTTCGGGCGAGAAAGGCATGCTTAGTGACTGTAGATTCGTACACCGCACCATAGCACTTTTTATGTTGCACTAACAGTAGGTAGGGCTAAGGTACATCATGATGTCTGCAGTAATAGCCAAGGTATCGTGCAATATTTGCACCTCTCGCCATAAAATGCCACCTTCAGTTGTGTCGCCGCATAGGCTGGGTGGATGCCACACCCCCATACACACTAAGAACTGACCTTGAATTACATTCGCCCAAATCTGGTGGCAAATGAAAAAAAACCTACTTCCCGAGGCAAATCAACCTCACTTATTTTCATACCAATTAAACATCTGAAGAAAACCGTAGAATAGATCAGCCGAAACGTTGTGGCAACAAGGATATTAGAAATCCGAGAACTTGGAAAGCTCATGAAAATCTTAGAAATACATTTATGATTTTTAATAATTTTTTATTAGGAATTTTTATCAAATGGTGTAATGATTTTTTTAAAAAATATTGATGTGAATCATCTGCTCTCATGTTATACTAAAATTTTATTAATGACAATGTTTAAAAAATAACAATGAAACACATGTTAAAAATATTCACTTTACAAATATGTTAGTCAATGTTAGAATATTATTGTATTAAAATATTTTAACTACTCAACAGTTTGCGTTCCGTTTTAAAGTGTTGTATTTTTTAAGATGCACGTCTTGTTTCAGCTAAACTATTAATGCTCATCGTCCCAATTTTGGGATGGAGGGCATTAGTTAACACCATTCATCATTATCAGCCCCATGACAGGGTCTGATCGCAGGGTCTCTGAGCATCTGACCAACTTCCTCCATGTATCTAGGTTGCGTTTCAATGACTAAATCTCTGTAATGGGGCATTAATACCAGGTTCTTTAAAAAAAAAAAATTTTTTTATAATATACAAACCTCTCATCAGCGGACTAATAGGGGTGAGGAAGGTGTCTGTTAAAGCCGATTGTCTGTAGATGGAAAGGAATTATTTTTGCGTTATAAAACCACTATAGTAACTACCTGTTATATCCTTAAAGAGGTTACAAACAGACAAAAGTAGTACTCGAGTTAAGGAACAGCAACACGCGCGTAGATGAAAGAGAGGTCTATTGTAAAAGAGAATACATTATTGAAAGACAGGGAATCGGGTGGCAGGCTAGTAATTCCCCACGCGGTCAGATGTTGCAAATTTTAAAAAAAATAGATGACGATTTGGAAGTTTTTCCTGCAGTCTTTTAAAAATTTTGTCTGCAGATTTTGTCCGTTGCATCCGAAGTCCTTTGATGGGGGGCACAGATGAGAGGTTTTATATATACTAAATGCTCTTGTCTCTTCAGGACGTAGACGATCATGGCTCGCCATAGTTCCCTTTTTTATATTATCTGTGGATTGCCATTCTTTCTTGGGAAAGATAATTGAGTCGTTTCGCATTGCCACCTCCACAGTTTGGGACCCAGAGTTTTCCTTCTCTGAGACTAGTTGCCACCCGAAGTTAGAAAGTCCAGTCTATTCTGTTATTTAACCCTTAGCTGAGGGGAGAAGAGACTAAATTATGCTTATAGATGTACGGGTGCTGTAATGGTTAACGGAGTCGAGTCGGCACTACCAGATCTATTTGCTCAGGAGACGCTACACAGATATTGGTATGTAACCAGGAGCTGATCAGGTGCTCAGTAGAACAGCAACACTACGACTGCAGATGGTTATAAGACTGATGATGTATTTATTCTCTTTTGCTCTACACTAGTTTCAATTTAATTCTCTAAGAGACTATACAGATTACGTTGGTAATCATGGCTCTCTACAGTTTCCTATTTTTGGGGGTTTAAAGCAATGTTTATCTCCTTATTATCCCCCAGTCCCTGCGCTGACAGTCATTTACATAACACCACAAACAAAGCAATAAAGCTACTAAGACGCAAGGGGGTTACTAAGTGTTAGAAAGTATGGAAATAGCTGTTAAAGAGAGAGGTCAATAAAAGAACAAGAATTAAGATAGAAGATAACAATTGACATTGCATTTAAATGTTTGAAGATTAAAGTTGGCTGCGAAGCAAGAAGCCGGAAAAGAGTTCCACAAGCGAGATGAGCGATAAAACTTACTGTAATATCTAGCGATTTCAGTGATAAGACCTAACCGCCAATCTAGTACGGCGCTTAAATTAATAAAGTCTAGATACCATAGAGGAAAGTTCGTCAGAACAATTAGTATCGAAGTATTTATAGAAAAGAATCTTTATAGGAGCTACATAACGCCGGTGAGAAAGGGAATGAAACCGAGATGCCAGGTCAGGATCAATAACATTGCAGATTCTTTGGATTTTATCAAGAAGCACTAAATGTCTAGCAGGAGCACTGGACAATATGTGGCAGCAATATTCAAAGCATGGACGAATGGTAGACTTATAAATATGTATGATAAACCACAGTGAACCAACTTTCCTTGCAGCAGAACTAGCAACTGATTTAGTATAATCTTTCTATTTCATATCAACGAAAAATGTTAGCCCGAGAAGACGAAATGGGTCACTCTGCGGGAGATTAGCATCAGCCATGCTCATGGAAGACAGAAAAGATTCTCTCCGATGATTGATAGAGAGAAGTTTCGTTTTGGGAGCGTTAAAATGAACAAGTCATTCATTAACCCAGTTAACAGCAGATTGTTATTTTTAGATCAGCTGCCAATTTGACCTTATCGAACCGTTCAGACTTACTATTAAGATAGGTGTAAATATCAAAGACATCAGTATACAGATATGCTGCAGTTTGTTGAGGGCAGAAAACAACAGGACCCCCTACACAAGGTACTAAAACAAAGCGAGAAGTAAGGGATAATTAACCGTTTCCCTACAAGGAAACATTTGTCATTCATTGATCGAGCAGCCAGTACTGCTTTCGGTTGAAACTTATAAAATCTTTCTCATGAAACAGTTTTTCAGCAAAATAGGTTTCTCAAGTTCAGTACCTATTATCGCTCTGTGTATTTATTTTATATTTTACATTGAGTACTGTGGTTTTGTAGCGTCCTTTTATTACCTGTTATGTGAAATTAAATTTTACACACACACACACACACACACACACACACACACATATATATATATATATATATATATATATTATTTTTTGCGTACTCTCATAGGAGATGCTTACTTTTTGCATTTACTGTAATATGTGCATGCTCTGTTATAGCAGTACTGCTTTTGGTTGAAATATATATAACCTTTCCCTTGAAAGAGTTTTTCACCAAAATAGGTTTCTCAAGTTCAGTAGCTGTTATCTCTTTTTCCAGTATTGATTGGGGGAAGGGGGAAAGTTCCTAATCTTTTATTTGAAATAGTGTGGAATTTCAACATCATGATTATGTCATTATTTTCTCTTCAAGTTCCATGTGCTATTCATTTTAGTTGCTGTTGGTAGTCTTCAAGTGATGTGGTTTCTGCTATTTGGTACAGCTCTTTGTGAATATGTAGTGCCAGTTCACACCATTTACTTGCCTTTTTTAACCATTGATCTTAGAAAGCAGTTGCATACAGCTGACAATTCCATATATTTCTGAATGGGTTTTCCGCCATGTATGGCATCCACATGAAAGTTTCAATCTGACGAGGCTATTTAAGAACAAGACTCTAGTTTTCAGACCAATGTATTGGTTTTGCAGTGGGACAATAAAATTTCTCACACATCCTTAAAAGATAAGTAGATAAATTCCTTTTCCTTTAAGTCCACTTATTTGAGTTTTTTTTTTTTTAGGAAATTCGTCTGCAGTTCATCTTTGAGTCAACTTAAGTGTCAGAGATTTTCAGAATTTCTGTCTCTAGCCTTCCTTTGAATTGGCAAACATAAAAGATTGTTCATAATTTTAGATAATCATAAAAATAGAATCTTTTGAAGATTTGACCACCCATCTGGCTTTCGGTGGTTTGTAGTCACTAACGGGACAGATAGGGTGGTGGGATCCCAGCCATTATCCATATAAGCAGAGAGAGGCAGGAATCCCAGGAGAAAGGGGTCCAGCAGTTAGAAAAGTAGGCAGGTGACCAGTGAGTGAGTAGCTGCCCAGCGGTCAGAGAGGAATGAGCAGTAACTGAAACCACAGGAAGTGGATGTAAGAAGGGTCCTTTTCCCGGAAGTTAGTAAGATAGCAGTCCACTTCTCGAAGCTGATGGAAGAATCCCACGGTTAAGTGAGAAATCGTATTGTTACTAATTGCCAGTGTCTTTAAAAGCAATTGTTATTTTTGTTGTTGTTGTTGAATGCGATCACGGCTAAAGAGACAAGTCTGTGAGCATAGCGAATTGGATGTATATGCAGATACAGCCAACCTTGGATGTTATCACAGATTATACAATGAACGACGAGCGGAGAACTTCGTCACAAATTTCATTACAGCAGCAATATGCACTTTTGGGCAAAACAACCTGTAGCGTAGCCTATTCTATGTTCAATTTCCTTTCGGATATGCAATGTGATTTGTCCTGACCTGGCATCTCGACTCTAGTCACTTTCTCACAGGCGTGATGTGGCTTCCCTCTGTCTTTTCTACAAATATTTTCATGGCAACTGCTCTTACAATCTATTTTCACTGTTGCACCAACTGCATGAATTTAAGCGTGGTACTAGGTTGGTATCTCGGTCCCAACCTTTTACTGTTGAAACAGTTAAATGTAACCGCCTCTTCTACTACAACAGCTTCTTATCTCGCACTTCCCGTCAGTGGAACTCTCTTCCCCTTACTTGCTTCCCTGATAACTATAACCTTCAAAAATTTAAATGTAATGCCAATCGACATCTGATGCCTTGATCTTGATCCCCGTCTTTCTCTTTATCCTTTCCTCAAACATCCCTCTTTACTCTTGCTCTCACTCTCTGTAACCTCTTTTGCATGCTTTTGCTTGGGATAAAATGCTTAAAAAAACTAAATTTGTTATAACTGATCCATATATCAATGGATTTGAAATGTTTAGTATTTACC
>OZ010578.1:106001720-106054220 GCA_963932145.1 Acanthosepion lycidas | reverse complement strand
TAAAGAAAGAAACAACGCAATAAAAAGAAAAAGGCAAATATATAAAACAAAGAAAGAAAGGTAAATAAAGCAAAGGAAATAAGACCAAGAAAGAAAGAAAGGAAGAAGAACGGTCTCATTAATTTTCCGATATTTCGAGTAGCATCGACATTAACTCTATATGAAGAAGTAACTGAACCTGAAAATAAAATAAACGGCATTTGTCGTAAAAAAAAAAAAAAAAAAAAAAAAAAAAAAAAAAAAAAAAACTTTTGTAAATCTGAGTATCAAATCTAGAATTTCAAGAACCAACAGATCTTTACCTTTTGTTTTGAAATATAAGCAACCGCAAAAGAAACCCTAGGAAAAGTTTTACTTACTTCATTTATTCACAATTTTAACAGATTCGACATTTCCAAATGGATCCCCTTTCTTTCTCCAATGCTGACGCTTGGTACATAATTTATTATTTTTTCTCCAAATATGGGATACTTACAGCGTGTAGTGCCCTTTGCTAGACAAAGGAACGGGAAGTTTATAATATTTATAACATCACTTAGTCAATCCAGCACAAAGGCAAATGTGGGATAAAGAAAAATGTTACATCTACTGTAGGAAATCATGATTGTCTAGAAAATCAGCATTCCAACTTAAGGATACTTAGCTTGGTTAACGAGCTAATTTGGAAAGCAGGGGTTCTGACTTGGTCTGATTTGATTAAGTTTGTTTTCCAGCATTTCAACCACTTCCGGGTTATTTAATGCAAAATTCTGTCGGTGTAATAAACAGTAGATAGGCAAATATTTGTTCGGTTTGCACAAGAATAAAAAAGTAGAAAGAGGCTTCCTTTTCACGAAGTTCAAATGAAAAACTTGGGTTTGGTTTGCATGAGAAGGGTCAAAAAGCCAAAATAAGCGTCATTTGTACGGAGATCAAAAAGCAAACATTGGTTTAGTTTGAACGAAAGTCAAATAGTCATATAGGTTTGATTTCTTGACCTTCAATGCACTTGTGTAGTAAAAATATTAACAGTTCACTTACATTATACAGTAGCCGTATTTTATCATTAACGCTTAATTCCTCACAACAGACAATTCCTTTCTTATTTTATCGCTTTTGCATATTAAAATTATTAGCAATGTGTTGTGGTTTTCCGCGTGAGTTTCGAAACCTCGTTCGCCAAGTTGTTGTGGATTCCGCGTGAAAAATCGGTCTCCAATCAATGACAAGCGCAAGTATTTAAGCTAAGAAATTAAATGTATTTACACAAAATACAAAAGGTAATGCTGTTAGTAAAATCCAGGAACGCCGGTTAGTATTAATCAAAGATCGCTATATACAGTCTCGAAGTAAACTTCCTTAGAGTTGGGCGTACTGGTAACTGACTTCTAACGTCAACTCAATCACAATGTCTATGTACTTTCCACTCTGTTCTCCCACCTGTTCCTCTACTATCAGACTCTCTGACTGACTGTGGCTATTTTATGGCAGCAGGACGAGTCCATTTATATCAGAAAAGGGTGGACCCCATAATACCCCCTCCTTAGATCCCTTTTTGGGGGGAGTTAATATTGTGTCCATTGTTTGTTGAAAAATTGCAGAAGCAACTTTTACTCCGAATGGTAGTCTGTTGAATTTATACAATCCCTTTTTGTACTGGAATTTGTAGATAAGCCCCACTAAGATCTATTTTTGAAAATATCTTACCGCCGTTGAGCTTTGTAAATATCTCCACTGGGCTCGGTAGTGGGTAATGGTGGCCCTTTACTGCCTTGTTGAGTCCCGTCGAAAAATCTGCGCATACGTGAATTTCTCCTGACTTCTTTTTTACGTAAACCACCGGAGCAGCCCACTCACTAAACTGTTTTTTCTATAGTAGCAAACGGTACATTTCGCTTCTTTCTGAAAATTGGTTGGACGTTTTCTTTTAATTCTATTTTGGCCTTAAATTTGTTGCATCGTCCCAACCCACTTGAAAATACCTCATGAATTGCTTGTATAATTCTTCCTTTAATTTTATGGTATCTGATGGTTCAACCTGTAACTTTTTGCAAAACGAGTTGATAGGTAGGTCCCAAACGTTGAATTTCTGCATCCAGTCGATACCTACTAAATTTTCAGTATCTTTCATGACGTATATCATAAGTTTTTTGTTTTGCCGTGAAATTTAACATTCACTATTATTTCTCCCGACTTGGCAATTTTTTGAGTGAGTAACATGGTAGGTCTGTTGAGTTTTTTCCATGTCTGTAAGTTGATTATCGTGATGTCGGAACCCGAATCCAGTTGTAATTTAATCTTTTTGTTTAAAATTTCCAGTTCTACATATTTCCTTACATTGGTGTTGTCATCATTATTCATCCATGTAGCTCTTATTCTATTAGTATCTTTTCTATTTCTACATTGGGATGCCTTGTGGCCTTTTTTTCCACATTCATGACAGTTTTTATATCTGAAGCGGCAATCCTTGTTCCAATGTAATCCTCCACATCGATAACATACTGATAGAGGGGGCTTATATTTGTTTCGCTATCCGTCATAATTTGTCCTGTATGTTGTACCTTTTCTCTTATAATATTTTGTTTTTCTTTCCAGGGAGGGTGAGAATCTTTTTTCATTGTAAAATTTTAGTTTTCTTTCCGGGGAGGGTGAAGAACGTAGAATTTTATTTAACTTACGTATATGAGAAAAAGCTGATTCTTCAATGTCCCTTGCGTCTTTCTTTATTCTTAAACATCTCTGACAATCTTCCGATAATTGCTGTAATGTTAGACCCGGTTCATTTTGTAATTTTGCAAGCATTCTTCTACGCATTTCGCTATCTTTTGTAGAAACTAGCCCTTGAACAAAGATGAGGCATTTAAAATTGTCCGGTGATAATTCTGCTAGTTTGAAGTCGTCACAATGTTTATTTACGATTGCGGCAAACGTGGAATAATCCTCATTATCGCCCTTTACCAGGTTAAATCATTTCCACCTCCTATGGAAGAGTGATGTTTTGGGGCTAAAGAGTTCTTTAAGACATGTCACTGCTTCGTCAAATTTTAATTCGTTCGTCTTTTTTGGCAAAATATAATCCATGAACTTTGTATATTCTTCAGTTCCTAATTTTCAAACAATAGACGTAGCTTTTTTGTTTCTGTCCAATTTTGACAGTCGATGTTAAAGATGTCTTCATGTCTTCTGAAGTAATCTCCAAAATTTTTGTCCTCATCTAGAGAATATTTGAAAATCTCTATGGTATTCCACACTGCGGCTTGCGAAAATGTTGCTTCTTTTTCAATATCTAATTGCTTACTGCCCGCTATTTCAATGTTAGTTCCTGGAGCTCTGTTTGTCTATCTTGATTTTCCTTTTGCGTTTGTAATATTTGCTTTTGTCATTTTTCTTGTAGCTGTAACTGTTGATCATTTTGGTATTTCTGCATTTGTAATTGTTGCTCATTTTGGTGTCTTATCAGTTCTACCAACATATTTTTAAAATCTTCCATGATAACTCAATTTTATGTATTTTTACTCCTCGAAATTGTTTGTCGCTAATTTGTTGTTGAACGACGAGGGAAGGATTTTTCTTCTGTTGATTAGTTTTTCCGCGTGTGTTCGCCAAGTTGTTTGTTGTTAGAGGTATGAAAAGCTTTTCTTTCCGTGTGAGTTTCGAATCCTCGTTCGTCAAGTTGTTGTTGGTTATCCGCGTGAGTTTCGAATCCTCGTTCGCCAAGTTGTTGTGGATTCCGCGTGAAAAATCGGTCTCCAATAAATGACAAACGCAAGTATTTAAGCTAAGAAACTAAATGTATTTGCACAAAATACAAAATGTAATGCTGTTAGTAAAATCCAGGAACGCCGGTTAGTATTAATCAAAGATCGCTATATACAGTCTCGAAGTAAACTTCCTTAGAGTTGGGCGTACTGGTAACTGACTTCTAACGTCAACTCAATCACAATGTCTATGTACTTTCCACTCTGTTCTCCCACCTGTTCCTCTACTATCAGACTCTCTGACTGACTGACTGTGGCTATTTTATGGCAGCAGGACGAGTCCATTTATATCAGAAAAGGGTGGACCCCATAATACAATGTATTTACATCTTACATATAATAGCCATGTTTTGTTAGCAATTCTTGACCAATGAAAAGTCTTTTTGCAGCCTTTTCTATTCCGAGCATGTACAATGAATGAGCGGTGAAACATGGTAAAACAAATTTGACTTAAAAAATTCAAAGTATATTGTCTTTATCATTATACATACCTTAATTTGTTTGTTTAGATAAGAAAGGTTTTTGTAGTACAGATGTAAAGATAACAAAAGCCCAGACGTTGGCGATGGAGGAAGAAACTAAAAGCAAACCAAAGATAAAGAAAACAAACACTAAGCTATTTCTAAAGACCACTGGGCGCAACACTTATCCAGTGAAGGCCGAAATACTTATCAACTAAAGAAGAAAAATAAATAAATGAAATAAAAAGATACCATAAAATATATATAGCCTTAGTACATAAAAAGGAATTATAATAGGATCCTTTAAAAGAGCAGAAAAAAATTTTCCGGATCCATTGGATAAAAAAAAAACTTGAGCAGCATAATATAATAGATACCTTTCAAAAGAATGGATTTCCTAAACGATTACTGTACCAACAACAAAACAGAATAAACAACAATGCCATTGAGAAAAATATAGACTAGTTTTGAAAAAGTTTTAACGGTGAACATACCGTATGAAGAAAACACATCAGAAGCTCTCAAACGAATTTTAAAACAGATAGATATACGAGTTTTATTCTCCTCTTTTAACACAATATTACATGCCATTACAGAAGGTCACATAATTGACTTCGATCATCCGGAAATAAAATTGACGAACCAAAAGCATTTCAAAGATGAACAACTGGTAATAGCAAATACAAAAAACTCCTGAAATAGGATAGATGCAGCACAACTCCATCCTGTCTGAACCTCTCTGCTCCAAAGGAAAATATGATATGGAGGAATAAAATAACAATTTGTAGAATAAAAAAAACAATTTTTTTTTACACCTCAACTTGCTTTTACTTTGTAACCGTCATCGACTCAGTTTGTTTTCCTTGATTTGAATTCTTAAGCGTTTCTAGTTTCTTTGCACTGTTTTACTCAAATTAAAGAGTGACCAAGACTAGCAACTGTTAGCCGAAATATTTCCATAAAATAAATCATTCGTTGGAACTACAAGTTTTTTTTTAATTATGCAACTACCAACGGAGACAAGCATCCTAACTTTTATATAGAATTTTGCTTAAAAACATTCGCTGTCGTCACAGACCGATTTTTTGACACCAAAATTTTGGACTGGAACAATAGAAGACCTTCCAACACAACATAGCTCTGTCTTTCTCTGTGGAACACTACATCCAATCGCAATCCGTCTTGCTCCTACTCTTGTGGTAGATAGAAAGCTCTTACACTGTTTTTGCCTTCAGGACGGGGACAGACAAAGAGAATTCATCTGTTCTTCTGACGCTGTATGCTTGATCTTTTTAAAAGCAGAAATTTCATCATTTTATATAAGAAAAATCACACATTGTAAAAGTTTCGTATACTAGAAATTTTTTGCAACACGCTAACTGCTTTTGAAATCCGCACAGTATCTAGTATTGTTATGTTTATCGCTAACATTTTTGTCGAGATTTACAAACTCTAAATTTCGTTCACTTTCGCAAAACCAATCGATAAAATTTGAATAAGCTGATTTGTTATGAAAACTACTTTGACAAAAAACCTAAATCACGATTTAATAATTTCTTTAATTTAATTTTTTATATAAACAATATTTTTTAAGAAACTTTCTTTTTTACTTTTTTACTTTTTAACGGCGAAGAATGAAATCTTAGCATTTCATACTCTTGTGCATGAAACATACAACCGATAATGCGTAAATATTTCTTTCTGGAGCCAAATTCCAACTTATTTAAGCGTTTAGCTTTGTGATTTGTTTATAGTTCTCGCAAACGCAGAGCGAATTGGAAACCGGATTTTTGTCCATTCGAAATGATATTTGGATGATTTAGGAATAAACTTTATTCTTGGAATTAATACCAACCATCCTGTTCCAAACACAGTACATTATAGTGGCATGTTGTCAAATTTGATTTTGATCAGCCAATATATGGCTATTTTAGAGGGTGACAGGGATGGACTAATGGAACTCACAGAATTTTATATATAGATTGTTTTTCAGTAGAATAAATTTTATGTTCGGTATATGTTTGGATTATTCTTATTTTTTCTTAAAATTTATCCATCAAAACAAATTAACAGTAAAAGTGGTTGACGGGTAAAAAAGGTTGAGAATCATTGGCTTAGAATTTGGCCCAATCAAGAGAGTTTATGGAGAGATTTAGAGACGCAAGTAATGTGAAGGAAACCTTAAGGATCATAGCAAGAGAGTAAAATTGGTCCAATGATAAAAAAGGTTAACCACTGGCTTAGACTTTGGCCCAATCAAGAGAGTTTATGGAGAGATTTAGAGACGCAAGTAATGTGAAGGAAACCTTAAGGATCATAGCAAGAGAGTAAAATTGGTCCAATGATAAAAAAGGTTAACCACTGGCTTAGACTTTGGCCCAATCAAGAGAGTTTATGGAGAGATTTAAAGACATAAGTAATGTGAAGGAAACCTTAAGGATCATAGCAAGAGAGTAAAATTGGTCCAATGATAAAAAAGGTTAACCACTGGCTTAGACTTTGGCTTAATCAAGAGAGTTTATGGAGAGATTTAAAGACATAAGTAATGTGAAGGAAACCTTAAGGATCATAGCAAGATCATGTTCCTTGAGAACCACTGGCTTAGACTTTGGCCCAATCAAGAGAGTTTATGGAGAGATTTAAAGACGCAAGTAATGTGAAGGAAGCTTTAAGGATCACTGCAAGAGAGGGATTGGTTCAGAATCCCTGTGGAAACTCATCAGAATCTGGTGATAGAAACAGGAAAAATCTTTACAAAGAAAATAATGCTGATATGTTTTGTAATCTCATTGCTCCTCTATGTCAGTGAATGTTGGACAATTTTTTCACAAGCTGTGTAAAGTAATTAACACTTTATAATTGATTATTAACAAATATATAATATTTTTGAACATGCTTTGTGTGATCAAATTGCAACTTCAATGAAATACAGATTTTCTTCTACGTTTCTCATATACTGTTTCTTTCAGTATCTTTCCTAATTTCATGGGAACTGTTCTGATGAGCTTTCTTGCTGGTGTATCGACCACATGAATTTAAGCGTGCTACTAGATTGGCAACCAGGTCTCACTATTTTACTGCTGAACTAGCTATATGCGACCGACACTCCTACTCTCAGTTTCTTCTCTCGTACCTCTCGCCTGTGTAACTCCCTTCTGATTTCTTGCTTCCCTGATAACTACAATCTTCAAACATTTAAAAGTAACGTCAATCGCCATCTTCTGTCTTCTTGAACCCTGCTCCTTTGCCCTCTTCTCAGTCATCCCCGTTAACGTCTTCTCATTCACTTTCACTCCCTGTAACGCCCCTGCTTTCTAGTGGCATTATCGCCTTACTTGGGAGTGAAACAATGAAATAAATATTTTTATTTGTTTAGAAAAAGATTCCTTTATTGAAAATATTAAAGAAATCAAAATTTTACAAGGATATAAATAATTTAATGTTTAACTCATTGAGATTGATAAGGTTCATCATTTATGGTAAAACTTAAATTGTTTGGGATTCATTTTTATATTGAATCGAAAGGATATGTTTTTTCCCCCATTTTTATTCCTCTTGTTTTTCACATTTGTTGCTTTTTATAAAATGTTAGAAAACCTAGTCAGAAATTAATTATAAGTCATTTTGTAGTAATATGTCAAATTCAATAGTTAGAATAGCAAGCATGTATATACGTAAACAAGTTTGAAATGCAGAAAAAACGTGGGTCCACGTAAATTAAAGGCTAAGGAAAAAATCCACCCAAAATAAAATAATCTTAAAAAATTGCTGACATTGTAGAAAAAAAAAAATCATGGGACATAAAAGGAGAGATTTTAACCAATTACAGTTGGTTTGCGTAACTTTAAAAACCTTTGTATTTGTATTTATTGAAAAACAGATGAATACGGGACTTTGCAATATGTCCTAGTCAGTCAACTTAAAAATGCCAGCTCATCTGCACAAATCTACGTCAAGCAACTCCTTTAGTATGAAGCGAAGCGGACAGATATTCAAAGATTCACGGACAGCTGAAACTACATACGAACTTCTTTAAGTTAATAGCTTTTACTTACTTTTCTCCTGTCGACTGTGAGCTATTGACATTTACTATGTAATTTGATATGTCCAGCATACGAATTACAAATAGATACCAAAAGTCAAACAAGTGCAACAATTTAAATATCTGGGAAGTGTTTTAACAAATTATGGAATCTGAAGGCACATTGGGATAGAGAAAAATGCCTTCCAAAATCTAAGCAAAGTATTAAGAAACATTTCGTTAAAAACAAAGAAAAGAGTACTGAACTGTTATGTAATATCTGTCCTCCTATATGGCAATGAATGCTGTGCAATCTCTTCACATATCAAGAAGAAACTTGAAGCAAAAGAAATGTGACAAAAGGATGTAGAGAATACCATCGACTGAACATGTGAGCAACGATAGAGATAATGAAAACAATAAGGATGCTTATAGTTAATATCAGGAAGAGACAGTTAAAAATTCTACGACATAATGATGAAAGAGGGCTTGGAAAATTTGATGCTCACAGGGCAGATTGAAGGCAAGAGGGACAGAGAAAAACAGAGCATCACATACCTGGCGAGCTTAATTGAATCGATGGTGGATCAGATAGCAAAAAGACAAAATTTATTAAGAGCTACAAAGAACAGGAAATTGCGGAGAGCCATGATCGCCAACGCCTAGAAGGGACACGGTACATAGCTGAAAATGGACTTTATATATCTATTTTTACGAACATTTCAAATAATAAAACTGTTTATCGCAAGAAGGTAGATCCACAGATAATCAACCGACGTGCACTTTTATCGATTAAAACGTTGCTGCAAAAATGAAAATATATTGTAGTCAAATTTTTAAATTTAACTACATTTATTTAATACTAGCAGCCATACACAGCTAGTCGATCAGGAAAAGCGTTCAATTAGAATGAGCATAAACGGTATCAAGTTTAGATGTAACAGGGTCTATCTTCTTCAATTAGTTTAAAGTACTTTAATTAAAAAAGATTTTGAATTAATCCAGTTACTGATATAACAGAAGTCTGTATTTATTTAATTGAAGTTAGCCGAGGACATGAAGGGGTAAAACAGGCAACATGAAAACCCAATTCAGACCACAATTATTTCGGAGTTTTTGAAATTCAATTTGACAGCGTGCTACCAGGGATGTAAAAAAAGGATACATTTTTAAAGTAATTGTTAAGTTTGATGAAAATTGGTTGAAAGATCAACGAAAAATAAGAAAGAAACCAATAAAAATCGCTATTTTTCTCTATTTACGTGGGTTTTCACTATATGGGTGGACTCAATTATCAAGTTAAATGACTGTTAACCAATTTATTGTTGGCTACAATTGAGTGAAATTTGTATTAGATTGCTTGAAAATTGATGGAGATTTTAGTTTAAAATTTGTGTTGAAATCGATTTGTCTTGAAATCGATTTTTCGTTTTTCGCTAAACGCAATGGCGTAGAAATAAAAATGAGGTATCGTTGAGTTCATCATGATCTAAGTAACTTAGATACCGAGTTTGAACGAAATCTGAGGAAAAAAGTTGAATTTATCGATTTTTAATCCGCTTTATCGATTATTGATTTTTTTAAAATTATCGATTATTTTACGCTCAGAACCTATCTCTTACATTTGTACAATGCATGCGCCAAGTTTGGTTAAAATCGGTTGGATGGATCTTGAATGAAAAGGTATCACACAGACAGACAGAGACACAGACAAACATCCTCACTTTTATATATAGAGATATATTAATTCTGAACCTGACAAATTACCAACACATCTATAAATTATCAAAACAATCAAGACTGTTAACTCAGCGCCTATTCGAACTAGAGAAGTAACATGAAAGAAAAACGAGTAAAAATAAATTAATAAGGATAATAATTCGTCTATGATATTTGCACAGACTTCTTCCTCTTCTTTTTCTTCATCAGGAAATAGGCAATCATGGCTCTCCGTCGCTTCCTACCCTTTGTAGACCTTAGTAACGTTTGCCTTTTTACTATTCTTCCCATCCCCCTTTCCGCCATCCATTCGCACAAGTGCGCCAGGGAAGTGGGTCACTGCCTTCTCCTATCTGTTGCCGCAATATGCGCCGTAGAGTGAAGTTATCCAAGTTCTACTTTCTCATTATGTGCCCAAGGAATTTTAGCTGTCTTGTCCCGATTGTGGGCATAATTGTTCTTTCTGTTGCTATTTTCTTTAAGACTTGTTTACTTACTCCGTCCATGGAATTCTCAGCATCTATCTGTAGAACCACATTTCTGCTGCTTCTAGTTTTCTCCTCATCCATCGGGAGGTTATCCAGCATTCACTGCTATGTAACAGCATGGATACCACATAGCAATCCAGCCTGCTTTTCCGTTTCTCAGTACCTTGCTTAGTTTTTGGAATGCTTCTTTCGCTCGTTCAATGTGTGTTCAGATCTCGGTATCGCATTATCCATCTTCTGTTAAAACGCTTTCCAGATATTTAAAATTGTGCACATGTTTATACACAGCAGGCCAAAATCTTAAAGTCAATGAAAATAAAGACAATTTACCTAGAATTTACCTTTTTGAGTAGAGTTTCTATAAAAGAAAATAAGAAAAGGAAAAAATAAAAATAAAAACTTTTTTTTTAGCATTTAATAGGAAAACTCTGAATACTGGGAAATTCAGCTAAATAGTCTCTGGTCAAAAGTTTAAGACCATATTTGTTTGTTTGTTTGTTTGTTTGGGTTTTATGGCATATCAACCACTATGTGTTATTTAATGCCAAATCCAGTTTATATATATATGCCAAATATATGAATTTTAAATGCCTATTTTGTATGGAACATTTTTAGCAAGCTAGATCTCATTTGCTTGTACACTGCAAAATAATCCTAGGTATTTTTGTTTAAGTCAGGAATTTCCATTTGATAAGGACATTTTATTTGCAAAATGGTAAAAGGTAGGATATGTTGTTTACACATCAGTCTATATCTTTGATAAGAGACCAATTCTTTTTAGAAAATCCAATATATTTTTTGGTTCAGTTTTTGCAAATAATTTCTTCATGTTCTTGATTGATTGATTAATTGTTTTGTTTAACGGCATCTCAAACTTATTGTTTGTTTGGGTTTTATGGCATATCAACCACTGTGGGTTATTTAATGCCAAATCCAGTTTATATGAATTTTAAATGCCTATTTTGTACGGAATAAAAAATGTATAGCTGGCAACGTTATTCTTTACAAAAAAATGTATAGTTGGCAACACTATTGTTTCAAAAACTTATAGCTGGCGACATTATTTTTCCGAAAACATTATCCGAGACCTTGCTGTTGGATGTAGTTTATCGCCATACCCAGGACGCGGATGTAGTTTACCGTCATACCCAGGACGTGAGTTAGACTTGGAAAAACTAGGAGTTCACAATTTGCCCATAGCTGGGACCCTAACAGGTGCTACCACCCCGGGTCATGGTGGACCTGGGAACACCAGCAATTAAGAGGTGGTTCCATGCTCCTCAAAACCTCCTGATCAGAGGCCTTGCTGTTGGATGCAGTTTAACGTCATACCCAGGACGAAGACCATATTTAAACGAAGCTTTAGTTGGTAAACACGTAACGAAATTTAGTCATTTGTATTTAAGCATTAGCTCAGGCAACATCACCCCGCTGGTATCTGTAGCGTTATATTAATAAAAATATGGCAAAGTCTAAAATGTCAGAATTTGAAAGTGGAAGAATTATCTAGCTGTAAAACAAGGTCTCTCTCAACGTGCCATCGCTGGTGATATTGGACGGACTATAACTGCTGTTGCAAATTTCTTAAAAGGTATACGCAATTTAGATGAGGCCGCAAGTATGGAGCACCCAGTGAAGATCGAATTCATTATTCAGTCGTAATTGATCTAGCTTGCTAAACAAAACACCGCGTCGAAGTGCCCACAAGTAATTTACTAAACGCAGCATTGAAGTGGTACAAGGCCGTAAGTATGGAGCACCTAGTGCAAAGCTTACTATTCAGTCGTAATTGGTCTGGCGAGATATGCTTGGTAACTAATACACCAGGTCGAAGTGGTCATAATGAGAATATTGTTGGGTGACATTCTATGGAAGAAGACTCTAATTTACCATTTTTAATTAATTTTTTATAGGATTTTCGAAATATCTTTACTTATAGTTATTAGGTTTTATTTATTCACATGGTCTATTATCTGATCGTAACATTGTCATTTTTTTTCTGGTATGTGTCAGTGTTCCTAATTACTATGCTTCGACCATTGTCAGACGGTGAGGTGACACAAAAGTAGACGCATGGTAATTATGAACACTGACGCATACAAGGGAAAAAATGACAATGTTCTTTTACGTGTGCCGTCTCTTGTAATAGTTTGCTTAGTTTCTGGAAGGCATCTTTCGCTATTTCAATGGTCTTTTAATGTCTGTATTACATTTACTGCCGCCTCTTACGACACTGCCCATATAGTTAAAGTTGTTTTGAACGCCCCTAATAGCATGTAGTTCACACTTTTCCTTTACCGACAACCATGCATTCTTGTCTTCTTTCAGTTCATTTTTAGTCCCTTCTTCTCGCTTACCTTTAATTCTTCTTCTTCTTCTTCTTTGTTTCGTGTTCCTTCAGTATGCTGGCGATCATAGCTTTCCACAATTTCCAGTTATTTGTAGCACTTTTTGACTTTTTGTTATCTCTTCTAATCCCTGTACTGTCAACCATTTACACAAGCTCATTACATGGATTATTTGCCGCTTTCTTCTGTCCTTCTTGCCTTCAATATGTCCTGCGAATGTTAGATTTTCCAAGCCTTCTTTCCCCATTATCTGCCCTGGAAATTTCAAGTATCTCTGTCGGATGTTAAGTATAAGTATCTTTTTTGTTTCCATTCTCTCTAAAAGTTTGTCGTTGTTCACGTTTCAGTTCAAGGTATTCTCAGCATCCTTCTGTAGGACAATATTTCTGTTGCCTCAAGTCTCTTCTTCATCTTTAAAGCGATTGTCTAGCATTCACTGCCATACCTTGTCTAAATGTGCTTTCAGTCTTCGAGAAAATAAGGTGATTAAATGTATAACTAAAATTTATATACATATATACTGAGATGGCGTATAAAATTCCAAACTCTGCAGAGGGGTATGAACACACCTAAAAGGTGTCATCTTTCAGGCGGATTCTTGTAAACAAGCGTATAAACCTAACCTATGTCTATCTTTTGGCTCAAGTGCAAACCAGGCTCAAGTCTACTTTATAATTCAAGTGGAATCTTGACCCATGTCTACCTTTTGACTCAAATGTAAATCGGACCTTGCTTTAACACGTATTTCAGTTTACTCAAAATTAAACGTACATTTAATGTGGTTGGATTGCAATAAATGAATACATGCAGATCAATACATACACATATCTAAAATAATGAGTGTATCAATAGTACTCAGAGATCATAATTAATACACTATATATTCTCCTTTGATGCTAACATAGACCTGTACTCTTGCAGTTATAGGATCATACAGGTTGTAAATACCATCCAGCGATACATTATTCCATTCTTGCACCTATCGATAATACAGTAGTTGTAGGTGGGCTAACTGAATGAGTCAAACATTGTTCCATCGTATCTCATATATGTTCAGTGGAGGACACATCTGGCAATCATACCGTTTGGGAAGTTGTCAAACATCTTGCAGAGCAACGAGTAGTATGGGCATCGTGCAAGTAGACATTACCCTGCTGGAATAGCACATTCCCTTCTTGATGTAAGACTACTAGCAGAAAGGATTAAACAGTGTTTTGGATGTATATAATGCTGTTCAGTGTTCCAGCCACAAACACCAAAGATGAGCAAGAGTTGTAATTTATAGACTCTACGCCATGATGCTTGGACTTGTATGTCGTGAACGAATACATCCTAGAAAATGTTGCTCTCCAGATCTGCGTGACTAATGCAAACAACTAAACTTAGGCGTTAAGAAAGGCCTCTACACTTGCATGGATTTACAGGTGGTAAATACGATTCTATACCACTTGTACCCATTGATACAATACAGTAAAAGTTGTAGGTGGGCTAATTGGACGTGTCAGACATGTTCCCACCATATCCCGTACATGTTCAATGGGAGGCAGATCTGGCGATTGTGCCAGCTAGGGAAGTTACCAAAAACCTTTCAGAGCATGTTGCACAATACAGGTAATACGTGAGTGGGCATTATCATCATTGGATAATATATCACCTTCCTGTATCAAGAATGGTAGCATAACAGGTTGACAAATGTTCTGGGCATACATGACACTGGTCAACGTCCATTCACAAATAACGAAAGTAAGCGAGAGTTGCAACTTATGGTAGCACACATCATTTGGGCAGTGGTTGGGTGTATGTGTCATGGACAGATGCACGTTGGAAGATGTCGGTCCCCAAGTCAATGCTGCATATGGAAATGACAATTGTTTGCATGGAGGCAGAACCTGCTCTCATCAGAGAACACTACTGAGTGCTACTCGATCCTCCAGGTGAAAGATCTCGCGGCATCACAATAGACGTACATGGCATTGGCTGAACTCTAGATTAAGGCAGTCGTGCCCGTTGTTCCGCTACAAGTAAACGATTCGCAATAGTCGATGATGTTCCCCTTCCGGGGCCATGTTTTCTTTGATCAGTGATGTAGACGGCATGTTGTTCGCCACTACTACTCTTTCACTACGCTAATCCTGGAAAGTGTCTGATCTCTGCGGCCGTCCAGAACCTGGTCTACTTAATTAATTTGGAACGGTATGTTCGGTTCTCACTGGCTATCATATTTATTTGTGGGTCAAGGGTTAGTGAGCTGACCTTACAGATCATTGGGAAGTAGAGAGTTCGATTCTCACTGAATGCTAAGATAAGTTTATTAACACACACACACATATACATGTAGTGTTAATTTAAGAAACTGTTTTTGAAGCCAAAATTGGTAGTTTTTCCTCAATCCAAGCCGCTATCCATTACTCCACCGTACCTCCTATCTGAGATAGAGATAGAGCGTTAATAGAATAAACATGAAAAAGTGTTTTCACTTAACTGGGCTGTATTTCTCTCATGCTCCTCATGCATGACGTGTCACATTTTGCTGGAGAAACCATCGTTAGGTCAGATATGCTTTAACCAACGAGGCTACAAAGAGTGTCATGCTTATGCAGAATAAGGGCATATATATGTATATAGTGTTAATTTGAAATACTGTTTTTGAAGATAGAGCTGGAAAGTTAATCGAATAAATATGAAAAATTTTGTTCACTTAACTCATGTTTACTTCGATGTCTCATGGAAATATGTCCTGACGAGTGGTTACATCTTTATAGCCATGAAACTTCGCAGTAAACATGAATTAAGTGAAAAAACATTTTCATATTAATTATCTATCTATCTATCTATCTATATATATATATATATATATATATATATATATATATATATATATATAATACTTGATGACACAATTATACATTTGCGCATGCGCGCGCACGCACACTTTAATGGTTTTTGTCTCATATAAGATTCCCTTTCATGTATCAGGTTATTGGGAACTCTGACACATATTTACGTAATGATGTAATAAACAAATAAATGAAAGGCTAAGTCAGAGTTAAGTCCATATAATCTATCTATCTATCTATCTATCTATCTATCTATCTATCTTACGTATAAAAAACGTGTGTGCGCGCACACACGCAATAAATGCGCATGTTAATTAAGGTGTCTGACGTCAACGTCACGTGAAGTGCCGTAGTGCTTCGCGTAGTCGCAATTGTCATCTAAAAGAAGTTATCTGTCGAGAAATCATTTCTTATAGCCTTTAACCTTGACTCGAACAAACCAACTGGGGTGCTGAAACCTGCTCGTCCGGCTGGTGAACGGAATGCGTTCTTCGTCTCATGGCACCTGGGACGATCCAGAAAAAAAAAATAAGCATAGTAACATATATAACATTAACATTACATTACATTGCAACCAATTATTGCATATATCGGACTCGAAAATATTACTTTTATATTTTCGAGTCCGATATATGCAATAATTGGTTTCAATGTAATTCGTCATATGATTTAAAAGGGTATTTGAAAATAAACACTCATTTATTGTAATGACTACTTACAGGGTGTGATGGGTAAATTATCGCCATTTCATACTTTTAATTTCCCCGATACGCATTGCTTGTTTTTTATTTTGTCGACTGCACAGTATAGTAGGGTCAGTTGGGTACCGTCTTTGAGAAAAAAGAGCATCATAATGCAATTCACTCCGCCATAAATTTGGAAACAGCATACTGTACTGTTTGGCATTCGCACCGGAAGCTCCAATACGAACATTTGAGAGTGTTTGGGTGTCAATGTGAGGACAGTTCAAAGGATTCGGAAAGAGTTGGATGAGTCTAATGGTGATTACGAAGGTACGGCATCTCGAAAAACACACTCTGATTGTTCTGATAAAAAAAAAAAAAAACTCCTGAATTTGTTGGTAACAGCCTCAGACTCAAAACGGAGGCCTACATCAAGTGCCCTGAGGAGGTAGTGTTGCCCTCGGTCAACGGGGTGGCTGCTGGAAACAAGACTCTGCACCACGCCACACAAGAGGAGAACCCAGTCATGGCTGTATGACAATTTCTGCGACCACATCAGCCCTTACATCTGGCCACCTAATCCTCCAGACTGCAACCCCCCTTGTGTGAATGCAGTTGAGCGAGACCAACAAAATTCCTTGTAACACCAAAGACGAACTGAAGGTAAGGATTATGGCAGCATTCACCAAGTTAAACAAGGAGACTGTCCAGGAGAGTTGCAGGAGATTTCGAAGTCGTTTAGAGATCATAGTTGAAGCCAATGGCAATTTTATTAGATAAATTTATTTAGAATTTCAAAATATTTTTGTGTAGTTTTGGTAAATATATCTGTTAAAATGAGATGCTAGTGTTATTTTGCATAAATTAGACGACAATTTATCCATCGCACATAAAGGGTGTCCATAAAGTTCGTGTGCACTTTAAAAATTTATAACTTTATTTGGATTTGCGATAGAAATAATTTGTAAAAAGGATTAGAAAGAAGTAAATCTATATTTTTTAAGGTTTTATTGAAATTATATTTAAGTTTCCACATGTCTTCCATCATTAACATTACAAAGGGTAATGCGATTTTGTAGTTCACGAAAAACATTTGCCAACTGATTTACAGTAATGCCTGAAATTACATTAGTTATTTTAGCTATACTTAAAACTAGGTATATTAAACTTTATAACATTTTTTACAGATTATTTCTCTCGCAAATACAAATAAAGTTATAAATTTTTTAAAGTGCACACGAACTTTATGGACGCCCTGTATAGAGGTATCGCAGAACGTAGCAGTAGGGGAAAATATATCATGGCGTTCAGCGCATTTGAACCCTGTCTCCGTAGGTTTTCTAGTATTTCTTTTATCGCTACCCACTGACTTTTCAACTGCTCCACAAATTTTCATGACAGTTGTTCTGCTGAACTTTCTTCTTTAGTGCCTGGAATTCATGAATTTAAGCGCGGTTCTTTAAGCGTAGTGACATCTAGGTTTCATCATTTTATTGTTGAAATAGCTAAATGTAAGTTCTATTCTAATAGTTTCTTCTCTGGCACTTCTTACCTGTGGGATTCCTTTCCGGTCAACTATGATCTTTAAAAATATAAAAGCCATATCATTTTATCTTCTGAAATCCCGTTCTTTTATTCTCCTTTCTCCTCGCTAACATCTCATACTCTTTTACTCTCTCTCCTTGCGACTTAGTGGCATTATCTATTGCGTTAAGAAAAAAAAGATCATAGCATTTTTCAGTAGGTGGCGTTTGCACACGTGACTGAAATTTATGACGTATACATATTGTGAAAGGTGACATCTCAATGCGTGTTTCTAAACGATCCGTGTGTGAATTGGGAATTTGAAATGTTTTCACGCTAAAAGTAAAAATGGAGGAAAATAGAGATGCATTTTCGTCATTTGATACTTTGTTCGCCGCTACCCCTCAACCAAAACTGTACAAAAAGCAAAAAAAGATAATTACCAATGGTAATTAGTAATGGTACCAATATTCATACTCTGGTTTCCATCTTCAAAGTCCATTCAAGAACCATGAAGAGAACGGTGAATAGGTTTTAAAAAGTGGAAGCAGTAGAGAAGAAACTGGATCAGGAGGTCAGAACATCAAAAGGGATCATCATTTAAACTTAGAACTAAATACATCCTTATTGTTCAAAGTGTTATAAAAACCTCGGAGAATTCTAGTAAGATATCTTTAATCATTTCTAAGATACAACGGTTCAAAGCTTAATCTAATAATTTGACAATTTTGCTGTTACACTATTTGGACAATTTTGCTGTTACACCCGGTATATATATATATATATATATATATATATATATATATATATATATATATATATATATACAGAATGATAGAGGAGAGAGAGAGAGAGAGAGAGAGAGAGAGAGAGAGAGAGAGAGAGAGAGAGAGAGAGAGAATTAATATAAGTAAAAGTTTTGCCACTTAACTGATTGATATTACCTTCAGTATCAGGACTTCAAAGTTTCATAGACGGACCCTCCTGGAATCACTCCGTCCACTCGTATATATATTTTTTAGCCTTAAAGTTAGTTTTCTTTTTAATAAAATAGAATCAATTATATCAAGGATATGTCAAAACATCATTATCATAGCATTTTACGTAAGACGCAAGGTGTTACTGAGTGTTAGAGAATATGAGAAAAACACTATTAAGGAGTAAAAACAATAAATAATAACATGAATTCAGAAGAGAGAAGATAACGATCGTCATTTCATATCAATTTTTGCAGATTCAAGTTGACTGGGAGGAAAGAAGCCGGAAGAAAGTTCCACAAGCGAAAAATGCGATAGGAGAAACTATTAGCATAGAACTTACGGTTACATCTAGACATTTCAACCGTAAAATCCAATCCACGACGATTAAATGAAACATCATGAATCGGTAATTACGAACTAGCTTCCGATGAGACATGGACTAGTATATCTTATCCAACGTATCTGTCTAACATGTACGTCGCTTTTACAGATTTGACCACAGAAGTTTAGCAGCTATATCTGCAATAATAATTTGTCTCCGTTTTAGCTATATTGTCCATTTACTATTTCATGGCAATCATAGAAATAATGTTAAATTATTGTAATTCATAGTAGGAGTTTTTCATTGTTAATATATATGTAGCGGAATATGCGTTCATAAACGAAGAATTAAATTAATCTTCAAACATGAATCTGGAAATTAATTGAATAATTTTTATTTATTGAAGTATTATTTTTCCTTCAAATTGAAAGAAATGAATTACAACAATACTTTATGAATAACTTCACACAAAATGTTTTGCGTACCTTTTTTTTTGTTTACAGTACAACTAAATGAATTGCGTCAGTATAGCATAAGCAATAAATACGTCTATATGTGTGCATATGTATGTGAGAGGTCTACTAGACTTATTTGACAGGACTAGTGTGTATGAATTCCAGTAGTCAGTCGCACGACAGCAAGAAGGACTGTTGCAGCATGTAAACAAGTTAGCGGTATGTCGTCGTTATTGCTAAGCGTAATTTTTGTAATGTTGTATACTCGAATAAATATGCGAAATATGTGAGTAATTTTAAGAATTTCAGTCTCGTTTGTGTGACAAACGATCGAACAAACACCCTGGTCAAAGGTTCACTGAAAGACTAGTTAGTGAACAAAAACTGATCATATTTATAATAAAAAATATAGGCTTCAGGTGAATCTAAAATTTCGTTTTATTAATCGCAAGTTTCTTGGTTAATATATATTTTTAAATATGCCTTTTAAGGAAGAAAATATTGTTGAACATATTCTGAAGGTGAGCCTCTAAAATTTCATTTTTAGATATTTTGCCGTCTGCCAATTCAAAGAATACTGCGCGTCTCGTACGTCGTCGCTGGTTGGTTAATATATATGAATACAAAGATTCAAATATTTGGAGCCTGACAATGTAAATATTAAGTTACTTTCGATGTGATGAGTTTTCAGTCAGTCAGTTATGTGCCATACGTGACACACGCTTAGGCGATCATGTATCTTTCGATCCATGACTGACGAGGCAGTTCTTTTCCCGCAGTATGTTGCCATTTCTTTCTGCTATAGAATTCGATATGTCCTGCTATTTACCCATAGCCGGGGGAGGGGGTGGTAGAAGAAGAGGATTCATACCTTTCTCACGTATTAGTACGTAATGTATTCGACTGGAATTCGAACTCGGCTCTACCGCTTCCTCACTCCTAGCCGCTATCCATTACTCCACCGTGCCTCCTACCTAAATCTATTAGCATTTTTCTATAATTCTGAAAAGGGGCTCCACATATAAGTGATATGCTTCAAGGACTTGCGCTATTAGTTCAAGTCTCATTGAAAACTACTTCTTTATTTAAGGTTTCTTTTAGCTGTTGGAGAATAGATTGTCTTATAACGTTGTGAAAAAAATCAACACTAAAGATGAAAGGAAAATTAATAATGAAAATATTTAATCTCAGAATGTAGACGATTCAAAAGAGAAACGCAACTAGTGGGAAAAAAGAAATTCAGACAGGCCATTCAAAAGGCAGGTATCGTAAATAATTACTTTTGTAGGTATTCGTTGGACTTTTATCAAGTAAATTGTCAACAAAAGCCTTATCGCTAAAGAAAAATATTTGGAAAAGAAATTAAGATAGTAATCTAATAATGAGAGTCGGGAGAAAATATTACAAAAGTATATACAATTTCCAGTCGAGCTTTTAATTTGAGAAACAAACAAAAAACAACTGAAGGTAGTTTTTTTCCCTTTATGACCCGTTATCAAATGATGCTTGGATCTTGGAGCTGCGTCCACGACAGATAGCTTATCTATCTATCTATCTATCTATCTATCTATCTATCTATCTATCTATATATATATATATATACACACACATTAAGAAATGAACAAAGTCCGACAATTTATTTATTAAAGACATTTTTTATGTTTAACGTTCTTTTTATAGATACAAGTATTTAAGTAAATGCTCTGTTTATAATAAACAGTATTAAATAACATTTACCGGCCTGAATGTCCGAGAAATTTTCATAGAAAAGGACGAATATTTTCTATGAAAATTTCTCGGACATTCAGGCCGGTAAATGTTATTTAATACTGTTTATTATAAACAGAGCATTTACTTAAATACTTGTATCTATAAAAAGAACGTTAAACATAAAAAATGTCTTTAATAAATATATATATATATATATAAGTTGAAAAGTACGCAACGCCTGTCTGAAATAAACACAATGATCATTTACCGACTAATGTAAGATTGAGTCATAAGTAACTTTCGTTTTTGGAAACCAACTGTAATGATGTATGTACCATCCTAACTAAACGTTCATTATATAAATCGTAACAGGTGATGAAAAGTGGGTTGCATACGACAATGTTCAACGCAATGGCTTTGGATTGGCACGGATAAATCTGCACAACCGTCCCCAAAATCTGAACTCTATGGCAGAAAGGTAATGTTTGTTGTGCTTGTAGTGGGTTCGTCCGGGTATTATTCATTTAGAGTTCTTAAAAAACAATAGAGCACTAAATGCACATTTATACGTTCAGCAGATGTAATGTGTCCCTAAATGTCTGTTTCGACCTGTGATCGTCAAATGGAAAATGCTGTTCTCCATGACAACGCAAAACCGTAACCAGCAAGAATAACACATTAAACAAAAATTGAAACCCGGTTGGCCTGTTCTACAACACGCGCCCTATTCAGCTGACCTGGCGCAAACAGATCATTACTGTTTTCGATTATTGCAAAGCATTTTAATGGAGAATCGTTCTCCTGGTAAAACCCGGACTTAAACAGTTCGTCGAAAAGTTTTTCACATCAAAACCTAATGAACTTTTCACAATAAGTTATGAAGAGCTACCTGATAACTGGCAACAATCATTGTAAATAATGGTGATATATAATTGAATAAAATTTAATGTTAGATTATGTTTTTGAAGAATACATTTGCTAAACAAAAGCGGAAATTATTTATGACTCAACCTGATATTTATAGTAATTTCATTCTCGACTTAATATGTCCTTTACGCAACCACTCATATGGAATTTTGTTTATAATTCCTATTGCTTATCTCTTGAAATATCCGTTATTATTATTATTATTATTATTATTATTATTATTATTAGTTATAGTGGTAGTTGTGATGTTGTTACATATATCTTTATTGGATATCTTTAAAATTAAAGATAATGTCTCTCAGTAAGCGTGTAACTTTAATAATTCGCTATTTAAAAATAATTAAATAATGGAATTTTTCTATATAATTGACGCTTATAACATATTTCCTAAATTGCGAAAATGACGAATAAGATTTCCATATATTATCTTGTTTAGTGATCTTGTTCTTGTTGCTGATGATGATCTTCTTGCATTTTCGCGCCAGACATGACTTATCAAGCAGTTCTTTGATACTTTTTGAGTAAAAATTCCACAGGTTTTGATCGGAAAAAGTTATCGACCAACTCTTGAATCTGTTTTTCATTAGAGAAAGCTTCCCTCATTAAAGCTTTTTGTAACAGTCGAAAAAGATAATAATCAATCGTTTTTATTGATTCGTTTTCTACGACTTATCAACTCATTGCAGAAATTATTTTAGGTTGTAAGAGTTATTTTGAAATAATTATGAATTTGTGGTACAAGTCTTACTAATTAACCCATAGCTGGAGGGAGAAGAGGTGGATTCATACCTTTCCCAAGGGTATTCGCGCGTAAGTGAATATAATAAACCCAGCTGTGATTGGAACTCGGCTCTCCGATTAACAATTCCGAGCCATTATCCATTATACCATCCGTACATCCAAGCTTACAGCACTTGGTATTCCCAACTAGATACTGAACAGGCTCGATGTTGCTTAACTTCGGTGATCGTAGAGGGATCCGGTGTTTCAACATGATGTGGCTGTAAGCCTAATAATCAGTTGGTATACGGTCAGATAAATATGGCGGAGGATGTAGAGCAAACCAACGGAGTTTCATTTTTTTTCCTGTGTTAGGATAACATTTTATTGTCATGGAGAAAAACAGCATTTTTCCTATTGACAAGCGCAGGATGCTTTTCGGACATTTTTTTTTTATTGTAAGGTTATTTAGTGTTTCCTTGCATTTTAGGAATTAGGCGCTACACAATCATCTCTTTCCAGTCTCAATAGAGTCCAAAAGCGTTTCCGCGTCTTTGTGGTTGACAAATTATTTTCCACCCTACAACCACTTTCTCACAGACGAAACGTCGCATCTCTCTCTCTCTCCGCTCTATTCCTATTTAAATAGAAAGTACTCACACGAACTACATTCCTTAGTTCCATCAATTCTAACGCTCACGGCTAGGTCCCGCCATGTTACGCGAATTGTAGCGAACTACCCTTATTCCCTCAGTATTCCACTGGTGAGAAGTACGCTCCACTCGAGCAGCTCCTCGCGAATCACTGCTCTGTGGAGTCGACTCCCAACCGGATGTTTTCCTGGTCACTGCAACTTTAAACTGTTCAAATCTAGGGTTAACCATTATCTTCCCCACATATTCGCATAAACTAGTCCTCTTAAAACTGTAACCTTCTACTTTGAGTGGATTCCGGGTCTTGTACAGAGTGAACTTCACTGTAAAAAAAACCCCAAAAAAATCAACCCCAAGGATCCCATCGTAAGTACAACATTACCTTTGTTTCATAAGGCTCAGGTTTGGGGTCGATTGTGGGGTTTTATCCTTGCAATTTTCAGCCTTTTTTGTTGAAGATGTATATAACCAATTTTTTCATATGTTATGATAAATGTAAGTATTGTTTGTTTTGTTTCTTTAACGTCATATCGACTCCTTATGGGTCATTTAATGCCGAAATTTAATTTTCTTGGGAGCTTTGGAATAACAAAAATATGTTATTCTGTTTTCATAATTGAGTACATGGTAGATGATACTCCGCTTTTGAGCCTATAAGGGTTTGTATAGACATAACTGCTAGAAGCGCTGATATGTGTGATTTATATTGAAGTTTTGTTGAAATTATATTTTGGAATACAGTTTGATTTCTTTAAGACATTGTAGAATATTTTATGGAATAATGTCATGAAAGAGTTCTTTTATGTTGGCTGATTGAGTTTGTTTAGCGGCATAGCAACACATCTATGGGTTATTTAATGCCGAAATATAAATATTTTGAACGCAACTGTATGCTTTCAACTACAGATTAAATGTATTGCTGGTAATTTTAGTATAAAAATGTATTGCTGGTAATTTTAGTATAAAAATGTATTGCTGGTAATTTTAGTATAAAAATGTATTTTTATACATTCAAAGTGTTCTGTTTTTGTTTAGGGAGTTCATTATTTGCCCATAGATGGGACCCTAACACGTGCTAGCACCCCGGGTCTGGGTGGGCATGAGAACAACAGCAATTAAGAGGTGGTTCCACGCTCCTCAAAAACTTCAATCTCCCGATCAAAGGTCTTGCTGCCGGATGTAGTTTATCGTCATACCCAGGATATCTAAGGAGCGGTCAGTTACGATGATACACTAGTCATTATAGCTGGGTACCTAAAACTGAAATTACTTATTACTCAAAACATATAGCAGTAAATAACAATTCTTCTTTTTTTTTTTTTTAAGAATAAACTGTATTAAGCTTAAGACGGATAGTATATAACAGAAGAGTATTTAATTAGTGCATGTGAGGAAACCGTTCATTATTTTTATTGTAGAATTCATTCAATGCAAGGCTCGAGTGTCGCTCGACGTAGCGGGAAACTGAATAAAGTGTGTGATATGCAAGAAAGAGAAGTTGCTAGGAAGTGAAGATAATGAGGATAGTTCACGGTTGATTCGTGACTTGATGAGGTTAAGATTGTAGTGCTTAGGGAAGCATCCACGCGGGAGTCTCTTCCACAAAGCAACAGTCCTTAGAAAAAAGCTGTTGGAGTGAAACTTTCTTATTGCCCTTGGAAGATTGACGAAAATTGTATGTTTCCTCTGTTTGGAAAAAGCATGACATATTCTAGCTGTAAAGGTCGAAACTAGTGTCACTGACAAATGGAGCTCATACCTTAATATAGCAAATTAACTCATGAAAAAATAAAAAAAATAGGCATGAGTGGGTAGGAAAAGTAATCTCTTGGGAATTGTGCAAATGATGGAGATTTCTCTGCGAAGACTAATAGTTTATGTGTTTCTTAAAGAGGAGAAAAATCATTAAAACATTCTGGGTGATGAACTGGTTTTAGTGGTTTTTACAGGCTTTCAGAGAATTGAAGGTCTAACCCTTTAGAGAATTTTTTAGGGATCGAAATAAGGTGAGTACAGCGGGTGTAGTAGAACATTCCAGCAAAGCTGTTCCAATTTCTTCGAGGTTTGAAAAGAGACTTGACGTCTGGCGTTACCGTTAAG
Source organism: Acanthosepion lycidas (assembly GCA_963932145.1). Classification (NCBI taxonomy): domain Eukaryota; kingdom Metazoa; phylum Mollusca; class Cephalopoda; order Sepiida; family Sepiidae; genus Acanthosepion; species Acanthosepion lycidas. The sequence continues at coordinate 106,028,535 of OZ010578.1, read as the reverse complement.
GAAGACGATATCCTGCCAAATTGACTAATCCCGGATGCGTTTCATTGATTGCTACCCGTTTCAATTAGAAACACTACTCTTGAATTCAACGTCTGATTTGGCGGAAGGAGCTCGTAATGCCCTTTGCAATCTCACTAGATACAAGGTATCACCTTCTTCGAATGCAGATCGTCTTTTGGAGTGTTTAATAATAAGTCATTTCGTTTTCTACAGAAATTTTTTGTTTCTTATTGTTTAAAAAAAAATCTGCTTTTCATCAATTGTGATCACTTTTAAAAATAGAATGTTTTTTGTTGTGTTTGAGCGAATCATTGTCTTTGGAGGTCATCGGGAAACTAAAGGAAAACAAACCAAAATTCCACTTGGTGATGTATATTACGTGAGCGTAGGTGACCGATTCTTACTCACTTTCTTAGGAGGTCATTCTGGTCACGCGAAAAATAGACTCTCGTCATGCGATCATGAGGGATGAGAAATACACCCACAAACCAACTCCATTACTTGTGTGAGGAATAATGAAATATCATCCCGGATATCTTGAATCTATCTGACTATTTAATGGGTAAAGAGTAAAGGAATATTTTACCTAAATAGATACAAAGAAAAAATCTTACTTTCATCCCGGATGCAATCCAATTAACTAAAGGGAAACGGAACACAAACATTATTCGAGAATTCTATATTTCACACTGCAGAAGGAAAAAAACAACAACCAACTTTTATGAACATTCTACAGCGACTTTGTCCGTCATTATGAACAATCAAATTCCAAATTTCTGAAACAACAAAATTTTGAACTGACATCCAATATCACTCACTCCATACATTACCCATATTTTGTATTTTGTTATATAAAATTTATTTACAAATGCTAATCTTGTGTTTGTTGTTCGTCGATACTTGTGTATTCCTAGCTGAGCGAACACACCCTTTTTTTCTTTCTTTTTTTGGAACCTGGCGTTCATATCTTTATATATTGAGAATTCGTAACAATATATATATATATATATATATATGGAACCGTCATTATTGGTGGCCGAATATATATATATATATATATATATATATATATATATATATATATATATATATAAACATAAAAAATGTCATATATATATATATATATATATATATATATATATATATATAAAGAAGCAATTTATACAAAGAATTAATTAGCAATGTTAATGTGATTAATGACGAAATCACTTCTCTAACAAGACTTAATGAGACATTAACTTACTATCAATTCCTTGAATAATACGATCCTTATATTTAAGTTGTTGCCAGATGGAATTGACAGGCCAAGTCCTTTCAACAATTTCGAATGTCATCTTCGAGATGTAATTTTTCCATACACAGGCAAACACTAAGACAAAATATTTCGGTCTACACTACACATAAATTTCAGTCACGTGTGAAAGGCAACTTATAAAAAAACGCTATGGACTTTTGTTACAATCCAATATTTTTGAAATTGGCATCAGTTCTCAACTCAGTTCTGTTCTGATGATACAACTATTTACTTCTGACTTAATGGTATATCTCATCACTTCCATAAGGTCAAATTGGTAGCTTATCTTAGAAATGAACTCTCATCTTCTGTTAACTGGGGCAAGGAATGGCTTGTTAATCGTATCGTCTCCAAAACAAAACTGTTCTCTATCAATCATCTGAGACAGCGCTTTCTGTCTTCCATCATCATGTATGATGTTAACCTCCAGGAGAGTGATTTATTGCGGCTTCTCGGGCTAACGTTTTCTACTGACATGAAGTGAAAGATTATATTGAATCAATTTCTTGGTCTGCTGCTCCAAAGTTTGGTTCACTGTGTCGGCTAGACAAGTTTTTCTCCAGAATCTATCTTACATATTTACAAGTAATATGAGCATAGAACTTGTGGTTACATCTAGCCAGCTCAGCTATAAATTGATGAGATCTAGTCTAGTACTGTGCTTAAATTCGAAAAAGTCTAGGTATTTTCAGAAACTGATCGATGTTACCTTCAGCATCCCAACTCTAGAGTTTCTAGACATACTCTCCGGGAATCACTCCGTCTAGGTCGGTTCATTCACACCCTCTCCGGTTTTTTGAACAGGAGTAGAGGTTTATCTCGTTTTTTTTTTTTGGTTAGGAATGAGTTTCCGGTTTCTTCTAAAGTCTTCTCATTCTCTTGCACTCCAAGTAGCACTTTGCGTCTTAGTGGCATTATCACCTTACTTGAAGTGAATTGTTTAAAAAATCCAGTTCCGTATTTGAATCTTGAGTTTCTGCCAGGAATCTTGAAATTCATTTTCATCGGGATTCGAAAATTATTCTTTTGTACAAGTGCCATCTGAAATAGTCGTGCAGATAGGGAATTTTTTAACTCATGAAATCAGCAGACCATTTCAAATAAACGTTCCGACGAGAATTCTTATAGACGTTTATTAAAACAATGAACAAAATAGTCGTCCCGCAGAGAAAAATGTTTGTAAATAATAAACATCTTCTTCTATGTGCCGTGTTCCTTCAGAACGTAGGCGATCATGGCTCTCCACAATTTCCTGTCTTTCGTAGGTCTTAATAAATTTTGCGTTTCCGTTATCTCTCTTGAACCTTGTTCCGCCAACGAATTACTCAATTTCACTAAGTAGGTTATGCATTGTTTTACTCTTTCCCTTTTATCTTTAATCTGTCTCGCGTGTATCATATTTTCCAAGCCTTCTTTACTCATTAGGTGCCATAAAAATTGTAACTGTCTCTTCCTGATATTAAGTATAAGTTTCCTTTATATTTCCGTTTTCTCTAAAACTTCGTCGTTGCTCACATGTTCGGTCTATGGCATTCATAGTATGCTTCTGTAGGATCATATTAAACGTAGCGTACCACCTAAGCACCATGTGGTGGGTTAGGCTGGTGTTGCTGTTGGTTAACTGAAGGAAGTAATTTCATCATGTCGGCACTTGTATTTGGTACGCAAAACCGCTGGAATTTCTGCACTTAGATAAACTATCTAATATATCATTTCGATTTTCATCCTCTTTAATAGTGACAATTGTTGATAGATGTCAGTGCTTTGTTACAGACTCTCTATTCTGTGGTTTATGTTGACGTGTGAGCGTTCTTTTCGTTTTAAGGATGCGTCGGCGTTTTTGTCTATATTTGCGTGTGAATTAAATCGGTCGTAAAAAACTTTCAAAATTGGAATTACAAGACAAAATATGCGTGCGAAATAGATTCGTTTCAAGCAACCTTAAGTGATAGTTTTCCGCTTCTTGAATGTTTCAATAGATAAGACGCCCACTCTCTCATTTACTTATTTTTCTTTCTTTCTATTTCACATGACTTCACACTGATATCCAAATATGTGTGCAAACAGACGAGTAAATATAGATATCAAGTTAATACCGCTACTCATTGTCAATTTTTGAACGAAAATAATGTTTTTTATTAAATTATATATAAAGACCAACTCTCTACAGATAATATTTTTGAGAGTTATTGGATTAATTTAGGTTTTAGGACATTTTTTCAAGATGATTTGATATTGCATAAGTTTCTCAGTGAAATAAAATAGTTAAGGATTTTTCTTCATAAAAAAAAAAAAAAAAAAAATTTCATCCACGTCCAATTTTAAAATTGACTGATTAAAGTTGACTCTCAAAAAGATAAAAAGAAATATTTCCACTAATTTTTTTTTTTTAATATTAGGTTTGTGCAAAAATAATGACGTAATAATGTCGTTTTTGATGTATTTTTTAACGCCAGAAAACGACATTATTACGTCATTATTTTTGCACCAATCTAATAATAACCATTCATTATATAATACATGACTTTATGACTTTAAGCGCACAAACTATCCAATGTGGCAAAAGCTGGCTACATTCAATGTCTCGAAGACCAAGCTAGTTACATTCCATCATCGCTGATCTGATCCCGAACTGCCACCAATCAGGATGAATGTAGGTCCTCTCGGGAAGTACCCCCATGCCTTGAAAGACTGTTAGGTCTCAATTTCACACTCGACCTCGAGGAACTCGTACATACGATCCATTGCTAAGGATGCGGGTAAAATGTTTAGCTCCCTGTACCACTCCAGTAATTGCCTGGCTCCTCCTGCTATCCTCTACCTTTACAAGAGCCAGATCAGGCCAAAAATGGAGTACTTTTGATATATAGCTGCCAAGACCTCATTCTCCAGCCTTGATAGAGTTCAGGAGCGTCACCGAGCCCGTGTGGGCGACGAATTATTTCCACTGTTTTTTTTTATTTTTATAATAAACATTCATTATAAAATACATGACTTTATGACAAACTATCCTATCGGGTAAAAACTGGCTACATTCAATGCCTCGAAGACAAAGCTAGATACATTCCATCATTGCCGATCTGACCCCGAACTGTCACCAATCAGGATGAATGTAGGTCCTCTCGGGGAACCTCTCCCGTGACTTGAAAGACTGTTGGGTGTCAAACACGTACCCGACCTCAAGTGGAACTCGTACATACAATCCATTGCTAAGGATGCAGGTAAAATGGTCGGCCCCCTGTACCGTTCCGATAAGTACCTTACACCTCCTGGTATTCTCTACCTTTACAAGATAAGGCCAAAAATAGAGCACTGTTGCCATATTTGGGCGTGAGTTGCCCAGACCTCATTCTCCAGGCTTGATAGAGTTCAAATGCGTTTCCGAGCCCTTGTGGGTGATGAATTATTCGCTACCCTTCAACTTCTCTCTCACAAGCGGGATGTAGCCAGTCTCTCCCTTCTCTACTGCTACTTGCACCGAAAGTGCTCGGATGAACTTCATTCTTTGGTCCAGCCACATCAAACCTTCACAGCAAGAACATGCCATGTCATTAACATTGTAGAAAACCACCCACGTTCATTCCGTATTCCATCGAAGAGAAGTAAGTACCACTCGAGCAACTTCTTCCCACGAACCACTGCTCTGTGGAACCGACTCCCAACAGGATGTTTTCTCAATCATTATAATCTTAACCTTAATCTTTCACTCCAATACACACAAATGGGTTCCTAACGTAACGCTCTACTTCGAGTGGCCAACAGGCCTTGTAAAGTATAACTTACTGTATATATATATATATATATATACAGTAAGTTATACTTATATATATATATATATATATATATATATATATATATATATATATATATATGATAAAATATAGTTATTGTGTTTAGCATGAAACAGACTGTTACCTCAGAATGTTCACTTATATATATATATATATATATATATATATATATATATATATATATATATATATAAGTTTGGAGGAATTAGCAATTGAATATTAATAGTTTTTTTCTTAAAGATTCCTTGCCAAATTATAGGCGCGCATTATACACTGTTATTCGTCATACAACGAGAATTACGGTATCCCGATAAAAAAACAGTTACATTGTAAATATAAACTGGAGTATGTGTGTAAATACTCCAAGATGAATTGACACATTTACACCCACTAACTCCCACACACAGAATAAAAGAGATCGTCTTACGGGTTGTAAGCTTAACAGTTGTACAACGAGTTATAATTCTGCTATTAGGCAAGCGCAAAAAGTTCGCTCTTTTGCTCGGAGCCTAAAGGCACAGTAGAATTTTTATTCTAGATAATAAAAAATAATACAACATACTAAACTATTTCAGTAATTGCTCAGCAGAAAATTTCAATATGAGATCCCTATTAAATACTTACATTTCATTTGCATTCCATTCACGCTAGTTGCGTTTCTTTCGTTTTGTATCATTGATTACCAGTACAACTGTTTTTCCCAAGATGGCCGACGCTTGTAAAAAAAATATTATATTTTTATTTTTTATATTTTTATGCAATTTTTAAGCATAACTTGAAGGCTTGTTGTCGAAATATTGTTAAACACCGTGTTTTTTATTTTCTTAAATCACTCTTCTCTAAGTGTTGAAAATATTGGGAAAAGTAAACGTCAACCATTTTGTTTATTACTAGTTGACTTGATATCCTTTCTTACTCTTCGATGTTTGTTATTATTATTACAAAACTTAGAGAAGAGTTAGTAAAACAGGAGAGATCCATAACATACTAAACTATTTCAGTAATTGCTTTTACTAACTAATCAACAGAAAATTTTAAGATGAAGACCATCACCATAAAGTTACTTATATTTCAGTTGCATCCCATTCACGCTGGTTGCATTTCATTTGTTTTGTCGCATTGATTACAAGTACAAACATTTTTCTCAAGATAAGCCATGTTTGTAAAAAATATTTTTATATTATTTATACTTGTATGCAATTTTTAAACATAATTCAAAGGCATGTTGTCGAAATATTGTTTTTCTTTTTTTAAATCATTCTCTTTTCTAAGTGTTGCAACATATTGGAAAAGTTAGGTCAACCATTTTGTTTATTATTATTATTTGATATGACATCATCTACCTATCTTAGAGGCACGTCACTTTCCTCAGCATATGATCTGTTCCAAGCAGTGCTGCCACTTGCGTACTCATAATACTATCAGGTATCCCGAAGACGTCTTGTGTAGCAGAAAGATTCCTCAAAATAGTCCCGAATTCACTAACCACAAAAGAGACAACTTGGGCTGCTTCTAGTCCTGGGTATGACGATAAACAACATCCTGCGCCAAGACCTCTGATCGGGAGATTGGAAGTTTTGAGTAGCGTGAAACCACCTCTTAATTGCTATTGTTCTCAGGTTCACTGTAACCCGGGGTGGTAGCACCCATTAGGGTCCTATCTATAAAATAGTGAATCTCCAAGCAAAAACAAAACTTTATGAAAGTATAAAAATACATTTTTATATAAAAATACCAATAATAGGTATTTATAGTAAAATTACCTACAATACCTATTTCTAATAAAGGCTTATTTCTAATAAAATTAACAACCATACCTGTTTCTAATAAAATTACTGACCATCATCATCATCTTCATCATCATCCTGTTGACTTTTGTAATCAAAGCGGTGGGGGATATGAATGCAAAAACCACACTGAATCTCCTTCACAAGGGTCTATCAACGGCAGCCATCAGCAATTCTAGTATAGTCATACTTGTCCATTGTTAGACATTGTCCAACGATTTTTCTCCGTTTGACAGTGGCGAGAAGAGGTTTCTGGTGGCCCCATAAAACTTTCAACACTTTTCCGCACTAACTCATTGGTTTTATGTTCCCAATAGAAGATCCCAAGGAGTTTTCTCATGCATTTGTTCTCAAACGCTTGCAGTCCCCTTTCTGTTTTTACCAACAGTGTCCACATTTCATATTCATTTAAGAGAATGGAGACTACCAGCGATTTGTACAGTCTGTACTTCGTTTGAAAGCTGATTTTGCTTCTCTAATTTAGCCATCGCTGACATGGCTGAGTCAATCCGTGTACGGATTTCCGATTTGCAGTTACAACCTTTAGACAAGATTGCTCCCAAGTATTTAAAACTGGACACTTCTATCACCGATAGAGATTGAATGATCATGGTCGTTCAGGGTTTCTCTCTAGAAATAGTTTGAACAATGTGAGTGAAAGTACGCATCCATGTCTCACGCCGACAGTTGTCCGGAAGAATCCTCCCATTTGTTTTCCCAGAAGAACTACGCTGATGGAATCCTTATATAGGGCTAGGATAGCTTGGATAACCCCGTTATCTATATTAAATTCTTTACGGATTTGCCAAAGACCGTCATACCATACACGATCAAACGCTTTCTTAAAATCGAGAAAGTTGTGGAACACGTCCTTCTGATGTTGCAGGTGTTTCTCTAGGAGGATGCTACAATTGAAAACCTGTTACCAACCATACCTATTTGTAATAAAATTAACAAAAGTACTTATTTTAAATAAAATTGCCACCAATACATATTTATGATAAAATTATCAACCATACAATTTTATGGTATATATTTAGTTGAAGCATAAGATTGTGTACAAAGTATTTAGATTTCGGCATTAAATAACCCATAGAAGTTGATTGCCAATTGCTATATTTCTCCGATTTGCACTGCCGGGTCATGTTACATATGTATTTTTGCCTTTTCTGCCTTCACAGTGTTCTTATTCCAAGCTATTGTAGCGTCTATCAGGATCCATTCATAGCTGCTCTTCTGTAAACGTGTTGCATACGTACAGTATCTTTTCTACACAGGCTGCACAGTTATTATTATTATTTTAAATAAAAAACGCTGGAGAATTTAGCATACATATAATAAATACCGATTTCCACAGTTTGAACAATATACATTGAATTTTTTTTTAAGCGTTTCACCCCAAGCAAGGCGAGAAGCCACTAGGACGCAAGGGGTTACAGAAAATTTGGAGCAAGATTAGATAGGAGTGATAGAAGAAAGGATGAGGAGAAGGGTAGTGGATAGATCAAGGCAATTGGTGATGTCGATTGACATTAGATTTGAATAGCTGGAGATTATAGCTCTCAGGGAAACTGAAATAGGGAAGGGAGTTCCACAGGTGAGAGGTGCGAGACATGAAGCTATTGGAGTAGAAGAGACGGCTACATTTAGGAGTTTCGACAGTGAAAGGGTGAGAGCGGGATGCTAGCCCCGTAGGGCGCTTGAACTCATGAAATCTGGGAACCAGCGAATGCAGCTCCTCAGATCAATTGCCATGAAAGTATTTGTAAAAGAGAGAGAGAGAGAGAGAGAGAGAGAGAGAGAGAGAGAGAGAGAGAGAGAGAGGCGACGGTGCGTCTGTGAGAAAGTGACTGTAGACGAGACGCCAGAGCCGGGCCAATTATATTGCATATCCACCTCTGGAGCCTATCAAGAACCCCGAGGCAAACAGAGGGGGCTCCAGACCATATATGGCAGCAAGGACGAATTGTTGATTTGTAGATCTGGAGGATCGATTCCGGGGAGAAAAATTTTCTGGCGCGGCACAGGGAGCCAACTTTCCTTGCGGTGGACGAAGCAATTGACTCAATGTATTTGTTCCATCTCAGGTCAGCAGTCAACGTGAGACCGAGCAGCCGCAGAGAGGTGCTCTCGAGAAGTTGAGCGTCAGACATTCTAATGGAAGTCAGGGTAGGATCCCCGTGGTGATTAATAGAGAGCAGTTTTGTTTTTGAAGCATTAAAGTTGACCAGCCAATTCGTGCCCCAGTTCACAACCGATTGGAGGTCCTTTTCGAGACGCACGGCCAGGTTAGTTTTGTCAGTGACACTAGATTTGTTTTTGAGGCAGGAATAAATTGTGGTGTCATCCGCGTAGATGCCAACTTGGGAATTTATGGCGTCAGGAAGGTCATTTATGTAGATAAGGAATAGAGTGGGGCCTAGGATGGAGCCTTGAGGAACACCTGCGTTCGTGGGATAGGAACTGGAGGAGAATCCGTTGAGAACGACCTTCAATTCACGGTTTGACAGGAATGATTGTATTAGGTCAAACAATCGACCCGTAATGCCATAACCCTGGAGCTTGCGAAGAAAGCCGGCATGAAAACCTTATCAAACGCTTTGGAAATGTCTAGGGCCACGGCACGAGCTTCCCCGTTATTTTGAAGAGCTTGGTAGACAGTTTCAGTAGATCGGGCAAAGCGGAAGCCATATTGCTTGTCTGACAGGAGATTATGGGATGTGAGGTGATTAACCAATTCGGTATTGATTAGGGCTTCGAAAACTTTGCTGAAGAGGGGTAGGAGACTTATGGGACGGTAGTTAGAAGGGTCAGAGGGGTCGCCAGAATTCTTGAAGACAGGATTCTTTTAGATGAAGTACACCCATTATTGTTATTATTGATGTTTTGATTATTATTTTTTCGACATTTTAATGCTGTTTTTTTTGTTTTTTTTTTATTCTAACATTATCGGCTGATACACTCTTCAACCACCAAGGTTGGAAATGAATATGAAGTTTCCGATGAAATTTGAACTCTTATCTCTAAACTCACGTGCACTTTTTCATGGACGTCGTCTTAATCACTTTGGTCATGGAAAACTGATTAAATCGTTTAGAGATCAGTAATCTTTCTGATACCCATTGTTTTCAGATTGTTTTCGACATTCGTATTTTTATTTTACTCTATAGAAATAATTGTTTAGAATTATTTAAATTTTTTTTAAATTTCGGTTTCCCGCTATTTACTTAAGAATAATCAGTGTTGGGATAACAAATGTAATAATTAGGCATAGAATAATATAAAAAATATGTATATGATTCGTAAATACGCTTTTAAGTAGGCGCACAAGGGGGTCGTCAGTGATGTTTTGACTTGGTTCATCAGGGAGTTTCGGGTCTTTCAACATCATACTCCCCATCACCAAGTCGACCCAATCAGGGGAGATCAACTCCTGATTCCCCCTTTTGATTGAACACTAACAGCTACTCTGGCCGTTTTTAAAGAATAAGAGGAAGAAAGACCACGTGTTCCGCACATCCGATTGGATGTTAGTAACAACCAATCTGCTGCGCGGACTAAGTTTTAAATGGCCCGCGGTTGGGACTGGTTTCTTTTCTTATTTCGGTGGATTGCAGTTTCGATGGATAACTGAGAAGGTAATCTTAATATTCCTAAATCTTACCCTATTTCCTTGAGTATTTTAAGGTTTAATTATTTGCCGTTTTCATTTTGTACTTTTTCCTTTTGACGGGGATACTTGAACTCAACGCTATTATCACATTTTATCGTTAGCCTGTTTCTTAATACAAATAATATATACAAAGGAGGGAAATGTTCGTATAAATAAAGATAAAATAAATTAGACAAATGTCTTACGTTCGAATAAACATTTTTTAAATTATATTTATATATATGTATCGCTAAAAACCGATGACAAACTGATAAAATAAAATGATATATATACAAACGATATATGGTAATGATCAAGAAGAAAAACACTATATACGCGTTATGGTTCCGATTTAAAATATACAAAAATGTGAAATGTTCGTCTAAAATAAAATTAAATAAATAAATTAGACAAAAGGTTCTACGTTCGAATAAGGTCTTACGTTCGAATAAAAATTAAATAAATAAAAAGACAAAAAGTCTTACGTTCGAATAAAAAAAAAAAAAAAAAAAAAAACATAGACGAAAGGTCTTACGTTCGAATAAAAATTAAATAAATAAATAAATAGACAAAAAGTCTTACGTTCGAAAAAAAAAAAAAAAAAAAAAAAAAGATATAAATAAATAAATAAAATAGACGAAAGGCCTTACGTTCGAATAAAAGTAAAAAAGTCTTGCGTTCGAAAAAAAAAAAAAAAAAAAAAAAGATATAAATAAATAAATAAAATAGACGAAAGGCCTTACGTTCGAATAAAAGTAAAAAAGTCTTGCGTTCGAAAAAAAAAAAAAAAAAAAAAAAAGATATAAATAAATAAATAAAATAGACGAAAGGCCTTACGTTCGAATAAAAGTAAAAAAGTCTTGCGTTCGAAAAAAAAAAAAAAAAAAAAAAAAAGATATAAATAAATAAATAAAATAAAAATAGACGAAAGGCCTTACGTTCGAATAAAAGTAAAAAAGTCTTGCGTTCGAAAAAAAAAAAAAAAAAAAAAAAGATATAAATAAATAAATAAAATAGACGAAAGGCCTTACGTTCGAATAAAAGTAAAAAAGTCTTGCGTTCGAAAAAAAAAAAAAAAAAAAAAAAAATTATGAGAATAATATAATAACAAATGCAATAATTAGGTATAGGATAATATAAAAAAATCTGAATAAATATAATAGTAATAGTGAACAAGAATTTTCAGGAAGTTTTAGCTCTCGATAATCTTACGGAACATTAACCTGGCATGTAGTCATTAATTTAGATCAGTTAAGTAAATCTGTAGACACTTAACCCCGTGACTGAGTTGACTTCTTGGTAATATCGATCGGGTACGACGATCCCTGCATTCGCCATCGTTGGAAGGGTCTGAAAACCGTAAAACGGTTGACCCAAGCATTGTGAGTGAAACTTGTTAGATGACACTGTTTGGACAACGGTAATGCTTATATTAACACAGAGTCACAAATCGTCGTGACCGAGGATTTGAGCGTTCAACTACTGACCACACCAGATTATCTGCCTGGCATTTACAAGGAGTGACTAGCCACCCTAGTAAACAGGCATACTTTGAATAAAGTAGCATCCAATATATATGTAGCATCCAATATATATATATATATATATATATATATATATATATATATATATATAGCCTGACGTGCTATAACAGTTTTAGCTACAGAGGAGCATTTTAGTTAGCAAGGTCGATTTTACTGCTTTTAAAATGCAATTTTCTATGATTTTCCTCGTATATTCATGTGCCGGAGGACTACATATTTTCTATGAAAATTTCTCGGTAAATGTTGTTAATACTGTTTATTATAAGCACAGCATTTACTTAAATATTTGTATCTATAAAAATAACGTATCAACAGAAAATGCCTTAAAATAATTGTCGGACTTTGTCCATTTCCTAATGTGTGACGTCATTTGTTTACGTTTGGATACGCTTCGAGCAGATATGAATGAACGAGGGAAATCATGAAAAATTGTAGTTTATATATATATATATATATATATATATATATATATATATATGAAAGATATATATATGTATATGAATATGAAAGATAGAAAGATTGTCCCAGTGTACAGCACTATTGAGAAGTGCCTGGAAACCATAACACAGGTCATTCAAGAGCCATGAAAGAAATTGGATAGACGGAATTGAAGCCGTCAATCATTGTACTAGCCTGAAATCACAAGTCATCGTGGCCGAGGGTTTGAGCGCCCTGGCCTTGTTCAACTAATAATCATCCCAGAAACTATAACTAAGTTCCGCTCAGTATAGTTACAATATAAAACGCAGGTTGACTTTGTGAGTGTTCAAGATACAAAAGTATGCCTGAGCTGATGTCTGCAACAGGAATTAGCTAGCTACTCTTGCATCGAGACATTAATTAAGAATATACATAAAAGTGATAAGCATATATACATACCTGTAGACAGATGTATATGAATATATTTATTCAATAACACCTGCTGTCACTTGATAGTATGCGTGTTTCGTATATCATTCGCTGATGTATCAAGTTTGATACATAGTAGATGACCCACTACTATGTTCTTGATTCAATCAAAACAATAAATTATTAAAGCGCTTGCCGTAGAGGAAGTTAAGTAAACTTTATGCGCGTATTACAATTCCTATTAGATACCCGTCCGTATTGATCATACGAGGGTCGGTTCAAAGGTTAACCAAGCTATGCTCATGCAATGTAACGAAATGAGGTTTATTTTTCAACATAGTCCCCTTTGCGGTCCACACGCTTCTTCCATCGGTGTTGCAGATGAAACGACCTTGGTCTTCTTTGGAGCAGGTGAGGAGGGATGTTTCACTGGATGGATCGTCTCTTTGTTTCTGGTTGAAAGTGATAAACCTAAAGCTCCTCCTGGGTTAGAAAGAGTTTAAGGAAACCAGCTGGATCTGCCTCAGACAGTGTCAGATTTTCTTGTGATGTGATCAGCCTGGTGAACTTTTGATCAGGTGTCATAAGACGTGGCCCTCACCGAACAGAAACTTTCGTCATACCAAGTTCATTGTGTAGAATATTATCAACACCCTCACGGAGTATGCTGATAGCATTGGTTGTTTGATTTATTGTCAATCTTCTGTCATCCATCAGCATGTAGTGAACACGAGCAATATTTTCCTCGGTGGTGGAAATTGCAGGACATCCAAGCCTGGAGTCATCTTCAAAATTCCCCCATCTAAATTCAGCTGTTCACTTTTTCACTGTTGATAAAGCTGGAGCATCGTCCCCTAATAAAACAAACATGTCAGCAGGAAAGTCCTTGGGAACGAAACCCTTTTTCTATAGGTACTGGATAACACCACAATGACAAATTTTGTTTATTTTCAATACAAGTCACTACTAGTTATTTTGAAATCTTCTTGGAACGGTCAGATAGCAATTTACCTGGAAAGAAACAATATAGTTATTTATAAGAAGAGTTGAAATCAATGCATACAATACATCTACACATTACAATTCTACTACCACTCCTTCATAGTTAACCTATGAAGTTTTTTGTCTATCCTCGTATTTCGGACTAACTTAAGTTTAGTGTTAAATAACACTCTAGCAGACTATTATTTTTAGAGAATTGTATTTCCCTCTGACTTCCTCATTTTGACCTTTGAGGTCATATACAGAAAAACAAAGGAAGTCATTTTTTTTGGTTAAAACTAGCGTGGGAATGTTAGAGAGATAGAAAGGGATTTCAGTGAGTTAGGTTTTACACGTCATATACAGTAGAGGTGGTTATTTCGTGTCTCTGGAACTTGCACCCCAGTGGTGGGGTGATAGAGCGACCCCACTGGCTAGTTAGAAATGTACATTTCGACGTAATTAATAAAATAGATAAGTTTTAAATCCCTTTTGTTGAAGTTTTCTTTCATCACCGGACTCCAAAAACTTTTCGACACCCGAACGGGTGAAGACGAGCGAGAGAAGATACAACGTTATGGAAACGACCCCTCAACCAAAAGACCTCCCCAGAACGAGGGGGCTATGCAACATTAGTAGATATCTGTATATTTATATATTGAGTTGTTCGGGAAGTAATGCCGCATTTTTGAAGATGGAATAAAAGTCCGTTCACATTTAACATTAAATTTATTTATAAATAAAACGAAGCAAGTTTTATGATAGAAATTTTATCAGGGATCACAGAGTCATCTTGTTTTTACCCACTACGCTTACATACCGAGAGCTACAAGGCTTAAACATACCATGAAAGTCAGTCTTCAATATATGTTAAAATTTTTTGCGATTCCAAGAAATAAACAGGCTCTCGCACTCTTAGAAAGCTCAGGATTCGGTACAATGTACCCCTTGACCACCTTTCTCACATCGCGTTGAAAAACCAGTTCCGAAATTAATCAACGTCGAGCGTGGTCAGTAACTAGGCGAGTGGCCACTTGAGAATACAAGCTTGGATGCGTGGGTGGTTTAATAGATAATAGTCCGGAATTGTTAATCGAGGAGACGAGTTCGAATTCTCATTGCGTTCATTATATTCACCTACACGTAAATACACCTGGGAAAGCTATGAATCCACTTCTTCTTCATCTATAGGCTAATTATTAATACTTGTGTCACTAAACCATGATTATATCCAAAAATTAAAAATTCTTAGAATCTAAAAATATTTTATGGCTTTAAATAACCTGCAGAGGGTTGATAATCCGTAGAAAGCGAATATAATCCTCATTATTATCAATGACAAATGCCAATAGTTAAATTAATTCATTGATTGGATCGACACAATCCTCACTTTCCAGCCTTGACAGAGTTCAAAAACGCTTACGCAGCCCTGTGAGTGATGAATTATTTTCCACCCTATACCACTTTTTCACAGAGGAAACCATGCTACATACACTGGGTTAACTCATCCCCATTCCCGTCGTATTCCATTGGTAAGAAGGAAGTTCTCTGAGACAGCTTCTTCTCCAAAACTGGTAAGATCAGAATCTGGAAAGGATGCTTCTCCGATCACTAAAATTTTAACCTATCAAGTTTAGGGTAAACCATTATATATCCTACATATCCTGATGATATGCACCTCCTACTCCCTCTTTATACACATCTACATCAACCTCATTTAGTAACACTTTACCTCGAATGGCTTTTAGGCCTTGTATGAATGAACAATATATATATATATATATATATATATATATATATATATATATATATATATATATATTGTCACCCACAGACAGATTCGCTGTATCATAGCTCATCAGTGTGGCTAGATGTCCGGTTGCCTCTAGCTATGATCGAAAGCCGTCTGAATTGGCGTTGGTGAATTTAAGCGTGTTTATTTTTAGATAAACATACAGTGACTGAGAGAACTCGATTCGTTTTACCGAAGAGTCTTGCATTATTAGCTGTAATAGTCACTGTTTATAAACTCACAGTTCCTCCTCAGAGAGCTCAACCGAAATATATATATATATATATATATATATATATATATATATATATAAAGTAAGTGTTACTAGTTGAAAGAATCAGACATTCTAGATAAAAATAATTTTGAGTTGAATTGATCGCTTCCTCATTTCTGAATTTCATTCTCCGAAGAAATTTGAAAAAAAAATTGAAACACAGTGCCGGAGTGCTATGTAATATCAAGTTTCCTATATGACAATGAATGATAAACAGTTACCTCATAGATAAAGAGGAGACTCAAGGCAACAAAGACGCGGTTCTACAGAAGGATACTGAGAATGCCTTGGGCAGAAAGTGTAATCAACGAGGAAGATTTAAGGTGAATGGAAGCAAAAAACTTGTACTTAGAATCAGAGAGAGACACTTTCCGAGACACATAATAGAGGAAAGAAGGCTTGAAGAATATAATACGCAAAACTTTTTTCCAAGAGCAAATATTTTCTAGAACAGACTCCCACGTTGATGTTTCATTAAACACGACAATATTAACTTCTTAAAGTCAAGGGTCAATCGTTATCTACTCCATAATTTTGATTTTCCACCATCTACATTTTTTCTATTCATATTACATACCTCATTCCTCATAACTATTTCAAAAGTAACCCTCTTCCTTGAGTGGCTCTTGAGCTTTGTTTTGAGTGAATTTTAGTATAATAAAGTACTGTTTTTGTACGATACCCACAGATTCCATTCAACGAATCATTTCTCAACATTGTCACTGACTTTTCTCTTGACACAAAAGTGTGCCTTATGACTTCCGCCCGATACAAGAAGTCATAAAACATTTTTTACCCCACCATCATGCGCCAAGTCTTACGCACCTCCCTATCCCCTTCGTTACCACCTTCCATATTTCACTCTCGCTGGCTCAACCGGTCGACTTTGTAGAAGTTTGGCAGTTTGTGCTGGGCAAGCGTCGTCAGCTGTTGATGTCATTGTACGTCTCTCACATAACTTGTTTCCAGGTAAGAAAACTAAATTTTCCTTCTTTTTTCTCTCCTCCATTCATTTAAAAAAAAAAATTTTTTTTTCTTATCAGGCTTTTTGTCTTAGCGAAATGAAATTAGACGGCACGTCTTTGTCGATTCGGAAATATAAAAGTTGACGGTTTATTCATGAGGTTTTCTTTCAACAAAATCGTGAAGTGATTGAAGAACTGTCTTAAATATTTGCTTGAACAATACCTACGAACATAATAACTGCGTTTGGGGATGCATCAGATGTGTGTAAAAGTTTCCAGCGGAAAACCAGTTTTCATCTGTATATTATTCAGTATCTAGATTCAACAAAGAGCGACGGAAAATTTGCCATACATAGCAAACAGAGAAAAATAACTTTTATTTTTAGGTTTTTCTTATATGTTTCAATACTGTCATTTGATTGTTTTTTTGTTTTTTTTTAATCAAAAGTTATTAAAACTATTAAGTTGGTGCAAAAATAATGTTTTTGCACCAACATGACAGAAAGAAATGCGTTGGGTACTCGGCGAGGAGCAAACTCACTAGAGAAATAATGAACTGGGTGTTTAATTTGCTACCTATTCCTCCATAGCGGGATATCGTATTAACGTTTATTTTTCTACAGATAGCCGCCAGTCCTTTTTTTCTCATGCTAGATCCTTTCAGGACGTGGGCGATCATGACTCTCCATAACTTCCTGTCTTTATTGCTCTAAAATAACTCTTGCCTTTTTAAAATCTCTATATGCTTGTAATCCTTCTTCTGCTATTAATTCACCCAAACACATCAAGTAGGTTACTCGCAGTTTTCCCCTGATTCTCTAGCCTTCAAACCGTACTGTGAGTGTTAAATTCACCAAACTTTATTTCGTCGTTATATGTCCCAGAAGTTTCAGCTGTCCCTTCCTGATTGTTAGCAACAGCCTCCTTGCAGTTCATGTTTTTCTTAAAACTTTCTCGTTTTTCACATGCCCAGTCCATGGTAGAATAACGTCTTTAAGTCTCTTCTTTCTTTTGTGAGGACATTGACCAACGTTCGCTTATATACATTATTTACATTATTCGGACTATTGTCCTCATCTTTGTCGCCGTATTTATTACAACGTTTCGGCCGTTGTACACTCCGGCCTTCTTCAATAGTCCGAATAATGTAAATAATGTACATAATACCGCATCTCAGAAATATAGACAGATATTCGCTTATGTATCGAAATATTGTTAATCTTTAAAACGGATGTCTATTTTTGTGAATGAGTTTTAATTATTTTTTGTATTTGTTGATATATTATTTTTGCATCAGTAGTAACGGTTAGCAGTCTCTGGGGATCAAGTGACAGCAAACTTCTTAATAGTCGATCACTTTTCTCCATTATTCAAGCTGATTTTTTAGTAATACCGATACCTGGATTGTCTTGATTCTTCCTAAGAATTCCAATGTTTTCAATCTCTTTGCAAGCTCTTCAGTCACGATGGTCACAATTTTTACCTTCATTTCCCACAATTTTTTATCTTCACTGGAAAAGTCTAGATATCTGTTCATCATTTTACACCCTTTCAATTTTCGTCTATCGCCTGACAGTTGTTTTTCACCTTTACGACAAGATTCGGTCTTCTTTACGACAACAAGATTCAGTCTACTTTACGACAACGAGATTCTGTCTACTTTACGACAACGAGATTCGCTCTACTTTACAACAACCAGATTCTGTCTTTTAGCATGGACTGAGTGAACCGTTTGAAGTTCTGCAGAGGTTTATGTTTGTTTTTTGCTTTCTCAGATAAATTAATCTGCCCAATTCCCAGTAGATCATGCTCTCTACCTAGTACACTGTTTTTTTGACACCTTTTTTTAGCCAACTTCTATATTCGCTTTTTTAAAAATTTTTATTATTATTATTATTTTTTTATTTTTTATTTTTTTATACAATCATCAAACTTTTCACCAAAGTTTTAAGGTAAATGATTTTTTTCTCATGAACGTTATTGCAAGAGATGTTCTGTGTATGTGATCAGTACTCAGTAAAAGTGAAATCGGCGAGCCGAATTCGAATTCCGATTGATTATGTTTCGTTCGTTTAGCGCTAATGTCCTTGGGAAAGGCATGAATCCATCTACTTCTAGCTATGATTTAAATAATAGGGCAGACTGAGTTCTCTTGTCTTGAGGTGTCAAGAAGAAGGAGAACTTCAAATTTAAAAACCAACCTGAAGAGGGATGGACTCCGTCAGGTTATCTTGCCCTAGACACAACCACTTTTGCTACAGCTGCAGTACGTGTGGCACCCCTACGACCATGAGGGGTTATAGGACTCGTGACCTGACGCGTGACTCATTAAACAATATTTTGCATATCAGATAAAGATGGATTATTATCATTATTATTGTTGTTGTTGCTGTTTATCACTTCTGGTCTTTTGTCTCATCCAATCATTTAACAAGTTTTTCACCTGAAATCTAAGGTATATGAAAGTTTTCCCTTAGGGAGTTACTGAATTTTTTAAAATTATGTGAGCAGTAATCTTTAACACGATCTTTTGTATTTCAGATAATAATAATAATAATAATAATAATAATAATAATAATAATAATAATTTTTGTATGTAATGTTTCCTGCTTTGTATCCTGTAGAGCCGGGTCCAAACTATGGCCTTTAGACCCTATAAAATTGTCATTTAATTGATAGCACTTTTCTTAGTATATGAGATGTTCCTAGTAGGGAGATCTCGGCAACTTTTATGTTGATGTTACCTGGGACACTGTTAGTAAAATTGTCCATTCCTTTTTTCACGAACCCCAGAGCTCCGATTGCTATTGGTATAGCCTCAGTCTTCATTCACCACATCCTGTTAATCTCGATCTCCAGGCCCTTCTACCTGGACGATATCTCGGTAATGTTTATGGAGATGTTTTTCTCAGATGTTACTGCTATGTCAATAAGCATACGCTTCCTGAATTTCTTGTCTTTTATGATAATATCAGGTCTGTTGTCTTTTATTTTCTTGTTACTTTAAATTGCCATGTACCAGAGGATAGTTACAACGTTATTTTGGGTAACTATGTCTGGTTGACGCTCATGCCATCTCTCAGTGGTTTCGATTTTTGTGCTTCTTGCATATGTTGCAGTGCACATATGTCGCTACCTTGTTATGTCTATGGTTATATCCATTTTTTGCCAGTTCCGGACATTCTGAGATAATATTGTCGACAGTTTCCACAGATCCCGCATTTCGGGTTAGTTACATCCTTGATTATGTGACAGTAATAGGACCTGGTTGCGAGGCTTTAGTTCTTAGCTGAATTATTGATGTCCTCATGTGTCACACTTTTGAGATTTTCAATTCAATATCCTTGTATTTTGATATATTTTTTAAAAATCTT
Source organism: Acanthosepion lycidas (assembly GCA_963932145.1). Lineage (NCBI taxonomy): Eukaryota > Metazoa > Mollusca > Cephalopoda > Sepiida > Sepiidae > Acanthosepion > Acanthosepion lycidas. The sequence continues at coordinate 106,008,232 of OZ010578.1, read as the reverse complement.
TAAAGATACATTAAAATTTGCAGGGACTGCCATGCCAATAAGAAATTATTATTATTATTATTATTATTATTATATTTTTTGTTGCAACTGTTTTGTTTTTCTTTTTAATTGGATTCACCCCATGTAAGGCAGTAAAGCCACTAAGACAGAAGGGATTACTGGCTGGGAAAGAATTAGAAAACAGAAGCATTATTGAGGAGCGAGAACAATAGAAGTGTAATCAGGAAGACAGTAGATAACGATTGACATTACATTTAAATTTTTGAAGATCAAACTTATTTGGAAAGCGCGGAGCCGGAAGAGTGTTCCACAATTGAGAAGTGCGAGAAAATGAACTGTAAGCATAGAACATACGGTTGCAGCTAGTTAATTCAACTGTAAACCGATAGTACTGCGCTTAAATATGCTTAAATTCTGGGTACTATAACTGGGTACCGTAGCGAAGAACTTATACGAACAATTACCATGAAAATATTCATAAAAAAGGAACAGGGAAGCAACTTTATGGTGGTTGGAAAGTAATCGAAGCCGAAACGCCAGGTCAGGACCAATAATATTGCTGATTCATCTTTGGATTTTATTAAGAATCTTTAAATATAAAGATGGAGCACCAGACCAAATATAGCAGAAATATTCAAGGCAAGGACGAATGGTAGACTTATAAATATGTAAGATAGATTCTGAAGAGAAAAATTATCTAACACGTCACAGTAAATCAACTTTCTTGGCAGCATTTTTTCATTTATTGATCTTATTTACATTAAAATTCATTTGGCGCTAATGTTATCAATAGTCTCTTCAGCCTGTGTACTGAAACGACATTTTAGATTTACTCTTTGAATATATTCTTTAAACGACACTTTAGATTTACACTTTGAATATATTCTTTAAACGACACTTTAGATTTACTCTTTGAATATATTCTTTAAACGACACTTTGGATTCACTCTTGGGATCTATTTTTTATAATATGTGCTTGGTAAAATCTTGTTAGCAGACCTTGAAGATAAATTCTTGTGTTTCTGGTTTCTATACAGCTCTAAACAACCAATGATACGCCAGATTATTGTCTATATAGGTTTCAGCTATGTAAGAGTTTTTTTCTTCCCACTTGATCTTCAGGTTGGCTAAGCCCTTAATTTATGCTTTTTCTTTGATGATTTTGCTGCCTTCTATTTCATCTTCATCGTCGAGTTGTAGATCTTGTTTAGAAATTTGCCTTTCTTTAATCATTATATGTAACTTTTTAGTTGATTCATACTGATAAAAAAGCTTTCAAATACAATATTTAATACAATCTTTATTAGTGATAGATATCTCTCAAGCCCTAGATGAGCGGGTGGTGTAATGGATAGTGACGCGGAATGAGAAATTGGAGAGCCGGGTTCCAATTCCAGTTGAGTTTGTTACATTCATTTATGCGCAAATACCTTTGGAAACGGTATTAATCCATCTATTCTCCTCAGCTATGGGTTAAATAGTAGAACTCGTGTCTGGAAAAATCATTAATATTCTTAATTGTTAATGCAATATCCACTCACAAAAATAATTATTCTTACATTCCAAAGTAATTCAGTCGTCATTAATTTACAAAAGGTTGATAAGCTGTAAAAAACAAAAACAAATGAACACTGAACAACGACTCTCAAGCCCTATGGCTGTAGTTTTATACGCGGGTTCTAGTTGAATCTCTCCAAGTACAGATAACCCTATATCTATTTTGAAGTGAGGCATTTCATATATAGATAGAAATTATCTGATCGTGCTATCAAGTACAACTAGTACAAATTCCTGTTTATTTTTCCCATATGGGTCATGTCAGTTCAGGATCATGGTCATGGTCCTCCACAACTTTTGGTCCTTTTTAGCTCTTAGCAAAATTTTTACTTTTATTATCCACCCGTCTCCTTATTTTCAAACGCCCATTTGCACAAGTTCATTATGTAATTTACTCATAGCTTTCTTCTCGCCCTCATGCCTTTAATATGTCCTGACAGTGTTAAATTTTCCAGGCCCCCAAAATCTAAACTTTCTTTCTGTTTTTATTGCATTCAAAGAATATTTAATAACAGGTGATGCTCCTCAAAGATGTAGAAAAGACTTGAAGCAACAGAAATGCGGTCCTACAGAAGGATGCTGAAGATACCATGGATTGAACATGTAATCAACGACGAAGTTTTAGAGAAAATGGAAACAAAAGGAAACTTATACTTAACATTAGGAGGAAACAGTTGGAGTTTCTAGAGTACATGATGAGGAAGGATGGCTTGAAAAATCTGATACTCATAGGGAAGACTGGGAGCAAGAGAGACAGAGAAAAACAATACATAACTAAGTGAGCTTGAGTAAATGGATAACGGAACAGGGTTTAGGAGAAATAACAGAAATACAAACTTTATTAAGAGCTGAAAAGACAGGAAGTTGCAGAGAGCTGTGACCGTCTACGTCCTAAGGGAACACAGCTCATAAAGAAAAAGGTATTAGGTTGCTGCAAAAATAATGATGTAATAATGTCGTTTTTTGACGTATTTTTTAACGTCAAAAAACGACATTATTACGTCATTATTTTTGCACCAACCTAATTGTAATACCTTCAAACTTGTTTTGCATAGTTAGCGCAGCGTGGTCTATCGCTCTTACTCGTTTAAACTATTCCTTTCTGATGTTTTCATTATTGGCGGGTTACAATCTTAACAATATAAGGTATGCAGATGACACAGTGTTGATAACAGACACAAAAATGAAATTACAAAAGGTAGTGAAAAAAAAGCGAGAAAAGACTGAACATAAACTGCAAGAAGACAAAATCCGTCCTCAGTCTCTTCTTCATCTTTGAGGAGATTATCCATCACGCACTGCTTTACCAGGAGGACAGAGGTCGCGTAACAGAAACTCTTTTCTTTGTTTGTCACAAAGTTTTTCTTTCTCTTAATACTCTGCTTAGCTTTTGAAAGGCATCTTTGTCCATCCCAATACGCCTTCAGATTTCGATTTCACACTTTCCCAGATATTTAAATTTCCGCACTTGTTTATATCAGATTTGCAGTTCGCACTTTCGGCTCATCCTTTTGCTAACAACCATGCATTCTGTCTTTTTTCAGTTCATGTTTAATCATTTATTAGGAATTGCTTTCACTACCATCTGTAGGAGTGTTTTATAGCTTTCTTTCTCTGTCTGCTATCAACACTGTGTTATCGGGATGCCTTATGTTGCTAAGAGTGTGGTTTTCAATAATGAATCCCGGTAGAACTTCTCTCATTATCGGTTCGTTGTATAGTTTGAATAAGTCTGGTGAGAAGACACGTCCTTGTCTTACACTTTATATTTTTGTATATCTGCCGTTTGGTGGCAGTATAGGTTCTTGATTATTCTATCTTTCCGAATATATCAAGACAGCTGAGCAGTTCCAACAGATTGTTGTGGCGTACTTTATCGAACGTCTTTGTGTAATCTATAAAACACAAGTACACGTCCTTCTGCATTTGTATTGCTCTTTCTGATAACATTATTTCTCAGTACTCTGCTTAGCTTTTAGGGAAATGCTTCTTTAGCCATCTCATCACCCCTTCGGATTTCAGTGTCACACTTTCCGCCCTCTGTTAAAACAATTCCCAGATATTTAAATTCCCGCACTTATTTGATTCTGTTACCTCCGATTTGCAGTTCGCACTTTCGGCTTATCCTTTTGCTAACAGCCATGCATTCTGTCTTCTTTCAGTTCATGTTTAATCATTTATTCGGAATTTCTTTCCCTACCACTGTAGAAGATTTTGTCGCTTCCGCTGATGTTAAGTATTAGTTTCCTTTTTGTTTTCATTTTCTCCAAAACTTCGTCGTTGTTCACATATATCCTGAGCATCTGTTGCTTTAAGACTCTTCTTCATCTTTGAGGGGATCGTCCAGCACTCACTGCCATACAGGAGGACTGATATCACATAGCAGTTTAATATTCTTTCCCTTGTTTCTAGCGAAATTTTCTTATTTCTCAGTACTTAGTGCTTAGCTTTTGGAAGAATGCTTCTTTGGCCATCTCATTACGCCTTCGGATTTCAGTGTCACACTTTCCGTCCTCTGTTAAAACAATTCCCAGATATTTAAATTTCTGTATCTGCTTGATTTTGATATCTCCGATTTGAAATTGGCACTTTGGGTTCATTTTTTTTTCTAACAACCTTTTGCTAACAAAGTAGAACTAGTGATTAATAAACTTATTAAATGTACTATTCATAACCTGTGTTATTGAGTTCGTATGAAAGTAATTAATATAATACAGAATAACGCCAATGAACGCGTATCACTTTGAAATATTACAGTGTTAATATGTAAATTATCACACGTAACGGGGGTTGAAGATTTAGGAGGTTGAAGATTAAAGTAGTATTATATTTATTTCATATATCTTTTCGGAATGGGAGAGCGGAGTTCGAATTCTAGTCGGGTTCGTCACATGCACTTACGCACAAATACATTGCGAAAGCTATGAATCTATTTTTCCCTCCCATCTTTGGGTTAAATAGTAGGACTTTCATCTTGAAAATCATTGTTATTCTCCAAAAAAAAAAAAAAAAAATGTCAATGCAATATTTACTCGCAAAACAAAAAAGAATTATTCTTTCAACTCAATATATTTTTCGGCATTAAATATCACATAATGGGTTGATAAGCTGTAAAAAATAAAACAAAGCAAATAAATTATACAGACTTTTATAAAATTAATAAAAGTTGGAGAAAGTGTTATTAATTCTAGTGATGCGCTACACTATTAAATTCACGTTGAAACCCCGATTCTCGTATGATCACTGAAGTTAAGAAAACGTTGAGCCTGGCCTGTAAATAAGGGGTGACTGCTTGGGAATGCCAGGCGCTGTAAGCTTGGATGTGGGGGTGGTGGTGATGTAATGGATAACGGCTCGGATTTGGGAGCACAGTGTTCCAATTCCAGTCGAGTTCATTATATTCCCTTACACACAAATACCACAGGGACAGGTATAAATCCATCACTTCACACCCAACTATGGGTGAATTAGTAAGACTTGTATCAGTAAATCACTATTATCTCTCAAAATTCTTACAATCTAAAAATATGTCATGTCTTTAAATAACCCGCAAAAAATTGATAAGCCGTAAAAACAAATCAATTATTTTTTGAACGGTAGAATAATCTTGTAAAAAACATCTTATTTTCTTGAAAAATTATTTAAATAGAAAGTGTTTATAAATTTTGACCGACAGTAGCATTGGCTGCTCGGTAAATGAATGCCGAATGTTTCCTTATAAGGAAAGGATAATATTAACATTATCATTGGATTAGCCATTCTGGATGTTGTTTTTGTTTTATTTATCGGACTATAACAGCCCCAATGCGCTCTGAAAGGTAGGCAGTGCGCCTCTACTTAACAAAAGAGTAATTTATGAATTATTTTTATATATAAAAAAAGCACATTAAATGTACAATGTAATATCTCAAAAATAAATGCTTATTTCTGGTGACTTATTATTTTCTTATTTTCAAACTAAATTCAAACAACTTTGTGTTGAATATTCAGGCAAACATTTCGAACATCTACGATGATTGTTCAGTTTGTACATGAATCATAATTAAATGATTTTTTCTGAATTTATCATTTTTTTTTTAATGATCATCCTGTAGTATGTTTGTGTAAAAATAAATCACTTTATACTGGGATTTACTGCTACGAGCGGCGACGGCTCTAAGCTGAAATTCGGCGCCCTTAAAAGTATAATTTTAAAATGGTGACTTATTTATTATTTTCTTATTTTCAAAATAAATGGTTAATTTTTCCTTACTAAAGTTAAAAGTGTGGCACAGACTTTTAGTTATTCTACAAATGCACCCTGAAGTAAGCAGTGGTTAAGAAACGAGAAGACAAAACAAGAAGATAGCGTCGCTTATGGTATGTGAATAGTGAAAGAGAATTTAACCAGATGTTAGGTACCTTATCTAATCAGACAGATTTTCAATTTATTTTATCATTTTAAGCACTTGTATTTATTTAACGTTTATATTAATTCGTTTCTGTTCATCTATGTTTTCTATACTTTTGCTTTGATGTTCTTAATCCATTCGGTACAGTTCTTATAGACTGTTGCAGGATACTACAGGGTGCCCAGTAATAAAGCGGCAAATTTATTCTCCAAGAAAATAAACCAGCTCTAATTGGTCTATCTCAGTGGCCCTCTAAAAGAATGTTATGGATTACTGTATCTGGAGTATACTTCTAACTCATTTGCAAAATCGTCGTTGATATTGGTTTATTGAAGTGGAACTTAATTGAAATTTGGAATGAAATTCCTCTAGACACGATCCGCAAAGTTACTGCTTCTTCCTGTTGAACATTCAGGCGAACATTTCGATCATCTACAATAATGGTTCAGTTTGTGCATGAATTATGATAGATAAATAAATTTCTTTCTGAATTTACCGCTTTTTTTTTTACTGAGCTTCCTGTAGTATGTTTAGGTAAAAATAAATCACCACTTTATACTGGGA
>OZ010578.1:105886720-105996720 GCA_963932145.1 Acanthosepion lycidas | reverse complement strand
GATGGATAAAGAGGATCTAGCAATTATATTTGCTGTGAATAAATTTCATAAATTTATTCATGGGAGAAATTCTAGGTTGCAAACTCACCACAGACTTTATTAACAATATGTTGTTCAAAGAAAGGAATACCTACGGGTACAGCTAAGAGATTACAACGATAGGGTACCATATTATTAAACTGATTTTACGATGGAGTACCAACCGTCTAATAAATTAGGACATGCGGATGGATTATCAAGATTAATACCTAAAATGTGGAACCTTTTGAGGACACGGTCACTGCAGCACTAAAAAACGAGATGCAAATAAAAAAAACATTTTGTGCAACACAGTACAAGAATTACCGGTTACCCTGGAAGAAATAAAAGAAAAAGCAGAAAATGTCGTCTCATTGCGAAAAAAACGTAATTGAAAGAATGTAACAAAGAACAAAATCCAGACTTAAACGTTTACTCACTATGCATCAGTTTAGGAACGTTCCGGCAAAGGCTTGTAATACTTAGTGTGTTACAGAAGCGAATATTGAAGGATTGTCATAGTGAACATTTTGGCATTTGAAGAATTAAATCTCTGATTAGTAGTTTCGTAGAATGGACCAACATATTGAAAAAATAGTGAAAGCTTTCAGAGGTTGTGCTCTGGCAGCAAAATTACCTATCACAAAGATAAAACCTTGGCCAAAGACAGACACGCCGTGGTCATGACTGCATATAGATTTTGCAGGTCCTATGAATGGATAACATTATCTTGTGGTAGTTGATAGTTTCACTAAATAACCGGAAATTTATAAGAGCAAAAATCCAACATCTTCGGTGACAGTGAATTTCTGCATGAACTGTTTGCGAGATATGGCATATCAGATGCCATAGTCTCTGATAACGGAACGCAATTCACTGGCAAATAATTCGAAGACGATTTTAAGATGTTCTCCATTGAACATGTTACAACCCCGCTGTACCACACAAGATCGAACGGACAAGAGGAACGGTTTGTGGGAACGTTCAAAAGAGCGTTGAAGATGGCAAGTAAATGAGGAAGCACTTTAAAAATTTTCTGAGTTTACCGTGTAACACCTAACACAAATAAACCATCAGGCATGTAAAATCTGTGTTCGAAAAGTTATTATAAAGTCGATAAACACAAATTGATAACAAAATCGACGCTAAAGGTTTCAAGGTCGGAGATAAAGTGTTCTTTAGAGCATATAAGAATGGTAAAGAAATGTGGGGAGACGGCATAATATCGGCAAGAATCGGGAAGGTGATCTACATAGTAAAAAGAAAAAGATTTGGACATAAAAGGCACCATAATCAGTTGAAAAAGGTTCATAGATGAAAGACTTGAAACATTGGAAGAACCAATGAAAATGCTATATGACATTTTCCATGTGTCAGCGCCACAAGTAGAACCTACAAGGAGAAATTACAGAAAAAGAAAGCGAAATGAAGAACTGGAAGTAGATCTGAGACGGAAACGCTACAAAGTCAAGTATGTCGGCGAACTCTTCAAAAAGAGTCGGGGGAGATACTAATACTAAAAAAACAAAATAAAATATTTATAAAAATGTATTAATCTCAAAAGGGGAGAATAATGGAGTAAACAGTAAACCTCCGGTGACTATGTGAGCTAGTCTATGACTATAAATAAAGATCTCCATATGAAAGTTAAGGAGGAGATGCTGTTTGGAGTCAGTCTTCAGACTAAGTAATACAGGCGTCACGGCGTGCAGCAGAAGTATTACTTATATTATAAGCGCGACGAATATATATGTATGTGTGACTAAAGATCATAGTACCTTCTTTTTTAAAAAACTGGACTTTGAATATATATATATAATTCGTGCCTGATGTGTTGGTAGAACCACGAAACTTTAAGTTGCACTTCGAACGTAGGTATATGTATTTATTAATATATACTACTTAGCTCTGTCTAACCACTTTGAGCACTGTTTGGTTTACACCTTATATTAAATTAAGTAAATATTTATTCGCTTACCTGTGTATGCATGCTAACACACGTATATGCAGTTGCTAATATCTAATTATTTGGCTAATATCCACATTTATACCAATATATATATATATATATATATATATATATTAAGGCGATTTCAATGAATCATTATGATATTTCCCTGTTTATCACCCTCCTTCTCCACAGACAGACGCGCACCCACCTATCCATGTATATACATAAACTTACAATGTCCTTTCAATGGTGATCATTTGTAAGCATCTGCTCTCTATATCAGGTACACATATGCTGTCATACATAATAGAAATATAGAAATATATACATTTACTGTTTATTTATAGTATGAACCTCAGTTAATGGATGTATACACGTATATATATATATATATATATATATATATATATATATATATATATGCTCATACAAAGTTCCTTCTGACATCGGTTAATTGTAAGCCTCTCGCTTTCTCTTTTCTGTCTCCTTTCATTTCACACACATACACACACACACGCACACACACACACACACACACACACACACACACACACACACACACACACACACACACATATATATATATATATATATATATATATATATATACTGAACGAAGGTCATTTTTCAATGTCAAACTTTTTTGACCGATAGTTCCATGACAGGTCGTTCAATTCTTGGTTTTCTTGCTGCAGGCATAGGTTAAAAGATGAACCTCTCATATTATATATATATGTGTGTGTGTGTGTGTGCGTGCGTGTGTGTGCGTGCGTGTGTGTGCATGTATGTATGTTTCATTTGTAATTCGTAGCACTTTTACAAAGTTTTCTGAATCAAATTAATACTCCAACACACGTGTTTAAATTGGTGACAATGGAGGAGGAGACGGATATTCTGCGTTAGAGTATATCTGTACTCAACGGCAACTTTACTCGTTTGATAATTGATTGATTCGTTTCCTACAGTTTACCTACATTTTGAAGGTTATTTAAAGCCAGAAAATATTTTTAGATTGTAATAATTTTTTTATAGGTAATAATAGTTTAGTGATACTTACTAATTGACCCATAGCCAGGAGGAAAGATGTGGATTTTGCGTGTAAGTGAATATAACGAACCGAATGAGGACTGGAACTCGGCCCTCCGATGAACAATTCCATTACACCAACAGCATATCCAAAACTTGGTATTTCCAAGCGGTCACCCATTTATGTGTTGCCCAGGCTCGGCATTGCTTAATTTTGGCGATGTGTTTGAAACGGAGAATAATCTGGCTTTGAATATGGTAAAGAATTTCATTCACTCCTAATGGGTGAATGATGCCATTTCTCTTTCTTGAATAGTCCTGGGTATGACGATAAACTACATTTGGCAGCAAGGCCTCTGATTGAAAGATTGGTGGTTTTGAGGAGCGTGGAACCATCTCTTAATTGCTGTTGTTTCCATGTCCACCCTGACCCGGGGTGGTAGCACCTGTTAGGGTCCCAGCTATGGGCAAATAGTGGAGCCCCAAACAAAAACAAAACCCTATGACAGCATAAAACTACATTTTTATAGTATCAGCAATGCATGTTTATAGAGAAATTACTAACAATACCTATTGATAGTAGAATTATCAACAATGCATTTTATCTGTCGTTGAAGGCATACAAATGCGTTCAAAATATTTAAATTTCCGCATTAAATAAGCCATAGAGGTTGATATGCCGCTAAACAAAATCAACCAAACCATCATCGGGAAAGAACTCTTTCATGACATTAATCCATATAATATCCTGCAATTTCTTAAAGAAATCAAACTGTATTCCAAAATATAATTTCAAGAAAACAACTTAAATCACACATATCACCGCCTCTAGTAATCATCTCCATACAAACAAGTCCTGGGTATGACGATAAACTACGTCCAACAACAAGGCCTCTGATCAGGAAGTTTTGAGAAGCGTGGAACGACCTCTTAATTGCTAGTGTTTCCAGGAGTGGTAGCACCTGTTAAGGCCCCAGCTATGGGTAAATAGTTAATCCCCAAACTGGGGTCAAAACACTATGAATGTGTAAAAATAGGTTTTAATACCAGAAATACATTGTAAAAACAAAATGTTACCAGCAATACATTTTTGAAAAAAACAAATAAAACATTACCAGGTATGCATATTTGAAAGAAAATATTGCCAGAAATAGATTTTTGAAGAAAATAAAATTACCAGAAATAGATTTTTTGAAGGAAAAATATTACCAGAAATAGATTTTTGAAAAACATATTACCAACAATAAAAATTTTCTCGGCATTAAATAACCCATTGCCGCAAAAAATACAAAAAACAAAAAACAGAAAAAAAAACAACAAAAAACCAAAAAACATACCAGACCAAACCAAACCAATCCACACAAGCATGTATATGCACGAACGCTGAGTATCATCTACCATGTATTCAATTGTGAAAGCAGTATAACATATATTTTTTATTACGTCGACATCCCAAGACACTTAAATTTCAGCATTAAATGACCTATAAAGAATTGATATGCCGTTAAACAAATCAATCAATCAATCTTTTTCAATTTTTCTTGAGCAGTCAGCTGCTTTGATAAGCCGTAAAATCTGAACACACGTATACATACATAGACACAGACACATTCACATTTGCTTTCTTTAAGTTTCGGATACGAAACCGAGAAGATGTGGTTTTTCGAGCAAATCTGAACGAGGGGGTGTACATTCGTTAAAATGCTAAATAGAATCTTTCTAGGTTGTAACATTCTCCGTGGCTGAGCGGGCTAAGGCACACTGGATAGGGACAGTGGTTTCCCTTCCAGAGGGGGACGCAGATTCGAACATTTCTGGAGGGCACATAATCAAATATGGATATAGGCTAAAAATGATATTTGCAATAATGAAAATTTCGGATTAAAAAATGAATCCATTAATTCTTTAGAATATATATATATATATATATATATATATATATATATATATATATATATAATTTAAGTGAAAACAGACCACTTTAAGATAACATGGAACCTTAAAGTGGTCTGTTTTTATTTAAATTATTTGCTCTGGATTTACATTGAGCTCTCTGGATTTTATCCTCTTTAGGTTTACCCATACGGATTACCTAGTTTTTCATAAACTATATATATATATATATATATATATATATATATATATGCATACATACATACATACATACATATATATATATATATATATATAGGAAAATAGTGTTCGTCTTATCTACTCCTATTCCCATTTCAGAGGGCTTGATAGTAATTTACAGAAATCATCTTTTTAAAATAATATCTGTAAATAAAATCAGTTTCACTATCAAGCCTCCTCACACATTCAATAATTAGATAGCATATCGGCAAAAGTTTTAGTAGGGACAGATAAGTTCAATGTTTGTCTTTATCTGTTACTGTTTTAATGTTTTATCTCTTGATACTAAGCACTTTAATTACAATGATTGTTTGCCTTAAAAAGCATTATCTTTCAGACATACCTTGGTTGATCGTTCATTCATTTATTTTGGGCGAAACGCATTCTTATACATACAGACAAATCTCTCATCAACGGACTAATAGGTGGAGGGGTGGTCCGTTAAAAACGATTGTCCGTAAATGGCAAGGGATTATTTTTAGTTATAAAACCACTATAGTAACTACCAGTAGTTATGATCATGATGTAAATACTATACACATGTATACATGGCGTGAATAGATATATACTTAATATAGACATATTAATCAAAACAATAGATTTCTCACAGCTACTTTCTCACGAACGCGCTAATGTATCGTACTTTATATACTGTACACACGTCTTTGTTTACAATCGAAAGCCTCGACACCGCTGCCAAGCGGTCACTTTGAGAACTAATACGACTCGTTCCACTGAGCCCGGAAATTTTGAAATACATCGCTATCGATTTGGAAGGTTTTTTTCCTGCAGATTATTTTTTTTTATTTTGGCCGCAGGTTTTGTCCGTTAATGGTGGGTCCGTAAATGAGAGGGTTGTCTCTCTCTCTCTCTCTATCTATCTATCTATCTATCTATCTATCTATCTCTCTCTCTATATATATATATATATATATATATATATACATATATATATATATATATATATATGTATGAGTGTGTGTGTGTGCGTATATTTAGGCAGCATATCTTCATTCAAACATGTTTCATTGAATAATATAAACGTATTGTGTTTACTTATTTTTATACTGATCCTTTCCAGTAGTCTAATCAGTTTCTTGATGTTAAGATCATCTTCTCGGTTATATTACAATGATCAACATGCTAATGCAGATTTTATCGTAATGCAAATTTTATCGTAATGCAAATTTTATCGCGGTACAATAGCATGTTTGTCATTGTAATTTACTTCTGAAGATGATCATAGAGAAAGTCGAAAGGACCTGGGTTAAAATATATTACGGCACCACCCTTGATAAATTTCATTTCAACATCCAGAAAATGATGACTATATATATATATATATATATAATAGATTTTTACATGCGGACAAAAACATTTTTGTTTCTCATCATTTGAAGCAAGAATGCATTTTTGTAGTGAGTAATTGTTTTTGTTCGCATGTAAAAATAGGTAATAATAAAATCAAAATTTATAATAAATAATTACTGCTCTACTTTTAGTATTGAGCCCTCTTTTGAATTAATGATGTGTACGTTAGAATTTATATTATTTTCGACTCCATTACATTTGGACATCTATCTATCTATCTATCTATCTATCTATAAAGCAATTTATAAAGAATTAATGGTTTTATTTTTAATCCGAAATTTTTATTATTATAATGTATATTTCGTATTTAAAATAGAGGCTCCATTTTTTATTTTAAGCAGTTTGTATGACGTCAATTGGCCTGCACATTTGAGAAATGTAATGGCTGCCGAGGAACGCATTTTCTTTACTAAGATTTCTCGATAGACGTAATACAGAGTGCTTAATAAATAAAAATGCGACGTCTTTTTTTAAATACGATGTATCCACGTTTGAAGTGATATACAGCGTGATTGAAAAGTAACTCCCTACTTTATGTACGATGGACTCTCCTGTCTTGTAAAAATTATAGTTAGACGAGAGAGAGCATGATACAAAAAGTAGGGACTTACTTTTTAATCACCGTGCGAACATATATATATATATATATATATATATATATATATATATATATATATATATATAAATTTAATTAAAAAACAGACAACCTTAAGGGCCCATTGATTATATTTTATTTCCCCAGGAAAGGGAGTTTTTTCTGGTTCCTCAGATCATTTTTCCAAGTATAAAAGAAAATTGTTTAAAAATTTGCATATTATTTTTATACAATGTTGTCTGATTTTTAATTAAACTAATATTCGCTCTGTTTTTATATTGAGCTCTTTGGATTACATCCTCTTTGGGATTATCTATACGGATTTCCAAACATTTCATTACCTAACATATATATATATATATATATATATATATATATATATATATATATATATATATATATATATATATATAGTGGTCTATAATCCTCCTTCAGTACAGATTGGACTGACAAGGTATTTTTATTTAGGTTTTTATTAGGTTTTTCTTGTATGCATAAAAAAGTGTTTTTTTCAAATGTAGATTTAAAAGTTTCTTCGGTGGAGTAATGGATAGCGGCTCGGGTTGAGAGCCGAGTTCGAATTCCAGTTAAATTCATTACATTCACTTACGTGCTGATACTCTTGAGAAATGTATGAGTCCTCCTCTTCTCCCTCCAGCTATGGGTAAATAGCAAAATATCAGAACAAATCGGGTTCTATAGCCTTGTCTGGCAATTGGTCTACCCCCGGAAAGAAATGGCAACCTACTGCGGGAAAAAATCTGCCTCGTCAATCATGTATCGAATGCGTGTATCATGCATGGCACATTACTGACCGATTTTGTCTGTTGTTAGCAAAAATGAAAAGTAGAAAATGAAATTTTCCAAAAACCCACAAATTTTATATCATGCATGTGGACTATATTTTCCTTTCAGTTAAAACGAAAAAGTATAAAAAGAAACAAGAAGGAAAACGAAAGGAATAAGAAATGGAATTAAAAACTTCTTTTGAACTTTACGTATACATGAAAAACCTACTAAAAATATTAGACCAAAGTACCTTGACCATGTCTCTCTTGTTCAACGAAACATAGCCTTACGGCTATTTATGTATTCATAAAACATTGAAACGCCTGTTCTTGTACTGATCACCGAAGTTAAGCAACGTCGAACCTGGTCAATACCTAGGTGGGAGACCGTTTGCGAATAGCATTTATTGGATGTGCGAGTTTGGCAATGGATAACGGTTCGGAGTTAGAAATCAGCGAGCTGAGTTCTAATTCTAGTCAGGTTCGAAATATTTCACTTACGCATAAATATACCCTTGGGAAAGATATGAATCCATCTCTTCTTCCCCTAGCTATGAGTTAATTAGTAGAACTTGTATCATTATTATCTCATCGACAAAAAAATTGTACAATCTAAAAAAATAAATATTTTCTGGCTTTGAATAACCTGCAAAATTGAAACATATATGTGTGTGTGTGTTTCCAATTAGTTGCTTTATTTCAGGTGGAAACAGGTAATAGGAGTTGCAGAAATTACATGCTAAGATCCCAATATTTTCGCCCATCATCGGTCATTTTAAAGATTCGAAGTCGATAAATAGTCGGCGAGGCGTTTGTATTGTCAATTCTAAGCTTAAAATGAACGTCGGTTCACGTGTTGTGACTATGAAATAGAATTTAATGTCACGTGTTACGTATGATTTTACAATTGAATGTTGGAAGGTGATTATAGCCATTTTCTACTCCAGGCTGTGTTTACAGTTTTTGGATTTATTGTTATCAGTTGATGCCGTTTTCCTTATTTTCCTTGATATTTTTAGTGTATTTTTGTTCACGTCGTGAATATGGCAACGAAGATGAGGGCCACAGTTCAAACAATGTAAATAGTGTAAATAATTACAAAACCTAATCTCAGAAATATAGACAGACAAAATTTAATGAATTCGAGTTCATCCAACTTACTTTACAGTTTCTCAATTTTTAATTTCCTAAAACCGTAGAATAGCAAACCTGAAAAACAACACGAATATCAATGCATTGCTAATGATTTAACTGTAGAATGTTTTCATTGTAAACACATTTGCTGAATAAAAATGCATTGAAAAATCACGGAGAAAGGGATTTTTAAAAATCATATCAGCCCATGCAAAGCAGTAAAGCCATTAAGACATTATGGATTACTAAGTGTGCAAATATGAGAAAAAAGAGGGACCATTATTAAGGAGCAAGACCAATAGAAGAGTAATCAAGAAGACAATAGATAACGATTGGCATTGCATTTGAATATTTGAAGATCAAAGTTGGCTGGAAAGCATAGAGCCAGAAGAGCGTTCCACAAGTGAGAAATGAGCGAAAAGAAACTTTTAGCACAGAACTTACGGTTCCATCTCGCCAATTCAACTGTGAATTGATAGTACTGTGCTTTAATTTTTAAAGTCTAGGTACCACATCGAAAAGTTCATCTGGACAATTACCATGAATGTATTTACGGAAAAGGCACAGTGAAGCTACATTAAAGGCGGTGAGAGAATGACTGAAGCCGAACAGGAATTAAGTCAAGTGTTACTGATAGAATAACGCTATTATATGTATGATATAATTGTATTGTTAATAATTTTCATCTAGAAAAGTGCTGTAAATGTTTTTATTTATTTATTTATTATAAACTAGCTTAAAAGCCGCCCGTTTGATTTACGTAGGTTCTTACTTTCCGTACAAGCAGCTATTTTTATTTCAAGGGTGACTTTTGCTGGATTTCGCAATTAATTTCCATTATTCACAAATGTATTTCCGACTTATAAAAATTGTTATCGTACAAAAAATTCGTCGCAAAAAAATCACGTAAAAAAATCAACGAAAACAATGGCAGTAATGAAAGCTTGGGGATCTAAAATTTCAGTGTTGCAGGTCCGGAGCCGGCCTGGAATGTTTTAATTTGCTCACGAAGTCGGCCTGATTACAAAATGGTATGATATATTGGGCTATGACGTCTAGGAGTAAAGTTGAAAAAGTGTGACACACTGACACACTAACACACTGACATTCGCATTTATTATGCAGATATACAAGAAAAAAAGGATTATCATCGGTTAGTAATGGATGCAAGATTTAATCCATAGAACAAGATTATTAGTTGTATACTATATAATAATGAATGTTTTTATGAATATTACAAATAGTTTTACTATAGAAAGACGTTGAAAATCAAGAAGTGCTCCTGAAATGAGGAAAGTGTTAGTAATAGAACAGGACTTCTTTTTCTGAATATTCTCTATATATGATTATAATTGCTCTTTTCATAGAGATGTATTTATAAATCTCACTAATTACGCCCCCCCCCCAAAAAAAAAACTCTAGATAGTTTTGGTTGTTGATCAGATTTAAAACTTATTTCTATCTTCAAATCGAAAAATAAAGAGAAAACAAGCGAAAATAAAAAAAATGTGCTTATTTATTGTGCTAGTGAGTACACTGAAACATTTCGCACGACCCAGCAAGAGAACAAAAACCGGCTATTGAAGCTTTTTCACTAACTTAGACAGATGTCAAAATCTTTTGGTATATAATACCACAACAGCCAGTATATATATATATATATATATATATATATATATATATATATATATAAAATGGCAGTCATATATTCCATCATTCACCGGGACAGTGTAACGACAAGGCGGGAAACGAAAGTATCAAAGACGCGACTCAAAGGCCATAAGTCAGTGTAAACGAGCTATCCATTTACTCACACAAGGAGCTCTTATTGAAGAAAAAAATTAATTAAAAAGAAAAAAGAAAAAATGTCGACATTGTGGCGTACGACATTGGGTAAAGGAGAAAATTATTTAGACACCATTCTTTAGTTAAATGGCAGGGGATGATAAATTTTGTTTTGTCAATTTTGATTGACAAAATTGTTGGATTCATTTTGCTACGCCATTATGTTACGTCATTAATAAAATCCAAAACTTGTCGCTTTCGAAGATATCGGGCAGTGCCGCGTTCTTGATGATCTTACCGGATTGTTAGTGTGCGTATAAATATGAGGGATTGTTAGTGTGCGTATAAATATGAGGGTATTTATAGAATCTCTAGCTGGGAAATCATCGGAATATATCTTTTGTAAGAGATACGTCATTTCTGCTGAAAGAATCCAGTGAAAGTAACTTTTAGATGTATGTATAGGTATTACCGCAAAAAGGATCAGATGCAAAAAAAGAAACAGAGAAGAAAAAAGAAACAAAGAAAAAAAGAAACAAAGAAAAATAAACATTGAGGGTCTCGGATGAAACCGTTTTATACTCTTACTGGACTAAAAATTAGAACAACATATAAGAAAATATAACTATCGTTTATCCTCCGCGTCAAACGTGACTCTTTATTTCAAAATATGAAATTATACTGTAGCGAAAAGCGCTATATGTAGGCAGAAGAAAGTTAGCTAGGTTTTCTTTCGTATGCGCGTGTGTTTGTGAGATCATTATAATGTTGCCTTCTGCATGTATGAATTTCAAGTTTATCTCTGTACCTGTTCGCGGAAAACTGTTTCTTTTTTTTCTATTTGTATCCCTCTAGGATAGTCTGTACAAATATATATAATCCTATTTTATCTGCCTTCCTATCAGTGTTAATTAACCTCCATCTTGTCAGACAGTTATAAGAAGACAGTTTCAACATTTTACCTTGTAATAAATGCAAGTAATGTTCAATGATTGAATAGCGTATCTCCTAAAACGCAATTACTTTCTGAATGTCCTAATATAAACTAAGAGTGGTATTTGAAATATTCTTCTCTTGTAAAATTATCTAATCTAAAAACAATGACTTCAGGCCTAATATGAAGTCTTCTTTGTGGTCTATTTTTCTTATTCATTTTTTTCCCTGTTTTTTGTATTTCAATTATTACATGTTTTTATTCAGTAAGAGGAGCAAACGCCTCTCACTAGACTCGGCTGGAAAACGGACAAGTTTCAACATGGTGTTCGAAAGTCCAACGAAAAGGTATTCTATGCATTTGGGCGTTCTTATTCTAGATAGAGTAAAATGGCCTAATCAACAGGACACCAGCAAGCGGACTCAGCAGAACCATTGCTTTATACTGGTGTTAATTTGTATCGTTTCTCCTTGAGGAGGCACAAATCCACATTTGTCAAAAAATATCGCATAAAAAAAAGTGACACTTGGAAGCGACTTTAACTCAACAAACATCGCACGTAAAGCCATAGGAACTCATGCATACAAGCATGCGTGTGTACACTCAGATCAGGCCCATCTCCTCCTACACGGTCCGACAATGTCATTTTTACGAACGATGAGAGAACTTGAGACTGGACAAATTTTTCCTGAAAGAAAGCTGATAAATGAACCGATTAAAACATATATTTGCACAGAGGGAGGGAGAGAGAGAGAGAGAGAGAGAGAGAGAGACGCAGGAAGATTGTGAGTCAGAGAGAGAGAGAGTGAAAGAGAGAAAGAGATAGAAAAGAAAGAAGAAAATCAGTGAAGATGACAACAGGTCACTGAATGTAAAGTGTTACATGTCGACTTGGTGTAAGAACGTATAAAACAGAAAATTTTTTTTAAAATGGATTTCGCATTGCATTTATTAGGTTGATGCAAAAATAATGTCGTTTTCTCACATATGTTACTATGTCAGAAAACGACATTATTTTTGCACCAACCCAATAGAATATTCCGCAAAGATCCCACCACATTTCTTATTCTTTGTGCAATAATTTATTCTGAATAATCTTATTATAATTCTGCTTGTCACCCACCCTTAGTTTCTTAGTCGGCACCTACGTTACGCCCAGCAAACACCTCATAAATAATGCACTATTCAGTGCTGATCGCGTGAAAAGATGGAAAAGACATATCAGAGACGCTACTTGGTTTCAGTGAAAAAATGAATGAAAGAACTGTTTCAGTGAAATCGAAAAAGTTGTCAGTTTCAATTTTTTTTCATTTTTACCCTTCTTTATTTCTTCAAATTACGACCAGCATTCATATTTATGAATGTTATTGCAATAGTCTGTTAAAGTTGTTAAGCTCAAATATTTAACGATGCGATAGGAGAATGTCTATGTATATTTTACTGTCATAGAACTCGCGATGAGCTTATTCAATCATTAACTTAAGAATTAAGATTCACCAGAAAATTCAAAAAGGAAAACTTTTTAAAATTTAAAAACTCGTTAAATTTTCACGAATATTCATAGTAAAATATAATGCGTAGAATTACACACACGCACGCGCGTACCACACACACACACACACACACACACACACACACGAGCGCGCGCATGCACACAAACACACACACATATATTGAAAAGTCTTTTGTCCAACAGAGAATTCCTCATACTAAGAAATATGATGTTTAGTCAGATTTTGGAATAACCAAACATCAAGACTTTGAAGCAATTCCTTTCTTGGTCGAACCGAGAACTTTTTATCCATCCCTCGTATAATATGCAGGATATTTATAAATAATTATCTATAATAAAACAAGTAGGATTATATATATATATATATATATATATATATATATATATATATATATATATATATATATATATATGTGTGTGTGTGTGTAAAATGTATGCATATATATATATGTATATATGTGCAAGTTTTATATATATTATTTATATATTATATATGCGCAGTACTTATGGGAAAGCGCTCAATATCAGTGATAGAGCTAACACATTTAGTTGGTTGGATGTGAGTTTGTGACCCTGGGTTTTTCGCTATTTGCGATCGTCAGACAAACTGATTAATTTTTCAATTTTGGATGCATTTATGGTTGCGTATGTCGGAGTTTTTATGGTAGTGGGAGGAAAAATTGTCGTCGGAACGCCACTCACACTTACACAAACATATATACACGCACGTTCACGCATTGTAGCACATATATGAACAGTGTGGGGCTGGGCGTATGCGCATCCATTTGTCGATGCGTGCATATATACGCAGTTGGTCGTAGTATTCAATGTTAGATTGTGTAGCAAACCTCTTTCGCAAGTCGCAGTGTCGATGCACATACGTTCGTTTATTTTGTTCGGGGAATAATGTTTTCTCGCACGCACATATATACGTATGCACGTGCGTTCATACATTTTCTATGCGTCTGTTTTTTTTATCTTAAGATGGGATCTGTGTAAGACTATGGTAGGTAAAATTGTTATTATTATTTTTTAATTTTTGATTTTTTAATGCTGTTTTGTTATTATTTTAAAGCTCATTATTTGCTTGTTTTTGGGGATTGCGCTTATATAAATGCTAGAAAGTTCAATTTATAATACTTATTGGTATTTATGCGGTGGTATTAATTTTGATGGGGCGTGAAAGAAGTATAATTGTGGACTGATGTGGTAATGGTAATTGTTGTGCGGTAGTAATTGTGGATTAACACGGCAATGGTAATTGTGATGCGGTAGTAATGGTGGGGGCGGCTGGTGCTGATAATAACAATTGTGGCTGCAAATAGTTATGGTAAAATGGTAAAAGTGATTGTAGTAATGGTGGTGGAATGCTAATAACAATACTTATAATTATTATTATGATAGTTTGATTTAGAAAATAATAGATGGTGTTATGTTGTCAGTGGTTTCTCTTTTCGTGTTCATAGGGTCAATGGTGGTTTATGTAGTAGTGTTGGTTGGTATCTTTTTATCCGTTTGGTATAAATTGCGGTAATAGGTATTTGTTTTCATGTCTGCATTTAGTAATTATTTCTGATCTTATGTTTAGTAATTTTTTCTACCTTTTCGTGTAGGTAAAGTAGGCATTTCTTTGTAATATTGTTGTAGGCAGGTGCGTTTTTCAACATTTACCAGCTTATTCTTGGTGCAATATATCTGTCTTTTAGATGTCATATGTATGTGGATAGTGTAGTGCTGTTTGAGTATTTTCTGTCGGAGAATGTGAGGTCGTTGTTGTGTTTTTTCTTCTTGAATGGTCCCTCCAAAAAGTTTCTTTTTTGTTTCCATTTTCTCCAAAACTTCGTCGTTGCTCGCATATTCGGTCCATGCATCCTTCTGCAGAACTACATTTCTGTTGCTTCAAGTCTCTTCTTCATCTTTGTGGAGATTTTCCACCACTCACTACCATAAAGGAAGAAATATATCACGTAACATTTCAGTACTTAGTACTCTGCTTAGCCTTTGGAATGCATCTTTGGCTACCCCAATGCCCCTTCGGATTACTGTGCCACATTTCCAGTTCTCTGTCAAAACATTTCACAGATATTTCAATTTCTGCACTTGGGTGATTTTGGTATCTCCGATTTGCAATTTGTACTTTGGGCTCAGCCTTTTGCTAACAACCACGCATTCTCATAACCGCTGAGCTACATCAGGAATTATGCAATCTTAGGAAAGTAGATTTGGAAACCAGGCTCATTGCACTTTTGCTTAGGAAGAAACCTCACAAATTTCAATTATATGCCTTAACTATTGAGCTATAGCAGAGATTCTGGTATCTGACAAGGGGAATTTTGGCAACTATTTTTATTGTACTAGTATCTGGGATGTAACCTTAAGGATTACTGTTTCTTGTTTTTAACATTGTACTATGCTATAAAATTTCGCTATTATTATTGACTTGGCACTATAGCCTTAACTGTAAGGGTTTTGGATACCAGTTTAATGGCCGGTCTCTTACAAATGACACTGAGCAGGTAGGTGTCGTATAGGGAAGTAAATGCTTACACTGTACTTTTTCTCATACTTCGTAATCAGTAGTAATAATGCATGGTCCTATTTTGGTGGTCGCACACTCTCAACTATTTAAAAACTACCAGCTGTGCGAGAATAGCAGCGGGTGTGCTATTTTCGTAGCGAGAAGACCATCTTCACTATGACGTATACTTACCTAATTTATAACCGAACTACATTTGCTACTGCATATTGCTTGAGCAATTAGTGACATCCGCCATTTTGTCACACGTTTGTTGTAAAACGAATCGAATCATATTTTCCTTTTTGGTTTCAATTCCCAGAATTAAGCTTTCTTATAATTAGAATAGTTTAATGCCAGATCTTTCGATTTTTTTTTCTTAATGAGAAATTGGTTAAATCATCAGTCTCTCTATGATCTTAGACTACCTTTCAATTCAGTTGTGTATTTCATGAAAAGAGAACGACTGCATTTTTTATTTAATGAATTCTACGAAGAATTTGCCCGTTTCATGACGAAGATAGTTTTTCGCCACAAAAATAGACCACCAGCTACAATTGAGAGTTTTGACCCACCAAAATAGGACCATGAGTTATTATTACTAATTACGAAGAATGAGAAAAAGTAAAAACAACTATCGTGTAAGCATTTGCTTTCTTACATTGACCAGGCAAGGAGCATTGCATGTAGAGAAACTAGAACTTTTCTGATGTTAACAGGTCTGGAGAATACGTCAAATATGGCGGAGATTCTCATCCAAGAATTTGTAACGTTTCTGTATGAAATTTGCACTTTAATATATAGAATTTACAACTTTTCCTGTATAGAATTTGCAGCTTTTCTGTATGGAATTTGCAACATTTCTGTATGGAATTTGCAACTTTTCTGTATGGAATGCACATCTTTTCTGTACGGAATTTGCAACTTTTCTGTGTGTAATTTGACGACCAATGTTGTTTCAATAAACAGCACTTATTGTGAAGTTTCAAGTTAGTGCCAAGCTACAAACAATGAGTCATAAGGTTATATACTTGGTACCACTGCAATAAGAATATTTATCACAGTTCCCCTTTTCAGATACCAGGGTCCCTAATATAGCTCAGTGGTTAAAGTATACAATTAAAATTTGTGAGGTTTCTTTCTAAGTAAAAGTGCAATGAAACTGTTTGCCAGAAGTCTCTTGCTAAGATTGTATAGTCCCTCCCCCCTCTCTTATCTTGCTTATGCACTCTGTAATCAATCTGGTGCTGATATGACAGTTTTTATTAAAAATAAACCCCAAAATTAAAACTGTATCTGTTTATATTTCTGAGATGAGATGTTGTAATTATTTACACTATTTACATTGTTCGGACTTTTGTCCTCATCTCTATTGTCATATTCACGACGTTTCGGCTTTTATACGCTCCAGCCTTCTTCAAGGGTTTAGAATTTTATCCACTGTGCCATGTGTCCCCAAGGATACATGGCATAGTGGATAAATGCGTTGATTGGATTCAGTGACTTGACCCAAAGAGTTGTGGGTTCAATACCTGGCTACTGCAGTGGTGAACAAGAACTTGGAAAGTTGAGTTAAAGGGAGTTAACTGGGACATCTGGAAAGAGACATGGTACGTGGATCTAGAACAATCTACTCTGGTGGATGAAATAAAGAGTTCAGTTCGAAATTCCGATCACTTGAGGAAGGCCGGAGCGTAAAAAGGCTGAAACGTCGTGAATATGACAATAAAGATAAGGGCAACAGTCCGAACAATGTAAATAATGTAAACAATTAAAACGCGTTCTTTTTAATAGAATTATTTAACACTAAAATTTTCGTTATGTAATGAAACGCTAAAAAACGAATACACCCTTCTGTCCAACCTAACATTTCTTTTTCCCATCCATATCCTAATGATTTAATTGTTGCTCAACTGAATTTCTGCCTTTTCTAAGGTGCATGGCAGGATGTAAAGGGAACATATACAGCTAACCTCGACCTGTCAAATTAACACTTCCTGATTGTCTTGTGTCCAAGTTTAAAAACCGGTTTAGACCGGCTTAAAGGCATTTGTCATTGGCCATTTAACCGGACACATTTCTTATTACCACACACCTGTCACTGTTGCACTATTCGTAATATATATATATATATATATATATATATATATATATATATATATATATATAAAGTATAGGATTGGTGTATACGGGATAAATTCCAATAACCAACAATTACTATTCTTAAAAGAGTGCTCAATACATAGTAGAGCAGATATAATTATTTATTTAAAAATCATAACATAAATATGTTATAAAATCACTACAAAAATAGCCATTTTGTTTCAACACCTCCAGTGTCTTATTAAGTGGAGGTTTTGAAACAAAATGGCTATTTTTGTAGTGATTTTGTAACATATTTATGTTATAATTTTTAAATAAATAATATATATATATATATATATATATATATGCGTGTGTATGTGTGTGTTCAAGTGTTCAATTACAAATGTTCTCACTCACTAAAATATTTATAAATGTAAAATCTTAGACAGATATACATGGAAAGCTCTTAAAAAAGTCTGGAAATTACTATGAAAAATGAAAAAAATACCCTGAAATTTATTTTCACCATGTTTTTTTGCAATAGTGCCTATCAGCCCACGGAACAGAACTAAGGAATAAGGTAATAAAAGAAAGCAAGAAGAAAAGACTAACTGTTAATTGTAAGAAGACACAATGCAGCGTTATCAGCAAAAGAGACAGCTCAAGGTTGTTCAAAAATATCTAAACAGCTGTCTTCCTCAGATCAATGGTTAAAATGACTTTGTGCAAATGAAGCCTGACCATCCTTCTTCAAACCTCATGAACTGGCGCTACAAAATAACAGAAATCACATTACTTGAGGATTTTCAACAACTAAAATGGATAGCAAATTGTTGTAACATAGCGAAAGTTACTGAATAGAATAATCACACGAAGGTTGGTAATGAACGATAATACTTAGGACAAAAACAATATATATAAGATTCGCCAGCGAAGCGTAGAAGTAGTAGTTAACTGCTAGAAGTGAGTCAAGTGAATTCTACAATGAATCCCCAACTGCAGGATATCTACCAACCGACCCAGGCGATCAGATGAGGCACAAGGCCGAATTTAATGTGGGGTATCCGAGCCCGTAGGCTCGGCCAAAAATTATCCGTAGACCCCGTATAAAACGGGTTCCGGTAGCTGTTTCCCGAGACGAAACTCTGCCATCCGACATAGCCTCGTCTGGGTATTTTCTCTGCACGGAGGCAGAGAGTTTGACCTGCACAGCTGGAAACGAATCTCCAACTCCAGACCAACATACAGCATTTAGTATTGCATTTATGTGAATTGGGACATACCCATTATCGTCCGTAGGTATGCTACGACACACATGTAATTCGAAGAGATAATAATGGCATAATCGAGATGTTGATATTCCGCTCTACTTCAAAGCAAAATATTTGGAAGGAAACCGCCATCAATAAAGGAAAAAGCGATAACAGTGACTGGACTTGAGAAACTTATTTTTGTGAAAAATTGGTTTAAGAGAAAATTTATAAATTTTAGCCATATAAGGAAAACGCTAATGTTAGAATATTGGGAACGTCAGAATCAAGCAGATGGGGTAATTTACCTATCTGAGTATTGTAGTAACAAATAATAGAAAGTACTCAGTTAAAAGACTGCGTTGAGCATGAAACATATAGTTGCGTTAACGGTGAGGAAAAATGTATATTTATTATGAATATATAATTTATAGCTCTGTTATTTTAAATTGAGTACTATTTTATTAACACCAGCACTCAATGTACGGTATTATATATATATATATATATATATATATATATATATATATATATATATATATATATATATATAATACCGTACATTGAGTGCTGGTGTTAATAAAATAGTATATATATATACATATTATATATATATATATATATATATATATATATATATAAATTATATTGAGAAACAGACAATTGTCGCCTATTTATTTTTATGAAAATGTTGATCTGAGGAATTAGAATCAAATTTCGATTCTAAGGAAATGAATTATAATCACTATGAACACTTGAAGTTGTCTCTTTCTTAATATAATTAATATATATTTGCTCTGTTTTTACATTGAGCTCTCTGGATTACATCCTCCCTGGAATTAACCATACGGATTACTTTACCTATATATATATATATATAAAGAGTGAGAGAGAGAGAGAGTAGAGTGATAGTGAGAGATAGAAAGAAGAAGAAGAGAGTGAGAGGGAGAGAGAGAGAAGGAAGAAGTAGAGATGGGGTGAGAGATAAAGCAGTGAGCAAATTTTATTCTGTTGCAACCTTTTCGTAAGGCCAACTGTAGGCGAGTGAGAGAAAAGTGAGACCAGGTGAGTGGACGAACGGTTTAACAGACGAGTGCCTTCAATTCCGTGGGTGTAGGTTATCTGTCTTACGCTGCTAGGGACTACTGTCTTAAGGCGAACAAACGTTCCTTGTCCTGTCAGATTTTGTCCCACAAAGTCATCCATCAAGTCCGCTCCACTCAGTTGACATTCTTTATCAGGGTCGTTTGACATGGTTCTTCTGAGGGTCAGTTACAATCATTTGTCAAGACGATAATTATCAAAACGATTTCTGCAGATGACTCCTTTAGAAAGCATTTAGCAGCTAAATTATTTTGCTCGTATTTCTTGATTATTTTAAGACGGTCGAATCCTTTTCCTTTAGTCCAGTAGTCTCCCCTGAGGAGTATGGGACCACAGTTCTCAACAATATTAGAAGCTGCTGCTGTGGTTTCTAAGTATTGACCCGGCTCGGCACTACTTAACCGATGATCAAACAAGAACCGGTTTTCAGCGTGAATTTGGTCCTAGGTTCGAAGGTCAACTCATATCGACAAAATATTGAATGAATAGTTCGACGGAAGAACTGAAAAAAATGAATTGTAACAACATATTTCGTGTACCCTCCAAGACTTCTCCGCTTGATGTTTTGCCGATTTAAAAAAAAAAAATTAATCAAACGTGCGGGTTTTCACCCCAAGGCGAGAATTAGTCAACATCACAGGAGTTGTCCCCCTTAGGCTGTACCTACTCCATTGCAGCCAAAGAACAATTGGTGTTAAACGTTGATGAATGATAGTTTCCTATAATCTCCTTCATGTTTTCGCATCTCTTTTTTTTTTTACCGATTTAAAAAAATAATCAATAGCAGAGGTAGAATTTAACCAAAATCCAGCTTCTATTTGGTAGGTACTTTTCCCACCCCCCAAGCTGCACCTTCTCAACTACACCTAAAAGTTTTAATTCTTGATGCTTGAGGTGTTCCAAAACGTATACGGGACTCCACATTAATTGTGATGTTGTATCAAACGTCGCATCGATGTTGCAATTGTATTTATCTGTAGTAAAAAACAAAAAAAAAAAAAAACAACTTTTAGAGACTTTTGATTTGAATACATTCAAAACGATGTTAATATTATTCTCTTTCTATTACACAGCAGATCATATAAAGCATGGATAATATATAACATTGATATTAGAGCTTACCATTTCTATTCCCTACAGCACCACAACACGCAAAATAACGTAGCAATTCATATCTACATAAAATATTTGATAGCCTTTTAAGACCATTTCATTTACATTTAATATAACAGTATTATGAGCCCTGTCATTAATTACATTAAGATCTTCTCATTTATATATTTTTTAATTATTTCACCCCAAGCAATAAAAAAAAACACAAGGATTTACTGAGAGCAAAAGATACTGAAAGAGGACAATAAAGAACAGGTCTTTCAAGGAGACAGAAAATGATGATTGACATTGTTTCAAAATTTCGAAGATCGTAGTTAAGAGGAGAGCAAGCAAAGGGAAGAGAGTTCCACAAGCGAGAAGTGTGAGAGAAGAAGCGGTTAGCATAGAACCTCCGGTTTCATTTAGCAACTGAAACTGTAAAATTATGAAACCTATCTGACGATCTAGTACTGCGCTTAAATTCGTGAAGTAGAGGTACTAAAAGAAGAAAACTCAGTAGAACAATTAACATGCAAATATTTCTAGAAAATGGGCAGGGAAGCTACATTACGGTGATGCAAAAGTGATTGAAGCCGACATGCCAGGTCAGGACCGGTAACATTGCAGCTTCTTCTTTGGGTTTTGTTAAGTATCTCTAGATATATAATAGAAGCACCAGGCCAGATATCGTGGCAGTATTCGATACACAAACGAATGTGCAAGATAGTCTCTGGCGAGAAAGATTGTCTAGCGCGTAATAGTGAACGAGCATTCCTAGCAACAATTCACTACTCGTAATAATTAATGAAATCTGTTTGTTAACCATCACACTGAGGCAACCTAGATTTTATTCACGAAGATTTGCTTAGCTTTGGTGGCAGGTCACAAGTATGTAGCACCTAGTGAGGTTCGAAGTCACTAGTAATGTTCTACTGGACAAGGTTGCTAACTGTGATGTCACGACGAGTACCCCTTGATAGACGAGAGTTAATTAACGAAATATATTTCTTATCGTTAAAATATCTACCTGTTTATGATAAACATATGAAGTAATTTAATTAACGTGTAACTTATTTGTCATTGTATATATAGCTGGCCACTCGTATTCGAGGATACCCATCTACTAGGGCGGCTAGCCAATCCCTATTGCAGACGCTTGCTCGGGGGGCATTTGTGTTTATTCAACACCCACAGAGCCCATCTGTGTTTTATACTGCAACTATGCTGAGAAGACCTTGATTACAGTTTCTGGGAAAGAACGTGTTATCTAGCGTGGTCAACAATTTGAATAAGGCCAGCACGCTTAGTCCCTCGGTCATGATGACTTATGACTTCGTGCTAGCACAGCTATCGACGGCACCTAGTTTCAGGTATGGTTTTCAGGCACTTTCAAAAGGAGCCGCATGCTGGGATCGATCCCTCCAGTCCGATAACATCAGGAAGTCTCCTTCCTGACAAATCGACCATGGTGAGATTCGAACACGGGTCTCATTGTCAGAATGCGAACGTTCTAACCACTCAGCCATGTGCCCATAATATTTGTCACTACCCACAACGCAAATTATAGCAGAAATATTCAATACAGTGTAACCCGGATATAAGAGAAACCCGGATATAAGAAAGATTTTCTCTGGTTCCAAATTAGAGCCCGTGTTAATGTATATGTAATAGACCAAACCCGGATATAAGAGAAACCCGGATATAAGAGACTACTTCTCCGGTCCCGACAACTCTCTTATATCCGGGTTACACTGTATTATCATCTCCGACCTGGCATCTCAGCTTCAATTAAACCGCTGCTCATGAATTTAAGCGTAGTACTAGATTGGCATCTAGGTCATTTTACTGTTGAAATTGCTAAATGTAGCTGTATATTATATCCTAATAGTTTATTCTCTGGCACTTCTCTCTTATGGAACTATTTTCCAGCTTCTTGCTTTGCTGTCGACAAACTTCAAAATTTAAATGCAACGCCAATCGTCACATTCTGTCCACTTGAATTCCGTTCTTTTTATTGTCCATTCTTCTCAGCAACATTTACCCAGTTTCCTTCACTCTGCTCTCTTTCGACCTCAGTAAACCTTTGCGCCTTAGCGGTATTATTGCCTTGATTGGGGCGAAAAGATGTACAAAGAAAACGTTAAAATAGTTACATTAATTGGTACAGGAAGTGGGAAAACGTGGGCTGCGAGGCAAGGAAATTAACTTATACAATTTCGAAAGCACAGAAAGTTTCTTAAATATATATAAAATAAATCCATTCTTCACTGGTCAACCTGACCTTTAAAAACTATAAAGTAGCAATGTTTTCTTGGTTTAAGGCCCCTATGAAAATAGTTAACACACAGTGAAATAAGTATTTCTCATCATTTTTCACGCTGTTTAAAACTAACACGTAAGGTCTTATCACAGATTTAATCTGCTCACGATAAGACTTAATAATTAAAGAAAAACCGGTGACGCCACTTTCTCTTTTGGTGCCCTATGCACGTTTTTAGTTTGTTTACTGGATAATCCAGCGCTGCAAGTACCTCAACTTTGCATATTTCGCATCTATTTTCCAGCCATTGGTTAAAAAAACTGCATCTTAAATACATTAACCTGTATTAGAATTGCCTAAGACAGAAGGACGGTAACCAAAGGACGGTAACCAAAGAATTTTTGTCCGGCCTGCCAACTGAATTGTATCTCAACTTTACTCAATTACCATAATCTTTTTTTTTCTTTTCTTTCCAGAAGTCTTTTTTGTCCGAACAAAAACAAAACCCATGGAAACTAAGAAAAGAAAAGTAGATTTTGAATGTCGAAATTTTAACGAAAGCTGGATACATAGCTATTTTTTCATTGAGCACTTCGGCAAATGTATTTGCTTAATTTGTCAAGAAACAATTGCCGTAAAGAAAGTTTCTCCCGACCAAGGCAGACTTTTGGACGGAAGGGTCTGACGTCGAGACAATTTATTATAGTACATTTGATACCATGGCCCTCCTCTGAGACACTGCATAGCTGTCTGGCTCGCTCTCTCCAAAAGGTTGTCGACCCCTGGTCTAAGAGATATAACATCCAAAAACTATAATAGTAATGGTAATATCAGAAGTTTCCTTATAAAGAAACGTTAAACATTCATTAACCGAACAGCCAGTGCTACTGTTGGTTAAAATTTTTAAAACTCTTCTTAAACAATTTGTTTGGAAAATAAGTTCCTCAATTACGCGTCGCTTTTTCAGTATTGATGAGGGTTTCCTACTTAGCCTTCAACATTTTGAAATAGCGTGAAACATCATTTGAATTATATTTTCTCTTCACATCACATATGCTATTCATTTTAGTTGCTGCTAATGCTGAAAGTCTTCAGGTAATGTGGTTTCTGCCAAGTAGCCTTTGTTAGGGTAGCCCAACTCATTGGCTTGGAAAGTCTGATCTAAGAACTAATGTCGTCGAGAAGACATGAATCTATCTCTTATGCTACTGCTAGGGTTGAAATGGCACGGTAGACTTGGTTCTCGTTTTGGGCAATCTTGGAGAAGGATGTCTCTGAATAAAAAAAAAATCGTGGAGAAGACAGTAGGAAACCACTCCCCTTTTTTTAAAAAAAATCACGGAAATTCGCAGATAATAAAGAAAAGGAATCAGGGAAGAAGTATGATCAATTAAATACTGAAGGGTCAGGTCATTATAAAAAGAAAATGGAAGCCTAATTATATGATTTTTTTTAATCAGTTTTACCCCAAGAAAGGTAGTAAAGCTACTAAGACACAGGGAGCTACTGGGTGTGGAAGAATTAGAAAGAGAAACATTAATTATGAGTGGGAAGAGAAAAAAGTAATCAAGAGGAAAGTAGATAGCGATTGACATTACATTTAAATTTTTGCAGATTAAAATTGGCTGGAAAGCATGGAACCGGAAGGGAGTTTCGCAAGTGAGAAGTGCTAGAAAATAAACTGTTAGTATAGAACTTATGGCTACATCCAGCCAGCTCTACTGTAAATTGATGAGATCTCGAGTCTAGTATTGCGTGTGAATTTAAAAAAAATTCTAGGTACCATAACAAAGAGCTCACCCGAACAATCACCATGGAAGTATTTACAGAAAGGGCACAGAGAGGCAACCTTTCGGCGGTGGGAAAGTGACTGAAGCCGAGCTGCCAGATCAGGACCGATAACAGTTAAAATAATACAAAAATATAGTGTCTCCTTTATACACAGAAAGGAACATTGAAAAATAAACATTTAATATATTTCTATTTATTCTATCTGTTTAAATATATAAAGAGCATAATGTATTTATATATATATATATTATATATTTTATATATATTTATGCTACGTCGATATCTAAATAATAGGTTATCGCCCCACAAAAACACATCGACGCCTTAATAATAATAATAATAATAATGATCATCTTGTATGAGGTTGCACAGTATTGACACCTACTGAATATAAAACCCGGCATAACAGAGTTGGCCAATATCTGCACTGGAAAATCTGCAACTTCTACGGAAAGAAAACTGAAAGAAATTGGTATAAACACTACCCAGACCCGGTTACGGAGATAGGATCTGTTACAATTTTATGGGACTACACAATACACACAGACAGAACAATCAAAGCTAACCGCCCAGACATTGTTATTAGAGACCATAAAAAAGCCTCCTTATTAATATGATAATCCCTGCGGAATGCAATGTATGTTTGAAGATCTTCAAAAAGCTATCAAAATATAAGGACATTAAAATCGAAATCCCAAAAATGTGGCACATAGGAACATCAACAATTGTAGTTGACGCCCTCGGATTGGTTGGAAAAGATTCCAGTAGACTAATTGAAGGGATTCTTGGAAGCCCATGGCTTAAAGAAATACAAAAAATTGTTCTCACGAATACAGCCCACGCCTTACAAATGGCTTTATCTATGTAAAATATTTTCTTTTTTTTTCTTTTTTTTTTGTTAATGGAAAATGTAAAGATGCCATTTCTGACCTTAGGTCTCTGGGCGGGACCCGGAACGAAATGTGTACACACCAGAAATCAAAGGAAATAAAATAATAATAATAAATAAAAATGTTAAACGATACATCCACACAATAATAATGAAAATATTTAAGAAATGTTGAATATTCAATTGTTATAATTGTCTGAACGCCATTGGCCAGTCACTTCCACATGGCGAAGTGTTGGATCCATCGTCGGTAGTTAAAAAGAGAACTGTCTCTTTTAGCGAATAGTTTGATTTTTTAAAAAATGAGTACGGAACCGTTACGTAATATTAGTCCACCTATAAAAGTATTTAAGGTTTGTCAAATATCCAGTTGTTATAATTGACAGAAAGTCATTGGTCAGTAGCTTCCATATAAAGAAGTATTGGTTTTAAATGAAAGAGTACTGAACAGTTACGTGATATCAGTTCTCCTGTATGGCAGTGAATGTTGGGCAGCTTCCTTACAAATGAAGAAGAGACTTGAAGCAACAGAAATGTCGTTCTACAGAAGGATGCTGTAAATACCATGGGCCGAACATGTGAGCAACGCCGAAATTTTAGAGAAAATGTAAACAAGTACACTTATACTTAATATTAGGTTGGTGCAAAAATAATGACGTTTTTGACGTTAAAAAATACGTCAAAAAAAGTCATTATTTTTGCACCAACCTAATACCAAGGAGAGAAAGATTAAATTTCTAAGGCATATAATGAGAAAAGGTTTGTATGATCAACCTAGCGAGCTTGAGTCAATGGATAGCGGGTTAATGATTAGAAGAGGTAACAAAAAGACAAAATTTATGAAGAGCTACAATACAGGAAATTGGGGATGAGCCATGATCGCCAACGTCGTGAATGGACACGGCGCATGGAAGACGTTAAGGAATTTGTATACTATCTCGGCTAAAGCAAGAAAGATTTAAAAATTTTTTTTGATATTTTGGTCAGATTTTGGTTATAGGGTCGGGCCAAGTACTTTTCAATACCCGCCCATATATTTTCAGTTTTCACTTCTACATATATGTGGCTTGGGTTGTCAGATTGAATGAAGTTATCGAACGCCGTATTCAAATTTAAATTGGATAAAATAAAATTTATATACAAAATAATATTAATTGAAATCATAATTGGCCAAGCATAGAAATGAATACAATATGGGAACAAGGTAATAAGGAGTGTCAGAGAAAAGCAATAATAACAACGAAAATTGTAATATGAGCTCTGGTAAAAAAACAAGCAATGATAACAGCAAAAATTGCAATATGAGCACTGGCAAAAATGGTTGCTGAAGACATTAGGTTTATAAGTCCCAGAAATTCATACAAAGATGTCCTTAAGGACACATGGTACAGCGGATAAAGGCGTTGGTTAGATCCAGTGACAGTGTGTGTTCAATAAATGGTTAAGGCAGTGGAGAACATGGAGAGGTGAATTAACAGGAGGGAACTGATGACTGACATCCATTAGACATGGCACGTGGAACTAGAACAGTCTACCCCAGCGAGCGAAATAAAGGGTTCAGTTCGACATTCCAACCACCTGAAGAAGGCCGGAGCGTACAACGGCCGAAACGCTGTGATAAATATGGCAACAAAGATGAGGACAATAGTCCGAATAATGTAAATAGTGTACATAATACCTCATCTCAGAAATATAGACAGATAATTGAAATAATTTAAATTTCAATTTGAACATTTCAGTATTTCTATTTAATAAATCTGGGAACTCTAGGTTATCCAGAAAAAAAGGTCATTACAAATAATAAAAACCCACACCCTCAAAATCCGAGCATTTTTCGTTTATTTCACCCCAAACAAGACAATAAAGCCACTAAGACGTAAGGGGGTTACTGAATGTTAGAGAATATGAGATAAAAAAAAAACTCTGTTAAGGAGAGAGAAGCAAAAAATTAAAGAATTAGGAAAACAGTAGATAACGGTTGGCATTGTACAAAGGAGACTGGGAAGCAAAAAGCCGGAAGAGAGTACAACAAAAGAGATGTGCTATAGAAGAAATTATTAGCATAGAACCTAGGGTTACATCTAGACATTTCATCTGGAGATTGATGGAATCTTGCTGACAGTCTAATACTGAGCTTAAATTCAAAAAGTCAATGTGCATTAGAGGAACGTTCATCGGCAAAATTACCATGAGTGTTTATAGAAAAGGCACAGGGCAGCAACATTACGGCGTTGGGAAAGTGACTGAAGACGTGATGGCAGGTCAGAATCAATAACATTGCAAATTCTTTGGATTTTATCAAGAATCTTTAAATCTATAGCAGGAGCATCAGACCAGATGTGGCAGCAATATTCAAAGAAAGAACATGTTAGACATAAATATGTAAGATAGATTCTAGCGAGAAAAATTGTCTAGCTTGACACAAGGAACCAACTTTCCTAGCAGAAGACTATGCAATGGATTCAACATAATCTTTACCCTTCATGTCAGCAGAAAAGGTTAGTCCGAGAAGGTGTAATGAATCACTCTCCTGGAGGTTAACATTGGCCATGCTGATGGAAGGTAAGAAGGGTTTTCTAAAACAATTAAAAGAGAGCAGTTTCGTCTTGGAGGTGTTAAAATGAACAAACCATTCCTTGTTCTAGTTAACAACAAAAAGTAGATTGTTTTTTTTTTTAGATCGGGCGCCAATTTGACCTTATCTAATCTCTAAGACTAAATAAATGGTTGTATCATCAGCATAGATAACGATTTGAGAACTGATGTCATCACGGAGGTTATTGATGAAAACAACACGGGTCCAAGGATAGAGCCCTGGGGGACATCTGCATTAATGCATTCTTTTCTAGAAGAGTGTCCATTCATTTAATTTCGCGATTCGATAAGAATTTCTCTCACTCTCTCACACACACAAACACACACACAACCCATCTCTCACTCTCTCTCTCTTTATCTCTCTCTCACACACAATCCATTTCTCACGCACGAACACACGTAATCCCTCCCTCTCTCTCACACACGCACATCCAATCCATCTCACTCTCACACCTACCATCCCTCCCTCTACCTCTCTCTCTCACACACACACTCTTTTTCTCTCTCTCTCACACACACAATTCATCTCTCTCACACGCACACATACACACTCTTTCTATCTCACACACACTCAAACACACACAATCCATCTCACACTCTCTCTCTCACACACACACGCGCACAATCCCATCCTCCCTCTCTCACTCACAATCTCTCTCTCACTCTCACACACACACACACACACACACACACAATCCCTTTCTTTATCTCTCTTTCTCTCTCTCTCACACACACAGCTTCTTCCTTAAAAAGATACTTTGCTGTACTTTTTTCTTCCGAATCTGACGTCTATAGAATATACTGCCAGTAGCCATTGTACCGTGCAAACTGTATTTTCTCCAATCCAAACCCATTAATTTTTCATGAACTGTAACTTGACAGAAGAGAACATATGTTTAAACTGGTTGTTTGTTTAACTTTTTTGCAGATTTTATAAGTAAACACATGTACTTGCTGTCAGTGAACAGGAAAGATTCCGTAACGTCAAGCAACACGACATAGCCCCGAACCTCAAAGTCTGGTATTTCCCAGGACCCGATCACCAACTTCCGGCGCCCGTGGCAAACAATGTGCTCGCTGAGCTTGCCTCTTATCAGAGATGAGATGTATGTTGTATTGATAACGGACAGATACTATTTTCCCTGATGACACAAAGGACACGTGAATTTGCAGAGGTCGCACGTTACTCCTAAACGGGAGTAAAATCGCTGTAGAAAAAATGTAAGTAAACTCACACGAATCTTTCTCTTTCTTTTTTTTTTATTTAAAATAGATTGTTAATGTATGTATTTTTACTACAGTCATTTTGCATTTACATATATCTGTATCGTTTGATTAATCCAGTAAGGGACTAATAGTTTTCCTTCCTGATGGCGTTTGCGGCAGCAGACTCTTGGCAAGGCAGACGTATTTTCTCATCTATTTGATAAGCGAGAGCCGCTTTTTGTTTGTTTTCGTGTTAATGATCAGATAATGAAAATAAAAAGACACACACACACATACAGAGAGAGAGAGAGAGAGAGAGAGAGAGAGAGAGAGAGAGTAACAAAGATGAGAAAGAGGAAGCTGGCGAAGGAGGAGGTAATAAATTTGATAGAAAAAAAGAGACGTGGAGGAGAAAGAAATGATGACGAAGAAAGACGAGAGAGAGAGAGAGAGAGAGAAATAGAGAGAGAGAGAGAGAGAGAGAGAGAGAGAGAGAGAGAGAGAGAGAGAGTAAAAGGATTAGGATAAGGAAATGATCATGATTGTTTTTAAAATAGTTTTTACAGTAACGTTTACCCTTTACAAGCCCAGGGGTCGATTCGAGGTAGAGGGTTACGTTAGGATGCAATTTGTGCTGTTAGGAGTATAAGATTACGGTTAATCCTGGACTTGAACAGGTTAAGATTGCAGTGATCGACGAAACATCCTTTTGGGAGTCGGTTCCACAGAACAGTGGTTTTCAGGAAGAAGTTGTTAGAGTGAAACTTACTTTTCAGTTTTCACTTTTCAAAAAGTTGACTAACGCGAAAATGGGAGGAAAAATCAAAAGAAGAAAAATTATAAGAAAATTCGTTAATAAGAAGAAAGAGGTTGATCAAGGAGAAAAAGGAAAGAAAAAAGAAAAAGAAAAATTAAGAGAAAATTCGTTAAGAAGAGAGATGTTGAGTAAGGAATAAAAGGATGGAAAAATGGAAAAATCTTAGAAAATTCGTTAATAAGAAGGAAGAGGTTGATCAAGGAGAAAAAGGAAAGAAAAAAGAAAAATTATGATAAAATTCGTTAAGGAGAGCGAATCGGTTTAGTAAGGAGTAAATGGGCTTTGTGATACAACTTGTCTTAGTAGGGAGACGGAGTAAATATCAATTAAGGAGTATAAGGAGGAAAAATAGAAAATATGGACAATTATAAGAAAAATTGTTAAGAAGAGAGAATATGTTGAAGTAAAAGGAGGGAAAAATGAAAAAATATAAAAAAATCGTTAATAAGAAGGAAGAGATTGAGCAAGGAGAAAAAGGAAAGAAAAAGAAAAATTAAGAGAAAAATCGTTAAGAAGACGGAAGAGGTTGAGTAAGGAGAAAAAAAGACGGAAAAAAGGAAAATTATAAGAAAAAGAATAGAGAAAATGTTGAGTAACGCGAAAAAGGGAAGAAAAAAGAAAAAGAAGAAAATTTATAAGAAAATTCGTTAAGGAGAGAGATGTTGAGTAAGGAATAAAAGGAGGGAAAAAATATAAGAAAATCGTTAATAAGAAGGAAGAGATTGAGCAAGGAGAAAAAGGAAAGAAAAAGAAAAAGAAAAATTAAGAGAAAAATCGTTAAGAAGACAGAAGAGGTTGAGTAAGGAGAAAAAAAGACGGAAAAAAGGAAAATTATAAGAAAAAGAATAGAGAAAATGTTGAGTAACGCGAAAAAGGGAAGAAAAAAGAAAAAGAAGAAAATTTATAAGAAAATTCGTTAAGGAGAGAGATGTTGAGTAAGGAATAAAAGGAAGGAAAAAATATAAGAAAATCGTTAATAAGAAGGAAGAGATTGAGCAAGGAGAAAAAGGAAAGAAAAAGAAAAAGAAAAATCGTTAAGAAGACAGAAGAGGTTGAGTAAGGAGAAAAAAAGACGGAAAAAAGGAAAATTATAAGAAAAAGAATAGAGAAAATGTTGAGTAACGCGAAAAAGGGAAGAAAAAAGAAAAAGAAGAAAATTTATAAGAAAATTCGTTAAGGAGAGAGATGTTGAGTAAGGAATAAAAGGAGGGAAAAAATATAAGAAAATCGTTAATAAGAAGGAAGAGGTTGAGCAAGGAGAAAAAGGAAAGAAAAAGAAAAAGAATAATAATTAAGAGAAAATTCGTTAAGAAGAGAGAAGAGGTTTAGTAAAGAGTAAAAAGGAAGGAAAAAAGAAAGAAAAAAGGAAAATTAGAAGAAAAAATTGTTAGGGAGAAAGTTGTTGAGTAAGGAGGAAAAGGAAGGAAAAAAAGAAAATTATAAGAAAATTCCTTAAGAGAGAAAAAATTGAATAACGAGAAAAAGGGAGGAAAAGGAAAAAGAAAAAGAAGGAAAATATAAGAAAATTCATTAAGAAGGGAGAAGAGGGTAAGAAGAAAAAAATGAAGGAAAACGTCATGATTTGATATTGTATACAGATAATGTACAAGTAATTCTGAAAGCGATTAAATGAAGGAAAAATACTAACAAAGATGGTGGGAAAGAGATATTTTAATTACATTCCGATTGATGTCTTCCTCTTTGCGCAACGTTTAGGCCGCCATCTTCAGGTGTCTGTCTATCCGAATAACCTTCATGGAATTGCGAACTGAACCGTTTATTTAATCTAGGGGTAGGTTGTTCCCGTCCTGCTGTCCATGTCTAGGGGTACCTAAGCCTTTTCTTTTACTACAGCTCAGTTATTGTTCGCCCTGCTTTCACTGAATCAAAGCCTGTACTATTGTTCTACAGGGCAACAACTTATAGGATTGAGGAAATCATTTGT
This sequence comes from Acanthosepion lycidas, assembly GCA_963932145.1. Taxonomy (NCBI): domain Eukaryota; kingdom Metazoa; phylum Mollusca; class Cephalopoda; order Sepiida; family Sepiidae; genus Acanthosepion; species Acanthosepion lycidas. The sequence goes on along the minus strand of OZ010578.1, from coordinate 105,963,923 downwards.
TAGCATGGAAGTTGTGAGTTCAGTCCCTGGACCGAGTAGTCCAGATAGATGGAAGCAGGGTGCGCAATAACTGAGCAGCACTGAAAAAAACCTGACCAGATACCTTTAGATATGTACAGCAGAACGAGAACAATTTACCCCTGTAAATTGAATAAAGTGTTTAGTTGGAAATTCCCTGAACGTTAGCCGGATCGACAAAGGTCTTAAGAAGGTCGGGTCGCACAATGGCCGAAATATAGTGATATGGCCAACAAAGACGAGAATATTAGTCTGTATGTAAATAATTATAACTACTGATTCCAGAAATTCCAACAGAAAGAAATATGTTGTTTTATTCATATGTATAATTTCAGTCTGCGTCATTTTATTTTTTATCTTATCTTTTTTTTTTGTATTTTTGTCCGTACCCACAAATATTGTATATTGTTATTCTGTATTTGATATATAAGCGTCCTTGAATTCTTTTTTTATCACCACTTGTAATATATGTGGGAAAGATTGTAAAGAACTGTTTTCGATGTGGGCTGGACACCACTTGTTTCCCAAGAATGTATTTGCATCTAACTGATACCGTAACAAAAAAGGAAAAAAAAGGCCGAATAGTTGAACTGAAACACCTGTCTTGTCACTCACAACAACTTCGACTTGGGTCACCAAATTGATCTCTTCTGACTCAATTCGATTTTCGACCACTTTGTACACTTGATTTTTCTTATTCATTTCACCTTAAGCAAGGCGATAAAGCCACCAAGATTGCGAGTGAAGAAATTATAGAAGGGGAAGGACAATAAAAGAACAGAATTCAAGGAGACAGAAGATGACGTTGCATTTAAATTTTTGAAGATTGTAGTTGATAGGAAATTAAGAAGCTGGAAGAGAGTTTCACAGGCGAGAATTGAAAGATAAGAAATTATTAGAATAGCTCTTACGGTTATATCTAGCATATTGAACAATAAAAAGATGAGCCATAACTGCCAATCGAGTACTACGCTTAAATTCATGAAGTTGAGACACTGAAAGATGAAAGCTCACCAGAACAATTACCATGAAAATATTTATAAAAAAAAAAAAAAAAGGCACAGGAAAGTGATAGTCCTCTGTGAAAAAAGCTTGGTAAACCCCTGTTCAAGACTAGTGTTTCTCAACCTTTTTAAGCAACGTCACACCTAGGAGCAAATGAAAATATTACGGCACACTTAAAATTTTTAAAGGATATGTATTTAAAATGTTATGAAATAAAACAAGGATTTAAAAAATATACACACAAATATGAACTTTATTTCAATGTTTCTATTCGATTATTTGTGCAGTTTCTTTCGAGTGAGACCTGTGTCTGGTGTTGTTTTTTTTTTTTTTTGCAATTTCTTCAATGTTTGGTTGAATGTGCGATAAGCAGACCAACATTTCTTCTTCAGTTGACAATATTTCGTGGCACACTTATCTTCCGCATGATGTTAGTTGACAATCAGTGCTCTAGATTAAAATTCCTAATTTTGAAACAGGAAAACCATTTCTTGCAACTTCTTTCATTCAAAACAATTGACTCCATAATCGATCTGGATGGATTTTGATGTTCTACTACATCTTTATGAAACTCATGGAATGAAACATTTTTAATGTGTTCTTTAGTTGGGACGAACACAGGAGCAAGTTCTGAAATATATTATGAATAATATTCTTATGATCTGAAAGAAAAAATATATAAATTACTCAGAGTAGCATTGCTAGACAACATAAAGACACGATACGGGTGTCTCGATGTGGTGTAATGGTTAAGCAAGCTTGTTTTGCTAGAACAATTACGACTGAGTATTGAGTTCGTTCCTCACTGGGTGCCCCATACTTTCGGTCTTGTACCACATCCAAGCTACGCTGAGAAAATACCATAAAGGGGCAATACTTATACAAACTTTGTTCATTTTCACCTAAAAAATCGGGCAAAACTTTCATTCCAACCAGATATAACAGGACAACACACGAGGCTGCCTATAAGCGAAATTCTTCAATGGGTCGAAGGCCTCTACAAATTGTAAATCCCAATGCCCGACCTGCAGATCTTTTTAGCTTGGTATTTTTATTTTTATTTTATAATGATCTCAAATATCTAAAGCCAGTTTATACAGTTAACTAGAGTAGTGAACCACAGACCCCCACCTGTTAGATATGTTTTCCGTAGAAAGTTGGTTTTTACGGATGGAATTGCTAATCCCACATATAACCAGTTTTGAATTCAGACTCGTCCTTCTATTAGACTGGTTGCCAACCAAAACTAGATAGCCCAGTTTACCCTGCTATTGATCTTTAGCTGGTTGTGGAAGGAGAACAGATAGGTTTATGCCTTTTCGAGGGTATTTGTGCGAAAGTGAATGCAACAGTCTCAGTCGGAATTTGAACGCGACACAACAATCCTATTTTTAGCACCAATAAACGCTATGTTAACATTGTATGGTATACACATTATTAGCGAGTATTTAAAGTATGTTAACTGAAATAAAAAAAAAAAGGTGCGTTTCAAATAATGAGCAGACACACATTTTTATAACCTCAGGTATTTAAAGTTTTTAGAATTTTTTTCTTTATAGTAAGGTTCACCCTGTATAATGCCCGGGGCCACTCGCGATAGAGGATTACGTTAAGATACACTTTATACTGATAGAAGGAGGAAATAACAGTTCAGATTGTAGTGATCAAGGAAACATCCGCTTGGGAGTCTATTATACAGAGCAGTTATTCGCGGGAAGAAGCTGTTCGAGTAGAACTAACTTTTCACCGATGGAATACGGAGGGAATGTGAATGGTTTACGACAATATAAGTGGCATGGCGGGTCCTAGCCGTGAAGTCTGGGCTTGGTGGAACCAAGGAATGTAATTCATCTGATCACTTAATAAAGGATTTGTCTTTAGAAAACTACAATTAATACTGGATTTTTATTGTAATTTTTGTAATTAATATTGAATTTTTATTATAATTTTTACACTCAATATGGGATTTTTATTGAAATTTTTATAATTAATTCTGATTTTTTTATTTTAATTTTTATAACTAATACTGGACTTTTATGACAATTATTATAATCAATATTGAAATTTTATTGTAATTTTTATACTTAATACGGTATATTTATTGTAATCTTAATAATTAATTCTGGGTATTTACTCCAATTTTTATAATTAATACTTGATTCTTATTACAATTTGAATAATTAATAATAAATTTTTATGGTAATTTTTATAATTAATAATGAATTTTTACTGTTACTTTAATAATTAATACTGAGTTTTTATTGTAATTTTAATAATTAATACTGAGTTTTTATTGTAATTTTAATAATTAATACTGAGTTTTCGTTGAGCATTAATTGCTTAGTACTGTTATTTCTGTTTCTTTTTCAGGTTGTTTGTGAGTTATGTGACCTGATCATTTGATCATTTTAAGGAACCACCTAACATATATATATATATATATATATATATATATATATATATATATATATATATATATATATATATATATATATGTATATATATATCTTTGACTTAAGTAAAGTGTATATATTTAGAAAAATCTTTCGCGCAACTCAAAAAGGTACGTAAATTTAAATCTCAGAAAAGTAATTTTTAGCACTTCATTTTTTTTGTGTTAAATATTTTCTTTTGATCGCTGAATTTAAGTACTGCATTAATATTTGAGGTTACCTTTTAAAAATTCAAAGATAATTCTTCTGCCATCGCTTAATTTAAATACAATTTGATGCGCGTAGGTCCTTAATTTTCGTACAAACAATTATTTTTATTTCATGGATGACTTACGCTGGATTTCGCAATTAATTTCGATTATTCCCAAATTTGTTTTCAAGTTATAAAATTTGTCATCGTACAAATAAATTCGTCGCAAAATCGTCGAAAACAATCGCAATATTCATTATTGCGATTGTTTTCGACGATTTTTTGGGAATCCCAAATTTCTGTAACATGAGCTATTGAAAGTTAGAGAGTTGTGTCCCTTTAATTGAAAAAGTGTGGCACATTGACATTCACATTTATTATATAGATATAAACAATATAAACTAGCTTGTTTATAATCGAAGCACGTCAGCAATCACGTCATAAATAAATAAAAAAAAGAATATTAGCGTGAGTGCTGCAATTCTTATTCTTCTATGTAACGTGTCCCTTCGGGACGTGGGCGAGCATGGTTTTCCACGACCACAATTTCCTGTCTTTTGTAGCTCTTAAGTTTTCTCTTGCTGCTATCTCTCCTAATTCCTGTTCTGCCCACCAATTACACAAACTCGTTAGGTAGCGTATTTGCTGCTTTTCTCTGTCCCTCTTACCATCAACATGTCCCGTGAGTGTCAAATTTTCCAAGCCTCTTTTCTCATTATGTGCCCTAGAAATTTAAACTGTCGCTTTCTAATGTTACGTGTAAGTGCTCTTTATGCTTCCTTTTTCTCTAAAAAACTTTGTCGTTCCGTTCAGTATGTATTCCCATCATCCTTCTGTAGAACCACATTTCTGTTGCTTCTTTTTCACCTGCAAGGAGACCGACCAGTAGTCACCGTCATATGTGAGGACTGATATTACATAACATTTCATTACGCTTCTCTTTGTTTAAACGGAATATAATGTCGCTCACGTCAGCAACATGATCATCATCATTAAAGGAAACAATAATATTTTAGGATTAGATTAACTCTTCACTTCTCTCATTTTACGTGTTAATCCCAATCCATGGCAACGTGTTAACGATCGTTATATATTCTACTAAATACAGTTAAATTCTATCATATACAGTTAATGTTTTTTATATTAATGTTCACCCAATACAAGGCTCAAGAGTCACTCAAGGTAGGCGGATACTGTGTGGTGTTATATGAGCGTAAGTAAAGGCAAGAAGTGAAATTCATGGGGTTATGCGGGAAAGATAAGCTTTAACCCTAGACTTGAAGAGGTCAAGATTAGAGTGATTTGGAAAATATCCTACCTGGAGTCTGTTCCACAAAGCAACAGTTCTTGGGAAGAAGCTGTCTGAGTGGAACTTCTTACTAATGAAATACGGAGGGAATGAGGATGATTCTCTCTTGTGTACATGGCACAGCGGGTTCCAGTTGCAAAGGTCTGAATGTAGCTCGTCAGAACCCTTGCGATGGAAATAGCGATAAAGCAACGTGAGGCTGACATTTCATCTGTGGGAAAGAGTTGTAGTGTGGAAAATAATTAATCACCCATAAGGCCGCGTAGACGCTTTTGTACTCTATCAAGACAGGCAAGGGAGAATTGGGTATACTTAGCCTAGATATGGCAGCAATACTCCATTTTGGGTTTCATCTGGCTCTTGTATATATAGAGTATAGCAGTGGGGAGAGTCATATACATAATTCATACAGAACCGGTACAATGAATATATATACATAATTCATACTGAACCGGTACAATGAACAACCCATTTCCCCAGTAACTTTAGCAATAGATCGTATGTACGAGTTCTGCATGAGGCCTGAGGAAAGCTTGAGTCCCAATAGATGTTCAAGTTCGGGAGCCACCTCGAGAGAAGACCCACTCATCAATATACGTGAGAGTTCAGATTCTAACCTAGCAAAAATAAATAAATAAACTAGAATTCTCACCATCAGAAAGTACATGATGACATTGTCCCGTAAATTTTCAATTATATGCTGCAAAAGGAAGTGATACATTTTAGAGAAATAAATAAAATAGATGGCTATAACTTATTTCTTTATATTAATTTAAATTTATTTTCTAAAACTTAATTTCCGCACATGAAATTCGACTCTATATTGTAATAAATTTTTCACGAGTGCAGAAATATCCCATTAAATTGTCTACAATGCGAACATATTCTATTAATTTCTCTAGATATAAAGAAATATCCCATTAAATTCTCTATAAGTATCCCTATAACTATCCTCTAAATTTCTAAAAAAATATGGAAATATACTATTAAATTTTCTATCAAATCTTCAAGAAGTGCAGAGGCTTAATATTATTTTTTCTAGAAATACAGAAATATCCTATTAAATTTTGTACAGACACATTCGTTTAAATTATATAAAAATGCAGATATTTACGATTAAATTTTCTAGAAATGCAGATATTTACGATTAAATTTTCTAGAAATGCAGGAATATCCTATTATTTTTTTTACAAATAGTTGCATTTTATTAAATTCTCTAGAAATGCAGAGATATCTCATCAATTCCTTGATGGAACATGCGATGTAATCTCTCACTATTTTAAAGAAATTTGCATGTACACAGTTCTTCCTACCCAAAACAAACACAATTCCCGTGAGCAAATATTAATTGGCCATCAGAAACAAATGTCCCGTATTATTTAAAGACTGAGGCATCCTTTCACAAAGGGCATAAACTACCCGACCAAAATGAAAAGACATGACATTTAACGCAATGACAAAATGGATACAAGCGAATCAAGTCTACTTTTGTTTAAATGTTTAAATTGACGCGAAAATATCACAGCAATTAATGGGTGTTTTGAGCAAACAATAGCTTTTATTAAAAAGTGATTCATCTTGAAAGGTTCTGATATTAAAAGATACTATAAAATGTGTCAAATAGATAGCAATAAATAAGAACGACTCGATCTGCTGACATTTTCCTATAAGCGTTGAAGATAATGTGTAAAGAGGTGCGCATACGTATTCACGTATTTGCGTTTGTATTAACCCAGATGTAGGTGATTATTCAAGTACACGAATGTATTTTAAGTCAATAATAAGTGCTGTGAGATGGTTATACAGAAAATATAAGGTCTTGCCTATACAACGAAAATGCTAAAATGTTTGCACGAATAAAATGTTTTCTGAGTACAGTATTCTCCGTTTTCAACATTGCGTCCAAATTAAAAGAATATATTTATGTAAGTGGAATGTATATACACCCTGTTTGCGTTGCAGATTTTACAAGTAGACGAATAGTAATTGTTGGCAAATAGAAATACGTTGTGTGAGTATTTCATGTCGGGGAGAGCTTTCCTTCATTGAAAATCAATATTCGAAATATGAGCTTTTATCTGAGCTCGAATACCGATCACTGTTGCTAAAGACAAATGAATATATTAGCTAGTCCAGAGATAGGCGGCATTGATGAGCAGTTCTTAATTAGTTGGGGTGGGGGTTGTCTTTTAGAGAAATATTTCGGGTTTTAAGAAGGGAATTGCGGCAACAGTTAGACTGTTAAAATATTAATCTTTCTAAAAATGACAATTCTACTATGTACTTTTTGAGGCAGATAATGTTTTTTTTTGTTAAATTTCACCAATATACCAGTAATAAGGAAAGAAGACTTGAGGAATTTAACATTCACAGGGTAGTGAAAAGAAGCAAGGGGTAACAGCGAGTAATCTACTTGAGTTCGTGTGACAAAGATGGATAGTAAAAGGGCAAGTATTAGTTAGAACAGTAGTTCCGAAACAGGGGTCCATATGGACCCCGGCTGATCCATATAACATTACTGGGGATCCAAACAAAAGAATAGCAAATTGGCGGTCTACGGTAATATTTTAGTGGCCCATAGAGAAATTTAATTTACAATTGAGAATTAGAATTTCTACAGTAATCTCCGTCATATTAAAATACTAAAAATAGAAAACAACCCTTAAACTAGCAGAAAACGAGATCAACCGATGTAAATTAGCGTCCCTTTTACTCTACCGGATGTTTTGATTGTAAACATTGAATAAAAACAGAAAAAGATATATAAGAGAAGGAATATATATATATATATATATATATATATATATATATATATATATATATATATATATATATATATATATATATATAAAGTAAATTATATAAAAATTATGATTTATTATTTAAATAATAATATTAATTTTAAATACTAATAAAATATTAATATATTAATATAAATTAATACAGTAATAGACTCGAAAATGGGAAAGGTATAATCTTTGACTATCGTTGACATTGATGGAGCCGAATATAAAAAAAAAACACGCATCAATCAATTATTTTAGTCATTCAGTTATGTGCCATGCGAGATACACGCTTAGGCGATCATGTATCTTTCGATACATGACTGACGAGGTAGATTTTTTTCCGCAGTAGGTTGCCATTTCTTTCAGCGATAGACCAGTTGCTATCCATGGCTATAGAACCCAGTCTGTCTTGCTATCTACCCATAGCTGAGGGAAGAAGACGAGGATTCATACCCTTTCCCAAGGGTATTAGCACGTAAGTGAATGTAATGGATTCGACTGGAATTCGAACTCGGCTCTCCGATTCTTCAGTACGAGCCGATATCCATTACTATATTCTAAAACGGTTTATTATAAGTCATTTTACTAATGTACATAAATGTTCCATAGAATCTAGTTGTAAAATACAAATTTATTTTCATTAAATTAGTTTTACTTCAAAATAAAGCATATACATTTACTTTAATACAATTCAATACATTTACTATTTCAATAATATTTAATACATTTACTATTTAATACATTTACTATTTAATACATTTACTATTTATTACATTTACTATTTCAATAATATTTAATACATTTACTATTTAATACATTTACTATTTCTATAATATTTAATATATTTACTATTTAATACATTTACTATTTCAATAATATTTAATACATTTACTATTTCTATGATATTTAATATATTTACTATTTAATACATTTACTATTTCAATAATATTTAATACATTTACTATTTCTATAATATTTAATATATTTACTATTTCTATGATATTTAATATATTTACTATTTAATACATTTACTATTTCAATAATATTTAATACATTTACTATTTCTATGATATTTAATATATTTACTATTTAATACATTTACTATTTCTATAATATTTAATATATTTACTATTTCTATAATATTTAATATATTTACTATTTAATACATTTACTATTTCAATAATATTTAATATATTTACTATTTAATACATTTACTATTTCTATAATATTTAATATATTTACTATTTCTATAATATTTAATACATTTACTATTTAATACATTTACTATTTCAATAATATTTAATATATTTACTATTTAATACATTTACTATTTCTATAATATTTAATACATTTACTATTTAAAACATTTACTATTTCAATAATATTTAATATTTACTATTTAATACATTTTTACTATTTCAATAATATTTAATACATTTACTATTTCTATAATATTTAATATATTTACTATTTCTAAAATATTTAATATATTTACTATTTAATACATTTACTATTTCAATAATATTTAATACATTTACTATTTAATACATTTACTATTTCAATAATATTTAATACATTTACTATTTAATACATTTACTATTTCAATAATATTTAATATATTTACTATTTAATACATTTACTATTTCTATAATATTTAATACATTTACTCTTTAATACATTTACTATTTCAATAATATTTAATACATTTACTATTTAATACATTTACTATTTCTATAATATTTAATATATTTACTATTTAATACATTTACTATTTCTATAATATTTAATATATTTACTATTTAATACATTTACTATTTCTATAATATTTAATATATTTACCCTTTAATACATTTACTATTTCTATAATATTTAATACATTTACTATTTAATAAATTTACTATTTCTATAATATAATTCCTAAACTTATCTATTAGTAACAAATAAAATAAGCTTTTTTTCATCGAATAGTTATGGGACTCCATTAAAAAAAATTAAGAGTAAAAGTCGTCCACGGGTGAAGACATAGTGGAGAACCACTGACTTACGACCAAAAAAATCGTGGTATATGACTGAATAAGAAAGTTAGAAAAGGAAAAAATGTTCTAAAATGTCGGGAAAAGAGTGCAAGGGTAAAAAACAGGATTGCTATAGAGTGTAACAGACAGTTAAATACTGTTACGAATGCTTCAGATATTAATTAATGCGATAAAATGCTAGAGGCAGAATTCACGTTAGAATGCCGTAGGAAGGTAGATTCTTTCCGCGACCTGTAAATCTTTACAAAAATTTAATCTTTTTTATATAATAACTGATAAAGATAATGAGGTCCGCTTCCTGTGCGATCACCTAAGTTAATAAGATGGCTTACCGCTTGGGAATACCAAGTTCTGTAAGCATGGATGTGCGGGTGGTGTAATGGTTATCGGCACAGAATTGGAAATCAGGAGAGCCGAGTTCCAATTCCAGCCGGGTTCTTTATGTTCACTTACGCGTAAATATTCTTGAGAAAGGCATGAATGCACTTCTTCGCTCGCAGCTACGGGACAATTAGTAGGACCTGTATCAGTAAATCATTATTATCTACAAAAGATTCTTACAATCTAAAAATATTTTCTGGCTTTAAGTAACCTGCAAATGGTTGATAAGCTGTAAAAAAAACGAATCAATAATAAAACAATAATACTCATGAGGTGTGTCATAACAAATGGGAAGTTAATTTTGATAATAGTGTGAAGAATTTCTATCTGAAAATAATCCATTTAGCGAGTGTCCTTTTTGCGTCACACATTATTAGACGCAAAAGGTTTATTTTTTAAATGGCAACCTCTATCTGCGCAGTTAGAATGAAAAGCTGATTCGTATTTAAACTATTTACATCTTTCGAGCTGTTCTCTTCATCTTTATTGCCATATTCACGTTTCGTTCGTTGTACGCCCCTGCCTTCTTCAGGATTTGTCTATATTTCTGAGATGAGATATTGTAACTATTTATACCATTTACACCGTTCGGACTGTTGTCTTCATCATTTGTTTTGCTATATTCACGACGTTTCGGCCGTTTTATGCTCCGGCCTTCTTTAGGTAATATACGTTGGAATTTTGAACTGAAATCTTTATTTAGTTCACGATAGCAAACTAGACTAATTTCACGTTCCGTGCTTTTTTTGATATCTCAATTTCAATTGATTCCCGTTAGTAAATCAACTCTCCAAGTACTGAACTTACTTTGGGTCAAGTTACTCTTTGGATTACTTCAACCAATGCTTTTATTCTCTTGGAAAATTGAGTTACTAAGAGTAATTAACTGAAACTGAGATATCCAAAAATTCATGGCTCGTGGAATTATAACAATCTTGTGTCATTCTTAAATAACCTCACCAGATCTAGACTCTCATATGGATGTCATGACTAGCGCCAAACTCGTTCAGAAGTATGTAAACTGTTAGCTCTATACAATCACTTTCTAAGATCAATATTTAAAAATAGCTTCGAGCGGGTGTAGCGTTTAGGTTTTAGCGAAGTGCATACTTCTTCGAACCTCGAGGACTGGTGCTACAGAATCACAAACAAAGAACTGTACCAAATAAGAGAAAACATCACTTTGAACAGAAGCAACAGCTAAAATGGATAACGCCTGCAACTCAAAGAGAAAGCAATGATATGATGAAGATGCTGACATTTCTCGTGACTTCAAACAAAAGGTTAGAAAGGGTGCTTCGATCAATACTGGAAAGAGCAATAACAGTTACTGGACTCGAGGAACCGATTTTATTTTAAGAGACAGTTTTTATAAGTTTTGACCGAAAGTAGAACTGGTTGTTTGGTCAATGAATGTCGAAAGTTTATTTATAAGGAAATGGCTAATAGTGTGCCGATTTCTACAACCGTCTTTTAGAGGTAAACAGTGGATTTGAAAAGTGACTTAAAGTCGTTTTATTGGCGAAAGAGCATTTTTTTTTCTCTTATTTTTATTCTGTAGCAGTCGTAGCATTCCCCGTTCTCTTCCTTAAAGTCATAACAAGACAAGGAAAAGACTTGACGGCCCTCACTAAAAATGAAACAACACCCAGGAACGTACAATTGTGTACATTACAGAACCCGGGTAATTGTTGGCCTTTTCCTGCACCGCTGTGTGGCAAAAAGCATGGCTTGAGGGGTTGGGGTTGTTTTGCTAGACGTAATGATAACAATTACACGCTTCCAGGTATTCATTTTGTGCCATGATCAGTTGTATTGTTTCTTTCTTGCTTTTTTTTTCCTCAATCCTTCCCACCCTCCTTCTTTGTTTCTCTTTCATAGGCACTGACTCACCGGTACGTGTCTCCCAACCAAGAGCTGGCAGCTGTCTTGGTACTCGAAGCCGCCGATCGCACCAGAGTGCACTCCTCACGGAAAAGACCTACGACGTCACTTCCGCCAGGCATTAGAGTTGTCGCTTCCTGCGCGGCCCTGAGAGGGGTCTGGCGCTACGATGACCATCATTTACCAGTATCGGGTGGCTACCACCAGCCTCGGTGGCTTCCTTCGATTACTTACAATATGGCGAGGAAGCGTCTACAAATTGATGTACAAAGAAATACTCATCTTCAGCTCCATGTATGCGGCCATCAGCGTAACCTACCGTGTGGGACTCAACGAGAAACAGAGACAGTAAGTTAGACACACTTTAATTATATCTTGAACTTGTTATCTAGATTATTGTCCCTTTCCCGCCCACTCAAACAAGGTTTCTGTTGAAGATCAAGCAGTCATTATTTCCCCAAACAGAAACTAAATTTCACCTTCGGCCCAGCGAGCTGGCGATTTTATTTTCTTCCTATTTTCTTTCTTTGATACACTCTTTAAATGGTGCTTCCCTTCTGCCACCTTCATTATACACATACATGTTCCTCTCTCGATTATATCTATCTATCTATCTATCTATCTATCTATCTATCTATCTCAGTGTACTCATTATCTCTCTCTCTCTCTCTCTCTCTCTCTCTCTCTCTCTCTATATATATATATATATATATATATATATTTATTACAGTATACTCATTATCTCTCTCTATTTATATATCTATCTATTACAGTATACTCATTATCTATCTATCTATCTATCTATCTATCTATCTATCTATCTATCTATCTATCTCAGTGTACTCATTATCTCTCTCTCTCTCTCTCTCTCTCTATATATATATATATATATCTATTACAGTATAATCATTATCTCTCTCTCTATTTATATATCTATCTATTACAGTATACTCATTATCTATCTATCTATCTATCTATCTATCTATCTATCTATCTCAGTGTACTCATTATCTCTCTCTCTCTCTCTCTCTATATATATATATATATATATATATATATATATTACAGTATACTCATTATCTACCCATCTATCTATCTATCTATCTATCTATCTATCTATCTATCTATCTATCTGTTTTGAACATAGCATTATAGGTCAACTGGACTTGCTGACGTTTTGGTACTTTCACTTTACGATGGAAGTCAGTTCCAAGACAGATTAAATGATCACTCTCTCTAAGAATCAGTTGAATGCTTCTAAAATTAACAGTATCCGGGAATGAATTTACTGGTTCATTTCTATACTTATGTTTACCTTCTTCCTATGACACACACGCACACGCACACACAAAACACATATTCACACGTACAAACACAAATATATGCACACACACACATACACAAACGCACACATACGGATACAGACACATGGACACATCGAATATATACCCTTTCTACGAACACATACTACCATTTGCTTACATACATGTCGACATCTACTTTCACACACACACAAACACACTCACACATACACAGCGAGAAAGAGAGTATGAGAGAGAGGGAAGGAAAGTAAGAAAAAGAGAGAAAGAAAAATTTAAATAAATTCTGCCAACTCTGCTACAGCTATTTCCAATTCTTAAACATACTTTTTTTGCTTCTCACTTAACTTTGGTATAAAAAATTCACTAACGCCTCCATCATGTTTTTTCTTCTCCATTTATTTTCGTCCATTTTAATTCCGGAAATGTCCTCACTGACCTTGCTCATCAAGATTTACGTCATCGTCTTTCACATTGCAAAAAGTTTGCTTATCCCGTCACACTATGTCACCAGATGATAATCGGAGAGCCTACCAGACAAAACGAGATGAAATTCCAACCAAAGAATCCCCTATAAACAACATTTTTACAATATTTTACAGTTTCTCTTTTCTTACAACTTTTTTTTTTTATTTAGCACCGATATTCAGAGAACTTAAAACGACAACTTGGTTACTTATTTTAGTGCATCATTTTACTTAGAATTATTGCCACGTGGCGCAAACAACAGTCAGTGCATTAAACAAATTAGTCGTAAATAATCACCAGTATCTTTCTATTGTCATCTGTCATTTATATTATTGCCAACTAAGACGTTTTTGCATTTACATAAGTAACGAAGTAATCGATCTAAGTAACGCGGTTAATCGAAATAAGTGCTGCCTAATTTGTACCGTTTTCATTTTCTTTGGTACATATCTGTATATACTCTGGGCTATCGTAGATTTTATACTAAATTCTCTGATAAAAAAGGAAAAACTAAAGAAGTTTGTGATTTTTTTTTTTTTTGTTTTTTAAAGACTGGTGATAAAACTCAAATTGAAATAAAAAGGACACTTATACGTAGCATCAAAAAGAGAGAGCTGTCATTTCTAGGGTACATAATGAGGAAAGGGGGCTTGGAAATTTGATACGCCCAGGACATATAGAAGGCAAGAGAAACAAAGTGCATAACCCTTACCTAACGAGCTTTTGTAAATGGTTGGCAGAACGGGGATTAGGAAAGATTGCAAAAATGAGCTGCAAAGGACAGGAAGTGGTGAAGAGCCATGATCGCCAACGTCCTGAAGGGATACAGCACATAGAAGAAGATGAAACTCACCCACCAAACAGCAGCAGTAGAAGTGATAAGACTAAACAGACACTTTCTATCAGTCACAGCTTCTTTAAAGATTGTTACTTTTCATTCAGCTGCAATGGACTTCTCCGAAACACGATCCCGTGAACTATATCTCCTCTCCTCTCCTCTATTCATCTCTTAAACATGTTCGTACGTGCACTTGACTGACTTTTGGTCATGACTGACAGTGCATAGAGCAGCCGTATTATTTTGCTATTACATTTCCTTTCAGTCAGTGTATCATACAGCGTTGAGGTAAATGCTGATGAGAGGGAGCACAGGGCGGATTGGTAAGGAATTAGTTACGTCTACAGAGCCTCTATTTAAACACGATTCGTTCAGTTCCTATAATTGTCAGCGACAATACACGCACACATATGATCCAATATATTTATAACGTATGTTATACTTATGAGTAAATGAGGTCAATACTTACGATAGAGCGTATGTAAATATAAGCAATAGGGAGACAAGATTAACGACGAATTGCGACTGTCTGTTTAATACCTGAACGCAATCTTTAGGCACCTAAAAATTGTATTAAAGCATGAAATAGACTGTCGCCATTCGGTGTTGATCTTGAGCCCACACTGCTTCTATATTCATCTTTGATCATCAAAAATTTAAATGTCAATCGTTATCTTCTGTTTTGATGTTTATTCTTTTATTTTTTTTTCTCCTTAGTAGCTTTTTTTAAAATATTCCCTTACACACAGTAACCTATTTACATTACTCGGACTATTGTCCTCATCTTTGTCGCCATATTTATTACAACGTTTCGGCCGTTGTACGCTCCGGCCTTCTTCAGGTGGTAGGAATGTCGAACTGAACCCTTTATTTCGCTCACTGGGGTAGACTGTTCTAGTTCCACGTGCCGTGTTTAATGGATGTCAGTTACAATTATCTCCTGTTAATTCCCCTCAGCAATTTCTCCACTGCCTTAAACGAGTATTGAACTCACAGTGGATAAAGGCGTTGGTTAGATCCAGTGACAGGACCCAAAGAGTGTGAGTTAAACATGGCACGTGGAACTAGAACAGTCAACCCCAGTGAGCGAAATAAAGGGTTCAGTTCGACATTCCTACCACCTGAAGAAGGCCGGAGCGTACAACGGCTGAAACGTTGTAATAAATATGGCGACAAAGATGAGGACAATAGTCCGAGTAATGTAAATAGTGTACATAATACCTCATCTCAGAAATATAGACAGATACACAGTAACCTCTTGCACCCTAGCGCCTTTATTGCCTGCCTTGCTTGGTGTAAAAGCATTATATATATATATATATATATATATATATATATATATATATATATATATATATATATAGTGTGTGTGTGTCTGTGTGTATGCGAAGTCTATCTGGAAGTTATCCTCGCGCTTAATATTAAGGAAGACAATAGTCTAGCTAAAGGGGAGGTGCCTTAGTCCACTTCAAATACTACCTTTGGAATCTCACATACTTAGTTAAATATCGCCTTCGACTATCTGTAATGATAGCTTTCGGGATCGTCATCAGCTGCCGCTATTCCAATCTCTTTTATCTTATTCTAGGCTTTTCAACGTCATATTTAGCTTTGGGTAAAGACAGAAGTCGCAGAGATCTAAACCGAGGCTGTAATGTGACGGTGATGGTGATGGAGCAGGAGGATAGCATATTTGAGGGATGCAATTTTTAGGCTAAAAGAATATCTGGCACAAGACCAGAAGAATTAAGGCATTATCACCTTGAAATTTATATTCAATCAGATCTCTGGAACCCCTTTTATTGCATGAAAGGAAAGTAGGGAAGATTTCATTTCAATATTGTCAGAATTCTTTCCATTCAGATTCCCATGATCTTTCAAGGAGACATAAAATTGGTTACACGGAAGGATTTGCTAATTGCCACTAAAGATGATTATATATTTGGATTTATTTCTTTTTTACAGATTATTAAAAACCAGAAAATATTTTTAGATTGTAAGGATTTTGTAAAGATAATAATGGTTTCGTGATACAAGTCTTACTAATTAACTCATAGATGGGGGAGGTGAGGTGGATTTATAACTTTTCGAAGGGTATTTGTGCATAAGGGAATATCACGAACTCGACTGGAATTGAAACTCGGCTCTCGTTATCTATTACCTTGACAAAACCCAAAGAAGAATCTGTAATGTTATTAGTCATGACCTGGCATCTCAGCTTCAGTCACTTTCCTATCGCCATAACGTGTATTTTCTCGAAATATTTTCAAGGTAATTGTTTTGATAAGCTTTCCTCTTTAGTATCTAGATTTATGACTTTAAGTTCAGTACTAGATTGGCGGCAATGTCTCATCATTTTACATTTGAAAGAGCTACATGGATGTTATAGTGGAACACACCTATTCTATAGTTAATAGATTCTCCCACCTATAATAAGTAGGAGTAGTAGTAGGAGTCGGCAGAGAGTTGGTCAGTCAGTCGATGTCGGACGACCGTTAGTCGGATATTAAAGTACCAGCCACCCCAACTAGATTACTGCGTCATTACCTATTATATCAAGTTCCTAACGTTTTGTATGTCGAACCTATTTTAGGACCGACTTAGTACAAATACAAGCCTCCACTGTGAAACCACTACATAATAACTTGGCGACGAGGGATTCGTACTCATGCGGAGGAAGAAAAACCTTTTCGTACACTACATAACAATGGAAGTTCTATGCTAATAGTTTCTTTTCTCCCACTTCTGGCTTGTTGAACTCTCTTTTGGCTTCTTTCAAGTCAATTTTGATCTTCAAATGCAATGTCAATCATTATCTTTTGTCGTCTTAATTCATGTTCTTTTATAGTTCTCTCTCGTTAATAGTGTTTTTTTTCCTCGTATTCTCTAACACTCAGTAACGCCTTGTGTCTTAGTCGCTTTATTGCCTTCTTTGATAAAAAAACACACCTGCATATTCAAGCTTACAGTACGAGGACCAGTGTTTCAGTGTCATATGGTTGTAGGAAAATAGCACATTAGAAAATAAATGTAAATTTTATTCAATTTGCACAGGATTTTATTCCGTAAATAAAAACCTAAACCAAAATATTTCTTAACGATTTAATAAGCACGCGAACGCTTGCATTCTTCAACAGTTTATCATTCGTCCATGCTTCCAATATTGCTGCCATATCTGGTCGGGCGCTTTTGCTATATATTTAGTGTTTCTTGATAAAATCCAAAGAAGTTGCAATGTTATTGGTCTTGATCTGACATCCCGGCTTCAGTCACTTTTCCACCGCCGTAATATAGCTTCCCTGTGCCTTTTCTATAAATATTTTCATGATAAATGATCTGATGAGCTGTCCTCTTTGCTACATAGATTTTATGCATTTAAGAGCAGTATTAAGAGGCACGATGGAGTAATGGATTGAAGAATCGGAGAGCCGAGTTCGAATTCCTAGTCGAATCCATTACATTCACTTACGTGCTAATACTTTTGGGAAAGGTATGAATCCTCTTCTTCTCCCCCTAGCTATGGGTAAATAGCGGGACAGACCGGGTTCTATAACCTTGAATGGTAATTGGTCTACCGCAGAAAGAAATGGCAACCTATTGCTGGAAAAATCTGCCTCGTTAGTCATGTATCAAAAGATCGCCTAAGCATGTATCGCGCATCGCACATAATTGACTGACTATACTGGCGGCAAGATTTCATCATTTTATAGCTGAAAAGGCTAGGTGTAACCGTAAGTTCTTTGCTATCAGTCTCTTTTGTCACACTTTCTTTTCCGGATTTTTGCTTTCCAGCCAACTTTGATTTTCAAAAATTTAAATGCAATATTAATCGTTATCTATTGTTTTCTATTTTTTTGTTCTCAATCCTTAATAATGTCTTTCATTTTCTTATTCATTCATACCCAGTAAGTCCTTGTGTGTTCGTGGTTTTATTGCTTGCTTCCGGGTGAAATGATAGAAAAAATTATTATATTTGGAACAATGTATTTAAGAATTATATATAATAAAACATTATTAAAGACATTTTTTATGTTTAACACTCTTTTTATAGATACAAGTATTTAAGTAAATGTTCTGTTTATAATAAACAGTATTAAATAACATTTACCAGCTTCAATGTCCGAGAAATTTTCATAGAAAATATTCGTCCTTTGACAGGATTCGAACCTGCATCCTATACGGAACCGTCATTTAGCTTGACGTGCCTAACCGTTCGGACACAAAGGATCGTTTTTAATGTAACGTCCTCCTTTTTGTTTTTATCATGATCATGTTTCGGTTGTTTCCTCAGGCCTTCTTCAGGTATATGTCGATACGGGTAATAAACATTATACAACAGTGATTTGTTTTTATCACCATATTAAACTAGTTCTGTTAATATCTGTAAAAGTCTGTCCAGTATATTCTGCCGTTGACATTCTGTGTTTTCCTTGATGTAATCATAAGTCAATCGCTGATGCGATAAACTTTCATTAAAATGCAAACTCTTGGGGAAGCCACTGCCAAACGCTTTTAAATGTTTACTATCTTTTCAAACTGCTTTGGAAATTTGTCAAAGACCACCCATTAGAAGATGACTTGTGTCTCTAAATTCTAGTTTTTTTAAAAATCTAGAACTTAGATCCTTAAACTTAAATTGTCTCCATGTTTCAGTTGCTGCAGCCTTGCTGTCAAACTTGTCTCTCTCTGTCTCCCTTTATTTGTGAATTGTCTCCCCTTGCCACTGCAGTCTTTCATTTGACCTCATGCTTGCATATATAATGTTTCAGTTTTGGCAGTTTGGGTAAAAACAAATCGATAATCACGGTTCTATTTTTGCACTGATGGCATTTGATAAGATGAGTATATCGGTCCATAGTCGTAAAGGTTTGATGAAGATCCTAACACCAAATCATTAGAAACCTGATCAGGAACACGACCAAGTAGAAATGAGTGTATCAGCCTGTTTCATCTCTTCCTAGAATATGCTTTGCACATATACATGCACAGATGAGAAGAGATAGCGACTGATCATTTAAACATTCCATACCATATTCCCAACTAATCTCCCAGTGTAAAACAGTATTCCGCATGTACTGATGAGGAGAGGGGCCAGGATGATAACATAGGTTTTCATAGTTGGGACAGGAATAATCTAAAAAAGAAAAATCAAAATCCTTTACCAAATGTTCCAAGAAGTAGAACTCAAGATAAACCTTTCCAAAACAGAAAATTTGATCTGAAATTGGACTGAAAGCAATGATGGCCCATACCCCGAATTCATAAAAATTCAGGATGTGGAATTAACACGAAAACCTTAAATACTTCGGTATTTGGATCAGTTATAACAAAATTAGCACAGGAGATAAGGAAATTGAACAGAGAAGCGAGTTTTGAATAAGAAGCTGCTACAAGACAGAAACATTAATATAAGAACGCGAGTCATATTCTTGAATAACTTCACCAGATCTAGAAAATATTTCTCTTTTATAACTGACTTCAGTATTACTTATCCCGAAGGGAATTTTTTTTACAAGTGAAGAAGCCACTGAATTGAGCTAGTGGAAAACTCGATAACAGTTAACCTGAAAATTAAGGAAGTTAAGACTATAGTGATCGTGGAAGCATTATCTCGAGGTTCTGTTCCACAAAGTAGCTATTCTAAGGAAGAAGCTGATCGAATGGTCTACGAAGAGAATGAGGAAGATTCGACACTGAATACGCGGGATAGCGGGTCTTAGCTGTAAAAGTTTGAACTGGTGAAACTAAGGAATGTAGAAATAGGAGAGCAAGAGGTTTGCCATGTTTCGTCTGTGAGAAAGGGTTTGTAGAGTATAAATTAACACGAGTAAAAAGTTTGTCACTTAGCCTGCGAAACTTTGCAATCGGTTTGCTGAAAGTAACCTTCAGTATCCCGATTGCAAACTTTCGCAGGCGGACCCGTCCGTCCCGTCTTCTTATATTTTTCGATTTTTTCTTTTTTATAAACACATCACTAGCGCAAGATTTTTTTTCCATATTGTTTGTGTTCGTGTGTGCGTTTGCTTGCATGCGGCCATGCACCCGTCTGCGCGGATGTGCGTACGTGTAGGGTGTCGTGATCATTAGTCCTCAGGAATTGGAATCAAATATAGATACAATTCAAATGCGCGTGAAGCGTGATTAATCAATGAAAATCAAACAAAACAAGTATAAAAATACCGGAATTTCTTTCTTTTTTCCCCCCATAGCTCATTCTCTGGTGAAGCTTATAAGGTTGTTACGGAAGAGTCGTTTGACCAACTATTTGCTCAATTATTCTTTTTTATTTTTGTCGACCATCGTGAGATACGAATAAGGAGACATTTTTTCATGATATACTGTTTTTATTAGCATAATGTTTATAAACATTGGGCTTTATAAGCGGACATTTCTGGTTTTTAACCACTTTCAATGATTTTCAGTTCAATTATGAAACTGTATTGATGTTATTTGTACTTAAGGAGAAGATTAAAATAAAACAAATCAACATTTTTTAATTAAAAAAATACGGGTTAAAATCTAGAAACCCTGGTTTGTATCGAAGAGCCAAGAGCTTACATTTTTCCTGTCACGCATTTAGACTTAATTTGGGTGGGGACTTCCAGAGTCGAAAATGTATTCAGGATAGCAAAAGCATAGGAATAGAGGTCGAGATCATAATTTTGTGAGGAATGCAAAGAAAATGATGTCAAAAACTGATATTTGGTGGCGCCATATGATGCCAGAAACGGTTAATGACTCATTTGACGCATCAAAAGAATTGAGTAAATTTTAAATATTTTGCCGAGAAAAATTTGTTGATTTAAATTGTTTTACAACTTGGGAATTTACACTAAAATAGAAAAAAGTTTGTCCCGGGCATTTTTAGTTAGTGTTATTCGAAGCTGTGTGGTGAGAGACAAAAAAGCAGGAAAATATTTCAACAAATTGCTTTAATTTAACTGAATCTTGTGTTTGTAGTATACATTTGATATCGCTCATTGAAAAAAGAGCACTGAGTTAAACCTGTCTATTACTTATTACCTTCAAGTTTCCGGTGACTTTCCGGCCGAAATGAGACAGAAAAATTAACTATCCAGAATTGATCTAAAATTAGATGATTAACCCTTTGAGACCTGACCACCGGTGGTAGAGAAAAATGACGTAATGCCTAGTCAACGGTTAAACAGTGATAGAGTAAAATGACTTAGTGCACAGGCACCGGTTGAACGGTGGCTAAACACTTGTAACTATTTTTATATCTACCGTGAAACATTACATAGAAGTTGTTTGCGAATTTTGACTCAGGAGCTCAGGTAGAAGGGTTCAAATTTGTTCAGGAACGCAGGGCTCAAAGAGCTAAACATGTGTTAACTTCAAACAATCATAAATTGACAAATTCTTGGAGTTGGGTCAAAGTTAGACCAGTTCATAAATTCTGAGACTGTCTACGTTTGGACTAGATATCGCAAGTATCACTTGGGAAATGTTCCAACAATGTCAAATTGCGAGCCAACAGCATGACAAGGTTAAGATTGATCCAAGCATTTTAAGTATGAAGCTAGGCTCAGATTTTCTATTAGCATGAAGCTTATAAGTATGACAAGGCCCATATTAGTTAAAAAAAATTAAGCATATGCTAAGTATGAAACAAGGCTCAGATTTCATTAACGCAACTTTATTAAGTATTTAAACTAAAAATGAATTTAAATAAGTAATTATTAATCAATTTTATTCTGGTTGTTTTTGCTTAGCTGCATATCAATCGCTATGTTTTATTTAATGCCGAAATTTAAATATTTTGTACACAATTTTATTTATTTACTTTTTGGGAGATAATAATGGTTTTAGTGATACAAGTCTTACATATTAACCCATAGCTGGAGGGAGAAGAGGTGGATTCATACCTTTCCCAAGGGTATTTGCGCGGAAGTGAATACAACGAATGCAACGGGAATTGGAACTCGGATCTCCGATTGAAAATTTCGAGACATCATACATTACATCAGTCGCACATCCAAGATTATAACAACTGCTAGTCCCAAGCGGTCACCCATCTAGGTGCTGGCCAAGCTTGACGTTGTTTAACTTTGTTGATCGTGCGGGAACCGAATTAATTTAAGGAGCAATATACCAGTGGGAAATGTGCAAAAATGCACTTTTTTCTATTTTATTTTTTATTAGCATGAAGCATACGCGGTTGCATGAAGCATACGATCAGTCAAAATATTAAGCGTATTTGAAGTATGTAGAACGGATCAGATGTAGATTTTAACGCTCCTTAATTAAGCATCAAGTGAAGTTAATTTTTTAATAGACAATTATATTTTAAAGCAAAATGTCACCTTTAACACATTTTGCTCTTTGTACTTTGAAATTTGAAGTTATTCTTACCACACATAGACCTAGAAATTCTGGCAACTTTCCGTGGTGTAATGGTTAGCAAGCTTGGAAGTGTTAGAATAATTACGACAAAATATTGAGTTTGATCTTCAATTGATGCCCGATTCTTTCTGCCTTGTGCCACATCTAAGCTACACTTAGAAAATCACTATAAAACTAATTTTTTTTTTACAGAGGAATGTTTATGAAAATGTAAAAAGAAACTAAAATTTTAAAATTTGCCCGAACACATGTAACATCACCTTAAGATAACGTCCCAATGAAAGACCTTTCATGTTGTTTAAAATTATCCTGGATATGACGACAAACTACATCCAGTAGTAAAGCCTATGATAGGTAGATTTTAAGGAGCATGGAACCACTTCTTAATTGCTGTTATTCCCAGGTCCACCATGACCCTGGGTGCTAGCACCTGTTGGGGTCACAGCTATGGGCAAATAGTTACCCCCCCCCAAATGGGATCAAAACACTAGGAAAGTATAAAACAGAAATACATTTTTGTGTGTATATATATATATATATATATATATATATATATATATATATATATATATATAATCAGCAATAAACCGTCCTGGATATGACGATAAACTACATCCGCATTGTGGGTAAGACGATAAACTACGTCCAACAGAAAGGCCTATGATCAGGAGGTTTTAAGGAGCGTAGAATCACCTCTTAATTGCTAGTGTTCCCAGGCCCACCCTGACCCGGGGTGGTAGCATCTGTTAGGTTCACAGCTATGGGTAAATAGCTACCCCCCACAATACTGTGTTCAAAACACTATGAAAGTGTACAAATAGGTTTTAATACCAGAAATACTTTGTAAAAATTATTACCAGCAATAAAGTTTTGAATAAAAATTGTTACCAGCAATACATTTTTTGAAAAAATATTACCAGCAATAAAAATCTTGTTGGCATTAAATAAGCCATTGGGATTGATATGCCACAAAGCAAAACAAAACAAAACAAAACAAAAAACTTGCAATAAATTTTTCGAAAAAAAATTACCAACAATACATTTTGCTAGCACTTCATTTTTGTATGTAAACAAAAATATTGCTAGCAATTCATTTTTGTAAAGAAATAGCTGATAATATATGTTAGACAGAAAAATGTAGTTTCATACCTTTTGCCGGGGGAAATTATGTGAAGTGAATATAAGCAGACGTAAACGAAATCGAACTCAGTTTGCCGAATTTATCTTTGCTAATAACCGTTACACCAACCGACTAAACTGTCTTTCCTTAATTATTTAAAACACAAAAGACTCTCCACCAAATAAACAAATAGGTTATATTGGTCATATTGTCAGCACCACTTTTAACAAGGCTAATATAATTATCACCGCAATATTATATAACTGACCAAAAATGATTACAAAATCAACTTCACTTAAAATAATTACAGGATCGTAATTTATATTCAGAAGATATTAACTGAACTAATTATTAACTGTGATTATTACAGCGAAGATGTTTATAATAAAAATAATAGTTTTTATTACATGACATTATAACTTAGTCATTTGTGGGTTATTTACCTGACAAATAATCAGTGTCGGCGGTAGGCATTTTAAAATGCCAGTTTTGCTGGCAGACAGCCTGTACACTTTTTACGAGAGAAATAAACAACATTACAGTTGGGTACTTAGGGAATAGCTTAGTGTTTAGTTAGTACACTAGACTAGAAGCAGCCGAGTTTGACTGTTCAAGTTCACATATTTTTTGGTAGCCCAACCCTTAAGACGTGTAGTTTATGAGATTAAAAGTAATGTCAACTAAGTTACTAATATTTAGTAATTCAAAATGTTTATTAATATATATAGTAAAACACTAGGCACCCGTTACATGCATTAGTATGCTACTTTACCACGTGGATGCATATATATTAGGTTGGTGCAAAAATAATGACGTAATAATGTCGTTTTTTGACGTGTTTTTAACGTCAAAAAACGACATTATTACGTCATTATTTTTGCACCAACCTAATAGATTGGCTTCTACTAAGATGCACTTAACCTATAAGTGTATGAGTACAACCTACACGAAGAACATAGCATTAAGTGAATGGAACCATACTTGAACCTTGATAAGAACATCATTTGTGTGGAATCACTTTTCCTGATAAATTTCCCCCACCTTTCTTTTTAAAAATCATTTCACACCAACCAAGGCAATAAAGCCATTAAAACGTAAGTTAGTGAGTTAAGGTTAGTGAGTGTGAGAGAAAGAACAGGAACTGACATGGCATTTTTGAAGATCAAAGTTGACTTTAAAGCAAGAAACCGGAAGAGGTTTCCACAAGCGAGAAAAAGAAACTATTAGGTTACATCTAGCCAGCTCAGCTGTAAAATGATGAGACTTTGCCACCAATCTAGTACTGCATCTAGAATCTCTAAATATATAGAAGCAGAACCAGACCAAATGTGACCACAATATTTAAAGCATGCGTGAATGGTTCTACAAGTGGGAAATACAAGAGAAGAAACTGTTAGCATAGAACTTACGGTTACATCTAGCCAGCTCAACTGTAAAATGATGAAAACTTATCGCCAACTTCGTACTGCGTTTAAATCCCCAAAGTCTAGTTACCATAGCGGAAATTTCGTCAGAACAATTACCATGAAAATATTTAATAAAAAACCGAACGGAAGCTATATTACGGCACTGGAAACGTGACTGAAGCCGATATGCCAGGTCAAGACCAATAATATTGTAGATTCTGTTTTGTATTTTATTAAAAATCTTTGAATATATAGCAGAAGCACCAGACCGTGTGTGACAGCAAAATTCAACGCATGGACGAATGGTGGACTTCTAAATGTGTAAGATAGATTCTGGTAAGAAAAATTGTCTAGCACGACACAGTGAACCAACTTTCTTAAACAGCTGACCTAGTAATTAATTCAACATAACCTTTCCACTACATGTCCACGGAAAACGTTCGACCGATAAGGAGCAATAGCTCACTCATCTGGAGGTTAGTATCAGCCATGCTGATGGACGGTACCAGTAGGGTACTTACATCTAGAAATGAACGAATCCACCTGACATACGAATATGACATGTATATTTAGCATACCGACGGATACTAAATATCACGCAAATTCTTTTTTTTTAATTTTAGTAGTTTGCAAAATGCCTCGTTTCCTGGGTGTTTTCTGCAGACATCAGAGTATAATCTTGATCCAGTTCCGCATTTTTTAGTGTAATGGGGAGTTATTGTCTCAATTTTATCCGTGCCTAAACCAAGGGAATAAAATTTATTAACTGACATTGAATCTCTCAACAGGCTTGCTAGATATGGCTACTTTTCAAAGAGCAGTAGAAATAAAATTTGTATTTCGATACTTCAAGTTTTTGTGAGCTACTTTTTAAAACAGACTTGGTCTATCAAAGAGGACAAAAGAAAATAAAAAAGAAATACTTTAATGGTAAACCTGACAAACGTTATTCATAACGAAAATACCTTTATTCAAACTTGTGTAATTTTTGGCTAAAAACCATTATTCATTATTATTATTATATTAAACAATTTTATGTTAAACGTAAGTACTTTTTAAATTTATTGGGACAGTTATTCATTTGAAAATATTAAAGCGAAATTGATTTCAGAATGGCTATGAATTAGCAAGAAATATTTTTTACAATGAACAATGTTAGGTTTTGCTGTACTACTGAAGCCTTAACTGATATAACGAGAGTCGAATTTACGTAGACATTTGATACTTTTTATAGCGTCATAGTACTATCTATCTATCTATCTATCTATCTATCTATCTATCTATCTAATCATACAGTCTTCATATGTATGTATGCATGTATCTATCTATCAATCTACCTCAGTATGCTCACATCTATCTATCTAAAAATCTATCTTATAAAATGATAAGTAATATATATAAATATATATATATATGTAAAATGTGTATGTATATAAATATAAATATGTGTATGTATATATATATATATATATATATATATATATATGCAAAATGTATATGTATATAAATATATATATCTATGCAATTTTCTAATATATATTATTTATATATGCGCAGTAATTATTGGAAAGCGCTCAATATTAGTGATAGAGCTAACATATTTAGTTGGATTGATGTGAGTTTGTGACCCTGGGTTTCACGCTATTTGCGATCGTCGGACAAATTTGCGATTTCACATCAATCCAACTAAATAATATATATATATATATATATATATATATATATATATATATATATATATATATATTAATAATATTTTTATTTAAAAACTATTTTATATCATTACATAAAATTTTTATGTTTCGGAACTTAAAATTGTTCCATCATCAGGCGATGTTACATAACTCGCCTGACGATGGAACAATTTTAAGTTTCGAAACATGGAAATTTTTATGTAGCGATGTAAAATATGTTTAAATAAAAATATTATTAAAATATTTTGCTCTACGTTGCATCGAGTACGTTTTCAAAAAAGTAAATGCTCAAGAACTGTGGATTCTTAATATCTCTGTTCAGCCTCTTTATTTGTATATATATATATATATATATATATATATATATATATATATGTATATACGATATCTGATTGGTGTGCCGTGGGACATACGGTCCTGTGTGAGATTTCTGAATCGAATTGATCTGTGGGTAGGGTTGGAGGTTGACCTAACAACTGACATATGTACTCTGAGAAAGGATTGTTTTTTTCTTTTTCGACTACGTGTTCACGCGTTAACGATTTTTTTTTACCCGGGTTTGGAAATTCAGGGTTTTTCTTCTAAACTGGTTGCCAACCAAAGCTGAAAATTCCAGCCCGATTTATTATTTAACCCATAGCTCCAGGGAAAAGTGATTACATAGGAAAGATATGATATATAAAATACTAGCCGAGTTACCCAGTGTTGACTGTGTGTACATGGCTGCAATTGTATAACTGCATCCCTTGTTTAGAAATGTCTTCCAGCGTCGTTGCTTGCATGCATCATCTCTTGTTATACTAAGCTACTCAACCCGTATCATTTTTAAGGTATGTCCTTCGCAAGTGTTTGATTATTATTATTAAAGCAATTCCATCGATAAAACCTTCTTTTGTAGTCGTTGATCGGGGTTAAATTGTTTCAATGTTTTAGATATTCAGTAAATTTCCTATGACCGTTATAAGTTTCAAATAGTTTAGCATTGTTCATAAATCTTATAATCAAACAAAAACAGGGATGAAGCGTCAGAACTTGATTCAACTGCAAGTACAAACGCACGGACGCCTCTTCCTTCCTCGCACGTTTAATGTAAAACTGGGGTTAATAAGAGGTTCTTCGGGAATTTTCCCCTTTTAACGCTTCAATAATCCTTCTCAAACAATCTTTGTGTCAAAGGTTGTTCGAATGCCAGTTTAGGATGGAATCATATAAAGAAACTATTGGCAAAATGACAAAAGCCGATTTTGGACCTAGTTTGTCGTAGATTACATCCACTTAACTGAAATAATATAAATTATACATTCACGCAAGACAATTTGTATGTCATTTGTAATTTACATGGTAAATTTGAAAAATGTCGTATGAAAAACCAGAGAGTTATGGCCGAAAAACGATATTTTTTTAACAGTTTTTCGTGGTTTTTCGTTAAACGTGGGAAAGCGAACGGGACTAAAACCACACCATCTTATTTCTTGCACGATGGCAAATCTTTATGCGACATCTTTGAAGATAAACGGATAAAAGAAGAGGAAGTTATTCAAGTTTTCATTTTAAGTAGTACGAAAAACACGATTTTTTGCAATTTTTTGGTGTGAAGCCAATGTCGCAAGAGAACTATCAAACACTCTACCTAAACCTCGTAACATGAGATGATGTTTTGCATGAAGTGCAAAGAAAATCATCTCATCCAGTAAAAATTCTGTTCGCGTGTAAATTTGCCTTGGTTTTTGCAAAAAGTTGTACCCACCTTCAGTTTTATTAATTTTTCTGCCAAATCCTGGGATCTTGGAGATTAAAAGTTGATCTTGACCTAATTTAGTAAATTTGCAACGTATGTGTACAATTTTATTGGAATCGATCGATAAATGTGGACGTGCATAAATAGCGCACATACACACAGACAGACACACGCAGACAAACACACAGAAATAGATACGTCCAAGAGCTTATATCTTCCTTTGTATCTCCTTTCCTCAAAAAACTACCGCTGATACAATGTTAAGCAATATAAAGACAGAAGTGGTAGAAAGCTGAATGAAATCGGTTATATTATACATCTACATAACCTATACGTCAGCATCACCGATGGGACCTCGAACTACCACGAGTCACGATGAATGGATGTCTTCACGAGGAGGTTCCGTGCATTGAGTGACTATTAGGCCTTAAACTCATCCCAGGCTTCAACTGGAACTCGTATATACGATCGATTGTTAAAAATGCAGGAAAAATGGTTGGCACACTGTACCATTTCAGTAAGTATCCGATTCCTCGTACAACCATCTCTTTACAAGAGCCAGATCAGGCCTAAATTGAATTACTGTTGTCATATTTGCGTGGGATCTGCCCAGTCTTTACTTTCCAGTCTCGATAGAGTTCAAAAGCGTCACGGAGTTCTTATGCGTGACAAATGATTTTCTACCCTGCAGACGGGATGGGACAGGCCTTTCACTGCTCTATCGCTAATTCCGTGGAAAGTGCTGGGACGAACTGCATTTCTTGGTTCCCCCAGTTCTAACCTTCATGGCTAAGAGTCGCCATGAGACTCACATTGTAACAACTCCCCAATGGAAACGACTCCTACAGTCTTCCCTTCATGATGCTCCAAAGTTTTTTGATTGGATTCAAATCCGGAGAATTTGCTGGCCACTTCATATTTCGAGATCCATCGAAGCCCAACTGTTTCAAATATTCAGTAGTCATGTGAGCAGCATGTGAGGGAGCATTATCTTGCATAAAAACAATGGCCCTTCTGAAGGCAACTCTTTACCTTTTCATCCACGGTTCATGATGCTCCTTCATAAACGCTATGTATGCATCAGCAGTCATTTTGACGCCATCTGGTACTCTCCATGGGTCCACTAATGTTTTTCCAATAATACCACCCCAGATAATTATGCCTCCACTGCCTTGTTGGTGTCTCAAACGCTGATGGCGATTCTGTCCATTCATTACCCAGGCTTTGCACCATCTATCTGGCCCATCAAGTGTTGCTCGAGTTTCGTCTGTGAACAAAACTGTAGAGAAGTCAATCTTCATATTGTCCTCGGTCCATTTCAAGCGATTTTGAATGTGATTTCTCGTCAACGGAGGCTTCGATACAGGTTTGACTGTTGTTGCTATTTTCCTCAGATACCGACACCGAGTACTTTTAGACACAGTAGGATCCACATGCGACTGAAAAGCTCTTGACTGGCAAGTCCAGCGTTCTTTGTGGCCTCTCGTTTAATTCATGACATGAGACGATGTGAAACAACACTCGGCTTACCTTTATCTGCTCTTTTGCGTACTTGTGTAGGGTCGGTGGTGAACTTTTCACTGTTTGATGACACCTCCCTATCATTTTAGAAATTTCTAGGGTAGATTTAACTTTTGAGAGTTCTGAGTTGATAGTTTTCTTTTCAGCATCACTTAAACTGCTTTTATGGCCCATCTTTTCACTAAATTCTTACACTTTTCTAATAATTGATAACAAATATGGCGCCAGTTTGTTTACATTGCGCTTTCAGTGATTGCGCAGGTCAGTGTTGCCGATGTTGTGTGAAAATTCTGTGTGGATTGATTGGACGGTTTTTGAAATATTAGAAATATTAGAAAAAAAGTTATTTCAAAAATAATTTGGCACGCAATATATATATATATATATATATATATATATATATATATATATAGAGAGAGAGAGAGAGAGAGAGAGAGAGATAGAGAGAGAGAGAGAGAGGCACGGTGGAGTAAGGAGTAATGGATATCGGCTTGGATTGAGGAATCGGAGAGCCGAGTTCGAATTCCAGTCGAATCCATTACATTCACTTACGTGCTAATACCCTTGGGAAAGGTATGAATCCTCTTCTTCTCCCTCCAGCTATGGGTAAAATAGCAGGACAGACTGGGTTCTATAGCCTTGGATGGCAACTGGTCTAGGAGAAGGACAACTCTGAATTCAAAACCTGCGGAGGGTCGTTTGGGAACCTTGTGGCATTCGGTGCACCAGGTCTCTGTATTCGTCCCTCCAAAAAGTGTGGATGGTCCTACACGAGGCCTTCACCACTATAATCAAATCTCATGTGCCGGTGTCGGGCTGTCGGTTTCCTGGAAACTGATCTGCTTGACCCTCATACGTCGAATCTCGACGGGAGAGTCGATCATATATATATATATATATATATATATATATATATATATATATATATATTAGTGTGTGTGATGGTGTGTCTTTGTGTGCGCACGCTTGTGTTCCAAAAATAATAGCATATATTTATTTTCATTGAAACTCCGACAGAAAGAAGGGGGTGGGTACTATAGTACCGAAGGTAGAACGTTTTCAGCATCAAAACACTATTTTTCCTGTCAACAGTTTTGGCAATGCATTTTTGAGGTGTGTTTCATTTGTCCCATAATTGTCACCATTCTTTGGTGTAATGGTTACCATATTTGTCTCGATAGATCGGTTACGATTGAAGAGTTCATTCCTTATGGATGCTCCATACTTTCGGCCTTGTGCTACATCTATGCTAACTTTGTCTCACTAAATCAATTACGACAACACTGAGCTCGATTCATATGGGTGCTTCATACTTTCGCCCTTGTGCTATATATAAGCTACGTTTGCCTCGCTGGATCATTTACGACTGAATAGTGAGTTCGATCCCCACTGTGTGCCCCATACTTTTGGCCTTGTTCCACATCAATGCTACGCTTGTATCGCTGGATCCGTTACGACCTTGTGACGCATCTAAGCTACGCTTATCTCACTAGATCATCACAACTGAATAGTGAGTTCGATCCTGAATGGGTGCTTCATAATTTTGTCCTTGTGCCATATATATGCTTAGAAAATCACCATTCTTCCGGCCTGGTGCCACATCTATGCTACGCTTGTCTCGCTAGATCAAGTACTCAGTGTCCAGTCCATGGATTGAACTCACAATTATTATGTCACCAAATTCAAGTCTAGCTATCCTCCATATCCTCATGATCTTCACTTCATGCTTCCTCTTTTTATGTCCATATCACACCTCATTTTGTTACATAGGTTTGTACTGGGTGAACTTTATGTAAAAGCATTACAGAAAACATTACTTTCTGCATAATTCTCGTACATGTGCAGGGTGCGATGGATAAATTGTCATCTAAATGACGCAAAAATAAAAATAACACTGACATTTCGTTTTAACAGATATATTTACCAAAATTACACAAAATATCTTGGAATACTAAAGAGTAAATTTATACAATAAAACCACCATTGGCTTTAACCATGGCCTCCAGACGATTCGGAATCTCCTGCAACTCTTCTGGATGGTCTCGTTGGTGAATTCTGTCAAAATCCTTGCCTTCAGTTCATCTTTGGTGTTATCAGGAGTTTTGTTGGTCTCTCGCACACAATAATCAAGGCGGTTGCAGTCTAGGAGGCCAGATGTAAGTGGTGACGTGATCATAGAAATTGTCTGAAAGCCATGACTGGGTACTCTTGCTTGTGTATTGAAATATTCGTATTGGACCTTCCGGTCCGAATGCCAAGTAGAATTGCGTCATGGTGCTCTTTTTCTCACAGACAGTGCCCAACTGACCCTACTATACTGTGCAGTCGATAAAATCTAAAACAAACAACGCGCATGCGCGAAATTAAAAATATAATTTTGTGAAAGTTTACCCATCGTACCCCGTATATTTAATATATATATATATATATATATATATATATATATATATATAATTTATTTATTCGTTGCCTGACGCCCACACTGACACATACATTTTGTGGTTTTAGCTCCGTTTATTTTTATAAAATATAAATAACAACTTTGAATAAATAATACATTATTTCTTCTTGTATGTAGTTTTAGGTCTGTCTATTTTAATATATTTTTTTAATAAATACCATTAATCCATATTTATTTTAGATACAAAATATAAAGCCCATCTATTTTAGATGCAATATATATATATATATATAGATACACACACACACACACACACACACATATATATATATATATATATATATATATATATATATATATATATATAAGCGTAATCCCCGTGTAATAGGAATTGCAAAAGCATTGCGTTAACCAGATATTTTTATTAAAATTTAAATCCTTTAATGGTCAGTCTCTATTCACCACCAGAAGACTGCGTTGTGCATAAAACTCCGTGTGGTGCTACTAGTAAGGTATATGTATATTTATTAATATATACTTAATATGTCTATTATAAACACTAGCACTCATTATGCGATATATACATATATATATATATATATATATATATATATATATATATATATTGAATTGGTAGTTAAAAGTCCTTGATAATAAAGTATAAAAATATACTTACTGCAGACACAGGGATCATCAAACCGGGCTAATATATATATTATATATAACAAAAAAATTCTATCAAATCTGGATGTATGTTCCCGGTGATATTTTGGACAATAGATATTTGTTAAATTTACTGAGTTTTATCCTTGGGAACAAGAATTTAGGAATTGTATGTGCATTTAAATCTCAGTAAATTTAAAAATAAGTTATTCGAAAATTCGCCTGAAGATGAAACAGAACTAATGCTTTTAATTTAATTATATAATTAAATTTGAAGTTTTTAGCTTCGGTTTTTGAAACACGGTAATTCCTGTGTAGCGAAGAAACCATGTTTTAAATAAGGTAATTTAGAATACTTATGCTCTGTAAATTTACGCTGAGCACTTTTTTGTAAAAATAAAAATATCAATAAGAACACCGGAGTATATATCTTACTGTTCTTTCTTTTTATTATAATATACAATGCTGTTCGATAAAAGTGACTCACCTGATTTTTTTTACTAAAAATATTTTTTCTATTGTTTTTGGGGTTAAAATGGAAGAATGTTTTCTTCTCCGATGAAACGAAAGTTAAGCTAAATTCAAAGGATAAGCGATCTAAAATCCGAAGAAGAAGTTTTGAAAGCTCTTTGAATTTAGCAGTAAGTACTGTCAAGCATCTATTCAGTATAATGTTCTGGGGATGCTTTTCTTTTCATGGAACTGGTTTATTGAAATCTATTGAAAAGACAATCAGGAGCAAGCAGTACAAGAGAATTTTAGAGTCTTGTCTGCTCCCTTCTGCTGAAAGGGTGCTAATCGATCCCACCAAGCTCATTTTTATGCAGGATAATGCTCCCTGTCACAAATCAAAATTGATGAAGGAATACTTTGATGAGAAGCAGGTGAGTGTTATGACATGGCCGCCCCATTCTCCTGACCTCATCACCAGAGAAAACTTATGGAGCAATATAAAGTACAGTCTCTCGAGAAAGCAGTTGAGCAACAAAGGGGATTTGATTGTGAATTTCATATCCGAATGGAATTCAATTCTTGGAGATGAGATTTGCCAGAATCTAATCAATTCAATTCCAAAAAGGGTTGAAAAGGTTATTCAAAATAAAGGAGGGTCCATAGATTATTAAATATTTCGAACTATATTACCTATTATAAATAAATTATACCTCTATTATTCTTTATTTAAAGCTGTTCGGTTATGTTTCTATTGATTACTAGTTGCAGGAAACAAGTGAGTAACTTTTCTTGCACAGAGTTTTCCCCTAAATCTCATTTATATCCAAAATTATAATTTCAATAGAATTCCTTAGGGTGAGTAAACTTTTTTACTAGGTGGTCGGGAAGGGGTCTTTATATTAGTAAGATTAAAAATTAGTTTGACCTCAAAAACAATAGACGAAACATTTTTTTAAGTAAAAAAACATGAGGTGAGTCACTTTTATCGAACAGCACTGTACATATATATATATATATATATATATATATATATATATATATATATATATATGATTAATGTGAGTAAGATTTGTCATTTAGCTAATTGATGTTACATTCAGCATATATAGATTGAAGTTATAGGTTGAGGTCAGTTCATACAGACTATGTTAAATTCTCATGACTAAGTGATTGAAACTAGAAAATATAAAAATGATATGGACCACACACACACACACACACACATATATATATATATATATTCTTGGCTTGGAGCAAAATGTAAGTAGTGTTTTTCATCAGGGGTATTTCAAAGCGAGATTTCGTTTCACATATGACTGAAATTTAAATAATGTATCCATATTCTGTAAGGTGACATTTCAACGTGTTTTTCTATGCGATTCGCATGTGGATGTCAAAAATGAAAATGAAGAAAAACAAGATCTATTTTCATCATCTTTTATTTGCGAAAAATAACGCTATACAAACAGAAAAAATATATGTGCCATTTAAAGAGACTGTGCCGTAGCTGAGAGTATTGTTTATGAGTTTTTCCCGAGATTCTGAATTGAATATTTTGATCTGAAAGACCGAGATTGTTTCGGCAGCTCTGCAATCGTTGATGCTGACCAAATCAAAACTCTGATTAAATCTAATCCAGGTCACGTGACATCGCAGTGATGCTCCACATATATCCTATGAAAGTTGTAAGACATTTGTAAACAATTGGATATGTCAATCGCTATGTTTAGGTCTCTCCTGATTTAACAGAAAAAAAATGAATCGACCACATTTCTATCTGCAATTCAATGCTCAAACGCAACAGAAAACAATGAATTGTTTATAAGCGACTTAGGGAATACGAAATTAGCTACCGTGAATCACTCCAAATGAGTGTCTGAATCCGAAGAAGGTAATGCTGTGTAGAAATTAATGAAAAGCACCCGGAAAATTGTCGTTTTCTATCAGGACAACGCCAGAGCTGACATCTCTTTGTAAATCCGGCAGGAAATGGTACTCATTTGATATTGTACCTTCGGATTACCATTTATTTGGATAACGACAAAATTATCTTAATGGGAATAACTTTGATGATCTGGAGTCTCTTAAAACCCCCTTAAATCTGTTCATGATCCAGAAAGATACAAAGTTCTTGGAAGATGGAATAATAAAGCTGCCTGAAAGATGGCGAATGGTAATGGAAGAAAAGGGCACATTTTTTAAAATCATTTCACGCCAAACAAAAATAGGATAAGTTATCGCCAGGTTCACACTCCTCCCCATTCTTTTGAGAAGGAGTAGAGGTTTATGCCTTGTTCCGTGTCTAGGATTGGGTTTCCGGTTCCTTCTAAAGTCTTTTTCATTCTCTTTGACTCCCAGTAGACCCTTTCATCTTATTGGCACCATGTGGTTGAATAAAATGTGTAAAATAGTTGTCCTTTAAATTCACTTAAAAACGAAATTTTGCGCATATACTCTCTCTCTTCGCGCGCACAGACACACATACGCATATATATATATATATATATATATATATATATATATATATATATATAAAGATAATGTGGGCATAGAGATAATATTGTATGATGGTTGTCAGTTTGTGGTACGCATTGAAGCCTGAAACCGACAATCACAATGTTGTGTTGATTCCTATGTCCACACTGCCTTTATTTATAAACTATATATTTTAAACAATATATATATATATATATATATATATATATATATATATATATATGTGTGTGTGTGTGTGTGTGTGAATATATATAGAAAATAGGAAAGAACTGGTTAGGTAAATAATCCAAAGTTCTTTAGTATTTTTGTTATTATTTTTAAAAAATAGTGCTCGATAAAAAGTAGAGCATAAATATAATTATTTATTTAAAAATATGATTCCAACACGCTACATAAGAGTTCTCATGTATCAAAACAAGAGCCGAAAACTTCAATATAATTATTTGAATTAAATTGAATTAAAGTAAGCTCTGTTCCATCTTTAAGCGAAATGTTTTTGGGAATCCCCCCCAAAATTTTTGGATTCCCCCCCCAAAAATAAATAATATATATATATATATATATATATATATATATATATATATATATATATATATATATATATATATATATATATATATATATTAATGATATTATGCTTTACGTTGTAGCGAGCACTTTATTAAAAAAGTACGCTGGAGTAATGGATAGCGGATTGAGGAATCGGAAAGAGTTCGAATTCTAGTCGTGTCTATTGCTTTCATTTACATGCTAATACCCTTGGGAAATGTATGAATCCTCTTTTTCTCCCTATACCCCAGCTAGCAGGACAGACCAGGTTCTATAGCCTTGGATGACAACTGGTCTACTGCAGAAAGAAATGGTAACCTACTACAGGGGAAAAAATCTGCCTCGTTAGCCATGTATCGAAAAATACATGATTGCCTACGAGTGTATCACACATGGCACGCAAATAACTGAAATGCTAAAGAACTACAGATTCTAAATATGTTTGTTCTTTTTCTTCATTTGTGTGTGTATATATATGTTATATATATATATATATATATATTATATATATATATTATATATATATTATATTTTATATGCACGGTACTTAGTAGAAAGCGCTCAATATCAGTGATAGAGCTAACATTATAAGTTGTATGGCTATGAGTTTGTGACGTATATGTCTATGCGTATGATAGTACCAACCCAAACACAGAAGCAGATTCCCTTCCCACTACCAAACATAGACAAACATAAAATAGATCCAATTTTAAAAATTAAATTAGTTTGTCTGATGATCACAAAACCGTGAAACTCAAGGTCACAAACTCATAGCCATACAACTTATATATATATATATATATATATATATATATATATATATATATAAACATAAAACATTAGGCAGCATATAATTTACATACAAAGAAATAATCACACATAGAATCAATCAGAAATATTAATGCCATTAATGGTGACATCCATCACTAGAGACATAATATATGCATTAAAATACTGTTAATCCATAGAGTGAAGTGATCTTCGTCGAAACGATAGATGTCGGTAGTTTTCAGTTTATTTGATGTTAAAATGCTAGTACTTACGAATAGTCCTCTATTCATAATCAGGCATGTGTTTTTTTTCCTTATAAAATCAAAAACTTGAAGACGAAATACTTGTTTGTCGACCGAAAGATGTTTTTTGAATGTCTGCTATTAATGATGGTTAGGAACAATTTTCGGAACGTGCAAAAACGCAACGCCAATTTTTTCAAAATTTTAAGTGAGAATTTTATTTAAATATTTCTTGTGATGTGTTAAATCCACGAATTCTATTTTACAAGTGTATTCAGTTTATATGCCATGAACTAAGCATAGAGTTCAATTATGTAGTAGTTTTTTTTTTTATATAGGAATTTTTCTGTACTGCGGATCAATAGTTTTTTTTATAAACATAAAACATTAGGCAGCATATAATTTACATACAAAGAAATAATCACACATAGAATCAATCAGAAATATTAATGCGATTAATGTTGACATCCGTCACTAGAGACATAATATATGCATTAAAATACTGTTAATCCATAGAGTGAGGACTATTCGTAAGTACTAGCATTTTAACATCAAATAAACTGAAAACTACCGACATCTATGGTTTCGACGAGGATCACTTCACTCTATGGATTAACAGTATTTTAATGCATATATTATGTCTCTAGTGACGGATGTCACCATTAATGGCATTAATATTTCTGATTAATTCTATCTGTGATTATTTCTTTGTATGTATATATATATATATATATATATATATATATATATATATAGGGTGAGATAAATCAAATGACTAGATGTAAGCAACCGCATACGAACGTGTTGGCGTGCATACACAGGTAAGCAAATAAATATTCATCAAATTTATTCATGAGGTGTAAACATAGCAGTGCTCGATGTGGTTAGACAGTGCAAAGATATATATTAATAAATATACATATACCTACGTTTTGGTGCGCGGTTTAAGTTTCGCTGGTTTTCCAGCTCATCGGCCACAAAGTTTAATTTGTGCATTATATATTTTAAATAATGGAAGGTTAGAAATTTACGTTTTCTTTTAATGTTTTTAACATTTTTATAGTTATGTATGTATTTCGGTAAAAAAAACTTCGGAGGATGAAACACATTGGCTAACCTAAGATTTCCGTTCGTCTTTATTCATAAAAATTATAAGGAAATGCTAAAAACACAGGAAGTGAAATTGAATGTAAGAAGTCACCATACGATCTTGGTGTATTAATAGTGAAAAATGTAGGCAACAAATCACTAAAAGATACGACCACTCGATTTTTTATGAAACTTTGCAACTTTTAATATCACTTAAAATAATAAAAATAAAGAAAGCCTCCTAAATTTAGGACTAAAATTTCACTTAGCATCGATGCAAATATAATCCGCAATTTTATAGAAAAAGTAAATTCCAAAAAGAAATCTTTTGTTCGCACAAAAGAAAAACGCAATAAAAAAAAAAAAAAACTTAACAGAAATATATTGCTGGCAAAAATCTTGAGGTGAATGAAAAGAAAGGAAACATATATCTTTTGCGATTTTAGACTCAACCACGTATTTGAGTAGATCTTAAACAAAATGAACAAACCCCCGGCAGGATGTTTTCCCAATCATTACAATCTTGATCCCTTCAAGTCAGGTTCTTTTCTCGCACTTCCCAACTGTGGAATTTCCTTCCGTTTCTTTGCTTCCCTGAAAACTACAATCTTCAAAAGTTTAAATGTAATGTCAATCGCCATTTTCTGTCTTCTTGAACCCCATTCATCTTTTGCCCTTTCCTCAATTCAGGCTTCTCTTTCACTTTCATTCTCCGTAAGCCCCTGTGTACTAGTGACATATCCCCCTTGATTGGGGTGAAATGAATAGAAAAATACCGGATTTATTCAACTTATACAGTGAGGTGAGGTGATTCTGAGAGAATTAGAAGTCCTGCCGGGATTTATTATTGGCAGCCACAATCTTAACAACATAAGATATGCAGATGACACTGTGATGATAGAAGACATGGAAAGAAAACTACAAGAACTCCTCCAGGAGCTAGTGAAGGAAAGCAAGAAGAAAGAACTAAACATTGCCAGAAGACAGAATGCATGGTTATTAGCAAAAGGAAGAGCCCAGCATGCAAATTACAAATTGGAGATACCAAAATGAAACACAAGTAAAACAAATTTATATATCTACGAGATGTTTTAACAGAGAGAAGAGAGTACGGCACTGAAACACGAAGGTGCATTTGGATAGCGAAAGATGCCTTCCAAAATCTAAGCAAAGAATTAGGAAACAGAAAAAATCCGTAAGAAACAAAAAAAAAAAAAAATGGGTATTGAACTGTTACGTAATATCAGTCCTCCTATATAGCAGTGAATGCTGGGCAATCTCCTCACAGCTGAAGAAGAGACTTGGGACAACAGTAATGTGGTTCTACAGAAGAATACTGAGAATACAATGCACCGAGCAACGACGAAGTTTTAGAGAAAATGGAAAAAAAGGATACTTATATTTAATATCCTGGAGAAGCAGTTGAACCTTCTAGGACACACAAATGAGGAAAGAGGGCTTGGAATATTTGATACCCATAGGGTAGATTGAAGGCAAGAGAAGCACAAGAACACAACGCATAACCTACGTACCGACTTTGAGCAAAATGATAGCGGCACAAGGCTTAGAAGAGATAAAAAATGACAAAACCTACAAAGTACAGGAAATTGTGGAGAGTCGTGATAACCAACGTCCTGCAGGGACACACCAAACATCAAAAGGAGATAGGGTTAAGAAAATTAAACTCACCATAGTTTGCTCTAGGGTTACCTTTGTCTAGCACCTTAAGATGTCAAAAATTTCAAAATATTGACCTAAAAACTCGTGTCATGTTCTTAAACAGTCTCATCAGATCGAGACTCTCACACGGATGTCATGCATGGCCTCCAACTTGTTGAGAAATGTCTAAACTATAATTTACATACGACCGTTTTCTCAGATCAATGATTAAAAGTAGCTTCAAGAGAATGAATCAGGCTTTAAAGAAGACGACACTTCATCAGACCCTGTAGACTAAAGTTAGAAAATCACAAAAATCTTTACCAAATAACAAAATCCATTATTGAAGACGTCCAACAGCAACAACAGCTGCACAATGGAGCGTTTAGTAAGTCATCTTTGTTATTTCTTTAAGTTTTCGCATCTTTGTGTCGCATTTGGGATACAGAAAGTATTTACGAGTCGGATTTATTTTCTTATTTTTCCTCGTTTTATCTTTTCTCCATCTCTTTTCTTTCTCACTTTCTCTCAGTCACTCTCCTTAAGCCTGTTTATCCACCGACATCGTACGTATATTTTTATATCACTGTTTACCAGTTCTACACATTTTCCTGCTATATGTATTTTTTTTTATCAATGCTTTAAAATGACTGAGGGAGTGAAATTGTGGATCACAAACAAATAATTATCCCAGATAACAGAAAAAAAAAAAATCCAAACATGTGGGGCAATATCAAAGTTTTTTTGTTTGTCAAAGTGTTGCATAAATTCATATTTTTTGAAACACCGGTTCTCGTATGATCATCTAAGTTAAGCAAGGTTGAGCCTGGCCTGTAACTAAACGGGTGACCGCTTGGGATTGCCACTGCTATAAGCTTAGATGTGGGGGCGATATAATGGATAACGGCTCGGATTTGGGAGCGACGTGTTCCAATTCCAGTCGAATTCATTATATTCACTTACGCGTGAATATCATTGGGGCAGGTATAATCCCATCACTTCACCCCACCAACTATGGGTTAATTAGTAGAAATTTTACCAGTAAATCATTATTTTATCCAAAAAATTCTTACAATCTAAAAATAAATCATAGCTTTAAATAACCTGCAAAAGGTTGATAAGCCATAAAAACAAATCAATCATTTTTTGAACGGTAATTTTCCAGAAGCACGGTGGAGTAATGGATAGCGGCTCGGATTGAGGAATCAGAGAGCCGAGTCCGAATTGATTACATTCACTTACGTGCTAATACCCTTGGGAAAGGTATGGATCCTCTTCTTCTCCCCCCAGCTATGGGTAAATAGCAGGACAAACCGGGTTCTATAACCTTTGAATGACAACTGGTCTACTGCAGAAAGAGATGTCAACCTACCGCGGGAAAAAAAATCTACCTCGTCGTGTATCGAGAGATACATGATCGCCTAAGCGTGTATCACGCATGGCACATAACTGACTGATTCTGACCAGAAACATCTTTGTTGATCAGTGACGAATAATTCCAAAAATAACATTTCCTCTAACATCTTTCGTCCCTGCCGATAAAACTAGAAACATATACAAGCCAAAAGCCCAAGAAGACAAAACGTTCTTTTTCTTCTTCTACGACACTTGGGTATGTTTTGCAGTTTATGACTGCATTACTGAACCTCTTATTGATAGTCAATCCAGTTTTTCGTCTCTCCTCCTAGGCTTCTCTATGTCCATATGCGTTTTGGGTATTCCCGAAACCAGGTGTTGGCTACTACCTGATTTTTCGCCGTGCACCACTGGACTTATCATTTTCCGCGATCATGACGAGATTCTAGCCCGAATTTACGAACCATTTCACCATCTCCATTCTTACCTCCTTTGGCATTGAGATCTCCCTCAAGAAGTTACTTAAAGAAAGCATCACTCGAAGTAAAAAAAATACAGAATTAACCTCGAAGCAAAGAAAATCCCACAGAAATTCAAGTTAGATGATTGTATTCCACAGAACGAAAAGCTGATCATATATTTCAAATTTGAAATACCTACTACATTAAATTCCGTTAAGAAAGTGAAGACATTTAAATGTTTAGAAGCCATCAAAATGTTCATTTTTTTTTACAGTAAATTATACCAAAGATGATGTAATTCGTAAAATAGAAATCAATCGCAATTTCCTTTTACATATGTAAATGTGGCCACGTGAACTGTGCAAATTTTAACAATCTAAAATTTTAAAATGACACCGCCATTGTTTCTAGTGTTTCAGCAGATCTTCTCATCGAGTCGCTACACTATCCAGTGTTGTACCCAGAACCTTGCCTGGGGTGTTAGGGTTTTAAGGTCGTTAAGTGTACATGGATCTTCAACATTGAGGCAAACTGGAAGATGCTCCATAGTTTGGGAGTGCTCGCATTGTGCAGTTGGGATCAACATCGGTCGCATATCTCCATTTCTGAAGGTTGGCTCTACTGTGACCAACATTTAGTTAAGGCCAGAAGGGCTAAGCATTGCTGGTGCAAGTGGAGAGGGATTCTGTAAAAATGGAGAAAAAGCCTGTGTTCCACGTTGTTAACCATTTGTGATGTCAACGAACACTCATTGTCACTCATTATAGTAGAGACTTTGTAATCGCAGATACAACTATAGTACGCCATTGAACAATATTTGTGTCAGACGCCTTCGAATATCACTCGCACTAATAGTACTTGCTCGATTATACTCACTCGAAAAGTAACCACCGAATAGTGATCTGAATAGAGAAATAGTATCGTGAATAGAGTAGAGAATAGTGGTCCTTATAGTAATAAAGGATAGAGTAGAAATGGTGATCCGTATAGTAATAGAGGATAGAATAAAATAGCGATCCGAATAGTAATGGAGGATAGAATAGAAATAGCTATCCGAATAATAATAGAGGACAGACTAGAAATAGCGATCCGAATAGTAATAGAGGATAGACTAGAAATAGCTAGCTGAATAGTAACAGAAGATAGACTAGAAATAGCGACACGTATAATAATAGAGGATAGACTAGCACTAGCAATTCCAAAAAATGATGCAGGATAGACTAGAAATAACGACCCGTATAGCAATAGAGGATAGACTAGAAATAGCGATCCGAATAATAACAGTGGATAAAATAGAAATAGCGACCCGAATAATAATAAAAGATATAATAGAAATAGCAATCCGAATAATAATAGAGGATAGACTAGAAAGAGCGATCTGAATAGTAATATAGGATAGACTAGATATAGCGATCTGAATAGTAATAGAGGATAGACTAGATATAGCGATCTGAATAGTAATATAGGATAGACTAGATATAGCGATCTGAATAGTAATAGAGGATAGCCTAGATATAGCGATCTGAATAGTAATAGAGGATAAACTAGAAACAGCGATGCGAATAGTCATAGAGGATTGACTAGAAGTAGCGATCCGAACAGTAATAGAGGATAGACTAGAAATAGCGATCTGAATAGTAATAGAGGATAGACTAGTAATAGCGATCCGAATAGTAATAGAGGCTAGACTAGAAATAGCTATCCGTATAGTAATAGAGGACAGACTACAAATAATGATCCGAAAAATTATACAGGATAGACTAGAAATAGCGATCCGTATAGTAATAGAGGTTAGACTAGAAATAGCGATCCGTTATCGCAATAGAGGATAGAATAGAAATAGCGATCAGTTAGACGCGAAGCTAATTCCTACTTATGCGTTTCCTCTATGGTCAAGTGACGTATTTAATTCAATATTGGGATCGTCTGTGTCTGCTTACTGGCGATCTGTGTTCAAACTCAAGTGTCGGCAGCGACACGTATTCCTATATAAC
Source organism: Acanthosepion lycidas (assembly GCA_963932145.1). Classification (NCBI taxonomy): domain Eukaryota; kingdom Metazoa; phylum Mollusca; class Cephalopoda; order Sepiida; family Sepiidae; genus Acanthosepion; species Acanthosepion lycidas. Next base: position 105,919,259 of record OZ010578.1, on the reverse strand, counting down.
ATAACCATAACCCAGACGCTGATTAGCAGCTTATATTATTCAGAGTGTAAAAAGTTGTGTCTTGACTTGTGCCTCTTTGTAGCTTTCAGCACATATGAAACAGGGATGGCAAAACCAGAAATGACAAATGATAACCGTAATTGTTTTATATAGTAAATTTGATATACTAAATGCAATGTCTACTAAGGTAGACATCAACTATCTTCTATTAGTATTATTTCATTTATTTACGATTTTACGTCTCTTTACTACCCCTGTCCCACAATGTTTGATACAGCTACATATATATTTATACACTAACCGTCACATCTATTACGAGACAGAGATAATCTTTTTTTCTATAATTTTCTTTACCTATGTACTCGTTTGCTTCAATTAGCGTTAATTCGGTACCTCTGTCCCATAATAATTGTTACATTTTCATATATATTTCATGCATTAAATGTAACAATTATTACAGGACTGATTGAATACATTGCTAGGTCAGCTGCTAAGAAAGTCGGTTCAGTGTATCGTGTGAGACAATCTTCCTCCCCAGAATCTATCTTACATCCTTACTTAGAATATTGCTGCCACATATGGCCAAATTACAGAGAAGTATATTTTGGGTTTACCAAATACATTTAGGCAGCATCAGTAGTACCTGCTATCGGCACAGATATTTATTAGAACATTAAAAATAGATATAATCTATTTTACATATCGATGTCTACCATTCATCCATGCTTAGAATATCGCTGCCATATGGTCCGGTGCCCCTGCTATTTACCTTGAGCTCCTTGATAAGATGCAAAGAAGAATCAGCAATATTATTGGTCTTGATCTGGTGGCTCGGCTTCAGTCAATTTTCCATCGCCATAAGGCTACCTCTTTGTGCCTTTTTTTTTTATAAACACTTTCATGTTAATTATTCACATGAGCTCTTCGCTATGGTACATAGACTTTATGAATTTAAGCACAGTACTAGACAGGCGTCGAGATCTCATCAATTCAGAGTTGAGCTGGGTAGATGTAACCGTAAATTATATACTAACAGTTTCTTTTCTTGCACTTTTCGCTTGAGCAACTCCCTTCCGGCTGCATACTTTACAGCAAACTTTAATCTGCAAAAATTTAAAAGCAATGTCAATCACTATCTACTGTCCTGATTATTCTTTTTTTCTTCCTGCTCATTATTAATGTTTCTATTCCTAATCCTTTCACACTCAGTAACCCCTTGTTTCTTAGTGGCTTTACTGCCTTGCTTGGGGTGAAAGCAATTAAAAAATATTTTCTTTGTATATTTATTTTTTTTCTTCGGTTTGTATTAATTTTCTACCCTATTCCGGTAATAATTTAGATTTTTATATAGATTTCATACACTAATTTTAACCGATATTATGAGACATAGGTAGTATTAATTAAACGAATCGAGACGTTATATATCATTATTGCAAATTAAAATTAATATGGTAAGTTGATTTTTAAGAATGTAATGAAACCAGCGGGCGAATCACTCACTGGACTTGCAAACAGACCTGACCAGAGTTTGGTGGAAAGTATTGAATTAATAATAGATGTCTGGAAAGCATGCAATTTAAAGAAGTACCAATTTTTGGCAAAGTATTACAACCTGTTAGGCACAAGCCAATCAAAATTGCCATTGAAAGTCAGCTGCTTTGACAACAGTCAGAATTCTTCGTCTCACTGTGTTATTGCTTGTTTTCTTTAACTGTATACATTCTATTCTCTCGTTGTTATTTTTTTTTGACTGTGTAAGTTGTTTTGCACTTGTATAACTTTTTGAATACACGTCCCCCCCCCCCGGTGTCCGTCACTGCTATTTGTTGGCGACAACTAAGATTGAAAAATGACATTGAAAAGTGGATCGTTTATAAATGATATGTCCCCCCAATCGAACAAAAGTTGAAACAAAAATAAAATTCTTTATAATGACTGTACTTTTGCACGAGGAAGTTTCAAGAAAGAACAGGACTACAAGGGAAAGTTACAATCAGAAGAAGACAGCTGAAATTTCGGAGATAAATAATGAGGAAATTGTGCTTAAGGAATGTAACAGCAACCAAAAACCCGGAAGTTGCCGGAAGTTGCCGGAAGTTGCCGGAAGTTGACGAAATTCACAGGACATACGGAAAGCGTGAAAAATATGGGGAAAACAGCGTGTAGCCTACTTGTTTAGATGACTAGCGGAACAGAGATAAATTGGGAAGCATTGATGAAAATGCATATAGCTGGATAATGTATAAAATTGGTAGACAGATATGAAAAAAATAGTACGGTGTTGGTGGATAAACAGGCTTAAGAAGTGTGACTGGGAGAGAAAACGAGAAAGAAAAGAACCGGAGGAAAGATAAAACTAGGAAAAGGGTCAATAACAGCAACCAAAAACCCGGAAGTTGCCGGAAGTTGCCGGAAGTTGACGAAAGTCATGATTGTCCTCCAGATATGAAACATAGAAAAAACAAACTTTTAAATGATAAATGTGTTAGGATGATTAAACTTAGTAGCCGTAGATATTCTAAGTACTCTGACAAAGCTGGCGTGAACTATAGTTATAGCTCCTTTTATGCTAATTGCCTATTAGCTAAACCATTCTCATTACAAAATGTCTCCAAAATTTGTTTAGTTTCATTGGCTTTCCACTGATGGGATCCAAATGTATAGTTTTAATTTATGTTAGTTTTTGAAAGTTCAATTTACAAGGAAAAAAATGAATAAAAAGATAAGAGTACTGTAATGACAAAATTACACAGATGTAGGTTTTAAGAAAGCCTTATTCAACTGAGAATACAAGGTTTGCGTATAGTGTCCTTTTATAGTCCCAGTAAACAAAAATAGCTCTCTCAAAGAGGAGAGTTACAAAACTGGGGGAGACCACTCTTGATTATTCATAACAAGTACATTGTGATAGAGTTAGTGATGTTCTGATCTCAAATGCTATTAATCTATACCCTTCTTCAACAATTTTTATTGGTTCAAAGGTTATTTTTAGAATTTTAATAAGATTAAACTTATGAAACTGGATTTATGCATTCTATTTTACCCCGAATGGAAAAATGAGTTTGATTTCTTGATAAAAACAAAATAGATTTATAAAAGTATTCTAATAATTGACACTGCTAATTCTTTTGTTTATTTACTTATTTTCACATATGTACGCAAGAAAAGACAAACAAAATCAGTCTCAATGTAAAATTTCAGTATCAATGAGATTAGTTCCGAGGAGCCAAATATTCAATAATTCTATAATTCAATCTTCTATAATTGATTTGATTTTGATTGATTTGTTTAACGGCATATCAACTCTTATGGGTCATTTAATGCCGAAATTTAATTTTCTTGGGTGCGTTGAAGTAATAAATAGATATGTTATTCTGCTTTCATAATTGAATACATGGTAGATGATACGCAGCTTCTGTGAACATATATGGTTATGTGGACATAAGTACTAGAGGCGGTGATACGTGTGTTTTATGCTGTAGTTTTGAAATACAGTTTGATTTCTTTAAGAAAATGCAGAAGATTATATGGATTAATGTCCTGAAAGAGTTCTTTCATGTTGGTTGATTTTGTTTAGCGGCAAATCAACACCTCTATGGGTTATTTAATACCAAAATCTAACTTTGAACATAATTGTGTGACTTCAGCTAAAGATAAAATGTATTGATGGCCATTTTGCTTTAAAAGTGTATTGCTGGTATTTTTACTATAATTTTTTTTTATAATGTCATAGTGTTTAGTTTGGGGGGTTCACTATTGACTCATAGCTGGGGCCGTAACTAGTGCTTCCACTCGACGGCCAGGGTGAACCTGGGAACAACAGCAATTAAGAGGTGGTTCCAGGTTTCTTAAAACATCGAATCTCCGGATATGAGGCTTTGATGCCGGATATAGCTCATCGTCATACACAGAACTGGTTTCTACAATCCTAATTCTAATTCAAGCTTTTATAATTGTATAAATATATAATTCTATAAAGCAAACTTCTATAATTCTGCAGTTCTATAATTCTGCAATTCCATAATTCAATCTTTTATAATTCTATAATTCAAGCTTTTATAATTCTATGAATATATAATTCTACAAAGCAAACTTCTATAAAACTATAATTCAAGTTGCTGTTGGTTTCCACGAAATAAAACGAAATCAATTTGTGAGCTCTGTACATAAGTTATTGCCTCTACACGATATATATTCTGGTAGGGTTGAGTTCTGTAGAAATCTCCGCGTAAAACTAGATTGGAGTATCGAGTTTGAATTCCAGGCGACAACTATTGCATTCGCTTTCGCACACCTACTTTTGAAAAAGTACGAATACATCACTTCTCCTCTCAGCTATGGAGCTGAGAGGAGAAGTGATGTATTCGTACTTTTTAACAGCAGAGCAGACTGGGCCCTCTAGCCTTGACTGGCAATCAGACTAAGAGAAGGGCAGCTCTGAATTTAAGACTCTGTAAAGCCTGCTATTTCCGGAAACTACAAAAGTAGGGTGAAAAATAAAATGGAATGAACTAATCGATTAGCTCATTCCAAACGCCACACGCGTTTAAAAATCTAAACTGTCTGGTGTATTCAGTCGCTTTCAAGATCAATGGCCAAAAATGGCTTTGAGCAAGTAAAACCTGTGGATATTAGCGAATATCATCCTATTTTTTTGCCGCTACAGAATCACAAAGAACTGTACCAAATAACAGAACGGTAATGAGAACTTTCAGCAGCAGCAACAGTTTAAAAGAATATCACATGTTACTCGATGAGAAAATAAGGACATCATCAAGATGTTTACCTTCCGTGCTTGTTTTACAATGGTACTCACCTTATACAAGGCATAAGGGCCACTCGATGTAGAGTGTTACAGAGTAAAATGCTTATTTATGGGGATATGTGAGAAACTAACAGTTGACATTAGACTTGAACAGGTTAAGATTGTAGTGGTCGTGGAAGCGTCCCCTTGGGTATCGGTTCGTAGGAAGAAGCTACTCGAGTGAAACTTACATCTCATCAATGGAATACCAAAGGAATGATGGCGGTTCGCTATAATGTGTGTGGCAGGGCGAGTCTTAGGCGTAAAGGCTGGAACTGGTGGAACAAAGGAATGTAGTTCGCCTGAACACTTTCCATGCAAATAGCGATACAGCACCGAGAGACTTGCAACGATTCGCTTGTGAAAAAGGGGTTTTAGGGTGGAAAATAATTCTTCATCCACAAGGATGCGGAAACGCTTTTGGACTCTATCCATACTGAAAAGTGAAAACTGGGCAGCTCCTGTCCATATATGGCAGCAATACTCCATTTTCGGCCTGATCTGGCTCTTGTAAATGTAGAGGATAGCAGGAGTAGCCAGGTAATTACTGTAACGGTAAAGAGAACCGGTTATTTTTTCTTACATCTTTAGCAATTTTTCTTACGTCTTTAGCGAGTTGAGCTTGAGGTTTGGGTTGAGTTTAAGTACCAACAAGCACTCGAGGCGCGAGGCGTCCATGAGGGAAAACCTGCTCATCGTGATCAGTGAAAATTATGGGTCTACTTGGTGATGATGGAACCTCCCTAATTTGGTTTTCGAGACATTGAACGTAACCAGCCAGTTTTTTTTCTCACTGAACTTTTAGGACAAGGTAAGAGGAGAGGTCAGCTGCCAAGCTATGGTTATTCAGAGTTTGGGAGGTGCACCCATATACCGTTGTATCATCTGCATAAATATTTACAAATAATCGAAATATAATTTTCGGTAGATGATTTATGTAAAGAAAGAAGGTTGAACCGAGAAGCGCACCTTTCATACTACTTCACATAAAAGGTTAGGTAGGAAACCCCATCAATACAGGAAAGAGCGATAACCGATACTGGATTCGATAAACCTATTTTCTTGGAAAAATGCTTTAAGAGAAACATTTTATAAATTACTGGCTGCTCGATCAATAAATTCCGAATGTTTCCTTATAAGGAAGCTGCTAATATTACTATATTTTTTACTCTTGTTTTTTTAAATCAGTTTCACCCCATGTAAAGCAGTAAAACCACTAAGACAAAAGGATTTTGAAGAATTAGGAACAGAAACATTAATAATAAGCGCGAAGAGGAAAGAGTAATCCGGAGCATAGTAGATAGCGATTGACTTTGCATTTAAATTTTTGCCGATTAAAGTTGGCTGGAAAGCATGGAGCCAGAAGTGAGATCCCAAGCGAGAAGTGCGAGAAAAGAAACTGTTTGCATGGAATTTACGGTTACATCTAGCCAGCTCAACTGTAAGTTGATGAGATCTCGACCTCAGTCTAGTATTGAGCTTAAATTTTAAAAAATTCTAGGTACCATAGCGAAGAACTTACCCGAGCAATTATCTTGATAATATTTATGCAAAAGACACAGAGGGGAAACATTACGGCGGTGGAAAACTGACTGAAGATAAGCCGCCAGATCAGGAACGATAATATTCTTTGGATTTTATTAAACACCTCGAGGAATATAGCAGATGTACAGAACCATATATGGTAGCAATATTCCAAGAATGGACGAATGGTAGACTTATAAATATGTATGATAGATTCTGTAGAGAAAAATTGTCTCGCACGTAACAGTGAACCAACTTTCTTAGCAGCTGACCTAAGTGTCTTTCTATTTTCCCGACTAGCTACAGTAGTTGTGATTTTTCAGTACTTGACATTAAAAAAAAATGTGTGTCTTTATTGCCATAATAAAATTCTGTACCGGTAACAAGATCTTTATATATGATTTCTGTAAATAAATTCAGTTACTATTTACTATTAAATGTTCTGACGAGCGGATACAAATCTGCGAAACCTCGAGCCAGGAAGGTGAACATTGAATTTTACTTGTTGCTATTAATGTTCTATCTCTTGTTTTTGAGCACTCTAATTACAATGACTGCTTCTTAAAAACTTTATCCCCCAGAAATACACCAGTCGATGTTTTTTCTTTTAAATTCTTTAGACGAAAAAGAGAACATATCTGCCTGATATGTGAATGTAGCCTGAATTTTTTAAAAATCGTTTCACCCCCAAACAAGGCGATAATGCCACTAAGACGCAAGGAGCTTACTGGGAGTGAAGGAGAATGAGAAGGCTTTAGAAGGAACCAGAAACCAAATACTTAACAAGAAACAAGGGATGAACCTTTACTCCTGTTCAACTGATGAAGAAGGAGCATGAACCAGGCGATAGAGGAACATATCTACTCCTGAATTTGCCAAAAATAATTATCAACCGACATCTACTCTGAAACGAACTAATAATTGCCTTTGCACTGTCGATCCGTAAATCAAACAGTACCTCCTAATAGTATTTAGAATTGTGTGGGAGAGTAGGGAATTTTCTCAATTTTGCTGGTGATGCGGATTTGTTGCAATGACTATGTTTTTAGTGAGACACAAATAGATATGCAGATTTCTCTTGTCTCTCGCTTTAATAACTTGGCCAAAAACCGCTAGGGTGTGTGATATTAGTGGAGTGGTTAATTGTTTTCTTCGCGTTGTCCGAAATAATAACATTAATTAGTGTCTTTATTTTTTACTGAAACAAAATCCCGTAATGTTGAATATCAATTTACTCCATTTAAAAGCGTGTGTTTGTTTACCTCAAGTGTGGCTCGCTTATTTCCATGCACTTGGTTCAACTCTGAGTAACGTGGAGGTAGAGGTAGAGGTAGAGGTAAGGTCAAATAGCGGCTGGATGAGTGGGACGAAGGGTCAAAGGGGAAAAGCGTTCTTTTTTTTTTTTGATCGCGATAGGTTGAGTAAGGAGGAAAGAGTGACGAAGAGCTAATAGTGAGACCGGAGTTTCCAGCATGGTGCTTCCTTGCTGATTACGAAACACACACACACACGCACACACACACATACACGCACACACACACAGCGTGGTACTTCCTTGCTGATTGCAAAACACACACACACAGCGTGGTGCTTCGTTGCTGATTACAAAACACACACACACACACACATACCTCATTCCCGTTACTATTACCGCTGATCCTGTAATGTTTTCTTTTCTTTTCTTTTCTTTTTTTGCTTGCTTTTCTCTTTGACAACTGAAAGCGTCAAGTCATGTGACATGAACTCATTTTGATGCCGCTTACGTCACCAATCATACTGTCATTTTCTCAGGGCTTGAACGTATTTATAGGCGTATAATAGATAAGCAAGAAATGGGCAGAGTTGACGAGTAAGTACTTTATTTCAGTTGGCAAAATATCGCTCAGACTAAGAGAAAAACAACTGACGAGAAATCAGAACAACGCATAACCTGTAACAATTTTTCGAAATACAATGCCCCCCACGTTTTAAAATTCGATGAATATTTTTGCACAAACTTTGCATTAATTCCATTTTTTCTGACAACAAACGAAAATGTTTAATGAAAGGACGGAATAAAAACTACTGCAGATCCTGTAGCATATATTGTTGCAGATTTGGCCGAATTAACATTTTTATGACTGCTGGCATTATTGGAAGACAGATAACACCTAACAGTTCAGTACTTTTTTCTTTGTTTTCAACGAAATTTTTCTGTCTCTTAATACTCTGCTTAGCTTTTGGAATGCATATCTGGCCACCCCAATACGTCAACGGATCTCTGTGTCGCCCTTTCCGTCCTCTGTTAGAACACTTCTCAGATATTTAAATTTCCCTAGATGTTTGATTTTAGTATTCCCGACCTGTTATTTGCATTTTGCGCTCATCCTTTTGCTGATAACCATGCATTCTGTTTTCTTGTAGTTTATGCTTAGTCCTTTCTTCTCGGTTCTCCTTCGCTACTGTCTGTAGAATGTTTTTTAGTTTCCTTTCCGTGTATGTGGAAGCAACAGAAATGTGATTCTACAGAAAGATGCTGAGAATACCATGAGCCGAACATGTGAGCAACAGCGAGGTTTCGGAGAGAATGGAAACAAAAACAAAAAGGAAACTTATGCTTGACATCAGGAAGATGTAGTTGAAATTTCTAGGGCACATAATGAAGAAAGAGGGATTGGAAAATCTGATACACACGGGACATATTGAGGGAAAGAGGGTCAGAAGAAAGCAGCATGTAAGACATTGGATGGCAGAACAGGGTTTGGCAGAAATAACAAAAAGGCAAAACTTATTAAAAGCTACAAGGGACAGGAAGATGTGGGGGGCATGATCGCCTACGTCCTGATGAGACAGTACATAAAAGAAGAAGCGTTATTGGTCCAACAAACAATATTTGACTTGACTAGTTGTAACTGGGAACTAAGCAAACAGAAGCACCGTTTCAGCCATTGTTCAGACACGGATGTACCGTGTCGGCCATATTGTTTATGTTTGAACAAAAGAGCTGGAGATCGCTTCGGCGGACAGGAGGCTTAAGTCGTTGTTACTATAGACCCCACCTTACTAAACTGTGACATCACTCTTTACCGGGTACATGCTGCTGGAGGTAGACAGCGACTTAAATGGAACAGTTCACTAAATTGAATAAGCTCAACATTCAAAATTAGTTACGCAATCTGATCACAATATTTTGACAAATACACGTTAAACCTCATTGAAAAATCTCGAAACAATTGCTAGGTCTGCTACTAGGAAAAGTTAGAACTCTGTGTCATGCTAGAAAAATTTCTCGACCGAATCTATCTTACATATTTACAAGTCAACCATTCGTCCAAGCTTAGAATATTGCTGCTACATATAGTCGGGGGATTTTTAGAGAAAATAGGAACAAAAAGCACATTTATACTCAGAAACAATTGAAATTTTTAAGGTACATTAAGAAAGTGGGTACGGAGAATTTGACACTCACAGAACATATTGCGATTTTCCAAGTGTAGCTTAGATGTGGCACAAGGCCGAAAGTATGGGACACTTAGTGAGGATCGAACTCACGACTCAGTCGTAATTGTTCTAGCGAGACAAGCTTCCTAACCATTACACCGCCTCGAGGTGCCCAACTCACAGGCCATATTGAAGGCAAACGAGACAGAAGAAAGCAGCATATAACCTACCCAGCGAGAAAATGGTTGGCAGATCAGGGGAGTTGGGGAGAACCATGATCTCCCACGTCCTACGGCCTTACGGCACAAAGAAGAAAAAGAAGGAGGAGGAGGGCGACGCCGACGAGAAGAAGAAGCCAGAAAAAGTAACCTGAAATAAATGTTTTATTTCAACCAAACGAAGCAACTGGGATGTGTTCGCATGAGCGCGGAAAGACTGATTGGAGTGTTAGATTAAATTCCAACCGAAATCGTTGCGTTCACTTTTACATAAATGCCCTTGGCAATGTATGAATCATTCTTTTCCTCTCAGCTTAACTCAGGTTAATAGCAGCGCAAAATGGATTCGGTAACTTAGGAAAAGGACAACATTTAATTCAAATCTATTTGGTCGTGAGGCAAGCAAGTCTATATAAAAAAACAAATTGTTACAGCAGCTACTACATATTGTAGTGAAGCTGTGGCCATATACTCCACAGAGGCGTTTTTAATGTTCCAAAATATACATACAAAGTAAATAAATAAATTCCAAAGATGGTGGCTCTTAAGTCTGGACACAAAGCAGAAATGCATTTTTTCAAGAAATGAAATTTTCGGCAACATTTTTTCGTAATTGGAATATTAACAAAATAACATCTTCAATGATTTCCATCATTTGTGATACAAAGGTTGATGCGCTTTGAAAGATTCATGTGAACTCGATGCCAAAACTCCACGCTGCCGTTAATTTTAGCGCATTCACTCTTTATGCGTTCAGTCAAGTGTGTTACATCTGTGATTTTCATTGAGTGCACCTCCTTTCGCATATCCCAGAAAAAAGAATTCAGTTCGTTCTTCTTTCGACAAAACTGTGTTCAATCTGTGGAAGTAAAATAAATATAGTTAATGAAATTTCCTATGTGTCCAGATTTAAGGGACAACATGTATAAGAAACTCGCAATAGCAGAAATAAAAGTAATTTTAAAAAATCTAAAAAAGAAAAAAAGAAAGAAAAAAAAAACAAAACCAAAAAAAAAAAAACAACAAAAACTGTCGTTTGTTAGATATTTAAATATTAGGTTGGTGCAAAAATAATGTCGTTTTCTCACATGTGAGAAAACGACATTATTTTTGCAGCAACCTAATATAAGCAAAACGGGAAAGGCTGCTTAAGTGACAAAATATTTAGAATAGCAAACATTTATACACTATTGTGTTAACAACACAAGTCGTCCAAAGAATGCGTTTATTCGTTCGAACATTTCGTGCCGTGATAATGACTCTCTTTAAAATTATACACAAACTTAAATTGTTTTATTTGGTAGTGATATCAAATGTTAGTTAATTTTATCTCTAAAATAAAAAAGGATCCTCGTTAGCAAAAACTGAAACTTGTAAATTGAAAAATTTTCAGCATTGAGAAAATGTTTTACTCACTTTCTAAAAATTAACAGATACGTAGAAATTAACCTTTTGGTGATACCGGTTCCTGTACGATCACAGAAGTTAAGCAACGTGGAGCTTGGTCAGTACCTAGATGGGTGACAATATCAAGTAATGTTATCTTGAATGTGCGGGTGGTGTAAAGAGATAATGATTTGGAATTTTCAATCGGAGAGCCGAGTTCCAATTCCCGTTGCATTCGTTGTATTCACTTACGCACAAATACCCTTCGGAAAGGTATGAATCCACTTCTCCCCCCAGCTATGGGTTAATTAGTAAAACTTGTATCTCTAAATATTTATTATCTTCCCCGATTCTTACAACCTAAAATATTTTTCTGGCTTTAAATAGCCTGTAAATGGTTGGTAAGCCGTAGAAAACGAATCAATCAATCTGGTGATGTAGAAATCATAATTATATAATTAAAGGGTGTTCCAGTAACTTGGTCCGACTTTAAATGTGAATTAAGTTTAAGCATCTAATGATTTTTCTTTTTCTTTAAGATTTAGCCACTTAAGTCTTTAGCAATTTCAACCATGGAAAGATTAACAATCAAACAACGTGTTAAAGTTATCGAAGCCTATGACGAAATGATGATTTCCCCAAAGATGAAAAAGAGACTCGAGGTGACAGAGATGTGTTTCTACATAAAGATGCTAATGCTATGAACCGAGCGTGTAAGCAACGATGAGGGTCTTAGAGAGGGTTGCAAACAAGGAGAAGGCTTATACTTAATACCGGGAAGAGGCAGCTAAAATGTCTGGGACACATAATGAGGAAGAAGGGCCTGGATAATCTGATACTCACGTGTCGGATAGAGGGAGAGAGAGACAAGGGGAAACAACGCGTGACACACCTGACGGACTTAAGCAAGTGGATGACAGAATGTGGTCTGGAGGAGGAAGCAGAAGGAAAAACGTGTTGATAGCTGCAAGGGATAGAGGGAGGTGGAGAGCCATGGTCGCCTACGCCCTGAAAAGACATGGCACATAAAAAGAAAGAAAGATATTTACCTTACTTCTCCACTAAGGCAAGATGTGACACAAGGTCTTTTTTGTGTGATCATATTGGCCAAGGAAAAAATTACTCGGTCCCCGCGACCACTGTCATGCTGGCGTCGATATTACACTGACTCTTTTAGTGCGAGGTATGTGCTGCCTTATGGTTGGAATCGGGCAACTCCCCCCATCTTAAATAAGAACAGGACAGATACTACGCTTTGATCCGACCAAAGGCCGTTTATTTACTTGACACCCCACTGAGTCAGGTTGTGACACAAGGTCAGTTTTTAACGTGGGGACCCGAGTGTTTTCACTCGGGCCGCTGGTCCAAGCTAGTCTTAGCTGGTCATAGCTTGTCCAAGCTGGTTAGAGCTGGTCTAAGATAGTCATAGCTGGTCTTGGCTTGTCCAGACCCGAGCCGGTCCAATCTAGGCGTAGCCGTGATCGAATCTCAGCCAAAAGGCCGAGAAGCGATAATTATTCAATAGTGAACAGAATACGATTTGTTTAGTTGATGGTTTATAAGTACAATGCAAATTTACATAAATCTACCGGTATTTTTTGCTAGCGCAACTAAACTAGTTGTAATGAATCTATTTCGTAAACACCTGAAGCAATTTTTGCTTTGTGCTGGTAATATATAAATGGATGATAGATGGCTGGCCATTCGTATCTGAGTATGCCCGTCTATTAGGGCGGCTAGCTAATCCTTGTTGCAGACGTCTGTTCAGGCACATTTGTGTTTGTTCAACACCTACAGAGCCCACTTGTGGTCTATACTGCAACTATGCTGAGCGGACCTTAGTTACAGTTTCTATGGATAGAGCACATTATTTAGCGTGATCAACAGTCTGAACAAGGCCATCACCCTCAAACCCTCGGTCACAATGACTTGTGACTTTGTGCTAGCACAACAATCGACGATATTTTAACTGTTTAAAAATTGCTACTATAACAAGTTTTATGCCATTTAAAAATATGCGTTAATTAAAATAGGTACCTCCACTTGGTCGCGTAAAAAACGCCAATAAAATATTAGGTAATTGCTGAAAATATTATCTTTGTAAAAATTACTAGGTAGTTAATTTAACTTTAAATTTGCTAATTTTACTCAAATAACGTGTCACAAATATATATTTTATTTTTTAAAGATTTTAAAAATCGATATTTTTGTTTTGTTTACAAATTTCTTAAAATTAAGAAAATGGCCGCTTTTAAGAAAATCTTAAATCGCCCGAAAAGTTGAGATTCCAATCTATATAATTTTTAGTTAAAATACACCAGAATATTTTTAATTGCTGGGAATAGTAAATTTAATCATTTAGCTTTCAATTAAAGCTAAAATGAAATCTTCAATAATGTTTTTTCATTTTTAAAAATTAATTTTAAACTTTAAGTATTGAAAATTCAGTGGAGGTACCTAAATTAAAATGATTAAAAACAAAAGAAAACATGTCATAGAAATGTTGGACATACATCCAAAGGAAAAAAAAATGAAAATTAGTTTCTTATGACTGACAGAGAACATATTTACTTTTGTAATACAGAAGATTAATTCCTATTTTAAACGATACTTCTGACAATGTGTATAGGAAAATATATATTTATTCGAGTGATTCTTTAAAGATAGCTTACTAACTCGCCATTTACATCAAAGATTTATACAAAAGTCGGAATGGCCTAAAATTACTTCAAGTATTCTAATGATGACAGGGACAAGTCTCGTCTATCACAGTGCTGAGCAGTTTAGCCACCCAATTGAATAGTTCAGTAAACAGAGAGACATGCACTATCAAAATGGCTACCTTGGACTGCTACTACGACAAATGTAATTCTTTTTCCTTTTTTTGTTAATGAGACAAAGCTTGTTTTGGAGTGAAGTTATTTTCTCTACAGCAACGGGTTGCTCCATTCAATAGCCTCTGACGTCACATGACAATTGAGTAATCAGCCGAACGTCAGAAGAAATAAATAAACAAATAAGCTTTTTCTTCTTACAGTTTTCTGATGTATTTATCAGTTATTTTATTGTTCTGATTAACCTATTAATTCCCATTATAAAATCTGGTATTAATTAGAGAAAAATAAAAATCTGATATTAATTATTGGTTTCTAAAATTCTTGTATTAATTATATAAAAAAAAAACATTGTGGTTAAAAGCCCGGTATAATTAGAGGTTTTTATCTTTATAACGTCGTTCACAACACGTCTCAAAACTTATAATAATTCTAAGCTTTTATCTTGATATCATAAACTTTGAAAGGATCGATATTTTTTTGTTTATACCTTAACATTCATTCATCGCCGACGTAGTCACCACTTTTCTACATCTTACAATTTCTTACAATTGTGGTTCATGGTGACACTCAAGGTAGAATAGTGCAATGGCTTGCTGGTTCCTTTGCAGAGGTGGATTTATTTTTGATATTACGTTCTAGCTTTGTCGAAAGGAGCAGGGTCTACGAGGAAGAGGGTAGTTTGAATTCAGAGCTTCCTTCTCTTAGAATGGTTGCCATCTAGTCTGTCCTGCTATTAGCTGGAGGGCGAAGAGATGTTCCCATACATTTCTCAAGGGTAATTACATTCACTGTAATTGAATGTAATGAATTAGACTGGAATTCGAACTCGGCTCTCCGATTCCTCAATCCGAGCCACTAACCATTATACCACTATTAATCTAATACATCGCTCTATCTTCCTTTTGATCTTAGTCGTTTTAGTTGACTACTTCCACGAGGAAACCAACTTTAAACAAAGTCATCACCGCTGTTTTATTTAACTCTGTGTCCAACATTAAATATTACTACTGAGAAATCAGTTTTCAAAGCATTTGGCCTACCATAACCCATTACTGCTCACTGGAAAATCCGGTATTAATTCTTCTTCTTCTTCTTCTTCTTCTTCTTCTTCTTCTTCTTCTTCTATGTGCTGTATCCCTTCAGGTCATTGACGAACATGACTCGCCACAATTTCCTTTGTAGCTCTTAATATATATATGATATTTTTTGTCATCTTTTCTAAATCTTGCTCCGCCTTCCATTTACTCAAGTTTACTAGGTACGTGATGCGTTGTTTTCATCTGCCCCTCCTGCTCTCAATATGTCTTGTGAGTATCACATTTTCCAGCTCCTCTTTCCTCATTATGTGTCCTAGAAATTTCAACTATCTCTTCTTGATATTAATAATTGCCAATTTGGTACGTAATTATATTTATTTATATTAAATTAATTAAATGTTATTGAATCTGTAATGTTATTGGTCATGACCTCCCATTCCGATTTCAGTCACTTTCCCACCGTAGCTTCCCTGTGCATTTCCTCGAAATATTTCTTTTTAAACATATCTAAGCTAATGACACAACTATCCACTCCTGTCTTAATGCTAAGTTTGATAGGTTTGATTTGTAGCTGATCTTGAAAATGACCATCAATTTGTTACTGGGCCAAGAAATGGCTTCTTTAACTTTAAAGCCTCCAAAAATTATGTGTTCTCTTTTAATCGTCTCAGTGGTCATTTTTGCCTTTCCTCAGTTTGGCAGATATTAACCACCAGGAGTAACTCATTGCACCTTCTCAGTCTAACATTTTCTACTGATATGAATTGAAACGGTAATAGTCAATCAATTGCTAATTCTGCTGCTAGGAAAATCAGTCCATTGTGCCGTGCCAGACAATTTTTCATTTCAGAATCTCTCTTGCACAGTTATATGTCTACAACTCGTCCGTGCATTGAATATTGCTACCAGATCTGGTTCGGTGCTTCTTCTAGAGGTTCTTGTAAAATCCAAACAAGAATCTGTAATGATATCAGTCCTGATCTGGCATCTCGGCTTCAGTCACTTTCGCAGCGCCTTAACATAGTTTCTCTGTGGTTTTCTATAAATATTTTCATAGCAATTCTTTATATGATTTTTTTCCTCTTTGGTACCCTTCACGAATTTAAGCGCAGTACTAGATTGGCAGTTAGGTCTCATCATCTTACTATTAAAATTGCTACATGCAACAGTAAGTTCTATTCAAATAGTTTCTTATCTCGAATTTGAATCTTAATTTTTTTTATTCTTCTCTTCTCTCAATAAAGTTTTCTGTTTTTTACACTCTCAGCAAACACGAACGAGTCAACAGCTTTATCGACCGGGACAAGGAGGGGGTAGTGGGCTATCTCTCTGTGCGAATGGATGGTGGAACTGGTGTGGGAGGGATGGTAAAAAGACAAACGTTACTGAGAGCTACAAAAGATTAGAAGTTGTGAAGAGCCATTATCGTCCTGAAGAGAAACGGCAAATTTAAGAAGAGGATATTATGTTTTGAAACAAAGTACTCATTATTTATAGAAAACGGACGCACAAAAATGCAGCCTGCCCGAGGCGAAAATAAGCGGACGATAGGAGATACAAGATTATAAACATGTATTGACAATTTCTCTGTAGTGGCGTAAAACGGAAGGGGACATTACTACTACGACACCGTGCAGCATCTAAAAACACCGAAAACACTTCTACCATATATTCGTCATCGGCAGTCAGCCATTACACCATTCCGCTTATCGGTTACCCGGCTAAATTCAATCTTTGGCACGGACAGCAATGAAGCGGATTAAATATATTTACTGTCTATGTGAATGTATATTTTTTGAACAAGTGAAATTTTTGGTTTATGATTTAAAATCTTTATTACATACTAGCAGTAGAGCCCGGGGTTGCTCGGGGATGTAACAGTAAGAGATAGATCAAGTATCGACCATCATAAAGACTGAAAAATAAAATTGACAAAGATTATTGTTTAAGGTTGACGGACACGCATGTCTTAATTAGTTTTTTTTCTTTTTTTTTCACGAATTGGTCAAACTCAAACAAAAATATTGTTTTCAATCGTTATGAGTCTACCGATTTAATAGAATTTTATTATAAACAATTGTCTTGTAAATTGAATTTTTAAAACATTCTGAATGTAAAAATAAAGAAAAAAGTGTGCAAGACAATAAGAAACACTACCTGCCAAAAGAAAAATGAAGTTTTGTTGAAATCGGTTGAAAAATGTAGGAAATTCGATCCCATATATAAACGAACACACACACACACACACACACACACACACACACACACACACACACACACACACACACAAACAATCTGGGTTTTATAATAAGTATAACTCGATATGAGTTCTCCCCCTTTCATTCTCGCGATAGCGATGCTTCTCAATTGTATTTTCAAATTGATTTCGTGCAAAAACAATTGTGTTTTTCCAATTTTTGGCGCTGTCAGAACCACCGTAAGGTAATTTTACGTAGTCCTGTGAAGTTTTGTTGAAATCGGTTGAAAAATGTAGGAAATCCGATCCAATATATAAACGAACAGACACACGTACAACCTGGGTTTTATAATAAGTATGATTAATTTTAAAAATATCAACTTCCTTTACAAAAATGTTCCAAGTAATATACGCCAAGATAACCTTTCCAAAACAGAAACTATGATCTGAAATTAGAATGGATTGGTTTGTTTGTTTAACGGCACAACAACGCCTTATGGGTCATTTAATGCCGAAATTTTATTTTCTTGTGTGTTTTGGCAAATTTTTCCCCGAAATGTATTGCTAGTAATTAAATTTTTTTTTAATGTTTCTTACTATGAAAATATATTGCTGGTAATTTTTTCTAATATATTTTTATATTTTAATGTTTTGACCCCAGTTTAGGGGTTCACTATTTGCCCATAGCTGAGACCATAACAGGTAGTACCATCCTAGGTCAAGGTGGACCTGGGAACAACAGCAATTAAGAGGTGGTTCCACACTCCTCATAGCCTCCCGATCAGATGCCTTGCTGCCTGATGTAGTTTATCGTCATACCCAGGACGGGGAATTGGAATGACAGAAATGATTTGATGTACCCGGAATCCGTCATAAAAATTCAGGATATGGAAATAGCAAATATTAGACACTTCAAATACTTTGGTGCATGGATTAGTTATTGTATATTAGTATAAGAAATATGGAAATTGAACACATAACAGTCTGCATTGGGTGAGGTTTCGCCCAATAACGTAAGTTGCTAAAACACGAAACATTAAGCTAAACACTCGAATTATGTTCTTAAACAGCCACGTCAGATCGAGACTTTCATATGGATGTCATGCCTGGCGTTAAACTCGTACAGAAATATATAAACTTTCAGTTGCATACAAGGGCTTTCTAAGATCAATGTTTAAGAATGGCTTTCAGTGGATAAAAGCCATAGGTCTTAGAGAGGATCATAATTCCCCGAACTTTGCGGGCTGGCGCTACAGAATCACAAAGAACTGGGCCAAATAACCGAAACCACATCAGTTGAAGAATTTCAACAACAACTAAAAATGGATAGCATATGAGACTCGAAGAGAAAATAATGACATAATCAAGATGTTAAAGTTTCACTTGAGTTCAAACAAAACGTTAGGAAGAAAGCTGCCATCAATACTGGAAAGATCGATAACAGTTAGTGGACTTGAGAAGCTTATTTTCTTGAAGAATTGTTTTAAGAGAAAGATTTTATGAATTTCAAACCACTGGATGCTCGCTCAATGAATGGCAAATTTTTCCTTCTAAGGAAACTGTTAATATCACCATTACCATTATCATGTTTTGAACCATAGATATAAATTACATTCAGACATGCAATCCCGAATATGGCATATAACTCGTGTATATTATATAATCCTAACTTTTAAGTTTAAAAAATATGGAGAGAATGTATAATATAATGCAATAATTATAGTATATGCACCAGAAACAAACAAACAATATCTATATATCTATCTATTAGGTTGTTGCAAAAATAATGACGTATTTTTTAACCTAAAAAATGTCATTATTTTTGCACCAACCTAATATCTATCTATCTATCTATCTGGTGGTCTGGAAAGTTCATAGGCTGACTGAAGGATTGACGCTAGAGCTGTGAAACCTTGCATGTATTAAATTAAGTTCTTATTACTAACTGCATTGTTTTTTGACATGTAAACTGACATTTAACTGTTCAAATAATACTTCAAAAGTAACTAGTAGCTACTTCTCTTGAAAATGTACAAAGTTTTGCTTTGTGGTGTTATCAAGTACCTGCAAAAAAGGGTTTTAGTCGCAAAGGACATTCTTACTGACACGATTACTTCATTAGGGGAGGAGGACAGTTATCAACAGTGCAAAAGTGGTAATTTGAATTGAGAAGATAACACAAGGCCTGGACTTCCAGGAAAATATTGATCGTGTTCACAACATGTTGATGGATGACAGGCAATTGACTATAAATCAAATAGCCAGTGCTATTAGGATATCCCGTGAAAGAGTTGAGAATATTCTGTACAATGAACTTAGCATGACGAAGGTTGCTGCTCGGTGGCGCCGCGCCTTCTCGGACCTGATCAAAAGCGCACTAGACTGATCACATTACGGGAAAATTTGACATTATATTTGAGGCGGATCCAGGTGATTTCCTTGAACATTTTCTAACTCAAGATGAATCTTAAGCTCATCACTTTGAGCCAGAGACAGAGACAATCCGTGCAGTGGAAACTCCCCCTCACTTGCTCCAAAGAAGGTTAAGGTTGTTTCTTCTACAGGGAAGTTTATGGCGCCAGTCTTTTTTTTAGGTGTAAATGACTTTGTGTCAATTGGCTTTCTTCAAAAGAGCCATATTTCCATTGAACTTACGAAAGGCTATCAAGACCAAACGTTCAGGAAAACTAACGAAAGAGGTCATGTTTCATAAGGGCAATGCTCCAGCCCACAAGTCCTTGGTTTCAATGGCAGCTGTGCGTGATTGTGGCTTTGAACTGGTTGGTCACCGTGCCTATTCTCTAGATTTGACTGTTTCATAACATGAAAAAACACTTGACTGGGATGATGACGTCATAACTGCTGTTGATGACTTTTTTTTGACAAAGTGGTTGAAGTTTTCTTTGAACAGTCAGATGTCAGTTTACCTGGAACGGAACAATGCAGCTATTAATAAAAAGAGTTGAAATTAATGCATGCAATATTTCACATTTCTCGCATCACTCCTTCATAGCTTATGAAATCTTCAGCCCACCCTCGTATCTATCTATCTATCTATCTATCTATCTATCTATCTATCTATCTAATTCTGTTTATATATCTATTTTTCAAAGTTATTTTCTCCCAAAGTACACACGTTATCTTCCTTTACAACCGTCTATGTCTGTTCATATCTATCTATCTATCTATCTATTTATCTATCTATCTATCTATCTATCTATCTATCTATCTATCTAATTCTGTTTATATATCTATTTTTCAAAGTTATTTTCTCCCAAAGTACACACGTTATCTTCCTTTACAGCCGTCTATGTCTGTTCATATCTATCTATCTATCTATCTATCTATCTATCTATCTATCTATCTATCTATCTAATTCTGTTTATATATCTATTTTTCAAAGTTATTTTCTCCCAAAGTACACACGTTATCTTCCTTTACAACCGTCTATGTCTGTTCATATCTATCTATCTATCTATCTATCTATCTATCTATCTATTTATCTATCTATCTAATTCTGTTAATATCTTTTTTCAAAGTTATTTTCTCTCAAAGTACACACGTTATCTTCCTTTACAACCGTCTATGTCTGTTCATATCTATCTATCTATCTATCTATCTATCTATCTATCTATCTATCTATCTATCTATCTAATTCTGTTTATATATCTATTTTTCAAAGTTATTTTCTCTCAAAGTACACCCGTTATCTTCCTTTACAACCGTCTCGCATTCACACACGATTAGATTCCTGGTCGAGTTTTAACGAAATATCATTTCATCGTTGCTGACGTCATATAGACGGAAGCTACTCTGTAAATCCATCCAACACCTTCAGCAAGCATAATCCTCTCTCTTCAACCACTGCTGCTTTTCTTTTTGTTGTTGTTTCTTAACGCCTTTGCTAAATCGCTAGTCTGACGTCATTGAGACAAGAAGTTGCTCGGCAGACTTTCCTTTTAACACTGCTGCTTCTACGTGTTTGATGACATTTACATTTTGTGATTTATTTATCGTCTGCCTATTCGCTAACAAATTGTTTGGGTTTCTATTTGCATCAAGTCGTCATTTTCACTTGTTTTAATTACTTTTGCTTAACGGTAAAATTGAATAAGTAAATAGAAAGTATATCTTTTTATCCCATGTCGTTTATGAAGACGAGTTTTCAAAGCAGCCATATCAGAAATGCCTACAATTTGTAATCTCTTGTTTTACTGGAGTTAATGAAAATATTTTCTTTCTTTCTTTCTTTCTTTCTTTCTTTCTTTCTTTCTTTCTTTATTGCTTTCTTTCTTTCTTTCGATCTGTTCCGTATTATCGTCACTTAAAATGTGTTTCTTTATTTTCATGCATTATCTTACCTTTTATTATTTTCTTATTTCCTTTCTTTCTCCATTTTTATACGGTATTTCTTTGGCCTTTATTCTATTTCTTTCTTTCTTTCTTTCTTTCTTTCTTCCTTTCTTTCTTTCTTCCTTTCTTTCTTTCTTTCTTTCTTATGAAAGATTTCCAATTTTATATTGTATTTCTGTAAACTTCCTTTTTCACCTTCATTTTTTTTACGGTATTTCTTTTCCCTTTATTCTATTTCTTTCTTTCTTTCTTTCTTTCTTTCTTTCTTTCTTTCTTTCTTTCTTTCTTTCTATACGATATTTCTTTTGCCCTTATTCTCTTTCATTCATTTTCTTTCTTTCTTATGAAAGATTTCCAATTTTATATTGTATTTCTGTAAACTTTCTTTATTCTTTTCCATTTTTGTTGTTTTTCCTTTTTTTCTGTCTCCATTTTTATATGGCATTTCTTTTCCCTTCTTTTTTCATCATCTTTTTTCATATTTCTTTCTTTCTTTCTTTTGTCTCCATTCTATCTTCTTTTTCATCTTTGTTGTTCTTTCTTTCTTTATTATGTTCAGTCTCTATTTTATATTGTATTTCTTTCTTTTTTCTTTTTTCATCTCTGTTGCTGTTTGTTTGTTTGTTTCTTTCTTTAGCTCACCTTAATTTTCTACTTCCTTATTTCCTTCCTTTCTTTCTTTCTTTCTTTCTTTCTTTCTTTCTTTCTTTCTTTCTTTCTTTCTTTCTAATAAAAAGGTGGTCTATCAGAAATGAATTTATGAAAATAGGTTAAAATTCTGATGACCTGATGTCCGTGAGAAAATACTGAAATTCTATACTGCACTCTGCCTGTTTCACCTGCGGTCATTTTGACCTCTTCTTGTTGCTACTTCAACATTAGACAGAACGAAGGTTTTTGCGCATGTTACATCACAGTTATTATGTTTTAAGTGTAAGTATTTAGTTCAGAAACTATATCAGCCCGCAAAATCATACAAGTCTGACAAGGACCCCAATACGGAAACATATCAAACCTCATCCAGAGTACGATAAGGAGATAACGAGAGCCCTAGTCTATTTAATGTTTTTCTAGACTATATCCTATACAAGCACATATTTGAAGAGATGAACACCATTTAAGCATTAAAGTATGGAATACTTAAAACGAATGAACGGCTTCTAAAGAAATCTCTTAATAGAAATCAGCATTCCTGCTCTCCTTATCGAGGCTACTATTCTGATGATAAGGGTGGGGGGTAATGCTTATGACTTAGGTATTCATAGTTCGGATAAAAATAATCTTGAACAAAAAACATCAACATCCTTCATTAAATGCTCAAAGTAATAGGACTCAAGTTAAAAGTTTACAAGACAGAAATTATGATCTAGCATTGGAATGAAACAGTGATGGCGCCTACCATCCATCATGAAAATACAGAATCTGGAATTAGTAAATACAAGCCACCTCAAGTTGGTTGGTTGGTTGTGTTTTATGGCATATCAACCACTGTGGGTCATTTAATGCCAAATTAAGGCATATATATATATATATATATATATATATATATATATATATATATATATATATATATATATATATTAAATATACAGTACTATTAAACATATAGCTGGCAACATTATTTTTTAAAAGCGTATAGCTGGTAACATTATTTTTTCCAAAACACGTATAGCTGGCAACATTATTTCACCCCCCCCCCAAAAAAAAGTATAACTGCCAACATTATTGTTTCAAAAACGTATAGCTCGCAACATTATTTTTCCGAAAACATTATCTGAAGCCTTGTTGTTGGACGTAGTTTATCGTCATACCCAGGACGCAAGCCACCTCAGGGTATGGATCAGTTATAACAAATTTAGTATAGGAGATAAAGTAACTGGAAACAGAATTATCTACGCTACGGGTAGTTTCGCTCAACACTGCAAATTTCTACTAAACCAAAATATTAACCTACAAACTCGAGTCATGTTCTTAAGTAGCCTCGTCAGATCAAGACTTTTATATGGCTGTCATGCATAGTGCTAAACTTGAACGACCTCTCCTCCAAGGTACCTCGACTGGACAATTGCGTAACAGACAATTGCGTCCCTGGACATTTGCATCCCTCGACAAATGCGTTCTTGGATAATTTCGTACCTCTGATAATTTTTTGAAGTTATAATTTTTTCTAAAGAGTTGTTTAATATAGAAATTTGCACACCAGTACCTTTAATTACTCTAAACAAGCATAAAGTTAGTTACCATAAATAATAAAAGAGAGAAAAATTTATTTTTTAAGCAAGAGAAAATTAAGCTAGCAGTTTCCGTTCACTCTAGCAGTGCGTACCACAAACATCTAATAGATTCTGGATTTTATAGATTATATTTTTATTTGGAACCCATGGCTAAGTTTCGAAAATCCAACACTGGTGGTAAAATATTTGTGAACGAGGAAAATTATTGCTACTATTATATTGGTGCAAAAATAATGACGTAATAATGTCGTTTTTTGACGTTAAAAATACGTCAAAAAACGACATTATTACGTCATTATTTTTGCACCAACCTAATACTAATCATAATGAAAACATTGATGAATGAAAAACATATTGGTGATGTGTAGAGCGATCTTGCAAACACTGTTAATCTGTCATTGCATTTTAAACAAAAATAAACTTTTAATTATTTTATTTTATTTCTTTTATTCCTTTCTTAAAAATTTATGATTACTACCTACGCTTTTTTTTCAAATTTTATAGTAATTGTCTTTAAAAGAAGCAAAAATTATCAGAGGTACGCAATTATCCAAGGACATATTTGTCTAGAATATCCATGGACGCAACTAACTGTCCTAGAACCGATGGGTTCTCGCTTTGAAAGTTAAAACTGACGGAACCAAGGAATTTCGTTCGTCCGATCACTTTCTGTGGCAGTAGCGATAGAGCAGCGAAAGGCTTGCCATATCCCGCCTGTGAGAGAAAGGTTGGCGACTGGATTATGATATTATGAGAATATGTAGGATCGATATCGGTTGACCCTAGCCTTGAAAAGTTTAACATTGTAGTGACCGAGGAAACATCCTATTGGGAGTCTGTTTCACAGAGTAACAGTTCTTTGGGAAGAAGCCGTCTGATTGGTACTTACTTCTTGCCGAAAGAATACGAAGAAACTGGAGATGATTTGATGTCGTAAATATGGCATTGGTGGGTCATAGCTGTGAAGGTCTGAACTGGTTAAACTAAAGAATGTAGCTCATTTGGACATCTACCATTGTAATAGGGATAGAGTAGTTAGAGGCTAGCAGCTTTCTATCTTTGGGGCAAGGGGTTGCAGGGTGGAAGATAGTTCATCACACACAAAGTCACATAATTGATTTTGAACAATCAAGGCTGGCCGGTGAGGACTGGGAAGCAACAGCCTAGATATGGCAGCAATACTGTATTCTTGTTCGCTTGTAAAGATAGACCATAGCAGCAGGAGTTAGATATTTTCTGGGGGGATAATTTACTTCTGCTGCTATGTTCTGTCTTTACAAAATTCAGATCAGATTACAACTCTTTCTTCACTATCGTCAGAGCCTAGTGTTGTATGTAATCCACCCCAGGAAATACGGAAAGGTTGACTCGAATTCAATGTGCATCAGAAATAGTTTATCTAATAAGAATTGATCTGTAGTGACCACAATATGTATTGAGTTTACCCTACAAGATACCAAAGTCATTTTTGTACACGGTATCACCCCAGAAAATGGGCTACGGTAACCCCCCCCCCCCAAAAAAAACACCTGGTTCTTGTTTGATTACCGTGGTTAAGGATCGTCGATCCAGGTCAGTACTTAAGTAGGGAACCGCTTAGGAACATCGGTTGCTGTAAGCAACCTCTTACAATCTGAAATTTGTTTCGGCTTTAAATACCAAACCGAAGGTAGATAAGCCACAAAAAAATCCACAAAAATCAAAACAAATCAGTCAGCAACCTAAGAAAGAAAAAAACCTTGGTGACTTGACGGTTAGCATAAAAGGTGTCCTCCTAGCCACCAAGTGCAAAATCGAGCATTGGATGTAGCAACATAAACTGGAATTAGGAGGAACATACACAAGAGGGTGACAGGAAGGTGTATAGACGTCCAATTTACGAAGGGAGAGGATAGAATCTCTTGTATTTTTGCAAGAAGATCGAGCGTTCGAATAAAGAACCGAAACCATATACCTTTGATTGGTCGACGTTAATTTGACGAAGCCCAGAAGCGAATAAACAATTATTTTACGTATGAAAAATTTAGTCACGTATTCTTATCAAACATTACTAGTATAAACTTATTTTTATAACAAATTATTTTATAATACATCGACTGCAGAGGAAAGAGATTCTTCAATAAAATACTTCAGTCATTTATGTGTCATGCATGATACACGATTAGACGATCATGTATCTTTCGATACATGACTGACGATGCAGATTTTTCGCGCAGTAGGTTGCCATTTCTTTTTTCGGTAGACCAGTTGCCTTCCAAGGCTATAGAACCCGGTCTGTCCTGATATTTATCCATAGCTGGAGGGGGGGGGGAGAAGAAGAGGATTCATACCTTCCCCAAGTGTATTATCATGTAAGTGAATCCGAGCCGCTATCCGTTACTCCACCGTACCTCCTGCTTACGGACACAAATATAAATGATCAATGTTTATTTATCACCTAATCAATTAAATTCGAATATAATAATAATAATAATAATAATAATAATAATAATAATAATAATAATAATAATCCTATTATAATTATGCTCGGCCCTCCTTTCGTTAGCATGACCGTTATGCAATGCCTCATTAATAATGGACTATTCCGTTTTGATCGCGTGGAAGGAGAGGAAAAGACACTACTTAGTTTTAGCGAGAAAATGAAAGCAAGAAAGGAAAGAAGGTAGAAGTGTTTAACGTCTCCTGCTAATATCTTATAAATAATGAACTATTCTGTTTTGATTGCGTGGAAAAAAACATATCAGAGAAGCTACATGGTTTCAGTGAGAAAATGAATAAAAGAAAGAAAGAAAGAAAGAAGTGTTCAGTGGCTATTTCAATGACATGGAAAAAACTATCAATTTCAAATTTTTTCATTTGTACCCATTTCTTAAAATAACAACCAGCAATCATATTTAAGATTGTTATTGCAATATTTTGTTAATGTTGTTAGACTCAAATATTCAACGACGTGAGAGGGGGAATTCTACGGATATTTAATTGTCGTAGAACGAACTCACTATGACCTTATTCAATCATTAACTTAAGAATTATGATTCATCAGCAAATTAAAATTGGAAAATCGTAAAATTCTCATTTAAATAGCTGTAGTAGTAGTAGTAGTAGTAGTAGTAGTAATAATAATAATAATAATAATAATAATACTAATGATGATGATGATGATGATGATAATAATAATAATGATGATGACATTTACAAAGTAGCAGCTCAGGTTTTCCCCTTTGTGGTTAGCACACTCGACATCATTTCCAGGAATCATTCTACCTCCTTCGCAATCTTGGCGATACCTGAAGTCTTTGAGAGTGCGCAGGTGGCAGCGCTGATTATATCATCTCGTGTGTTGAAGAAAGTATTGCGTTTTTAAGCTGCGGTTAGGAGCTCGGCCAAAACATCTAAAATTCGAAGAGGATATCATATAATGGTCAAAAGACTGATTTGGACATTACATCACCCCAACAAGTGTTGACATGTAAAATCAACCTACCCAAATTAAATTTATTGATTTTTTTCTCTTAGTTTCGTTCGTTATACACACAGGTTTTCATCAAATGTACTCTTCCTCAGATATTGTCATATGCTGTCTTGTTTTTATGTTTTCTTGAGATAGTCCTCCTCTGACCTGCACGCGAACTTATAATGATTTTCCAAGCGTAGATTAGCTGTAGAACAAGGCCGAAAGAAGTGGGTATCCAGTGAGGATCGAACTCACTACTCAGTCGTAATTGTTCTAGCGAGACAAGCTTGCTAACCATTACACCACCTCGAGGTGCCCCAACGCGAGCCTATGTCTTTTTAGCGAACTAAATAAAGCTTTTAAACTTTTAAAACTTTTCTTTTTTAAAGGCGTTATATAACGCCAGAATGACCATTTCTTGGCTCTTATAATCATGTTTTAGATATTCCAGAAGAAAACACATGTAGAGAAAGCCGGTAGGCATAGCCGCCGAAACAATGGTACACAATATAAAATTCAAACAAACATTGTTATATAATATAAAGTTCAAACTAACAATGTCATACAATATAACGTTCAAACTGGCAATATTATGTAATATGACGTTTAAGCTAATAATGTTATGGAATTCAAAATAACCAAAATACAATGAGTGACACATTTCGTCTAAAAAATTCAGACAAGAATATTAAAACATTGTTTGACTGTGATTTTTATTGTTTTATCGGTAGTGGCCATTTTAAATCTTTTTATAGAATGTGATCTCGCAATATTGCCAAGAGAAACAAAAAACAAGACAAAATTATCACAACTGCGCAACTGCGACGACGGAATGTTTATTAAATGCTTATTTCATACCGTCGCCCATAGTTTAAATCAACAAATCATATGACTTGAATCAGTCATAAAATGGTAATGATAAATTAATTAGTCGGATAATTATTCTTACTATCAGTTGAAATTTATAAAATAGTTTTCTTAAAATAGTTTTTAAGGAAAACCGGCTTCTCATGTCCACTAAATGTTATCGAACTTTCTCGTATTCATGGGAGATTCCTTCTAAAACATTTCGTTCATGATAGTGCAGAATGTTAACATCTTCATTATATAATCATTTTCTCTATCAGGAAAATATAAAGAATACACTTACTGGTAAATTTTTATTATATTTATTTATAAGGTTACCAACCAAAGTTGTGCACATGTATGTTTTTGGTAGTTTTCTATGTTCATTTATTACAGTACCCGCTTACCTAACGTGTACCTTTTCCCAATGAGGCACAGGTAAACGTTTCTTTGCTTGAGTTGAAGCCTTAACACAAGCATCTGTCGAGTTTGGAGTAGATTTAACATAAGTAAACAGGCTTTTATAGTAGTAGTTAGGTTTTTTAGATGGTAGAATTTGCCATGTCTACACCCGGTTTTGAATTCAGGGTTATTCTTCTCCTAGGCTAGTTGCCAAGCTTTTGTAATGGCAACGAATACTCTTTGTCACTTTCCTTATGCTCGTTGTAGTAGGGACTCTGTAATCGCAGATGCAACTATAGTAACGCCGTTGAACAATGTCACCTTCGAATAACGCACTAATAGTACTTGCTCGATAATACTCGCTCGAAAAGTAACCACTGAATAGTGATCTGAATAGTAATCTGTATAATAATCACTTAGACGCCATGCTAATTCGCATATATACATTTCCTTTACCTTTGGAGAAAGCTAGTTTTTGGTGGTTGCAATCGTTTTGATGTCAATAGGGTTGTGTATTTGAAGTTGAAATGGGCTCTTAGGAAAGGTGATGCAGAGTCGGTCCCAGAAGATATTCACTCTGGGCTTATAGTCTGCAGAAAGATTGTTTTATCCCGTGCCGGATTTGCTAGACATTGAAGATCACATGAAAATCGGCAGTCTAATGCCGACTATGTGGTGGATGTCCTTCCTGACAGACTTGTAAGGTACTTATGTCAGAATTGTAATAAAGTTGTCAGGTTTAACACCGGGCTGTAGCAACACATAAGAGTGCGCCAGGAGAAGGTCACTCTCAAGCCTAGCTAAAAGTCTTTCGTGTGTCACTTATGCACAAAGGCATGCAGGAGCGAAGCTGGTTTGCAAAATCATCTCCGGACCCATGACTTATCAGCTCAAGAGATGGCCTTCTTCTGTAAACAAGTAGCCGTTATATATATATATATATATATATATATATATATATATATATATATATATATATATATATAGTGTTCTCTCTTTGTTTCAGTATGTTCGAGAGACTTGTCATCCATTGCAGCAGCTACACCAACTTGATCCCAATTTCCTTTGTCTTGGGATTCTACGTGTCCATAGTGGTGGCTCGATGGTGGCAACAATTTATAAACGTACCCTGGCCAGATAGGTAAGTGCCTAATAAGTCTATTTAAGTGCCTAATAATATCTATTTTGAAGAGGGTGTGCTGAAAAGACTTCGATCCGACCCACTTACCCATATCTGACCAAATGACCAAATATCAGTATTGTGTTGGGGAGGGTAAGAGAACTTTTCAGCACACGTTTTCATGCCTAATGAGCAGGACAACTAGCAACTAGCTAAAAATACCTTATTATTTTCGTCGATTATCACGAACAAAGAAAATGTATAAATTCACTTTCGTATGTTTAGGTTTTATTACAATTCTAGTCAACGCAAACAATAAATATTGCCGAGGAATAAAGGTAGTTAAAAAACCCCGTCCTTTTGACACTTTTTTTGCGGGCACGAGGGTCCATGTTTGCCTCGTTTTAGTTTTGTGCAGGGATTTGTAAGACTTCTAGTGAAATGTTAGTCCTATTTAAAATGTCTAATAGTGAACATTTTGTGAAGAAATCGAATGCTTTTAACTGACACGGGCGGTTCAAGGGAAGACGAAAGTTGTGCATGTCGATCAAATAAGTGAACAGTCACAGAGAAAAAATACAAATGTTGACAGAATGCGCAACTTAGTGCGCTCAGGGCAAAGATTAATCTTTCGATTGATAATAGAGGGACCGAATATGAACAGCGAAACAGTGCGACCGACTGTAACAGATTTGGGAATATGAAAAATGGTTCGTTATGAGTTCACGAATTCCTGGTAAAGAAATCCACTACAAGACTGGGTCACCAATAGTATTCACCAGACTTAGCTCCTAGTTGATCCTACACTTGAACGGGTTGAGATTGTAGTGATCGGGGAAGCGTCCTTTTGGGAGTCGGTTCCACAAAGTAACGGTTCGTGGGAAGAAGCTGCTCCAGTGGAACTTACATCTCACATACGGGATAGGAAGAGAATGAGGCTCGTTCGCTATTATGTGCGTGGCATGGAGGGTCTTAGTTGTAAAGAGTAAAACTGGTGGCACTAAAAAATGTAGTTTGTCAAAAACACCTGGAAATAGCGATAGAGCAGCAAAAGGCTTGCGACTTTTTCTCTGTGAAAAAGAGGTTGTATGGTGGAAAATAGTTCGTCACCCACAAGAACCCTGCGACGCTTTTGGTTTCTATCAAGACTGGAAAGACTGAGCAGCTCCATTTTCGGCCTGGTCTGGCTCTTTAAAACGCAGAGGATAACAGGAATATTCAGGTATTTACTAGAGCGATTCAGGGAACCGACCATTTTCCACCACCTTTAGCGTTGGATCGTATGTACGAGTTCCACTTAAGGTATGGGTTGAGTTTAAATCCCAACTGGCGCTCAAGGCACGGGACCTCCCTGAGAGAGCAAACGTTCATTGCGATAGGTGAAAAATCCAGGGTCAGCTCGGTGATGATGGAACGTCACTAGTTTGGTTTTCAAAGTAAGAAAATGCTCTGAAAGGGTAAAAGTTTGCTGACATCCCACAACACGTGACTACATTGAAAGGTATTCTGGAAAACGAGTTCTAAGAATATTTCCAGCAATGGCACCGAAGTGTATAATTACACACGCCGAGGATTTTGAAAGTAGCAGCAGGCACTGGTGATCAGGGAAGCAAACGTGATTTTCACAGGGCCAATCAAGGAACTAAATTGTCACACTTCATATATTAGAAGTGTGAGTTACTGAGTTTCTCTTTTCAAAAATGAGAAAATACATCCACCCCTAAATATCTTCCCTATAAAAACCTAGAAAAATGAGAACGGTATGAGATTTTTGTAGATACGTCGTGCCACGTGATCACACAGAATGCACATATATTACACTGAGTATTTAATCGGGTTCCCACGGTGGCAGGATGTGCCACACTGGCGGTTTAATGTGGGGACCTCGTTCGCGTACATATGAGCCAAAGATAAATATTGCCTAGACTCACGACCACTGTCACGCTGGCATCGGTATTCTCCAACCATCTCTGAGGAAGGTGTTGTCATGAGGTTTGAATCCTCGAGACAACCCTCTTTCGCTTGACAACCAGTAGTATGCCGAAAATCAAACTCCAGTACGAGACACAGAATGACGCAACTTGCAAAGAAATGTATACTGACAAATAGAATAGCTTAGATGAGGACAAATAATAATAAAAAAAACAGCTTAATGGAACAGTAAGATCGGTAAATGAGATCGTCTCAAGGAAAGCTACAAGAATAAAGGAGTACATGAAATTCTTGAAATAACGAAAAAGAGACAGCAAACAATGCCAAGGGATGGCACAGAACATAGAATATTAAACATCGAAATGCGAAACAAATTCAGGCGGGCAAAAGATGCGGGGCTCAACAAAAAATCTGCAGGGATAGAAAGAGCGATACAGGTACGGTATGTATGTATAAAATTATTAAAACAAGGACAAAAATCGTTCTCCTTGATAGTAGGCATAACATTTAAAGAATAAACGTTCAAGATAGTGAATGAAGAATATTTCAATGATGGATTTAATACGCCGAATAACTCTTCCACGGCAAAAGATTGAAACCTACAATTCACAAAAAGATGAAGGACCTGAAATGTTAAAGCGAGAAGAATGGAATAATCATCAATTGTAATCACCAGCTGTAATAAAATAATAAAAAGAATGTGTGGCGATTAGCAAAAGGGGTATTCTAAGATGCAAGATACAAATTGGAAATGTCAAAATGAAGCAAGTACAGA
>OZ010578.1:105759220-105881720 GCA_963932145.1 Acanthosepion lycidas | reverse complement strand
ATTATGATGCAGGTTGTGCCAACTCCTCTCTGCCCACGCCACGGTCGATAACTCTCTGCTTCTTTTACTTCGGGCCTTCTCAACTTCCAACCAAAATTCAACATGACTTACAAAGACCGAAAAAGTAATCCTAAACCAGCCACGCAAAAATCACCTAAACCCCTCAACATTTCGTTCTCCAACATCCGTGGCATTAGAAAAAACTTCAGTATGGAATCTTTCCTCACTGCAAACTGCCCGGATATACTCGTCTATCCCCTCCTCTGATCTCTCGATCCCAGGCTACTTTCCTCTTCTCAGAAAAGACTCTCTAACCCACATGCACGGCCTTGGTGTCTATGTCAAGGACCATCTCCCTCTGGCCAGAGAGTTGTCTCTCGAATCGCCAGACCAGTAAGACTGTGGGATACTCGATAGCATTTCTGACAGCATAGACAAGGCTCTCTCCCTCAACCCGTTTGCTAGCATATTTGTGTTTGACGACTTTAACGCCCATCATGCCATGTGACTTAAGAATGCCACTACTGACCACGCAGGCATTCAAACGCTGAATTTTTCAGTCTCTCAATCCCTCACGCTGATAGTTAACTTCCCCACTCTTTTGCCTTCAACCGGGAAGGTAAAGCCTCTCTTCTCGATCTGTGTTTTACCTCCATCCTTGAGTCCTGTAGCGCCACGCAACTCTGCCCTCTTGGTAACTCTGATCATGCGGAAGTATCTGTTAACATCTCCTTCAACTCCACCCCCTGCAAAGAACCTCCTACCACTAGAACTTCGTTCTACTATCAACGAGCTGACTGGGACGCGTTCCGTGATTTCCTCCACGATGTCCCCTGAGATGTTGTCTTTACGCTCCCCGTCCAAGAATGTGCTTCTGAGGTCTCATCCTGGGTTAAAGCTGGAATCGACGCTTTCATCCCCTCAAGGAAATATAGGGTCAAGTCGCGCTCCCCACTGGTTCTCCGCTGCTTGCTCAGCCGCCATCGCCCATAGGAACCACTTCTTTCACCTATTTCGTAGCGACATGTCTGACTGCAACAGACGTCTCTTTGCCTCCGCCCGTAACGAGTGTAAGCGTGTCCTCAACGATGCTAAGTCACTATTTGCTGCTCGGATGAAGGAGCGTATTGCATCTCGCAAATTTGGCTCCAAAGATTATTGGCGTCTCTGCAAGAGCGTATTGAACAATTGCAAACCCTCTATACCTCCTTTGTTCAACCAGTTCGAAGTCCTAACCTCCTCTGCCGACAAGGCTGAATGCTTTGCTCGGAAATTTTCATTCAACTCAACGCTCGACTCTTCCGGTGTACCCATACCCGACTTCCCTCTTAGAACTGAGGCCCTATTGAGTGGGTTACACATAACCCCGTCTTTGGTATTGGGCATTATCTCCAATTTAGACCCCAACAAGGCTAGTGGTGGAGGTGGAATACCAGCCATTGTCTTGAAGAAATGCGTGCCTGAACTGGCGCCCACCCTCTCTAAACTATATAACTACTACAAGGAATCTTGTTTTCCTGACTGCTGGAAGTCCTTTTCGATTTTCCCTGTCTTCAAGAACTCTGGCGACCCCTCTGACCCTTCTAACTACCGTCCTATCAGTCTCCTACCCCTCTTCAGCAAAGTCTTCGAAGCCCTAATCAATACCGAAGTGGTTAACCACCTCACATCCCATGATCTGCTCTCAGACAAGCAATATGGCCTCCGCTTTGCCCGATCTACAGTTGATGTGCTTACGGCCATCACTGAAAGTGTCTACCAAGCTCTTCAAAATAACGTGGAAGCTCGTGCCGTGGCCCTAGACATCTCCAAAGCGTTTGATAGGGTTTGGCATGCTGGACTTCTTCGCAAGCTCCAGGGTTATGGCATTACGGGTCGATTGTTTGACCTAATACAATAATTCCTGTCAAACCGTGAATTGAAGGTCATTCTCAACAGATTCTCCTCCAGTTCCTATCCCACGAACGCAGGTGTTCCTCAAGGCTCCATCCTAGGCCCCACTCTATTCCTTGTCTACATAAATGACCTTCCTGACGCCATAAATTCCCAAGTTGGCATCTACGCGGATGACACCACAATTTATTCCTGCCTCAAAAGCAAATCTAGTGTCACTGACAAAACTAACCTGGCCGCGCGTCTCGAAAAGGACCTCCAATTGGTTGTGAACTGGGGCAGGAATTGGCTGGTCAACTTTAATGCCTCAAAAACAAAACTGCTCTCTATTAATCACCACAGAGATCCTTCCCTGCCCCCCATTAGAATGTCTGACGCTCAACTTCTCGAGAGCACCTCTCTGCGGCTGCTCGGTCTCACGTTGACTGCTGACCTGAGATGGAACAAATACATTGAGTCAATTGCTTCGCCCACTGCAAGGAAAGTTGGCTCCCTGTGCCGTGCCAGGAAAGTTTTCTCAACGGAATCGTTCCTCCAGAGCTACAAATCAACAATTCGCCCTTGCATGGAGTATTGTTGCCATATATGGTCTGGAGCCCCTTTTATTTGCCTCGGGGTTCTTGATAGGCTCCAGAGGCGGATATGCAATATAATTGGCCCTGCTCTGGAATCTCGTCTACAGTCACTTTCTCACAGACGCGCCGTCGCCTCTCTCCGTCTGTTTTACAAATACTTTCATGGCAATTGCTCCGAAGAGCTGCATTCGCTGGTTCCCAGACTTCATGAGTTCAAGCGTCCTACGAGGCTGGCATCCCGCTCCCACTCTTTCAATGTCGAAACTCCTAAATGTAGCTACTCCAATAGCTTCATGTCTCGCACCTCTCGCCTGTGGAATTCCATTTTCCCTGAGAGCTATAATCTCCAGCTATTCAAATGTAATGTAAATTGACATCTCCAGTTGCCTTGATCTATCCACTACCCTTCTCCTCATCCTTTCTTCTATCACTCCTATCTGATCTTGCTCCAAATTTTCTGTAACCCCTTGCGTCCTAGTGGCTTCTCGCCTTGCTTGGGGTGAAATGCTCAATATATATATATATATATATATATATATATATATATATTAAGCCGGTGAATATTATTTGTACTTAGTAGAACCTAGATTCAAGGAAAGATACTTAAGTGTTTCGCAAGTACAATTTTGTTGTCAATACTAACCAAGATGGGTTTATTTTTTTAATCAATTCACCTCAAGCAAGGTGATAATGCCACTAAGACGCAAGTAGCTACTGGGTGTGAAAGAGAATGGAAAGACTTTAAGAGGAACCAGGATCCTGATCCTAAACAGTGAATAAGGGATAAACTTCTACTCCTGTTTAAAAGACCGGAGAGGAGTGTGAACCGGACGATAGGCGAAAAGAGAGAGAGAGAGAAAAATGGAAAATAAATAATAATAAGTAAATAAAATTTTCAGATTTCAGAGGTGACATCAGAAGTTAAATTAGACTTTAGAAGGAACTGGAAGCCTAATGACACACACACACACACACACTCGCGCACACACGTTTACACACACAGATATATATATATATATATATATATATATATATATTAAAGAAAAAAAAAACCCATTGATGGCACCAACGGACAACATGCCAAAGCCAAAAACTCTTATCCTTACAGTTCCGAATGAAAATGAGAATATTGAAAAAAGAAAGAGAAGAAAAGGCCTAAAGACTAACGTATCTACCCAGTAAAAGTGCTAAAAACCTAAATGGCCTAGACCAAGCATAAAACGCTTAACAACATTAAATCCTATGAAAGGATGTCCCTCGTCCTAACCCAAGTTTTACGCTCAGTGGATCTTCAGATGTCTTGAAACTATGTCTGTCTGTCTATCTATCTATCTATCTATCTATCTATCTATCTATATATATATATATATATATATATATATAAGTTAATAATTTACAATTAAAGATATGAGTTGCATAATTGAATAACACCATAACATATCATATCCATATCATTTACAAACTATATATAGACAGAGCAAAAAACGCTTAGCAACGTTAAATGCAGTGATAGGATCACCCTAGTCGTAACCCGAGTTTCATGCTCATGCTATCTTCAGACGAATTGAACGGAAACGAAAGAAAGGAGCAGCAAGCTTTATATAACCCGTGAATCCCTCTACTCAAAGCCTATATTGCCTAGACCGAGCAAAACACGCTTAACAACGTTAAATCCTCTCTCTCTCTCTCTCTCTATATATATATATATATATATATATATATATATGGTGTCCATAAAGTCTGTGTGCAAATTAAAATATTAGGTTGGTGCAAAAATAATGTTGTTTTCTCACATAGTAACATATGTGAGAAAACGACATTATTTTTGCACCAACCTAATACTTGCAGCTTTGTAACTATGCATGCTAGATACGATGTGTAAAAAGGTTAAGAAAGAAGTATTTAGATATAATTTTTCAACATGTCCACCATCATTACGCATAGCACAGGTAATGCAATTGTGTAATTCTCGGAAAACATTTCAAATTTGATTTTCAGTAATATCTTCAATCACATTAATTATCCTAGCTGGCAATTCCTATGATCGAGTTTTAGTTGAATAAATATTACTTTTCACATGCTAACTGTTAAATGCTGAAGTGAATGCCCCCAACGATATAATTTAGCCGTTATATATAAAAAAAATATAATCCAACGGACACAAATGATATCTTCTTCCACAAACAATATTCTATAAAGAATTACATAACATTAAACAAACACTTGGTTATAATGGATTCTCTAATTCTTACATTGCATCTAGACATATGGTTCTGTTGTTAATATTTCGTTCTCTCGCGTAGTACGACGTCATAGAGACGCATCACGAATTTATGACCTGCGTCTGCTATTCCGCGACCGTTATCGTTGCATAACAATCTTTTATGTCAGCATAACAATCTTTTATGTCAGCATAACAGAATATCATACCTTGACGAGGTAGAACTTCCATGGCCCAAGAGGAAGAACCTATGCCTGCGAAAAGGATTCTGCACCATGCCACACGAGTAGGAGAACCAAGTCATGGCTGCCAGACAATTTCTGCGACTACATCACTCCTCACATCTGGCTGCTATAACCTCTTTGTATGTTGCGCAATTAGAGACAAAAAAAAAAAAAAAAACGCGTGTTTAGAATTCAGAACTGTCCTTCTCCTAGACCAGTTTCCAGTCTGGAGGGAGAAGAAGAAGATTAATAACTTTCCCAAGGGTATTAGCACAAGTGAATATAATGGAATCGATTGGATTTCGAACTTGGTTCTCCGATTCCCCAATCCGAGCCGCTATCCACTACTCCACCGCACTCTGTATTTGTGATATATACAGATCTATGATAAATTTTAGTTTCAATATTAGGTAAACTACAGTAATAATAATAAAATCGAACAATTATAACAATATACTGTTATAGAAAGTTATATGATCGAAGATCCCTTCTTACCGTAGATCTTATTAAATAGAAATGTAAGTGATAAAAAAAATATTAATAAAATAAGATGACTATAACAATGTACTGTAATAAACATTTATAAGAGATTATTATCATCGATCTGATGAGGAACCATAGGGGATTAGTAACAATTAATAATAAAATAGAAATGATATAACAAAATATTGCAATAAAAAATTGTGATAAATTCATTCTCAACGTAGATTTTAGTAATGTGATTTTTAAAATTTTCTTTAGTAACAGTCATTTTTCAAATTAAAAGAATTTTACGGCCTGCATCAACAATTTTATGCTTTGAGACCATTATAAATTAAAACCTACCAATTGTTTATTGTAGGGTTTACTGTGGGTAACTGGTACCGTGATTAAGCGAGGTAGACCCCTGAATATTATTGGAGTACATAGTTCCGCTATTATCCGAAGTAGAGCTTTCATGTAAAACTTGTATACTGAAGATGAAATTGTATGGGAAGAAATTAGAGTTCCCACACTTACGACTAAAACGTCCATTGATTTATTTCCAAAATCGGTGAAGAGCCATGATTGCCTACGTTCTCAAGGAACATTCTATTTAAAAGAAAACAGATATTTGACTCATTCCCATTTAAGTCAGATTAAATAAAAACCTCCTACATAATGTAGCGAAGGAGAAACGAGAAGAAAGGACTAAACATAAACTACAAGAAGACAGAATGCATGGTTATCAGCAAAAGGATGAGCCCAAAATGCAAATGACATGTCGGGGATACTGAAATCAAGCAGGTACAGAAATTTAATTATCTGGGAAGTTTTCTAACAGAGGACGGAAAGTGCAACACAGACCGGAAAACGTAATGGATGGCCAAAGACGCATTCGAAAAGCTAAGCAGAGTTAAGAGTCAGGAAAATTTCGTTGGAAACAAAGAAATGAGTACTGAAATGTTACGTGCTGTATATCCTCTTTTATGGTAGACAATCTCTTCAAAGATGAAGAAGAGAATCGAAGTAACAGAAATGTGACTCCCCAGAAGAATGCTGAGGATACTATTGGCCGAACATGAGAGCAACGAGGAGGTTTTTCAGAGAATGGAAAAAAAAGGAAATTTATAATTAACATCAGGAAGAAGCTGCTGAAATTTCTGGAGCACGTAATAAGGAAAGAGGGCTTGGAAAATTTAATACTCGCAGGACGGATAGAGGGAAAGGAAGACAAGAGAAAGCAACACGTGATATACTAAATGGGATTGTGCAAATGGATGGCAGAACAGGGTTTGGGAGAAATAACAAAAGACAAAACTTATAAAGAGCTACAAATAACAGGAGGATGTGGAGGACCATGATCACCTACGCCCTGAAAGTACACGGCAAATAAAAGAAGAAGAATGCTCTCACTTGTTGAAGATATGCGTAGAGTGTTTTGTGGTGTAATGGATATCAGCTCGAAATGAGAAATTGGAGAGCCGTGTTCGAATTCTAGTCGGGTTCATTACATACACTTACGTGCAAATACCTAATGAAAAAGGCCCATAGACAAACATACTTTTCCCTCCAGCTGTTGGTTGAATAGCAGAATACACTGATCCCTATAGTCTTGGTTGGCAAGCAGTCTACTGTAAAATGAAACGGCAGCCTACTGCGGGAATGTCTTATGTCAGGCATAAATCGAAAGTGATATTATCTCCAAGCCTGTATCACGTATAGCACTGACTGTTGATAATAAGATTGTAATGAAATTACAACAACTACTACTACCACTATTATTATTATTATTAGTAGTAGTAGTTGTTTGATTCGTTTTCTACGGCTTATCAACCCTTTGCAGGTTATTTAAAGCCAGAAAATATTTTTAGAGTGTAATAATTTTGTTTTTTGGGCATAATAAGGATTTAGTGATACAAGTCTTACTGATTAACCCATAGCTGAGGGAGAAGATGTGGATTCATACCTTTCGCAAGTGTATTTGGGCGTAAATGAATATATCGAACGTAAGGAGAATTGGAACTCGGCACTTCGATTAACAATTCCGAGTTATTATCCATTACACCACCCGCACATTGAAGCTTACAGCACCTGGTATTCCTAAGTGTCCACCCATCTAGGTACTGAGCAGGTTCGATGTGGCTTAACTTCGGTGATCGTATTGATTACGTCCAGTTTTACGCTAAGCATAACACACTGAGGAGCTCACATAGTCTTAATATTTTCTGATAGGTTAGGACACACCTTGCACAAAATGCATCGAGATAAAACACAGATATTCACACAGTTCAGAGTTATTACGTCTTCTTGTTGAGATGTTGAATGTAGTTCCTCGGTAAAGAGCTTGGGGGCGCCACTTTCGGTACTTTAGGTTACGAGCAACCTCTAACGGCTCATAGCGAAACAAAAGCTGGACGCTTTTTTCTTTTTTTTTTTTTACTTTTTTCGTATAAGCGAAAATCTTTTTCGAACTTCTTTCAGTTAGCGAAAACGGGTACGAACATAATTCTTTTGCAAATTACAAATGTTGTTATTTGAACTTTCGCGAGGGATGTGCATAAATGTCATTTGCATGGAAAGTATAACCGGTAAACCGAGTTTAATTTCCCAATGATTCTCCCCCAGTTATGGATTAAATATCGGCGAAGGCAGGACTCTCGAGCCTTGGGTGTCAGCCAGAATAGGAAAAGTTATAGCAATTCATGGAGAATAAAGAAATGAAATCTGCGGAGGGCCATGAACGCCTACGTCCTGAAAGGACATATCATTTTAAAAAATACACATTTTATTACCTACCTGCCTATTTCGGAGGTGAGTGACGTTTCCTGAACATTACATGACAGTCAAGTGTAAATATAAAACAATTACTACCTTTGTTTCTTAAAGTTGGACTCACGTTACATGTACAAAATGTGACAAGTATCATGTGACACCGAAATCCGAAGTCGCATTAGAAGAGTGGAAGATGCTTTCGAGAAACTAAGGAAAACATTAAGAAATGGGAAACTTTTCGTTAGAAACAAAGAAATTGCTGAATTGCTATGTAATATCAATGGAAGTGAATCCTGGACGATTTCATCGCAGATGAAGAAGAGACTTGAAGCAGCATATATGTGATTCTATATTTGGGTTGCTGAGAATACCATGGAAGGAACATGTAAGAAACGAGGAAGTTGCTTCAGGGAAAGGATACTTGTACTTAGAAACAGAATGAGAGAGTTGAAATTTCTGGGACGCATAGCGAGAAAAGAGGGCTTGGAAAATTTGACACTCCGGGGACATACTGAAGACAAGAGAAGCAGAGGGAAACAGCGAGTAATGAACTTGTGTAAATGGATAGCAGAAGAGGGACTGAGAGTGGTAGTAAGATTAAAACACTGCTTTATGCCACAAAAAAAAAAAAAAAGAAATTATGGCGAGCCTTGATCGTCCACTTCCTGAATTGAGACGCCTCATAAAAGAAATTATGGAGTAGAGCAACGATCAGCCAGTAGGATTTGTAAATAATTATGAGTGGGGTCTATCTTCATTGAGTACCAAGTACTAAGCTCAGTAACTAATTATTATTGGATGGAGTGAGTGAATATTTTTTTAAATACTCTCTTTTTCGACATGAAGATTTAACGATTTTAGAAAGAAAAACATTTCGCACATATCATCAAAAAGGGGGTGAAGACTTTAAGGAATGACTTAAACTGACATATATGGTATTTGACCGCCTAAAAAAACGCCCAAGTATATTAGACACACCCCTATTTCAGTAAAAAATTCAGGAAAAAAGCTTCTAGAGTATTTAATCATGCACTAAAAGCAAGCTAGCAGTACATTACAAAGCATTATAAAAGTAATTTAGCTATAGCAGAAACATTACTGTAAATAAAAAGCAAGCTAGCAGTCCATTACAAAGAACTATAAAAATAATTTAGCTACCTCAGAAACGTTACTGTAAATAAAAAGCAAGCTAACAGTACAGATTAACATAAAGTAAAAATTCACAATAACGAAAATATCAGACATTTTTCTTTCGCTCGCCGTTTCGTATGGCGGATATATTTCTATACGGCTTTAATGATATGCCTCTCAAGTCAGTGTTTTACCATTACCGATATTTCGTTTCAATTACATCTCTTTATTCTATAGTTTTCAGCTAATTAATAACAGGGAGCGTGTTGGGGCAAATTTATGTATGATAGGTCAGTTGGTCCCGACGAACGTCGATGGTACTTCGATATAATTTCTTTTACAGTACCAATAATAAGAATAAAAATTTAATTTGAGTAAGGGTTTTAGGGTTTGCTAAAAGTGACCATGTGAAGTAAAATTATAGTTTACAATTATGAGTGTTGGGGGTAAAATTAGTCTACGCGAAACTGTTCAGTGGATGATTTTACATACATTGATAAACCTCTGCCATTTTATAAATTGTGTGATGGTCATATTTCTCTGTGGATTTAATGATATATTTCCCAAGTTAGTGTTTTACCATTACTGATAATTTCTTCAAGTGACTTTCTAGCTGATTAATGATTAGAAGTGTATCGAGATAAAAACATGCCTGTATGCTTAACGTTCAGTAAACTGGAACAT
This sequence comes from Acanthosepion lycidas, assembly GCA_963932145.1. Classification (NCBI taxonomy): domain Eukaryota; kingdom Metazoa; phylum Mollusca; class Cephalopoda; order Sepiida; family Sepiidae; genus Acanthosepion; species Acanthosepion lycidas. The sequence goes on along the minus strand of OZ010578.1, from coordinate 105,871,758 downwards.
ATATTCAGAGTGTTATAAAATTATTTTCTGTTAAATTGATGTAACCGTCAAAGCGAATAACAATGTTAAGGTATTTCTTAAATCCTACCTATGATATCAAGGGTGATATAAAACAGCTGATATTATAAATATTTATTAAGTCTTGTTTGTTCTCGCATGGGGGACATCTGTTGAATTTTCCCACTCGCGATCGGAGATCGCTAGTTGTTTTGAGTCCAGCGATAAAAGAACTTCAACACAGGGAAATTTAAACTTAACTATTTTATTAACGTTCGTGTCCAGATGTTCCATCTATCCAGTGGGGTCGTTTCCCCTCATTAGGGAAGCGTTTCTGACATGAAATAATACACATCTACATTGCTCGACGGTTCAGAAACAACTCTTTGAAAACCTTTGTATATCTCTAACATTCTCACGCTCGTTCAGCCAAACAAAATCGACTTCCTTATTTTGTTTTGTATCTGATTCCTAAGGTCAACTTCAGGAAGTCAAAGCAGAGATACACTGCTCCCCAAAATGATATTCTGCTAAACTATTATTTAACACATGAAGTGGAACCATTGTTTTTGGACAACCTGCCGAAGTAGAAGGAATTAGGGGTCAAGAAAATGGGCGTTTAGAATCCTAGCTCTTTATCATCATCCTCCTCATCATCATCATCAGTCCCTTGAGTGTTTCAGGTTGACCTGAGGCCAGAAAGAAACTTCCTCCAGTCTAATGAGCGGGCGGTGGCTTTCACGAGTTCTGGCGTTGTCATGTCCGTCCACTCTTTCTCTAAAAGCATAGAGGATGCGAACGTTCCACGTTCTGATGGCTCTGCGTTCGTTGCTTGACGGTGTTTGTCGCTCCAGTCGCTCACTTCTCACGCCCGAGTCAATGGGACACACAACCGTTGTTGATCTGGGTCTCGACGGATCCTGCAAAGTGTTGCTTTAATGCTTTCAGTGGGATTTCAGATAGCTTGGCGGCACCCATCTCCTTTCTAAGCTCAAACAGTAACGAATTTTACTGGCACACAACTTTTAGAAAGCGGCATTGTGGAGGTTGCACACACACACACACACACACACACAGACACACACAGAGAAAAAAAAATTAACTTTTTCTCCCTACATACAATGTGCTTTCTGTCTCACTAGTCCTCTCTTCTCTTATGCGTTGTGTTAGTTCAGGACGTGGCCGATAATGACCCTTCACAACTTCCTATCCTTTGTAACACTAAGCAATATTTGACGCTTTACTATCTCTCTATGTTCATGTTCTGCTATCCATTTAAACACGTTCGTTAGGTTTTCTACCCGCTGTTTCCCCCTGAACCACTTGTGAGTGTCTGTTTCTCCAAACCCTCTTTCCTTATACGTTACAGAGATTTCTCTTTCAGGTCCTAAGCAAAAATATTCCCTCCGTTTCCATTTTCCTCGTCACTTCCTCGCACGCTCTGTCCATGGCATTCTCAGTATACAGCTTAAAAACGGCATCTCCGTTGTATTAAATTTCCTCTTCATCTACGAGAACATTATTGACACTATTTACATTCGGACTGTTGTCCTCATCTTTTTTTGTTGTTATCAAAATGTTTCGGCCGTTGTGTTCTCCGGCTTTCTTCAGGTTTATATCAATCCGGGTATCGTAGAGAGAATTTAAACGGCCGTAGACAGTTTTCGTTCCACTGATCATTTCTAGCGATATTTCGGTTACTTCTTATTTTTCGCACTGCTTACTTATTGCTCACTCTGTTTTCACACTGCCCTGCCAAAAGATCGAACTCACGATTACTGTCACCAAATACACAAACCAACACTTTAATCCACTAAAATATTATTCTATTCTCAACCATATGATAACAACTCTTCTACCATCACCTTCCGACAATCAGAAACACGCAAGGTCCAAACAACAGGCCCATAACTTTTCAGCATCCTGTCAGAACAGAAAGTTTTTAAAAATAGCTTAACAAGAGTAATGGTGCGTTAGTCCTCTTCAAATTACTCCCCTTGGAATCGTTATGATAACAACAGCAAAAATGAGAACAATAGTCCAAATGTAAATAGTATAAATAATAATTCTATATCCCAGAAATTCAGACAAGATTTGTGAGAAAATTGTTCAGCATTCACTGCCATATACGGGGATTGGTATTACTTAATAATATAATATCCTTATTTTTGTTTTCCAACGATATTTTCCCGTTTATTAACCCTTTGGAGACGGAGCCTCATTTGGAGTTTCAGTGCCCTCATTTGGAACACACACACACACACACACACACACACACACACACACACACACACACACACACACACACACACACACACACACACGCGCGCGCGCGCGCGCGCGCGTACACACACAAAATCGATGTAAAATCACAGAAAACAGCAATTATATCATATAAACAACTATTGAAAGGTAAAGATAGGCAAGAAATGCGAGAAGCAATCTGATTGGCTGGTACGAAGATCAGCCAGCTAATCTCGAGGCTTGTATTAGCGGGCTGACGAATAGGCCCAGTCGTTTTCTTAGTCAATCGGCTTTTCGGCCGATATATCGACGCTGTCGTCTCCTAAGGGTTAACATCTGAAACTTTTCGAAATGTGGAAGTTTTCTTTTATATTTTTCTATAGGAAATGTTTAGGTTTTATACCAATTCTAATAATTGCTTTTGAAAACAATAAACATTGCTGGACAGTGAAGGTGGTTAAAATAATAATGGTGTCATGGGAAAGACCAATCATAGGAAAAACCAATAAGACACAGTAATATTGCGGGCGAGAAGGTCCATATTTGCTCAATTTTTTTTTTTTGCATATTTTTTACTTTTCCTCCCCGTTTGTTTTAATATATTTATGTATATATCTATATCTACTTTTAAAACGTTAGTTTTTAAAAGATCTAGTAGAAACCTTTTAATAAAAAAATAATTCAATAATTTGAAAACTGAAAAAGGCATTTTAAGTATTTTTTTCTACTGAAAAGATGAAATAATTCTGTGGTGATGGAATTATAATGTTGCTTGAATAAGACGAAGAAAACTGTGTGAAAAGCAGTAAATATGTTGCTTAATAACGTTAATAACGAAAAAGAAAAATGCCTTTTATTCAAGAACGACTATTTTGACCATCTCATAATTACAGTAAAGTAACACTGATGTTTGACGGCGTAACTTCTTTGAAGACTGATTCAAGAAGACTGCCAGTATTTATGATAATTACTTAAGCTTTTCTTCACGAAGGACATGTACACGTTTCTCTATTGTGTCAGTATACGGTGAAATGATTATATGTTGCAGATGAAAAGGCAGTGGTGTCCTTGCAAGTCCTGTGGATTTTCCTTCAGGTGTGGCAAATCTTCTTACGTAACTTTGCCTTGTGTAGTTCACGTGCTTGTTTCCCTTGCATCTTTGATTTTATTTTTAAAGTTTTGTTCTATTTTCTTTCGTAATATTTAGCCACTTATTATTAATTTTTAAATTTCCTTTGTTCATTTTTAATTTCTGTGTGTTTAACGCTTCGCACGTCTATAACGCCTTTCTTTTCTTTTTGTTTAAATTTTTATTTTGCAACTTGATTGTGTAGAATTATAGATGTTTGGGTTTAAAAATTGATTTCGTTTTGTGCGTAATTTCCTCACAAAATATTAATTTCCGAAGCAATATATATATATATATATATATATATATTAAATAAAAGCAGACCACTTTAAGGTTCCATGTAATAAATTATTTCACCATAGCCCTTTTAAAAGACTGCGGATCATCAGACTTTACTTCCAAAATTTGAAACGAAAAATTTTTTGTTTCAACCTTTGGAAGTAAAGTCTGATGATCCGCAGTCCTTTAAAAGGGCTGTGGTGAAATAATTTATTACATGGAACCTTAAAGTGGTCTGTTTTTATTTAAATTATTTGCTCTGGATTTACATTGAGCTCTCTGGATTTTATCCTCTTTGGGTCTACCCATACGGATTACCTAGTTTTCCATAAACTAAATATATATATATATATATATACATATATATATATATATATATATATATATATATATATATATACGAGGGAGTGCTGTAAAATTCTAGACACAAACCCACTTCCCGAAATATGATCAAATAGCCTAACATCAGATTATTTTTTTCCTTTTCTCGAAAGACTTTTTTTCCCTCAGGTCGAGAAAAATTCAGCACTTTCACGGAGAAGTAAATAAGATCGGGAATCTTTCGCTGATCCTGGCTCTTCTGAAATGTATACAGACAACTAGTTGAAGCTAATTTCAAGAAGCTTATGTAAAGCTAAACATCTGGTATCTTTCGATGATCCTGGTTTCTCTGAATGTTTACATTTGATACTCCACAGCACATAAAGTGTCGTGCAATAGATAATCTTTAGACGTGAACAGGAAGTAAGTTAATATTAGGTTGGTGCAAAAATAATGACGTAATAATGTCGTTTTTTGACGTTAAAAAATACGTCAAAAAACGACATTACTACGTCATTATTTTTGCACCAACCTAATATCTCTAAACACGAAAATACTTTCGATACACCTCAATAATTTAAGCCTTACAGCAATTCTGTATTTATTTATCTCCTTTTATATTGTTGAAAAGAAACGGCTTTTTCAAAGAAATGAAAGCGTAAAGGAGAAAGTCTCTAGAAATAAAACCAATAATTAAAAATACAAATAGTATTTTTTTACAGTTATGAGTTAACGTTATTTCTTTGGTTACTCTTATGCGCATTTAAGTGTTTTAATTGCATTCTACTAAATTAATTTGTCCAGTACAAATTAGTACCCAGTGAGGATCGACTAGCAGCAATGTTAATGATCTACCTTGATGACCATAAGTCCACAACAAACATTTCCATGGATATTAATTCAGCGTAACTTATTATGACGCAAGGCTACTATTCGAGAGCATCAAGTGAGGACTGAAGTTACTGCACAATATAAATGGTTAGCAAGACTAGTTTTCTAACCATTATCACACGGCGAAGCTTTAGTTTCAGTGGTTTAATAAGTTGAAGTAAAATTTCCCCCACAGCTTTTTGGTAGAATATTTTATTCATATAAATTCATGGCGTCGTTATTTAGCCATGAAGTTCCCTGGCATATACATTTTTCTGAGTACCTTAGTTCGAAGAGTTTTTCGACCTCTTGAAATTGTTGGAACTTTTCATCAGTCAAGGGCTTCTGTATTAAGTGAAGTAAGAGAGGGTCTGAAGATGACAGGTTTGGAGAATATGTCTTATATAGAAGAACTTCTCATCCCGACTCCATAATCATTTGCTGCATCACATTGGCAACACATTGGCGAGACATTACAGCAAAACCATCGGTCAATTTTCTTGCCCAGGAAAAAATAATCTTTTCAGTTACAATCCGTCATTGAAGAGAGTCAACTGCTAAACTGGAGAGCTGTTCGGTCTCAGAAACCCATAGTAAACAATTGTCCTTAAATACAAAGATTTTCTCTGGTAGATTTCGTTCAGGTTGATATACTGAACGCCGGATTAACTCTTGTTAACTCCTTCGTTTTCTATTCTAAACAAAACCTCTTTTCCTCACCATTGACTATGCTGTAAAAAAAAAATAACACTTCAGTCTATATTTCTGAGATGGAGTATTTTAACTATTTACATTATTTACTTTGTTCGGATTGCTGTCTTAATCTTTAGTCATATTAACGACGTTTCAGCCGTTGTATGCCTCGGCCTTCTTCAGGATCTGTCCATATTTCTGAGATGAGGTATTGTAATTATTTACATTTTTCGTACTGTTGTCCTCATCTTTATTTTCATATTAATGACGTTTCGGCCGTTATATATCCCGGACTTCTTCAGGATCTGTCCATATTTCTGAGATGAAGTATTGTAACATTATATCGTCTTTTATTGTGCGTAGTGTCACCACAAATGTAGACACCCATTTCCGGTGTCGGTTTTTAATTTAATTTAGGTCAGCGATTCAGTAATGAATTATACATCGGAAAATAATTCATATTTATCTGTTTCTTACTCTTTTAAACTGTTATTTAACCCCTATCTTTAAAACTTCTCTCTGTTAGATTTTAATCCCTGCCTTCACCTACCTGTTCTTCTCTCGTCTGTTACCCCCCCCCTCTCTAGAGCTTTCATTTACTTCTCACATTCGTCCCCCACTCTTACTAAATTTTATTTTTTTTATTACCGGAGTTATTTTTTCTGATTTCTGTTTGAATTTGTAGGTCTGATGAATTGGATCGTATTTACGATTCCAATGCAATAAATTATAACCATGGAATATTAGTGTTTAAGCCTTTTTATTATATTCTTATTCTGTCCTGTACATTGAGTTCTACCTGGATTCTATTTCTTTGAAATTTATATATATATATATATATATATATATATATATATATATATATATATATATATATATTATGTGTATGTATGTATGTATGCATGTATGTATATATATTTATATATTTTATATATATATATATATATATGTGTGTGTGTGTGTATTAACCACTAATATTATCTATATATCTATATATATATATATACGTATACATATATACATATATATATATATATATATGTGTGTGTGTGTGTGTGTGTATATAGACACACACCAAGACAAAAGGAAACTTATCTTAGCCTACGCATTTCGTTCTCAGCGTACATATATACTCTATCTGAAACACACACACATATACAGTAATTGCATGTTTTCTTATTCTTTCTTAACAAATATCTTGATTATCCTTATTTGTTGTTTATCATTTGGTGTATTTGATTGGTCAAATTTTTAATCACTGATTGTTTCTTAAATTTACCGGTGTTTGAGTTTGGGCTTATGCTTTGTGGAAACCTGTTATTATCATGATTTATTTGATAAGCCTGTCCGACTTGAAGAAACCATTATTCTTGGAGATAATGGGACTCTTAAAATCATACGTTCAGTCTGGAAAATTACAGCATGTATCACTAACACACACACATACGCATATTGAGACAAATGGGGGGAGAGAGAGAGAGAGAGAGAGGAGTTATTATATAGATGTTCCATTCCTTACCTAATTTATGTTGTCTTCTTTGAAGTTGTGATCTTGTATACAACGATAAAAGCGATCTTTACAAGAGTCCACGCATTCAGAGCGCTTGGGCTGTCTCATTCCTCTGTTTTGGTGGGTTCTGACTGATAAGTATTCTGTTCCATTTGAATGTTCTGACTCGGTGATATATCGGCATTCTGTCTTAGCTTCAGGATTCTATCCTGATAATATAAGCCCGGGTTGAGTCGTGGACTCCTTGTTTGATTTACCGCTGTCTCAGGCGGTGCAAAATTTTTTTTTATAATTTTTGTTATATCTGGCCTGTTATATATTGTTTTATAGCTTACTTCGAGTAATGGTATGTAATTTGTTTGATTGTACTATATATATATACATATATATATATATATATATATATGTATGTATATATATATATATATATATATAGATAGATAGATAGATAGATAGGCAGATAGATACACTACAGTTCAAAAGTTTGAGGAAACCCCTGGTAATTTTTAAAATTAGTCCCAAAAGTTGTTTTGTATTTTAAAGAAGAGAAAATTATTATACATGGTTAAAAAAAGGTGAGACTTGATTTTTTATTAGAAATTTTCTTATGAAAAACAAGAAAAAAAAATTATGATTAAATTTTGCTCTTGTCAAAATATCTTCCTTTAGGATTCATTACCACAGCACAAAGTTTTGGCATTCATTGCAAAAGTTTCTCAAAGTTTCATAAGTGATTTCATTTTTTTTTTCAAATTCTCTAAGAGCTCGTCCTTTTATCACTCTCCTGTCGAGTTAATCCCATGATAATTCTTGGGCCTGATCTGTAGTGTGTATATATATATATATATATATATATATATATATATATATATATATATATATATTAATCCTAACGAGCCAGGCAAACCTACCTAGGTTTCACCTGAATGGATCTTCAAGGTAAACTGGTCAGTTTACCCTGAAGATCCGTTTAGGTGAAACCATTTGTTAACCATTTTCCCATATCGAAGTGCCTTGCGTATTTTACGTTAGAATTTGTTCGACAATAATGAACCCTGCTAAGTTTTCTAATGTTTTTAGGATCAACCCATTGTTCTGGTTAGATAAATCTGCTGATAAAACAATCTCTTGTATTCCTCTTTCTATTTTTGTGCATTTACTAAAACTCGGTTTTTATCGATGTTTGTCTCCAGTAGAGATTACGGCTTACTCGTATATATTTCCCGTATAAATCAAGCTTTTCTGATATTTCAAGTAGCTCTCCGTGACGTAACCTATTAAATGCCTTTGTGTAGTCTTTTTTGATCAACAGGATAAACAGTCTTCCTTGAACAGTCAAATGTCAGTTTGTCAGATGTCAGTTTACCCGGAAGGAAACAATAATTATTAATAAGATAAGTTTAAATTAACCCATGAAAGAATTCACAACTCTAGATTCACTGCTTCAGGGTCAGCCTATGAACTTTTCAGCCTACCCCCGTAGCTATGAGTGTAAATACATTTGTATTGCTTCCTTTAATAAAATTCTGATAAAAACAAAATTTATTTTTCCAGTGTCTTAGACAAAGCCATTCTGTGCTTACACTATTTCTGGTTAAATTCTGTTGCAAGCTCTGTTCATAGCATTTGTTATGTGACTCAACAAGCTGATTATCCGATTATTGTGTGTATTCATTTCCACCTGGCTTATTTGATATCACTATCAAGGATAGATCCACTGAGGTTTTTTCCGGTATTTCACCGCTGTCATATATTTCTTTTATCATTTTAGTAGGGTCGCATAACGTCTATCGGCACATAAAGCGGAATTGGCGAGCTGAGTTCATATTGCGACCAATTTTGTTGCATTCACTTTCGCACTAATTATCCTGGGAAAGGCATGAACCCAGCAATGAATTAAATAGGACAAGTATAGTAGGAGGAAAACTCTGAATACAAAACTGCGGAGACGGCAACGGGAAATCATTCCATTGTCTTTTACAAAAAAAAGTATGGCAGTTAAGTGATAGTAGAGAAAAGGAACCTGTCGAAAGTCATGATCACCTACGTGCTGAAGGGACATGGCGTATAAAAATGTCAATCATGTAATTTTCTAAAGCTATCAGTATCTCCCGAATTTAAAACTTATTAATAACGCCCAAGCAGATTACGGATTACTCAGTTATATTTTCCGTGTAAATCAAGCTTTTCTGATAGTTCAAGTAGCTCTCAGTGTAGTACCTTATTGTGTAATATTTTTTTTTACCAATAGGATGAACAGTCATCTTTGAACAGTCAAATGTCTGTTTGTAAGATGTCAGTTTACCCTGAAAGAAACAATGCAGTCATTAATAAGAAGAGTTGAAATTAATTCATGCAAGGTTTCACAGCTCGTTTCGAAGGGACATGGCGTATGAAAATGTCAATCCCTAAATTGTCTAAAGCTGTCAGTATCACTCGAATTCAAAACTTATTATTAATGGCCAACCAGACATCTCATTAACCAAATACTCACTATATAATTAAGACTATTCTGTGTTTAGATTTGGAAAACATTTAGCATATATGTGAAATTATAATCACTGAAACTAATATGAATTAACAGTTTAACATATACAGCAATAAACAGGCGTGTATTAATATTTGTATAAACTTATACAATATGAAATCTACATAGCAAAGTGACTTGCGATTCTCAAATATCTGAAGATTATCATATATGACTAATATTAAGCAAGTTTGGCCGATTCTGTTATAGACAATAACATGACATAGAAAATAGGAATGGTGTTGATATTAGTAAAGTTTAGCAATCTGAAAATTGAAATAATCATTTTATTTACACTATTTATATTCAGAGTATTGTCTTCATCTTTGTTCTTTTTATCACAACGTTTCGGCCGTTGTGTCCCCCGGTCTTTCTCAGGACAATGGCCTAGTAAGTAAAAGCGTTCGTTTGTGGATTTGGTGACATAGTCGTTTTGAGTTCAATCCCGGGGTCGGGCTGTATGTACTTGTACTCAGTGGAAACGGCCGATCAATAAGTGAACAGTACTAAATGAAAATAAGAACTAGATGATATCCCTAGATATTAGCAACGGAACGAGAGCAGTCTACATCTGTAGATTGAATAAAGGGTTCATTTCGGTATTCCTTGTAGGTTAACAAGTTCGATATACACCTGATGAAGGCCAGCGTGCACAACGGCCGAAATATTGTGATAACAACAACAAAGCTGAGGACAATAGTCCGAATATATATATATATATATATATATATATATATATATATATATATTGAGAGAGAGAAAGAGAGAGCGAGAGAGAGAGAGAGAGAGAGAGAGAGAGAGAGAGTGCATAAATAATGATAACTCCTCATCTTAGCAATTCAGATAAAAAAAAAGTTATTTTGTTAAAACAATGTGTCAGTGAGGTTAGAGTTTTATTTATTATTGTTGTAGCATACCTACGGACAATAATGGGTATATCTCCATTCACATAGATACAGTAGTAAATACCGTATATTGGTCTCCAGTTGGAGATTCGTCTCCAGCTGTGCCGACCAACCTCTCTGTCAGTAGGCAGAGAGGATCCCCAGACGAGGCTATGTCGAAGAGCAGAGTCTCATCTCGGGAAACAGCTACCGAAACGTTTTATACGGGATCTACGGGGAATTTTTGGTCACGCCTACGGGCTCGGATACACCAGATTCAATTCGTTCTTGTGCCACATCTGACTGCGTGGGGCAGTTGGTAGATATCCTGCAGTTGGAGATTCATTGGCGAATCTTATATGTGCTGTTCTTGTCCTGAGTATTATCGTTCATTACCAACCTTCGTGTGATTATTCTATTCAATAACCTTCCCTAGGTTACAACAATTATTTAATTGGATTTAAAGTCTTAAAAAATTGTATAATAGTACATTTCTTTCATTTTTTCCTTATTAAACTTTCGAATCTAATGACACCATAATCTTGGATATTCTTTGTAGTATATTTAACCTTTTAACTTCTTTTTCGCGTATTCGATATTCTTGAAATGTTAGCGTTCACTATTGAGACTACTTCCTCCCATTACAGGTTTCATGACAAAGGAGGAAGTGGAATTATGGGAAGGTGTGCGATGTAAGTACCATAAATTCTGGGTGCCGCTTACCTGGGCCAATAATATGTTGGTCACTGCCAGAAGAGAGGGACGCATTGAGTCTGACTGGGGCATGCGCATGATAATACAGGTAAGAACACCTGTTATATACAGTGGGAGGAAATGAGTACATAATACACGCCACACACATAAAAAAAAACATCACTTTACTGCATTAGTTACATGTAGTAAGTATATACCTCAAAATTTCACGAAATATGACATCCACTGGCAGAAATTATGGAATTCGCACACTTGGAGGATATTTTTTTGAGCTAGCTTTTTTATTTAGCTGTGAATACATTAATAACAGATAAGACAGAAAACAATTTTATTTATTTGGAATTTTGGCTTTGAATTTTTTCTTGAACAAACTAGATTAAACTATTTTAATTATTTTTCAACATTGGGTTACACCATAATATTTTCCTCTACATGACTTGGAAAAAATTTATATCATTAATTTAAACTAGCCAAATCCCTATCTTGTGAACATTTCTCTTAATAATAATTTTAAAACAATTCAGTAGACGATGATATTTTATTTACGGTAACTTAGTCTGCTTCCGTTCTTCGATACCGTGCGTCTAAAAAATATCGCTTTTATCACGGCCGCCATCACCCCTCTGTCTTTTGTCCGGGAAATTGTACTAATTAATATTAGGCCAAGCCCCAGGAGGCCTTCCCCTGAGCATTACCTATCCTTCGAGAGAGGGCTGGATTCATGAAAGGTGCCCCAATGGCCTTCGGCAATTTTTCTGCGGTATCGCCGTTAAACCCACTTTAAGCTGCGATCATTTCCGTTGCGAGGTGGGCATCCTGATAAATAAAATCGCTTCTCAACCTTTTGACTAGGATCAAAGTCTAGTATCTGCCCTTAGACGGATGCACTATATTTCAACTATCAGTTGTCTCTGTGCAACTGAGAGGTGCAACTATTATTGAGAGGTGCCCGCACTCGGGGAAACAGATATGCCCGCAGCACTACCTCCCTCATTACACTACATAGGGGTGGTGGTAGTGATACCTATGCCAGCACAACCGACGGTTGCTGGGTTTAGGCTATTTTTGAACTTGGTATGGGTTCAAGCGCCTGAGCTCTCTACATTAAACTGACCAGCGCTGGGCGACAAGAAAATACAATCGTTTCTGGGCGTTTTGATTAAGATCAGTATCTGTTCTTATCGGCTTAATCTGATTCCATCTCTTCACTTCTATCTTCCCTTCTTTCTTTCTTTCTTTCTTTCTTTTTTCTTTCATTTTATCACTGAAACCGCGCGATCAAAACGGAAAAGTTCATTATTTATGAGGTATTGGCAGGGCGTAACGGTCGCGCGAACTAACGAAAGGAGAGACAAGAACAATTATAATTGGATTATTTAATTTACTTTGATTAATGTATATTTTATAAAGCCAGAATATTCAACTGTTAAATGAAAAATGTTTTCTGCCTTAAAAAAATTAAAAAAAACAAAAACAAATGAAACTCCTGTAAGTATGCTAATTCTATAATATTTGTCAGAAGTTGGAGATTTCATCTTGTCAATGAAAAATGAGCGAAAATTGTAACAAATAAATTTATATAAAGTCATAACACACACACACACACACACACACACACACACATATATATAAAAGTGAACATTGAAGTCAATACTCAGAGGCGACAGGCTGTTTCATACTAGACGCAATCGTCAGGCGGCATGGCGTCAGGCGGTTATTTTTGTTCATTTATAAAACTGTCCTCCACTGACAAAATTACAGAATAGACTACAACAATCAATCCAAAAATTGGACGAATACATAGCTTTAATTATCTTCCCAGGCCAAAATAAACTATTAAGTAAGCGACCTAAGCAACGCACCCCCCTAATTTTTACTTCGTTAATAAAACATCGAAAACCGAAAAGAATAAATGTATAAAATAGAAAATGAAATTAAATAAAAACAAGTAAAATAAATTAACCGAAATAAATAATTAAATAAGTAAATAAATGAACAAAAATAACCGCCAGAATGGACTACCCACAATGCACCACTGACCCATATACATATATATAAATAATCGAGAAAAAAGCCCAACACTCGTAGCCTGACGATTGCGTCTAGCATGAAACACCCTGTCGCCTCTGAGTATTGACTTCAATATTCACTTTTACATTTACATACGCTCTGTCTCAGATATTGAGCACTTTATCCCATAAATATAGCACACCTTAAAAATATATTTCATTATATATATATATATATATATATATATATATATATATATATATATATATATATATATATAAATTTATTACGTCCTGACAATTATCTAAAAATATTTTTTGTTTATACGTTATTTTTATCGATAGAATTCATTTAAGTATGTGCTCTGTTTTTTTTAATTAAGCAGTATTAATTACATTTACCGGCCTGAATTTCTCGAACATTCAGTCGGTAAATGTAATTAATACTGTTTAATTAAAAAACAGAACATTTGCTCAAATAAATTATATCTATAAAAACGTATAAACAGAATATATATATATATATATATATATATATATATATATATATATATATATATATATATATGATGGAGAAAAAGTATTTACTTTTAAAAGCGAGAACTTAATTGTTACATTTACAAAAGGGATTTTACGGCTTATTTGTATATACAGAAAGTGCATGCCTCATTATGCTTTGTAACCGTTATTAAGTAGAACGTCGGAAGTGTTTATTTGAAAGAAAATAGTGCTGAACTTTTATACAATATCAATCTTCATATAGAACAGTGCATATTTGACAACTTCCTCACAGATAAAGAAGAAACATGATGTAACACAAATGTGGCCCTACAGGAGGATACCACGGAAGGAATATTTGAGCAACGAGGAAGTTTTAAGGCAAAAGGAAAACAAACAAGGAGTAATACTTAGGATCAGAAAGGGTCAGTTGTATTTTCTCGGACACATAATGAGGAAAGACAGCTTAGAGAATTTGATAAGTCATAATGAAAACAAAAGAAACATCTAATAACCTGACTAACGATCTTGTGTAAATGGTTGGTTGAATAGGGACTGGGTAAGGATAGTAAAAGGACAAATATTTAAGCTGAAAAGGTTTGGAGGCACGGATAGCGTCTCTGATTGAGGAATCGGAGAGCCGAGTTCGAATTCCATTCAGATCCATTACATTCACTTATGTGCTAGTACCCTTGAGTAAGGTATGAATCCACTTTATTTACCCACTCTACGTGTAGATAGCAGGACAGTCTAGGTTCTATAGCCAACCGGTCTAGGAGAAAGTAACTCTGAATTCGAAACTGTATGTCGTTCTGGCGTAGCACACACTATACAGCTAAAGAAATAGTCGCTCTGGCTCGATAATCCCAACTCCAGTCGAATGATGATGATGATTGGAAGTTGTGGAGAGTCATGATCGTCCACATCTTGAAGTAACACCGCACATAGAACAAGAAGTGGCAGAAGGTAGATGATAATATAAATAATGGGCGACTACTGTGTAGTATACAACGTTTCAAGTGTTGAAAAGAATTGATTTTTGTTGATCAGAAAAATAAATCTTATTTTTGAAAGCAAGTACGGTTAATGCTTTTTGCATAAGTTTAAATTACGGACTCAGTCCAGCTGAAGTGTGGAGACACAGCACTTTAGTATTTAGCTGTTAACGAAAAAACAATGGTTTAATAAACTTTGCATCGGAGTTGTAAATCACATATAAAATGAAACTTGAAGAATCCCACGATCACATCTATAATCTATGATATGGCAGAAATATTTAGGACAAAATTTTAAATCTTTTAGCAAACCTTGTAGCATCTATAACTCTTAATTGTCATTTCGACGTGATGAGAAAAAACGAAGAAAAGAAAATTAAATCTATTGGATTATTAGATAAATACATTCGTTTTTTTTTCCCATTTATTTTACTCTTATTATTCATCAGCAATTTTAACAAATCGAGTGAAGGGAACAGACAGTGTTATCATGAGAGCCACCTTATCTGTTGCGCCAATTCCCTAGCGTGTATCCTCAGGGATGAGCTCAATCAATCGCTCCTCATTGAACTGATCAGGCCGACCGGAACGCGGTGAGTTCGTCAGGTCGAAGTTCTTGAAGCGTGAAAACCATTTCTGTGATGTTCTTTCAGTAATAGCGTCTTCTTCGTACACATCAGAAAATTCTGTAACAGTTTTGGTAGCTTTGGAACCTTGGCTGAACTTGAAGAGAAGCAGGTGTTGAAAATTCTCGGTTTTTGTTTACTTGGCACTCCGTCGTCATATATCTGAAAAGAAGTAAAATTCAGTCATATTTACAAAAAACAATAAAAAAAAAATCCACAAAACACAACGGTAAACATAGTTTGCGTGTTAATTCAAATAACGTTAAAACGAACGTATTTATCTGACATGCCAATAGTTTAATTGACAGAAAATCAGATAATGTGTCGTTTGGAGTTGTGCTCATACATGCGATATTAACAATCCACTTCTGAAACATGTCATTAATTTTGATGAAAAATGTGCGTCTTGCAGTAGATCAAGTCTAGTAGAGTGTTTCTATTGTGTAGTGAATTTGATCCTAACTGGGGGCTCCATACTAGAAGTCTTGTGCCAACATTAAGATTAACTAAATAGCTAGTTTATGGCGGGACTTTTGAGATGAGGAATTATCATTATTACACCTTTTGTTATTAGAATAACATGGTCTCCTTTTAACCAAAATATACATTTATTTATATAACAAAGGGTTCAATTTCTAATACAAGCAACTGGTTATTTTTTGCTTTATGTTTCTGTCTATCATGCTCATCAAGGTTGTTATATTCACAATATTTCGGCCTTTCAAACTACCCTCGGAAATGCTGAAACTGTAAGCAGAACATAACATTTTTTTAAAAAGTAAGCGTACTGGTCAGAATAAAAAAGTGTAAAATAAACAATCATTTTTACTAAAGGTTTCCTTTTACTTTTTATATACTTTTATATGATTTCGAACTCATGTTTTTATCTTGATTGATATAGATGTAATTACAGACAACGTTTCAGCTATCATCAGGCGTGCTTTGTTTTGTCTGGTATGTCGACTATTGGATTATTTTATTATTGTGCTGCCAGTTGTTCTTTGTGTATAATAACATCTATATCAATCAAGATAGGAACAATAGTTAGAAATAAGAAAAACTATATTGACAATTACTCACCCTAGAAATGAAATAGTAAAATTGTTTTTGTTCGAAAGGTTATTGTTTTAATTTTCCCTTTCGAAATACGACATTTAATGTGTTTCAAGCCTTTTGTAACGTACATTTACAAAAACTTACGTAAACTTAGCTATTTTGAAAACTGTTAAATATCTTTTGTGTTCCTTTTTAAAATTGAACTTTTCATTTTCGTTCTTTTCGTAGCAATTGGCTGATTTCCGAGACAAATGCTCACTGCTTTTTGTGTATGACTGGATCACAATTCCATTGGTTTACACACAGGTTAGTCAATTCACAAATTTTGTAATAAGCGTATAACAATGCATTGCATTAACTATGAAAATTCATTTGTATTCATTGATTACTGGCTTAGAAACATTTATTTGAAATGGTGCAGGGGATATCATCGTTAATCTTAAACAATTTCATGGCGCTGAATTCGAATATTATCGTTTTCTCAGTTAGCTCTAGTTTTCTTGCTTCAGATGATGAACAAAAATAGTAAAATTGCTTATTTTAAGTCATTTGTCTGCAAGGCGAAAAATGAACAGCTATGCAAAATCAAATAAAGTTTCAACTAAGAAGAAAAGTACACCAAAACGTAAATATGTTAGATTAAATATGAAGATAAAAATTAAAAAAAAGATATCTGACTTTCTATCTTTTTTCCTTCTCATTCCCCCCGCCTCTCTCTCTCTACACGCACACACATGCATATATATATATATATATATATATATATATATATATATATATATATATATATATGAAAAAATGACAAAATGAAAACTTATTTTAGCCAAAGCGTTTCGTCCTTTAAAGGACTTTGTAAAGGCAAATGTAAGGATTTTATTTTGTGACAAAAAGTAAATTAAAGGACGAAATGCATCGGCCAAGTTAAGTTTTCATTTTGTCTTTCATATTGTTCTTTTACAGATATACTCTATCTGAAATTTATATATATATATATATATAGTCGACTCTCCAGTCGAATATGTGGGTCAAGCAGATCAGTTTCCAGGAAACCGACAGCCCGACAACAGCAAATGAGATTTGATTATAGTGGTGAAAGTTTCGTGCAGGGCCAGCCACACTTTTTGAAGGGCCGAATTCAGAGACCTGGTGCACTAAGTTCCACAAGGTCCCCAAACGACCCTCCGCAGGTTTTGAATTCAGAGTTGATCTTCTCCTAGACCAGTTGCCATCCAAGGCTATAGAACCCAGTCTGTCCTGCTACTTACCCATAGCTGGAGAGAGAAGAAGATGATTCAAACCTTTCCCAAGGGTATTAGCACGTAAGTGAATGTAATGGATTCGACATAATGTAATGGATATATATATATATATATATATATATATGAAAAAGACAAAATTAATTATTGACATTGGAGGATATATATATATATATATATATATATATATATATATATATATATATATATATCCGGAGGGCACATTTTCTTTAATAAGTTTTCTCCAGTGTGCAGCACGATAGACGAAATAAGTGCTGTTTAAAATATCATTCATATTCATCTGCTCGAATACTGGTATCCACTAAAATTAACGTTTGAAGTAATACACACACAGACACAGACACACACACACACATATATATTTATTCATCTGTGCCTACTCAGAGTTTCGTGAAGAATACATTTAATCATCAAAATTTTCGAAAATGAAATAACATTTAGACATTGATGTGGCTTTTGACTTACGTTACGTCCTTCACTAACATATTTAAAAAAAAAATATTATGAGATTACGTTATATATTGAGTAGTAGATGGAGCCCGACAGCCCATGGAGGCAGTCGGTCTAGGGAAAGGAAAAGCCTGATTTTAAATCTCCTCTACGTTGCTGTCATATCCAAAACACAGAAAAGGCTATGGAAGTACATCCGTATAGAAAACTCAGAGTGGATCCCCGAAGGCTGTCAAGACTGATAACTTTCCTGTAGCCAAGCCGTCCCCAAATGTAATGCCTTGTTTTTTTTCTCTTTTTTTTTTTTGATCTTCTCGGTACGGCCGAGATCGGGGCCATGTAGTTTAAGCAGCACATGATGTCCATATACCATCGCCAGTCTAGGAGAAGGAAAATTCTGAATTCAAACCACCTGTTGCCTTGTAGGTTTGCCTCTTTAATTTCTGAGAAAAGGGACGGGTTAACCTCAGAGACTGTTTTGCGATATTCTGCCTTGAATGCCACCGTGAACCACAACTGTGCGATGGATTATTAAAAAACAGTATTAATTACATTTACCGGCCTGAATATTCGAGAAATTTCCTAGAAAATATGCGTTCTCCGACAGGAATCGAACGTGTATTCCTATACAGAAGCTGGCATTTGATCTGACAAGCTATACCATTCAGATACAGAGAAGTGTCTGGTTAGCAAAGTATGTTTATTGTATGTATCTATGAATAAGAAGACCCTCCCGAACGAAAGCTGAATAAGCGTAGCAGACGAGCCATTCATTCGGATGTGCAAACAGTAGGAGTCTCAGTAGGAATTTGGATTCACGAGCGGCCCCCTGCCGCATGTACACACACTTTTAGCACAGTGCGAGCGGTTTGAATTCAAAATTTCCTTCACCTAGACTGGTTACCTCACAGTCTGTCCTGCTATTTTGCCCATGCTTAAGGGGAGAAGATCGATTTATACATTTCCTAAGGCTATTAGAATGTAAGTGAACTAGGCTGAAAATAAAATAAAAGTTTCCCGATTCCTCAATTGGTGACGCTAACCATCTCTACCGTGCCCTCTTCTCTCTCTCGCACTCTCTCTAATATCTCTCTCTCTCTCTCTCTATATATATATATATATATATATATGCATCTATATATATATATATATATACAAACATTTATATATATATACACATCTATGTATATATATATGTATATATATATATATATATATATATATATATATACACTGACATCTATATATATACACATCTATACATATGTCTACAGACATCTATCTACATATATATATATATATATATATATATATATATATATATATATATATATATATATATATATATATACAGGCATCTATACATACATACACACACATATATATGTATTATAATTTTTTCATATATACAAAAACAATTTACTGATGACAAATATGCAACTTCGTTTCGGTGCATTTTGTTGCAGTTCGACTGGTGAAAACCCAAATGGTTATGAACAATTTTGTTTGTAAGCAGGCCGTACGTGGAATATCACTTAGTGATGGTCCAGGTGCGGAGCATATAGATATTATTAAAACACTTAAATAACTCGCGATTATTTATTTAATTTAAAAAAGGCTCAAAAGACAAAGACATGTATATACAAAGACATATAGATATATACAAGACATACATCTTTGTCGTGAGTAAATTGTTCTTGTCTATATGTAATTATTGCGCTACTATCGGTATTGAGCGCTCTATTGAATTTATGCAGTGAACGTTAGAATTTTATATATATATACAAATCTCTCTCTCTCTCTCTCAATCTCTCTCTCTCTCTCTATATATATATATATATAGAGAGAGAGAGAGAGAGAGAGTGAGAGAGATTGGGTATGATACTAGCAACTTCATCATACTTGCTAAGTCTTCATTGCACGAACTAGGAATTGAACTCACAAAGCAATAACCTCCAGTAGCGATGGTTTGTGCATTTGGTGACATAACAATTGTGAGTTCAATAAATGAGTCAGGTAACAGAAAATTAGATTCAGTAGAAACGGAGCGAACAATACTAAATCAGGACAAGATGAGAGATCCCTAGATACAGAGAGAGGAACGAGAACAATGCAGACCTGTAGATTAAATAAAGTGTTTAGTTTGAAATTTCCTTGAAGGTTACTTGTATAATCATCCGATAAAGGTTGGAAAGCAACAATCATGTGATAACAACAAAAAGGATGGGGACAATAGTCCGAGTGTAAGCAAATTTAAATAATGTTATTTCATTTATTGATTTTTATTAAGCCAAAATTAGGACAGCGTAAGACCAGGCGGTGGGAAAAATGGAGAAAAGAACGTAAGTTCGGAGGGTCTTCACGCCTAAAAAATCAGCAATACAAAATTCAGTCTTTTTACCCGGGTTCGAACACCAACCTAATTACTACAGCCTCGATACTGGTTTAATGTTTCTGTGGTAACCTAGGAAGGGCTACTGAATGAGGAATAACCAAAACGGAATCTTTATAACATCAACAAAATACAATACTCGCCAGCGGCGTGAAGTAGGTAAACCACTGCTAGTAGTGGACTACATAGACAGCATATCCCACCCCCAATACACTTACAATAGTGTCCAACGTATTTATGAGGATTTGGACATACCGATTAGTGTCCATAGGTACGGTATATAACAGTTTCATTACTTGTTTAAAAGATAGGGGGAAAAGGCTTCTTCGGTTTTACGTTGGCTGGTTGGTTGATTTCCTTTAGCGGCATATCAATTTCTATGGGTTATTTAATGTCAAAATCTAAATATTTTGATTGGTTTGGTTGGTTGATTTTGCTTAGTGGCATATCATTCTCTATGGGTTATTAAATGTCGAAATGTAAATATTGTGTCTATATTCCTGAGATGAGGTATTGTAATTATTTACATTGTTCGGACTGTTGTCCTCATCTTTATTGCCATGTTCACGGCGTTTCGGTCGTTATACGCTCCGGTCTTCAAGTGATTGGAATTTGGAACTGGGGGTAGATTGTTCTAGTTCCACGTGTCATGCCTCTTCCAGATGTCTCGGTTATCTCCCTCTTATCAACTCTCCAAATTTTTGTTCCCCACTGCCATAACCAGATATTGAACTCTTTGGGTCAAGTCAGGGGATTCAACTAACCTTTTTATCTACTGTCGGCCGAAACGTTGTGAACATGGCAATAAAGATGATGGCAACAGTCCAAACAATGTAAATATTTTGTACGTAATTTTAAACTTTCAACTGATATTTTGTACATAATTTCACTCTTTCAGTGTAAAGGTATGTTTTTTTTTGTTACATATATAGTTAGTAATTAGCGACACAGTGGAGTAATGGATAGCGGCTGGGGTTGAGGAATCGGAGACCCGAGTTCAAATTCCAATCGAATCCATTACATTCACTTATGTGCTAATACCATTGGGAAAGGTATGATTCCTCTTCTTCTCCCCTCCAGCTATGGGTAAATAGCAGGACAGACCGGGTTCTATAGCCTTGGATGGCAACTGGTTTACTGCAGAAAGAAATGGCAACCAACTGCGGGGAAAAATCTGCCTCGTCAGTCATGAATCGAAAGATACATGATCGCCTAAGCGTGTATCACGCATGGCAGATAACTGAGATGTCAATTTTGTTATAAAAATGCATTTTTATATTTTTTTGTTGTAACTTTGCTATGAAAATGTGTTCTTACTCATTTTATTATAAAAATATACTTGTTAGAGGGTTTACTATTTACCCATAGCCGGGACCTTAACACGTACTACCATCAGGATGGACCTGAAAAAAAACAGCTATTAAGAGGTGGTTCCACGCTTCTCAAAACCTACAATCTTCTGATCAGAGTCTTGCTGCCAGATATTGTTTATCGTCATACCCAGGACCATCGGTTTTATGCCTAGTTTTGTTTATTAGCTTTAAGACGTATTTGTTTCTCGTTCCAATGATTTTTTTTTTTTGAGAAATAATTATTATGTACTGAGAACATACGAAAATGAATAGAAATTTCTCTTGGCCAGGAATCAGGAAAAAGTATACAATGAATCATACATTTATGTACGCAAACCGATTAGATTATATGACATTCTACAAACACTAATCACAATCGTTTCTCTTTTAAGAATGGATCAACAGAAATATTGCATTTATAACGTGCGAGAAGACCAATGGTGCGAAGTAAATCTGGAATGTTAATGATTTTTCAAGGTTATTGACGATAGCCTTTTAATTTTACAGTTATTAACTACCGACTTAGGGGTGGTTAACGGGGAGTAGTCGGCTTTCTTATTTTCTTTTCTCTGCAGCAAACATTATAACAATAGGTTCTCATTACAGCATCTGGTATCGGGGATGGGTTGAAGTTCAGATATGGATCCATACCTATCCCAATATATATATATATATATATATATATAATGTGGTAAAATATATCATTATGGTATTATATATTTATGGGTTAAACTGCTCAATATCACACATAGAGCGTATGTAAATATAAAAGTGAACATTGAAGTCAACACCATCAAGCGATAGTTTGTTTCATGCATTGTATATATATGTGTGTGTGTATATATACATATATATATAAGTATATATATGTATATATACATGCATATGTAAGTATATATATATGTGTATGTGCATATACATCCATATATGTAAGTATATATATATATATATATATATATATATATAGATATATATTTGTATATACATGTATATGTAAGTATATATATATATGTATATTTGTATATAGATGTCTACATAAGTATATATACGTATATTTGTATATATATATGTATATGTAATTATATGCATATGTGTATGTACATATATATATATAAGTATATATATTTATATGCGTAGATATATGTATATATATTTATGTGTAGATATATATTTATGTGTAGATATATCTATATATCTCTCTATATATATGTAGATGTATGTATATGGATATGTGTAGATATATGTATATATATGGATATGAATATATATATGTATATATATGTATATATAAATATATATATATATATGTATACATAAGGATATGTATATGTATGTTTACGTTTATATATGTATATATGTACATATGTGTGTATTTATGTATATATGTGGATATATATGTCTATATTTGTATATATATGTATATATTTGTATCTCTCTCTCTCCATATATATATATATATATATATATATATATATATATATATATATATATATATATATATATGTGTTTATGCATATATTTACATACAGTGATAACTCACCTTAAGTCGTTTCCATTTAAGCCATTTTCGAAGATACGTTGGTTTTTCTTAAATATTTTTTCTTAAATTATATATGTTTGTATATATATATATAGTATATATATATGTATTATTGTATATGTAGTATATATATATTTGTATATATATATATACTATATATATGTATGTATATAGGATATATATATATATATATATTTGTGTGTATATAGTATATAGTATATATATATATATATATTTTATATATATAGTATATATATTTTTTATATGTAGTATATATTTGTATGTATATCGTATATATATATGTTTATATATAGTATATATATATTTATATATATAGTATATATATGTATATATGTATATATATCGTATATATATATTATATATATTTGTACATGTATAGCATGTATGAATGTATATTTGTATATATATAGCATATATATATATTTGTATATATATTATATATATTTGTATATATTGTGTATATATATTTCTATATATACAGTGTATATATATTTCTATATATACAGTGTATATATATATATCTGTATATATATATAGCGTATATATATATATTTGTGTATATATAGCGTATATATATATTTGTATGTAAGTAGCATATATATATATATTTGCATATATATAGGAAATATATATATATATATAGCAAATACATATATTTGTATATATATTGCATATATGTATATATATGTGTACATATATGGTATATATATATATATATATATATATATATATATACATATTTGTATATATATAGTATTAGGTTGGTGCAAAAATAATATCGTTTTTTGACGTTAAAAATACGTCAAAAAACGATATTTTTTTTGCACCAACCTAACATATATATATACATATTTGTATACATATATTTGTATATATAATGTGTATATATATATATATATATATATATATATATATATATATATATATATATATATATATATATATATGTGTGTATGTGTGTGTTTGTATATATATGGTATATATATATTTTATATGTATAGGATATATATATATATTTGTCTACATATAAAAAATATATTTCTATATATATATATATTATATAAAATTCACTGTCCTTAGTAATTTTTTTTTCTCTATCTCTCCTAATCCCTGTTCTTCCAACCATTTACACAAGCTCTTTAGAAACGGTTATTCGCTGCCTTCCTCTGTCCATTTTACCGTCAATATGCCACAATCAGTGTCAAATTTTCTAAGCCCTCTTTCCTCATTATTAAGCTTAAATTTTCTCTTTCTGATGTTAAGTTTGTGTCATTTTCGTTTCCATTTTCGTTAAAACTTCTTAATTGCTCACATGTTTAGTTCATGGTATGCTCAGCATCCTTCTGTAGAACCACATTTCTGTTGCCTCAAGACTTTCACATCTTTGATGTGGTTGTCCAGTATTCAACCAATCTGCAACGTGTCACACTCAAACTCACATACTTGCGAGAAAAGGAAGAATTCACGTTCGGGCAAAGCGTACAAAACCACACACCCTTATACTGATATTAATTGACGATGTCGGAGTTGAATAAACAGTAATTTCACATATGAGAGATTTAATATCTTTTTAGACTATAGAATGATACAATTACAGCAAGATAGCTAACAAACCAGCGCTCTTTTCGTGAGTTATTCATTTATTAGATGTCCCATTGGTGTTGCCTTAGTTTGGTTTTGTTTGGTTTGTTTTACGGCATATCAACCTCGATGGGTTATTTAATGCCGACAAGATTTTTAGGATAGGTTCGTATGAACAGAACATTTATTCTTTCTAAGAAATCAGGTTTCATTGACGTATTTTTGTAAAGAGGGTTTTTGTTGAGATTTAAATGTATTACTGCTAATACGTTTTTTTTTCAAAAATGTATTACTGGTAAAATTTTTTTTCAAAAATATATTACTGGTAATATTTTTTTTCCAAAAATGTATTACTGGTAATAATTTTTTTCAAAACTGTATTGCTGGTAATATTTTTTTTCCTTGTACTGCTGGTATTAATAGTAATAATTTTTTCCTTCAAAAATGTATTGCTGGTATTTTTTTTAAATCTATTGCTGGCAATAATTTTTTCCAAAAATGTGTTATTGGTATTAAAACCTATTTTACATTTTCATAGTGCTTTGACCCCAGTTTGGGGGTTAACTATTTGCTCATAGCTGGGACCTTAACAGGTGCTACCACCACGGATCTGGGTGGACCTGGGAACACCATCAATTAAGAGGTGGTTCCACGCTCCTCAAAACCTCCTGATCAGAGACCTTGTTGGATGTAGTTTATCGTCTTACCCAGGACACGGTGTTGCCTTGTACGACAGTAAGCGAAGTTTAGTAAATAACAAAATTGGGCGCCTGTAGTAGATTTATGTTGAGCAAATTAAAATGCTAGTGTAATGAGTTCGATCATCACTTAATGTACAATTGCTGTCAGTCTGTAAGAAACTAAAATAAACCTGAGTAAATACCATGGCGAACGAGCCACCGGTGCCGCGTTTCTGATTTTGGACAGTTACCACTGTGGTATATATCGAAGTAGGCTCGGCACCCGAGTTCATATCAGATGATCGAAGGGAGCCAGGTGCCGGGTTCGCCTGAGGCGACTCCCAGTCGATTCATCCGCTTTCAATGGTGACTCTGGGAGGCGAACACCTGTGAGCAAGGCCGCGACTGATATGTGCGCGCTTGAGAAAAGTCGTTGGACAGATAGATACATGAACAATCAGCCGAGAGGAGATGGACATTCTCTCAAAGATCGCAGAGAGAATGTTAGGTCGACATTTTGGCTGAGGTTTCTATGGGACAGCATACCATAGACAGGCTGGGAATAACTGAGGAAATATTTGAGTGAATAAAAATGTTAAGTAATGAAGATTCAAGTCTCAATTTAATCTTCACTTCTATTTCATTACAAGCAATAAAACAACGATAAAAACCGGGTCTTAAATGTATATGTACGAGGGGTGCTGAAAACTTTTCTGATCAGCCAAGAAGCACTTTCCAGAAAGATTTTAGAAGTTGATCAAACCGGTTGCTTTCAGCATTCCCTCATTTCCGATATACAGACATACATTGATTTTTATATATGGAGGTTATTATTATTATCGTTTGTGCATATTTATATTTCCTGCTTTGTATTATGTAGAGCCGGGTCCAAACTATGGTCCTTAGGCCCTATAGGAGAATTGTCATTTAATTGATAACACTTTTCTTAGTATATGAAATGTTCATACTAGGCCGATCTTCTGGGCAACTTGTATGTTGATGTTACCTGGGACACTATTAGCAAACCTGTCCATTCCTTTTCTCACGAAACCCAGAGCTCCGATTACTATTGGTACAGTCTCAGACTTCATTACCCCACATCTTGTTAATCTCGATCTCCAGATCCTTGTATTTAGACAATTTCTCAATAATTTTCTTGGAGGTGTTTCTCTCAGATGGTACTGCTATGTCTATAAGCATATACTTCCTGAATTTCTTGTCTTTTATGATAATATCAGATCTGTTGGCTTTTATTTCCCTGTCAGTTTGAATTGGCATGTTCCTGAGGATAGTTACATGGTTATTTTGGGTAACTGTGTCTGGTTGGTACTTAGGCCATCTCTCAGTGGTTTTGATTTTGTGCTTCTTGCATATCTTCGAGTGCACATATGTCGCTACCATGTTATGTCTATGGGACATTCTCAACTGGTTATGGTCAAGCGACTGACAAGCAAAATCGCAGAATATTTACAGTTATCCATCTTAATTCGCCAAGACAAAGCATATAACATAACATATAGCATAACGGAGAGAAAGAGAGTGAAATAGATAGATAGATAGATAGATAGAGAGAGAGAGAGGGGTCTTTCTCATTTTATAGAGAGTAAAGGGTCACTGTTGCTGCTGTGGCTCCATAATAAGTAGGGTTTTTAGGTACAACGCCCCAAGTCCAACCTGTTCTTAAATATCATTCTCGTTGACTGGCTACCAACCAAGGTCAGAGAGCCTAGGGGAGAAAATGGATTCAAAATTTTAACCGGGCCGATAGCCCCTATGCTACGCGCAAATCCTATCTTACCTGCACACGTTTTAATAAGCTAAGATCAGAAGCCGCGAGAGTCATGCTTGTTATAGGAGCAGAGTCTTTATTATTGATGTTTATTATTATTAATTAGTTAATTAATTAATCTTTTTAATAAATTGTTTTTTTCGTTCGCAGGTCGTAACCCTAGCTGTGTACACGTTCTTTGCCGCCTGTCTTGTCGCCCGCCAATATCTGGATCCAAATCGAGGTTACGAAGGGTTTGGATATGATTTGTATGTTCCTGTCTTTACTTTGCTGCAATTCTTTTTCTACATGGGTTGGCTTAAGGTGAGTATAAAAAAAACTTAAAACTTGAAGTAATATTTTCCTCTTTTGGGCGATTCTAATTAAGCTAACTTGAAAATATCAGAAGACGACAATGAGTGGGGATTTATCCGCGTGTGATTATCGTCTCAAGCTTAGCTTAGTACGACACACGCTCACCTCAAAACATTGTTTGTTCATATTTTATCTTATATATATATATATATATATATATATATATATATATATATATATATATATATATATTCAGTTGTATGGATATTAGTTTGTGACCCTGGGTTTCACGCTTTTGCGATCATCAGACAAACTAGTTTGATTTTTAAAAAATGAATCTATTTATACTTGTTTGTGTTTGGTTAAGTTTGGTAAGATAGGGAAATTTTCTACTGTGTTTGTATGGGATGACACTCACACATACATAGACACACATACACACAGGTGCATGCACTCCAGCTCACACAAACGCACACATATGAATCCATATAAACTGGGTCACAAACTAATATCCATACCTCTGAATATGTTAGCTCTATCACTGATATTGAGCAATTTACACTAAGTACTGCACATAATATATATATATATATATATATATATATATATATATATATATATGATTGTATATACTAAAAAAAGAACAAAACCCTCCTTATAATTCGACTATTCCTAATGTAAAATTATAAAAGGAATTTTGCTGTTAGACTGGTCATTGTGATTATGAGTGTCAAATAGTACACAGACTTACCTTAATGGCGTCTTGCTGAAAAATGGATACGCGTTCAGAAGTGTGTCTTTTCACGCATTCTCAATGCGATTCACTCATTATATTTAGTGAGCATAGGTGTTTGAGCGGACATAATCTCGTTTGTTTCCGCGTTAATCCAGCTAACGTGAGACATTAACACCTTTCCCAGTGTTTCTACTGAATTTTTAGATAGAAAGAAGCTAAACTGAAAAAAAAAAAAGAAAGCAATCACAACCTAAGCAAATTCTAAAAATGGTTACAACAAACACCGAAAGTAAGTTAAAGAAAATATCGTTTGATGCGTTGTAAGAGTAGGAAAAACAATAATGTCAGACATCATCATCATAATCAAGACTGTCTCAGTTTGAAGGCACATCCAAAATCAGAGTGATTTCTCATCTTTGGTATGGCTACTGGTTTTCAAACATACATGTCTCTCAAGTACATTTTTGTTTATTCACCAGCCACTGAACCAACATGTGGTTTATATATATATATATATATATATATATATATATATATATATATATATATGCTGAGAAAACCTTAGTTACATTTCAAGTAAATGATCCACCCGGATCATATACGGTTTTGAATTCAAAGTTTTCCTTCTATACTTGTTGTCAAACAAGGCTAGAGTGTGCAGGTTGCCCTGATATTTAACCCATAGCTGGGGTCAGAAATGGATTCATACATTTCTCAAGGCTATTTTTGCGAAAGTGAGTGTAATTCGAACTCGTCTCACCGAACGACAAAGACAAGATTTCGGAAACGATTATTAAAAGTGCGAAAAGTGTAGTTTGTTTGTTTGGGTTTTATGGCATATCAACCACTGTGGGTTATTTAATGTCAAATACAGTTTATATGAATTTTAAATGCCTATTTTGTCCTGGCAACATTATTGTTTCCAAAAAAAAAAAAAACGTATAGCTGGCAACATTATTGTTTCCAAAAAAAAAAAAAAAAACGTATAGCTGGCAACATTATTTTTTTCCAAAAAACGTATAGCTGACAACATTATTGTTTCAAAAAGGTATAGCTGGCAACATTATTTTTTCCATAAAAATGTATAGCTGGCAACATTATTGTTTCAAAAACGTACATCTGGCAACATTATTTTTCTGAAAACACCATCTGAGGCCTTCCATGCTGCTGGACGTGGATGTAGTTTATCGTCATACCCAGGACGCAAAAGTGTAGTTTCCGACTACACTCAGGTGAATCAGTCTTTTACATACCTAAGAAGTGAGATACATTCTAATGAAAAAGGTGTGAAAATTCGCATAGCTAAAGCTTGCCCCCTACCTTGAATAAAATAGATATGGTCAGAAAATCTGACCTATCATACAACCTCAAGCAGAGCTTCTTTCGCGGTACTGTAGCGACGGCTTTAAAGTATGGAGCCTTTGCCTGGATATGAACTGAAACCCTAGAGTCTAAGGTTGATGGGACCTACACTTGGATGCTGAGAGCTATAGTTAACATCTCTTGAAGACAACATCCAACTAAACTATACCCCTATGGACACATCTCTGATATTTCTATAATCTTACGCGAAGGCAGAATGCGTTTTGCAGGACATGCTGGCGAACAAAAGAATAACTCGCGAGTGGTGTACTGTTCTGGAGCAAGACGAGTTGGTCACCCAGTAAACCCCTTTTATTGATCAGCTATGTTAAGACGCACAATGTCTCCCTGATGACATTTCGATCGTGATGTTTGGCGTGATAGACTCATGAATGTCCGAGCTAACTCGACCGAATAATTATGTGCGCGTGTGTAAAAACCTGACGACAAAGTTCATACGACTTGATGACCATAAAATTTACAAGAAGATCAAAATAAAATTAAAAATATTTAAACAACTTAAATTAGCAAATACACGATCAGTATTTATTTTATTTTTTATTTTACCTCTGTAGGTTGCTGAACAACTTATAAACCCGTTCGGGGAGGATGACGACGACTACGACATCAATTGGTTGTTAGACAGACACACAGCGGTAAGAACAACACCTTATTTCTAGTTACAGTTGTTATTACTCTGTCGGTCTTTCTCTCTTTTCTTTCCCTCTCTTTCAAACACCCCCATACATACACATATATAAGCACAGATACAGACACGCACACTTTGTATTTACAGTATATACGATATAATTGTACATTCCAAAAAATGTCGGAAATAGTCCTGCATAATTTACGCAAACGTAAAAGATATTCCTTGCCGAACAGAGAGAGAGAGAGAGAGAGAGAGAGAGAGAGAGAGAGAGAGAGAGAGAGAGAGAGAGAGAGAGTGAGAGTGAGAGTGTGTGTTGTGGATTCCGAGGTGAATTCGGTCTCCAAGGAATGACAAACGCAATAATTAAATATAAGAAATAAAATGTATTTACACAATCATACAAAGAGTAATACTGTTAGTAAGTCCAGGAACGTGGTTAGTAGCAAATACAGATAGATATATACAGTCTCGAAGTAGGACTTCCTTAGAGTCTACGTGCTTGTAACTGACTTCTACAAGAGGTTACCTCACACTATCTCTGTTTGTATATTCTCTCACTATCCGACTACCGACTGTAACTCTGGGTATTTAACGGCAGCAGTCCAGGTACACTTGGTAAAGTCCACTTATATGAAAAAGGGGTGGACTCCATAACAGAGAGAGAGAGAGAGAGAGAGAGATAGAGAGAGAGAGAGAGAGAGTGAGTGAGAGACAAAACTAACAGAAAAATATTACTAAGTGTTATAAAAGACAGGAAATTGTGGAGAGCTATGATCGCCTACGTCCTGAAGGGATACTGAAGATAGAAGAAGTAATTATAACTTCACTATATTTATATGTCATAAGTTCTTATCTATATACTGGGTGTCTCAAAAATGTGTGGAACCATGCTTTCCAGCCAACTTTAATCTCCAAAAATTTAAATGCAATGTCAATCGCTATCTAACGTCTCGTGATTAGTCCTTTTTCTTCCTGCTTATTTTAAATGTTTCTCTTCCTAATTCTTCCACACCCAGTAACCACTTGTGTCTTTCTGGCTTTACTGCCTTGCTTGGGGTGAAAATGATTAAAAAAGAAATAAACATTCAAGCTTTCTCAAGAAATAATTATATATCTAATTTAAATAATACATATGAATACATATGAATATATATATATATATATATATATATATATATATATATATATATAAACGACATTATTACGTCATTATTTTTGCACCAACCTAATACATATATATACATACATACATATATATATATATATATATATATATATATATATATATATATATATGTGTGTGTGTGTGTGTGTATATATATATATATATATATATATATATATGAATATATATAATACATATGAATTTAATATGAAGACAGTATTTTATATAAATGCCTTTTATTTTATCATCGCATATTTTCAAATTGATGTCCGTTATGATCCAGACATTGCTGGCAACACGACACAATAGAATCACAGCAATCAGCATTTTCTTGGACTTCTGTGAAAACTTTCCTTCACCTTTTCTTGCTTCACAGTGCGTGGTTATATCCGTGATTTTCAGGAATGGTTATTGTGCACATCGTGTACGGTACACTCAGCTCCAAATTTATGCCTAATGCGTGAGATTGTAAGCCGTGTGGTTGGATCTGCATGAAACTCTCTTCGATAGATCCTTTGAACTTTAATTGCATTTTCATACTTTCGGTAGCATTTCAGGATGAACTTCCGTTGTTCAAAACTAAACCTGAATGACATTAGTAATACTAACGTGTAAATTTGAAAAGAAAGCAAGTTGATGAGCTATACTCTGTAAAAGACATCCTCTCACTCTCTCTCTCTCTCTCTCTCTCTCTATATATATATATATATATATATATATATATATATATATATATTATGCACTGCTACATTAGAACATGTACATACCCACTACAAAACTGTACATCTTGTTTCAACTTTAAAAAGTAATGTTTCTTCAGTACCATCGTGATTTCCCACCTGAAGAAACGTTACTTTTTCATGTTGAAACAAGATGTACAGTTTTGTAGTGGATATGCACATGTTCTGATGTAACTGCGCATAATAAATAAATATTTATTGCTCTACTTTCGTATTGAGCCCTGTTTTAAATTAATGTTCTGAACGCGGAAATTTTACTCTTCGTTCTTTTACATATATATATATATATATATATATATATATATATATACGCACATACACACACACACACACACACACATATATGTATGTGTGTGTATTTAGGCAGCAAATTCTCTGTAAGGCATGTCTTATTGAATAAATTACAGACATTATGTCTGCTAATTTTTAGCAAAATCCGTTCATATTCACGAATAACCTTCCTTGTATTGATATTAAAAGATGAGAGAAATGTGCTATAACTGTTTAAATTTCTTTTATTTTCATTTCCCAAGTACTTTCGGTCTTCTTCCAAAATCATCTTCAAGTGTGCGAGTAGTACAAAACTATATGTTGTTCAAGGGTACAATTATTTATACAAATATATATATAGCAACCAAATTCATGAATAATTATATTGGACATGCCACTACATACCTAACAAGAAGACTCGACTTACATCTCTCTGATTATAGCTCAAATATATATCTCATTCAAACACGCCCGAAAACTAAGCAAGCTCCATCCGCAACATATTCGTAGACAGTAATAGCCTCGTCCACATGTAAAAAAAGGCTAAAAATCTTGGAAACATTATGAATAAAAAAAGAAAAAAAATCAACACTAAATATCATCAACTACGAACTCCGGTCGAAAACTGAAGGGATCTGTGGCCCAGCTTAGAAAACAGCAATGATAATTTTGAAGAAATAATTTTGAATTCCTCAGTTCATTCTATGGGACTTGAAAACCTCACTTTAACTCTGATTCGGGTTAGATGTCTAATTCCGGCCCAAAGACCGATTTGGGCTGAAATTCAAATTCAGGCTGAAAATTGAGTTCTTCAAATCACAAACTCTGCGGAACTTCAAAACCCCACATCACGAAACCTCTGATTCGTTGGCCTTGGTAAGAATTAAAATTGATTTCCTGAATTCGCAAAGGTTTGGAGGTATTTTAAATTGAATTTAAAACCAAAATCAATAATTTTTTTTTCAGTTAGTTTAATTTGAATTTTAAACTGTTCCCTCCTTATCCAGAGACTAATCACAATGCTGGATGTTCAAGCACCAGATGAAAAGCAGATTTTTCAATCCCGGGATTATCCTGATTCCGAAAAGGTACAATATGTCAATGTAGAGCAAGTGTGGCCCGAGTTAGAGCGGTTTCAGTCATACGGACGGACAAACAGAATTTTCTGTTTATTCTTTTTTGAGATTTTAATGACCCCCACTTCAGAGCTTATTAGACCACCCAGTTTAATAATTTCATGCTTTTGGGCCCTTTAAAAGATTTCTCGGCCCAAACTTTATTAAGGGATAGAGAAAAATTCCTTGCTCTTGATTATTAAGATCCCTCTCATTTTAATATTGTCCCTAGAATTAGATTTGCATCCCGATCAATAGGACGTTCCTAATTATTTCAGCACCAGGAAAACCCAATGATAACTCAAGACAGTGAATTGTCTTTAAAAAATTATAGACAGAAATTTTGTTTATATAAATAGTTAATCTTTCGTATCTTTCCTTACTTATGTTTTTTGTAGGTTTCAATGGCTCTGATCGACCAGTGTTACGGTAAGCATCCGCCATTGATTCGGGATATGTACTGGAATGAAAATGTCGAAGAACTGCCTTACACAGAGGCATCGTATGCTTCCAAACGCCCTAATTTCCTCGGATCTACTTACAATATCGCGTAAGTTATTTTTTCCCACTAATATTCACCAAAGGGACACTCAAAGTATAGGGTTACTGAAGGCGGATGTTGCCTGAGCAGTAAGAGGCGCAGTTTATGTTTCTCGCATCAATGTACTTAATATAAAAATAACTGTAATTGTGCGCATGCGTGACTGATCTGAAGACGCATGAGTGTTTTTCGTAAACCAAATCAATATCTTTTTTATTTTTAATTTCAGAAAACCTAGTATTGAAGAACAGCGGATTGTCAATGACCTGGGGGAAGCCCCCACTCGTCGCAGCTCGGTTTCAAGCACTGTTGCCGGATCTCTTCTTAGTCTTTTTTCACGCAGACATTCAATGACGTAAGTAAAGAATAGACGTCGCATTTTCTAAGTCGTTGCCCCAACACAAGCCATGTTTATATTATCCCTAAAGAATGGAGATTTAGCGACGCTAAAACAACAATGCGATACAAACAAGTGCAATAAAATGAATTTAAATACGCGTCAAACATTAAGAACAACATATTAACCATACACAAAATGTTATCAAAATAGAAAAAAATATTTCCAATAGATGCTGCGCTTACGGCCACATCACATTGAAGCACCGGTTCTCGTACGACCACTGAAGTTAAGTCAACGTCGAGCGTGGTCAGTATCGAGATGGGTGACCGTATGGGAATGCCACCTGTTGTAAGCTGGGATGTTCGTGTAATGTAATGATAACGGCCCGAAATTGTTAATCGGAGGGATGTGTTCCATTTCAAATCAGGTTTGTTATATTTACTTGCACTTCGGAAAAGTTTGAATCCACCTATTCTCCCATGGTTATAGTTTAATTATTATGACTTGTATCAGTAAAACATTATTATCGCCCCCTAAATTTTTTACAATCTCAAAATATTTTCTGGCTTTAAATAATCCGCAAAGGGTTGATAAGCCATAAAAGTAAATCAATCCATATCAATAAATTTATTAATTATTACAAACTTTTTTGTCGTCACAGCTTAATAAATGTAGGAAGATCTCTACTTGTTTCATAGATTATGCATAAGTATTTGCTAAAGTATGGCAGAAAGACCTACTTGGAATCCTAAGAAAGCTTGATTTATATCGGGAATATATAATAATACTTAACAATTACTGGGAACAAATAGTTTGTATGCGGATAGAAAACAAGTTCAGTGAAAGGAAAAGTTGGTTCACTGTGTCTTACCAGACAATTTTTCTCGTCAGAATCCATCTTGAACAATTACAAATCTACTATTCCTCCGTCCATTGAATATTACTGCTATATCTGGCATAACCCGACCCCTGGCCGTAACCACCGGACATAACACGTACTTGTGCTGGTCCCCAAATACACCACACCTGTTTAGGTTTCGAATATCACATCAGGGAAGAGGTTACACTTCAGTGATGGTAGCTTGTGTTTCATTTCCTTCCCCGTTGTGTACGCGCCAAAAATGAATGTTCAGAACAGTCCATTATTCACCCATGACAGACTGTGGCTTTGTTGATATGGGCGAGTTTTCGATCGTGCTGTTTCTCCAACGTCGGGCGATCTTGCTGAAAAAGCGTAAACATGCCAAAGGACACCGTTTAAAAAGTATCAACACTTTAATTAAATGGGAAATCTAAAATTCATACAACTGCTGAGGCTGTTTTCTCATGATTACTTCTTTTCTATCCTTGAGGCACTGAGAGACGTCTATTTTTTAAGAAGTGCGGGAATACTGACATCTTAGCAGAGAATAACTACTACGGTGAATTATCTTTAATGAACGATGAAAAGTGGGGTTGTTGGTTTTCTCTGCGAGGCACGTGATCTGAAAATCTCTGGGTAACTCTCTCGAACTCTACGGATTTCTGTGCATGTGTACTTCATTTATATAGACGTCGATTTGGAAATAGACATGATTAATTAGCTTCTCAAACAAAGAATCTCCTATTATATTACCCAGAGGGTCGTACTATTCAAGTTTGGACATGATTTTCAAGTTTCCAAAATTTATATTGAAATCAATGTGAATATACTGGATAGGTTGCTAAATAATTCCTAAAGTTACTGAACAGCTTGTAGAGTGTTATATAGGAATAAAGTGTCGCTGCCGACACGAGTTTGAACACAGATCGCCAATAAGTATGAATAAGTAGATCACGTGATAGTAAAGAAAATGTATATATGGGAATTAGAGTGACATCTAAAGGATCACCATTCCTATTTTATCTTCTATTACTATACGGATCGCTATTCGCTATACTATTCTCTATACTGATCACTACTCGGATCACTATACAGTGGTTACTTTCCGAGTGATTATTTTCGAGCAAGTACTAATAGTGCGAGTGTTATTCGAAGGCGTCTGGCACTATTATTGTTCAACAGCGTACTATAATTTTCTCTGCGTTTACAAAGTCTCTACTACGACGAGCATTACGAAAGTGACAGCAAGTATTCGTTGACATCACAAAAGTGGCAACGAGTGTTCGTTGACATCATAAAATCATCTTTACTTCTTTGGAGTTATGGAGTTGAGCCGGGGGTGTGGGTCAGTTATGCTGAATATTACTAAATAATACGTAGTTTAATTAGAGTTTAAATACTTCTGGGACCCCTTCTTACAAATATTATATGGATTTAAATTAATATTTTTAGAGCGGAATTTTTTTCCATCAGACTCCAGTTCGATTAACCACTCTCCCATATTTTTCTTCTTCCAACATCTCTACTTTTCAATCAGAATTAATAAGTCTCTCAATACCTCACCAAACAGTTTTCATGCACTAGTATGACTCAACCAAGCCTATTGTCTTCTCATTCTTCTTCACGCCCATTATCACTTTGCGTCTTAATGGCATTATCATCTTGCTTGAGGTAAAAAAAAAAAAAAAAAATGAATATACCAAAATAGAAAGAAGTATAATGTCAGGATGTCTTTTCTACCCGAATTTATTTAACCTACAATCATTTCATACTATTGTACACCAAATACAAGACCCAAGAGCCACTCAAGATAGTTACTGAATTAAGTTTTTGTATGAACGTAAGTGCAGGAAGTAAGACGCGCAGATTATGAGGATATGTAGAACATGTCTACTTGAAGAGGTTAAGATCGTTGTAATCAGGGAAGCTTCTTCTTGAGAGCCTGTTCCAGGAAGTCACAGCGTTTGGGATGAAGCTGAATGGAACTTCCTCCTTACCAATGGAATACGAATGGAATGAGGAAGATTAGACACTTTATACGTATCATGGTGGGTTCTAGCTGTGATGGTCTGAGCTAGTGCAAGTAAAGAATGTAGCTAGTTTGAGCATTTGACATAAAATAGCAATAGAGTATTGATATGCTAGCAGTGTTTCATCTGTAGCTTGGAAATTATCACCGTAAAGTGATCACAAAGTAAATGCTTTTGACCTTTGTCAAGGCCGGATAGTAGGGATTTGGCCACTCTAGCCCATATATAGCAGCAACATTCAAATTTGGGACCGGCGAAGACATACCAGGTTTTATGGCGATACTATGGACACCATCATAGAAAGGAAAAAGGTTATTAAAACTCGATCCTAAGTATTTCTGTTTGACAGATCAGCGGATGTTTTCTTTTGATGTTCAATCTTCTAAGCAGCATCCACTTTAAACAAAGAGGAATGTGATGTAAAACAGTTTTTGGAGATCAAGTGTCAACAAAACTGGAAACATGGTGCATCCGTGTGCTGATCTATATTTACTGTCATGCGTAGGTTTGGGGAGAGTTCTGGTCCGCACTTGACGGGAGATGGACGTGTTCGTCGTGCGTTTCCGAAGTCTACATTTTGTATTGCCATCCACGTCGGAATGTGTAGATGGCCGAGCAGTTTGTAGGGAAAAGAGATGACATGGCAGAAGTTGTCCTAAGTATCACCTCCATGACTATCTACCCGGACGAGCAGACGAAGCCCTAAATTAAACGCCTACATATAATATGGGAAACAGGGTTCGTGTTCTCATTTCTCGATGTGGCCTTTGTCTTTCATCGTGTGTTAACTTGTAAGCATGCATCGGGCCCTTTCCCAGTTTTCGGTGCACACCGACGAGATCGAAATGCATCGTGGGGTGTAATCATTGGCCGTCCGAGGGAAAATTTGGGCGAGAGTTGCATTTATGTTTACATTATTATTGGTAGACATAATGTCATCCACATAAAACACGTGGATAACACTGTTGGTAGCAAACTTAGAAGGAAAAATAAAGTACTCTTATATAAGGTTGTAAAGGAAAGCAAAGGGGACTCTTTATTAACTGTAAGATGACAGAAGAGAGGGTTATTAGCAAAAAGGACAATAAAAGATGCTATGTATTGGACACAGCAAAATCAAACAGGCACAGAATTTTCATAATCTGGTGTAGACATAGGGAATCTGTACTGGGAGTAAGTCGCCTGCATACGGATAGAAAATGAATTCAGTAAATATAAAAAAAAATAGAAAGTGGGTGTAAGACAAGGATGCGTCTTCTCACAAGGATATATCACGGATTATATAATCAGATAATATTAAAATATGTAAGTAGCATCCGTTGGTCTTGGGAGACAATGTCTCTGCGCTCAAAATTTATGCCTCAGTTTGTTGATGGCGACGCAATCAGCATCTGTTATGGCTGTACAGGCCCACACAGGTGTGACAGGCTCTCCATTGCAATAAATGCATGTGAAGAAGTTCTCCCCCACCGCGGTGTCGTCTTGTTTTATTTCCGTCGAGCACGCTTCTCTTCGGCGACGAGCCTCCGTTTTTTCTCTCCTCGCGCCAACCCTCGGGGTAAATCGCGTCTCCAGCGTTAGTGATCCTTGGCAACGACTTCCCAGCTCTCGATGTCGATGTTCATTGCCCTCATGTCTCTTTTGCTAACGCCCTTGAAGCGAACATGATGCCACCCTCGTGACTTCTTGCCGATGGCCAGTTCTTGTGCAAATATTAAAATAATTTTCAATATAGAAAATGCGATGGGCAAATTATCGCCATTTTATATTTTTAATTTCGCGCATGCGCCTTGTTTATTTTTTTTATCAACTGCACAGTATAGTAGGGTCAGTTGGGCACCGACTGTGAGAAAAAGAGCACCATGACACAATTCCTTCCATCAGAAATTTGGAAACGACATGCTGTACTGCTTGGCATTCGCGCCGGAAGCTCCGATACAAACATTTCACTGTGTTTGATTGCCAATCTGAAGACAGTGCAGAGGATTCGGAAAAAGTTGGATGAGTCTAATGGTGATTACAAAGGTACTGCAGCTCGGAAAACTCACTCTGATAGTTCTGATAAGAAAAGAACTCCCGAACTTTTTGGTGAGAGTCTCAGACTCAACACGGAAGCTTGCATCAAGTACCTTAAGCAGTTTGTGCCGCCCTGGATCAAAAGGGTGGCTGCTGGAAAACCCTATGTCTGGCAACAGGACTCTGCACCATGCCACACATACAGGAGAACCCAGTCATGGGTATCAGACAATTTCTGTGACCACATTACTCCTTACATTTGGCCACCTAACTCCCCAGACTGCAATCCCCGTGATTATTATTTGTGGGGCGCAGTTGCGCAAGAGACCAACAAAACACCTTGTAACATCAAAGATGAACTGAAGGCAAGGATTATGACAGCATTCACCAACTTAAACAAGGAGACGCTCCAGAAGCGTTGCAAGAGATTCCGAAGTCGTCGTGATTGAAGCCAATAGCGATTTTACTAAATAAAGTATTTCAAGATAGTTTTGTGTAATTTTATTAAATATATCTGTTAAAATGAGATGTCAGTGTTATTTTCATTTTTGAGTGATTTAGAAGACAATTTATACATCACACCCTGTATTTCTATAATAAAATAATTTTCAATGGATTTCTCTACGTAATTTTAATTATCTATATTTCTATACGTATTCATTAGAGTATATTAAAAATTTAATGTATTTGCTTTATATCTTACCCATAATCTCATGAATCAACTGTTAGTTTAATATCAAAACGTTTTCTTTTCTTCCATCAGAAAACTTCATCAACAACCAGAATGTCTCATCTTTCCAAAACGTGAGGATCGAGCCATGAGCGTTCCGAATGGTGGGCCTCAACTTCTCGGTATTCCAGGTCTTCCAGGCATGAACCCTCCAGATCTCCGCTCAACCAGGCTAGATACGCCCAACATAGTAACAAATTGGTCCTCTGACTCTGATTTGGCCACAAGGACTACGGAGGATACTATAGAACGACGACGTCGCGCCCATACTGACATCGAAGGCCGTGGAGATTTGGGCAGAGAAAAAGTCCGACCTCATCGAAAATTTAGCTTTCCCAGTGCCCTGGGGCGCAAGCGAGATGCCCGGAGTTCGTTGCCAGGAACAGAGACACCTCCTCCTGTTACATCTCAGCAATTAAACGCGGAACCAAAACAAACCAGGTTAGTTCTTGTAACGCCTTTCATCTTGTATCGTTCACTAAAGGGACAATTTTTGGCTGGGTTTTTATTTATTTATTACATGAGACTTCATTTATTAAAAGGCTATTTTCATGTGTAATGATGGTAACGAGAGTAATGGGTGTAACGAGAGTATTGAACGTAACGTCCGACAAAACTACGAGATCATTGATCTGCCCAAGAACACTCTCAGATCTTTAGTAAATATACAGGGTGTTTCAAAAAGAATACGCCAAAATCATCATATGATGTGTCAATAACGAAAAAAAATCATAAACCTCTAGTATGAACACATGTGTTGTATATACATTCAAGTTTCATTTCATGTTTTATAAGTGCTCAATGTGTCCACCACCGGCAGCGCGGACAACATCAAGCCGATATGAGAATTCCTCCCAAACGCGTCTCAGCATGTCACGGTCCACCGTGTTGATTGCAGCTGTTATTCGATCTTTCAAGTCATCAATAGTTGCTGGAAGTGCTGGAACATAAACTTGGTCTTTAACATACCCCACAAGAAAAAGTCACACACAGTGAGGTCCGGGGATCTGGCAGGCCAACCACGAAGAGCAAGGTCTTTAGCATCTCTCCTCCCAATCCATGGCTGAGGCATGTTTTCATTCAGATAAGCTCTAACCCCGAGATGCAAATTGGGTGGTGCTCCATCTTGCTGAAAAATCAAGTCATTCGAATCTGCCTGCACCGTGAAAATGGCGTTTGTTTTCGCGAACTCAAGCACGCAAAACGCATCTGCTGAGGAGTCGCCATTTTGATTGATCTTCCCACAATTCAGCTGCACCGGAAGTTATACTAACGACAGCGGTGAAACTGACACCCAATCAAACTTTGATAACTACTCTATCAAATAACCACTGATTGAGTCCACTACAATGCTATAGACCTGAAAAAACAGCGCAATGATTTTGGCGTATTCTTTTTGAAACACCCTGAAAATGCTGATGATACTACAGAGTAAGCATGCATTTCCAAATATCTTGATGACCAGTGCCTGACAGCTGATCACTGCTCTGACA
Organism: Acanthosepion lycidas; assembly: GCA_963932145.1. NCBI lineage: Eukaryota > Metazoa > Mollusca > Cephalopoda > Sepiida > Sepiidae > Acanthosepion > Acanthosepion lycidas. The sequence continues at coordinate 105,829,978 of OZ010578.1, read as the reverse complement.
CAGCTCAATAGGAAAAAGACTGGCTGATGATATTCAATGCGTCCAAAAGTATAGTAATGTTATACTCCGAGTAACGAGCTGGACTCGCCGGCACGTGTATAAATGTGAGAAAGAAACGTGGTACTGGGGGAGACAGCAAAAGCCGTATGTAACGGTCGTCTGAAAAAATGCATCAGTAATCTCCAGTTGGACTTACTCTAAGAGTAACTGAACTCAAATAAGTAACAGGCACATCACAGCAGAGTTCAGAAGCACTTACGTGATGAATTATTCACCAATATACGACTCTTACTCAACAGACGAAGCGTTGCTAGCCTTTTACTGCTATATCACTATTACTATGGTAGATATTCGGATGAATTACATTCCATTGTGCCATCAGCTCAGACCTCCACAGCTAGGAACCGCCTTGACATGTTAAGAGTGACAGCCATCCTTATTCCCGTCGTGTTCCTTTGATAATGAAAGCGATATATTTGTTTAAAGTAGCAAAGTGGTTTTGGACTACTGTAGCCAAGTAGGACAATCTAGCAGGTAACCGGAATGGGCTGGTCCTCGTCATAGTGATAGGCAATAGGCGTAGGCAATAGGTGTAGCCAATAGGCGTCCCCTGTACCTCCGCATCAGTCTGTATTTATGACTGACACCAGCCAATCATATTACTGTGAGGGGGAACCCAGGTGTATGCATATTCATTACATCAGATAAAATACATCCATTCGCATAAGCTCGTCAGGTAGTTGGTCCGCAGCTTCTCTCTGTCCCTTTTGTCTTCAGTATGTCCTGTGAGTGTCAAATTTTCCGAACCCACCTTCTTCATTATGTGTCCCAGAAATTTCAGCTATCTTCATTTGACTCTTATGTTTTATTTACCCTGGTCTCTCCACTGAGATGAGATGTGACTAAGTGGGGAACACGAGCGCGTACATCCGGGCCAAGGACAAAAATTGCCCAGCCTCTGCAACTGCTGGTTGCGTTGGTATCAGTATGACCAGTATGTCCGCAGACAGAGCCACAACTGAGTCGCACTTAAGTATATGTGTATTTTTAAAAAAATGTTATCGTTGTTTACACGATCTGTTGTCAGGATTCTTCTGTAGAAAACCTGCTAAGAACAACATGGTACAGAAAGCTGTGGAGAGCCATGATCGCCTATGCCCCAAAAGGACGTAGCACATAGAAGAAGAAGATACACATGTTTTTTAACGTATTTTTTTGAGGGAAAAGATGAAAATAATTTTATCTGTATTAATTGCAGGTTTATGATAGAACCAGTCAGCGGCGAAAGCGGAGAAGGGATGTCGATGGCGCGGCGCAATTCCAAGAAAATGGAAAATATGTTTTCGTCCATCGACAAAATGCAGTACACAAAAAACGTGTCCCGACCGCCTTTGCTGTCGGCGATCGAAGAGCAGAATACGGTGACAAGCCTGAGCCAACTGATGCAACAACAGCAACAGGAAGCTGAGATGCAAAATGCAATGGACATAGACGATCAAGATGGCACATTGCCATCGCTGGCGGAACCGGAAATCTTTGACGAAGAGGCGCTGGCTTTATTGTAAGTAAACTTAGGTGTTTGTTGGTCAGAGACTTTTTTGAAATTGGTCGATAGAGATTCTATCCAGGAATATAGCATAAAGAAAAGGGTAATCAAAGACATAAGCATAAGAATCAAATAGACACATGGACTGACAAGCACATACTGTTATCTAGAGACGAACTGATAGGATTGTATAATGAAAGAATTAATACTGATAAGTAATGGATATTTACCAAGAGTGTTGTAACGATTAGCAAACTTGCGCAACAAGGATCAGTAACACTGCAGTGGAGTTGATTCCCATTGAGTGCTCTATACATATGACCTTGTGTCAGACTAAAGTAAGCTTGCTAAATACTGTTATTTACTGAGCTTGTTTTGGTCTGTCTCTCTTTTCTGTTTTTACTCTTTTTTTTCTGTATTTCTCTTCTGTTTCTGTCTCCTTCTATCACTTTTTATTATGTCTATATCACCGTTTCTCACGTCTCTTTCCTATCTCTTGACTACTTCTCCCTTTTCTTCTCCCTCTCTCTATTATATACGCCTCTCTATTTCTCCTTTAACCTTGATATTTTACTCAGTTTTAAAGCATATTATTTCGCAACGTAATGGTGAGTAGCCTTATCATCAAACTCTTATTTATCAGTTATTGAAAACCCTGTTGTATCATTATGTTATATTTTTACTAATGTACCCGTTCCGTCGAAATTGACGGCAAGAAGGAATGTATTGTAAGTACGTCTCATATGTCGAACAAATCGGTTTTCGAGCAGAAAATTCGAGATGAAAATGCCTCGGTTATCGAACAAAATTTCGGTTCTCGAATCGAGCCGAGCCGAGCCGAGTTAACCCGAAAGTAAGTCGAGTCTGAGTCGACCTCCATGTTGTATACATTCGTGGGTTGTGTTGTGCTTATCTTTACCAATTTTATTGTACCGCACCTGTTTTTCTTTTCTTTATTAGCCCTGGTAAGATATAGATCCAAAGAAAGCTAACAGTGATACTGGTAAAGGAAAAAGAAAAGTTAAGAGAAAAACAATTGTTGATGATATTGTCTCTTCCTACTTAGTTTCGTATGGCAAAATCAACGATCTATACTCGTCTTGTAAATAAAGAGACGATCATGTCTTTCCCTTTTCCAAGCAATAACATTTCTTTCCTTCCTCTTCCACACCAGCTTCCACTTACGCCATCAACTTTCCTACTTACAGGTACAGTAAAATTGATGTATTCGTCTATATTTTATCTGTTTAGTATTGGGCCTATTTATTTTTTCTTAGATTTAATGATTTTCATTAGTTCTGTGTATAAACTTGTGCACAAATTACTGTCGTTAAAATTTAAATAAACAATCATCTTGGGACCAGAAAAGGAATTATTCATTTTACATTGATTTCTATTGGAAATGTTTTCTTTTTTTCCTTCTTTCTTTCGTTCTTTCTTACTTACTTACTTACTTACTTACTTAATTACTTACTTTGTAGTTGTGTATTTATTTCTTTTCGTAACTACTTTCCATCACTTCTTTCGCTTTCGCCGAGAGAAGGAAAGAAGGGGATAACTTTGTAGTTTCTCAGCGCGCTAGCTTTTTGCGTGTGAACGTGAATGGGGTCATAACTTCTGTGCGTCTTATATTAAAATTTTTCACACTGCCCCTCAGTTGTTACACACACAAAAATTATATATATATATGTATATGTGTGTGTGTGGCGTATTATATTTAAGGATACTATATTCTATTCTATGCTATCTTATATCTAAACTGACTTGAATAAAATATTAAAATATAAATACAGATTTGTAATAACAGCACGTCTACTAAAGATGAATTTAGTTTACGAGATTAGGTTGCAAATATTTTCATGGTTAATAAAAGCGCACATAAACTTGGTATTTGTTGAACAGAATCATATTAATGGGGACGCAATAAGAAACGCACTGCCGCTGATCACAAGCGAAATTGCGCACTTCGAAATGGTGTAATGGTTAACAAGTTTGACTCGCTAAATCAGTTACTTACTGGGGGCACTATACATGTTGCTAACATCTAAGCTAGGCTTAAAAAAAATCTGCCCTGCCGATAATGTTAAGCTGAAGCCCCAGGTCGTCCTGGGTATGACGATAAACTACATACGGCAACAAGGCCTCTAATCGGAAGGTTTTGAGGCGCGTGAAACTTCCTCTTAATTGCTGAGTTCTTAGGTTCCCCTTGACCCAGGGTGGTAGCACCTGTTAGAGTCCGAACTATGGGCAAATAGTGAACCCCCCAAACTGGGGTTAAAAAAATGAAAATATAAAAATACATTACAAAAAATTACCAGTAATACATTTTCATAGTAAAAGAATAAAAATTACCAGCAATATATTAAAAAAAAACAAAAAACAAAAAACAATGCTCACAAGAAAATAAAATTCCGGCATTAAATGACCCATAAAGAGTTGATACTCGATTAAACAAACAAACCAAACAAAACCAGCAAGCACCAATGCGGGTGGGGGAGCATCCCCACAGACAGTAACTCTGTTTCGGGAGTGGGCTGGGTTTATTGCATGGTGCCCGAGGTATCGCCAAAATGGGACAGTGCCGAGTGGGCTTGAGAAATTCTCTGCGGTATTGCCGTTAAAGGCACTTTAAAATGACCTTGTGTCATATTTGGTAGCAACGTGGGCGCACTGAAAAATACGCATATCACAAGCTAATTTGTGTGCAGTCGGATTTGCCGAGCTAAGATGATTTCTTTAGAAATATCACCTTAATAAACCATCGTCCCGCGGAGAAAACTATTTGAAAAATAAGTTTTCCGTACCAAATAAGCGTTGTGCCGGGTGACGGTGGAATCAGTCCTGCTGACACATGTATTTAGTACACAAGAGTACATGTCCAAAGAGACAACCACCAGTTGCAATATGGTAGAATGTATTACTTAAGTAAGAATTTGTCGTAATCAAATTCCCAGAAGATGTAGTTGTTACTTCGTACATATAGGCAATAAGACAAGCCTACTTAACTTGGAAGGTTGATGAAACAGAATCGTTGTAAGTACATTCTGTCTATCTATCTATCTATCTATCTATCTATCTGTCTATCTATCTATCTATCTATCTATCTATCTATCTATCTATCTATCTATAAAGGAAAGTTCTTGCGGATTTTAAAAATCAAATTTATTTAGAAACCGCAAGAAATTACTTTCCAACCGCACAAGTATAGAGCACCCAGTGAGGATAGAAGTCACCACTCAGTCGTAATTGATTTAGCGAGAAAAGTCTGCTGATTACAATATATCTAGGAAAATCATATAAAATGTGACACAGGGTCAAACGTTAAGGCAAGAGAAGGGACCCCCCCTCTTTATCTGTGTGTTAAGGTGTAACTCAACTAGGCAAAATAACATATCTAATCATTTCAGAATATTCAATTCAGCAAAACAGCATTTTTTTACTACAATTATCATAATACCAAAATTCCTCCACGAAGTCCCGTTATGTAAAATTGAGATAAAAATAACAACTTTTTAAAATCCCCAATGTATATTTACAATGCTGTAAATTATGTAGAATAACCAAACAAAACTGTGTTTCTAATTGTAGCCACCACAAAATACTAACCGTGGGAGAAAGATGAGCTAACTAGACGAAAATAACGGGGGATTAGATAATAAGTAACTCATTAACTCCAAGAAACATACTCAGTGTATGTGTGTGTATATATATATATATATATATATATATATATATATATATATATATATATGTGCGGGGGTTTATATACAATATATATATGTAGGTTTATATATATATATATATATATATATATATATATATATATGTAGGTTCATATATATATATATATATATATATAGGTTCATATACTATATATATATATATATATATATATATATATATATATATATATATAGGTTCATATACTATATATATATATATATATATAGTTTTATATACAATATATATATAGGTTTATATACGATATATATATATATATATATATATATATATATATATATATATATATATATATATATGTCCTGACAATTGCGCGTAGCATGAAACAGCATGTCGCCCCTGAGTGTTGACTTCAATGTTTACTTTTATATTAGTATTTACATACGCTCTATATCTGATATTCAGCAGTTTATGCCATAAATATAGCTCACCTTAAAACCATATTTCTTCATTCATATATATATATATATATATATATATTAGGTTTTTATACGATATATATACATAGGCTTATATATATATATATATATATATATATATATATATATATATATATATATTTATAGGCTTATATATATATGTTTATATGGTGTGTATATATATATATATATATATATATATATATATATATATATATATATATATAACTCTACATTATTAAGTTTCTAAATAATAAAAATCTATTAAACAATAGAATGAGTTAACGGTTTTTTGCCGACATCATCAGATTTATGCACTGAATAATTAGCTAAAAACAAGCATACAATAAAATAACTTTTATAATCTATAGCCCAAATAAATAGTTTAAACCCTACAAAAAAAGATAACCCTTTATGAAGTCGTCAAAATCAAATGTTACGGCAGTTTTTATATGCACAAATCCCTTTCATAAAGAAATTAAAAAAAAAAAAATCTCCATAGACACGTAAACCAGACTAGGCGAAAACATCTCCCGTTTTAAATTTAGACACCCCCACCTTACCCTGACTTGACATCTATGAAAGTAACTCTATACTGATGCAAATTATGAACACTCAACACCCCTAACTATTTTAAACAATTCGCCCTGGCTGTTACCATGGAAATTTTGATTTCAATTGTGAATATACTATTAAAACACGTAAATTTCAGAAATAAGTTATTAAAAAAAAAAAAATTCGCTGGAAGATGGAACAGAGCTTACTTTAACTCAATTTAATTCAAATAATTATATTGAAGTTTTCGGGTCTTGTTTTGAAACATGAGACCTCTTATGTAGCATGTTGGAATCATATTTTTAAATAAATAATTATACATATATATATATATATATATACGGTATATATATATATATATATATATATATATATATATATATATATATATAAGTGAACATAGAAGTCAACACTTAGAGGCGACAGTCTGTTTCATGCTAGATGCAATCGTCAGGCGGGAGGATTGCATCTAGCATGAAACAGCCTGTCGCCTCTAAGTGTTAACTTCTATGTTCACTTTTATATTTACACACGCTCTATCTCTGATATTGAGCACTTTATCTCATAAATATAGCACATATTAAGACGATTGTACGACTGCCGACAAATAAACGGCGTGTGCACATGAAACTTTAAGCTTTTCCCGTGAATTTAATTTTCATGTGTATGCGGGATTTATTTGTCGGCGGTCGCACAATCGTCAAGCGTTTGAAAAGAACAAGAAACTCAATTCTGAATATCTATTTACCCATCTACCTATCTATTTATCTCTCTCTCTATATAAGTAAATAGATACCATGTGTGTTTATGTTTCGTAAACTCTCTATTTATGAGGGCGGAAGTGACCTTTGATTTGAGGTTCTTTGTTATAATGGTGAACGTAATGAGCTTAGATTTTTAACAGAACCTTCAGTTTTAGGCCCTTTCCTCCCTTGAGATAATATACAAGTATGTGTTTGCCCGTCTATGTATATAGGAGGGATTCATAGTTGAATGGCTTACGCTTTTATGTTCGCGTGTTATATACGAAACCCATGTTTTTTTTTTCTTTAGATAACACGAGTTAGAGTGTCCATCTAGTTTTATTTCTGGATTTCGGAAATACTTTCAGTATAACACGGCCAGCCCGGTTCGATCCCTGGTTGTTCCCACATTGATCATTACTGCCGTCAGTCGACTGATGGTTATCCGCTGGCCGCTTCGTCCCATCATTTGCCCTGCCCCACTTTGTGTTCATTGATCACAGAGCAGTGAAGACCGAATTTCGTCCGTACTTGAACGCTGAAACTAGCTGCGGTGGAACCGTGCTACAAAAGACAATGGCTTCCGCTGGCGAAAATACAAATATCATAACAAAATAACGAAGAATGTCGCTGGGTTAATTTTCAGTTGGTTTATATAGTCGTTGATACAACAAAATTAATCCTTCCCGTTACACTCTCTATCGTGACACTTTATTTCTTTCTTCCAAAATTTGGAGCAGGTTAAAAAAAAAACAAAAAAAAAACAAAACATCACAAGGTTGTCGGTCGGGAATTCTGTCCGCAGCAGCTCACGTGGGGTTCAGTAGCTCCTTCGTCCGCTGCTGTCTCGTCATTTGCTGACTCTTTGCTCCAACATATGGCTTCAACTAAGCGTTTTGTTTATATGTATTTCGCCCGACTCCTACTGCACCTCAGGACTCCTCAATATTCGTATCAATTAATTATTTTCTACACTTGTGGAGAAACGACATGGACCCTGAAACAAGGCGGTCGGCTACTTAAAACAAAACATTGTCTGATGACAATAATTTCCCGATAACAAACTTTTGTGTTTAAAAAATATTTCTATTTTACTGATGTCAAAGAATTTTCTTTGTTGTTGACTTCCCTTTGTTGTCGATTTACCAATACGACCCAAATAATTTTCTGCCTATTTTACAAAACATTCCAGATTGTTTACATTACTGGCTTTTAGGATTCATAACAATTCTATTTGCTCATCAGTTTATCAGGAAAAAATGACTTCTATTTTTCCCTTGCTCCATATTTCAATTCTTGTTTTCACCTTAACGATTTTAACGTTTTTTTTAGCCGTTCAATTTCTCCAATTCCCATGCCAGGTTTTCACATGAACCGTTTTAATCCTAATTTCATACTACCAGTGCGGCAATAGTGTCACAATCCTCCCTATCCAATTTATGTCATTTACAAGTAAATGACACCCCCACCTCAAAATAATAATGAAAACAACAACGGTTCTTTATGCATCGTTTTTCCACTAAACATGCAATGGAATTAAAATGTTTTCTTTTTCCGTTCCATGAGCATGAACAGTTACGTTGGACTTCGCATCACCAGTTACAATTTAATTTCTTGACCGGTTTTAATGGTTCGATTTCTTGGTCGACTTTCCTCTCCCAACAGTAGTGGATGTTGGTTTCTCTTTGACAGATGTCGATTCCGCTTCCTGTTCTCCTAACGCATTCAAATTGGTCTGGATTCAATCTGCTTGGGTAAAGAGCACTAAATTGCATCCCGTTCTCGATTTGATGCAAGCTCGACAATATCTTATCAATTGATTTCTACCTATGCTTTTCATCTTCCATGTTACTGTCGTTATAACTATTAAGGTACCTGTCATGGCTGACCAGTTTATTATGGTCTCTGAACTATCGTTCCAGACTGTACTTCTCTTCTCTCATGGACTTTTTCGTTCAATTGTTCGAGACTAATTTTCTCTATTTGCTTTAATAACTTCGGCATCTTCTTTTAATGTAACTTCAGAGAAGTTCTCTACTACTGGTTCCATATCTCTGTCCAATTATTCAAACACATTTCGATTAATTTCACCAATGAATCTTTCTCCTCATATCAAGAGTAACTCAATCAAAGCCAATAGTGATTCTATCCTTATTGCTCCAGGGGTCTCCTCCGACATACTCTAGATAGATCTATCTGACTCTATGTGGCCACTGCCCAAACTCTATTAAGTATACTGATAGCTTGTGGTAATAATGTATTTACCAAAGCCTCCACTCGGCAGTTTTCCTTAATCCCCCTCTTTGTCACCCCTAAACAATTCAAGCTTTTCTCTTCCAATTTTAATTTCTGCTTCTGTCCCTGTTCTAAACAGAACACTTAACGCATTTCCAACAATGGGGATGATTGCTCTTTTCCTTCTTGTCTGTAACAGTTCAACCCCCTCTTCCCCTTATCCTTCCATCGAGACTCCATTATGGAAATCTCCAGCTCCAGTGAGTACAGGACCGCATCTGGCCTAAGTAAATAACTTATGTTGTTGTTCTATTAACAGCATATATTATGGTGAGAACTTTGAAGTCTCATTCGTGGTAAACTATAGTGCTGCCAAGCCCTGCGTCAAATACAGGTCCCAATTCTTGGCGTTATCCCTTACCAATTTAGCCAATATATCACCCAAGGTCCTATGAAATCTTTCTACTTTCGCATTACTCTGTGGATGGTATAGGGAAGTGGCCACATGTACTCTATCCAGGCTTGCCAAGGCTTCGGTCATTATCGTATTTACGTTGTCTATAACCAGTTGTACTGGACCCCATAGCCGGAAAATATCTCTGTCAGTATCAAGTCAGATACTGTTTGGGCTCCCATTAGGTATTGCATATGCCTCAGGTCAGCACGTCAGCCAATCTGCAAAGCTCACGATATATAGATTTCCCTTTGGGGTATCCCCATGCGGTCCTGTCACATTCATACTCACTTTCTCAAAGGGGAATTTGAGGACATCTGCCTCCAACTGTCGAGCCGTTTTCTACCTTCTACTTTGAGCCTGACACACCACACAGCCCTGTACGTAGTTGGGGACCTCGTTATATAGCCCAGGTCAATAATAGGTTTTTCCTATCAGATCACAGGTTTGATAGATCCCCATGTAACTTAGCTTCTCATGACATTGACGAATATTTCGGCTCTCAGCCCCATAGGCTCAAATAATCTTAACCTTACCTCTTAATCCTTCTCCGAGAGGTACTATAGCATTTCGTCATGCACTGCATACTTAAAGGTATTACCTAACTCTGAGGGCAGCTATTTCACTGTCCTCCTGACTCTATAGCTTCTTTCCAGTGAGAATCACCCCCAACTTGAGTGGTCTCTTCTCAGTCTCCAACACAGGACGGCCCTTTAATCTATTGGAGTTGATTACCTGTATCTGCATCTACTCCTGGCGCTAACCTTATGGATTCTGACTCCAGCTGTTTTGAGATTCTTTACAGCAAATCCGCACATGTATTAGCCCTACCGGCCAGATACTCTGTTTTACAGGTGTCCCCGCTCAGCGTCAGTGCACAATTCTGGATCCTTTTTTGTTAGTCCATTTAGCTTTTGAAGTGGCTTGATGTCAGTCTTGACAGTAAATGCTACCCCATTCAAGTGTTAATCTAATTTTTGCAAGGCATACATAATGGCGTATATCTCCTCTATCACTGGCCACGTCAGCTGCGTTTCGGGGAGTCTATAGGATAGGAAGTATACCGGTACTTCCTCCAGTACAGCGGGCAATGAGCCATCCCTGTCCGGTAATGGCTGGGTAAGGATTGCTCCAATACACTAATCACTAGCCTCTGTGTAGAGTACCATCGGCTTGCTAAGGTCTAGATTCGTTAATAAAGATTCAGACTGATAGTCCTCTGTCCACTTAAACCTAGTATGCTTTTTGGTTAATGCTATCATAGGGATAGGCAATCTAAAATGCTGGGATGAACCATCGGTAATAGACTATGGCTCCTATGAACCCTCCTTACTTGTTTCACCGTTTTTGGCTCAAGCATTTCTCTTATTGCCTCTATCTTGTCCAGGTCGGGCGTCTGGGGTGGGTCTCTTTTTCTTGAATTCACATCACTTGGTCTGATGTTCGTTTTAGCCTCACCTAGTGCATTTTGGTTCGTCAAAATTCGGGGTCAGTTCCCAAGTTGTCGGACAATCCACTGCCCTATGACATTGATGATTAAAAGTCCAGCAGACTAACCTATATCTTACAGGCGTAGGCTTATAGACTCATATCCTAATGACCAAGTTCTTCTATTGGGGACGTATTCCTTCTCCAAATCTTCCAGTCTTTCCTCTGTCCACACAGGGGATCTCTTTCCTTCATCTCTTCCTGCTTCCTAATTCTTCCCGATTTTGAATTCCTGTTCCACAATTCCTCGTCTTTTTGCATACATTCTCACTGTCTTTGGCCAGATTTATAGCCACTGACAACCTAATTAGGGCCTCCTTAATCACATCGTGCCTGATGCGTTCATTTTCCAGCGCATTCACGAACAAATCCGCCGGCTGGACCCGAATGGTGACATTCTCCCTTATTTCCTCAGGGAAAGCCATGGTTGACAATTTCATCGCTTCTGCCCCCAATTCTCTTGTTGTCTTATCCATTGCCTGGGTGAGGTTCATGAGGCTCCTCATCACCTCTATTGCCATTCTCTCATTTGCATATTCTTTCATCAGCAGATTCTCTAAGTCAGCCCACACTATTCCAGGGATTCTCGCTAGGTGCCTCCCCCTCCCCTATGAACCGGACCCTCAACTGCATCATATGCCAACAGTGCCTTCTCTACCTCTGACAACTTGTAGAGGAGCTGTTACTTCGTTATCGTCGTTAACCAGTTCTTTAATTCTCCCGGGTCCCCTTTATACACTATTACCCCGGGTCCTCCCAACGGATTTTAAAATTCATCCGATACCTGGGGCTTGTTCGCCTTATTTCTATCTATAGAGAGATCAGCCCCATGATCCAATCCACACTCACTAATTTTCACTGTCTAGCTAACCGTTACACAGTAAAAGAGAAACAATTCGACAAAAAACCAGTTACAAAAACAATTCTATTGGCAAGATGCAAGAATTATCACGAGAGAAAAACGGGAAAACAAAAAGTGTCTCACCTGTTACTTGATTTGTTCAGCCGTCGTTCCAACTTGCCAAAAACATGTTTCGGGAGATTTAAAAGCTTATAGTCAAAATGTTGTTTCTGCTCCTTCAACGAAATGATCTTCTTCACTCTTCTCAGTTTGACCACGCTGTTCTGAGTCCTTAGGTTGATATTCTAAGTTTCTGTTGACTTCTCCTGGGTTGCACCAATTATAACACTGTCGGCCCGGCTCGATCCTGAGTTGTTCTCATGTTGGTCCTTACGGCCACCGGTTAAATGATGCTTATACGTTGGCCTCTTCATCTCATCATTTGCCCTGCCCCACTTTGTGTTCCTTGATCACAGAGCAGTGAAGACCGAATTTCGCCCGTACTTGAGCGCTGAAACGAGCTGCGGTGGAACCGCGCTACAAAGGACAAAGATGGCTTCCGCTGGCGAAAATACAAATATCATAACAAAATAACGAAGAATGTCGCTGGGTTAATTTTCAGTTGGTTTATATAGTCGTTGATACAACAAAATTAATCCTTCCCGTTACACTATCTATCGTGACACTTTATCTGTCTCTTCTAAAACTTGGGGCGGATTAAAAGCAGCATCATAAGGTGGTCTGTCGGGAATTCTGTCGGCAACAGATCACATGTTCAGCAGCTCCTTCATCCGCTGCTGTCTCGTCTGCGTCTCTTGCCGATTATTTGCTCCAACTGCTGGCTTCAACTAAGTGCTCTGTTTATATGTAATTAGACCGACTCCTCAGGACTCAGTTCATATCGATTAATTATTTTCTCTAACTTTTGGAGAAACAGCCAGTTATTCAAAACAATATATTCTCCGACAACAATAATTTCCTGATTACAAACTTTTGTGTCCAAAAATTATTTTTATTTTTCTGATGTCAAAGAATTTTCACATTTCTCAAGACATGTTTTTGACTGCTTATGTAACAGGCTACGCGATTTATAATAGCTCAATTCGTTTTTTGGAAAACAATTAATATATCAATTAATTATTTTCTCCAATTGTGGAGAAACGACACTGACCCTCAAACAAAGCTGCCAGTTATTCAAAACCAAACAATCTTCGACAACAGTAATTTTTTCCGATAACAAACTTTTGTGCTTAAAAATATTTCTGTTTTTCTAATGTCAAAGAATTTTCTTTGTTGTCGACTTCCCTTTGTTGTCGATTTACCAATACGGCCCAAATAAGTTTCTACCCATTTTATAAAACGACACTCCAGTTGTTTACTTTACTGGCTTTGAGGATTCATAGCAAATCTATTTGACCATCAGTTTATCAGGAAAAAAATTATCTTTTAATTTATCCTTTTAATCCTAATTTCTTACTACCTGTGTCACCATATTGTCACACCAGTGTATTAATGATTGAAGAATTCGAGATGGTTGTAGATCTTGAACGATATTCTTTAATACCACTGAATCCAATAGTTCACAAAAAACAAACAATCAAAGTGTATGTAAAGGTTTTAAAAAACAGCAATTACTTCATGAGAAATGTATTTTTCTTCTCTCTTGTTTCAGTGACGAACCCAGATTAGACGACATCCCAACAATTCGCATCACAGAGCACTAAAGGTCGCTTAAACACTGAGCACTTCCGCGGTAACTTGCACAGGCATTCATACTAATTTTTTACTAACGATAATACTAATAACACTATGCATTTTATAAGCCGAGTTTCTAAAAATAGACCTCTGGCATCAAAGGTTCGTTCTTCTAGATGTTTTAAGTCGAGAATCTCATTGATTTTTTTGTTGTTTGTTTTTCATTTATGATGCTTTTGTGTTTGCTAATATATGTGAAGTTTCTAATGTCGCAAGCGAAAACTAACAAAAAAAAAAATGTTGTAGCCTTTATTTAAACAGAAGAGACCCAAGAAAGCGTTGTTGGATTGAATTATCGTTAAATTTCAACAACATTGCATTGAAAAGACTTGGTCCAAATTAAGCTCCATATTGGAAAGAAAAAAGTCATTCTTTCGCAAGCAGAGATATTTCATTTGCCCCGAAAGATAAACTTTGGTCTGTCAGAAATAAACTTTAGAATGTATACGAAAAGACGGCCCATTACAATAAATAAATAAATAAACAAATAAATCTTAACAATGGCTTTAAAAATTTAGTAAATATTGAAAAAAGTTAAAAGGAATTTAAACTGACATTTGAGTTTCAAATAGACGCGATGGTTGAAACAAAAGGAATGACTAGAGGTTTGTTTTAATGTTTAAATAATTATTTTTAATAATTTTTACTAATGTTATTATTTTGTCCTAGAATGCTTGTAGCCTAGATGCACGGTCGGGAGGAAATTTCCAGAATATTTAATGAAAGAGCTGGTTGGAAGAAGGTATGTCCCGGGCGGATTTTTCTTCAAAAAAAGAATAATCGTCCCGGCTCGTTTATTTGAAACTCAGAGATCTAGTAGAGTTCCTTCGTGCGTAAAAAATCCAATAATGTCGCGTGTTATATTAAAACGAAGAAATTATCTAACAGAATTCTAAACATTTCAATAAAAGCATGACATCATCCGTCTTATAAAGACTTGCTAATAAGCATCCGATTATATAAAATAATCCGAGTTTCTAAAACTTGACCTCTGTCACCAGGGGTTCGTACCGGTAGCTGTTTTAAGTCGGGGATCTCATTGATGTTTGTGTTGTTTGTCTTTCATTTGTGATGCTTTTGTGTTTGCTAATATATGTGAAGTTTCTAATGTCGCAAGCGAAAACTAAAAAAAAACAAAAACAAAAAAAAAACAAAAAAAAACAAAAAAACAAAAACAAACAAACAAACAAACAAAATCATTTGTTGTAGCCTTTATTTAAGCAGGAAAGACTCGAGTGGAGTAATGGATCGCGGCTCGGATTGAGAAATCGGAGCCGAGTTCGAATTCCAGTCGACTCCATTCACTTGGGGAAGGTATGAATCCTCTTCCTCCCCTTCTAGCTATGGGTAAATAGCAGGACACATCGGTTTCTATAGCTATGGATGGCAACTGGCCTACCGCAGAAAGAAATAGCAACCTACTGCGGAAAAATATCTGCCTCGTCAGTCATGTATCGAAAGATACATGATCGCCTAAGCGATATAGCACATAATTGAACTGATAGAAAATAAAATTGACAACAATATTTTCTTTTACTCAATACAGGGCCCAAGAGATACTCAAGGTAGATTGTAATTGATTGAGGTGGATGCATGTAAGAGAAGGGAGCATGAAGTAGAGTTTGTGAGAATATATAGGAAAGATAAATATGAAGACGTTACAATTTTAGTGATCTGAAAAATATCCTCTCTGGATGTCCGTTCCACAAAGCAGCGGTTCTTGGGAAGAAGCTGTCCGAATGGAACTTCTTTCTTACGAATGGCGTAGTAATAAAATAAGGGCATCGCATCTCCCCTCTCGCTTGTAACCATCCATCTCAATTAAATAAACGATTTTCAGCTCTAAATTTGAATGAGTCAAATAAAACTTCATAACCTTCTAATGAGAGGTGTTATTGGGTTGGTGCATAATTATCAGGCATTTTTAAAAAATACTATTTATTATGAGAAAAGAAACAATAATTCAACAATAACTATTCCGGAGAGTATGATTATCGGCATTCATTTTTATAACCTGAAAATAAATTAATATTTTTATTAAAAAACAAAACAAACGAACAATTTTTATTAACAAATAACTCACCTACAAAAACGCCTGATAATTATGCACCAACCCAATACTATATTATTATGTGTATGGGGATGATAATCATGAAACTATTTTTTAAAAGGTACTTTGTAGAGGTAATCAATGAAACAAGAGCAGTTTTTATTTTTTTTAAAATATATCATCTCACAATTCTAGAAGCAAAAGCCGATAGATAAGACAATATTAAGCATCATTCTTTCAAAAAAAAAAAAAAAAAAGATATATTTTAGGTGTTTTGGGAAATGCTGAGTTGGTTTAATGGTTAACGGCAAAATACGGAAACGGAAGTAGCAAACTGAATTCAAATGTTCGTTTAAGTAATGTGTTCCGTTTGCGTTAATACCACCTTCTAATAGGGGACAATTGATACCATGTAAGTCAGCAAACGCTATCGGCTGTTATTTAATAATACGAACACCGCAAAGTAATCGCCATTGTTCTGTGTAATGCCATGAAAGACTCAACATATTCTTCTAGGCTATTTGATAATACATTATTTTAGAATAAAATTAAGGCTGTTGTATTTTGAACAAAGATGCCGAGCCCCCCCCCCCCGTAAAATAATCAATTTAACTTCTGAATTACTTTTTTTAAGCGCCAACATTTTATTTAACCTAATTTATTTCTTTATCCGTCTTATATAAGTATTTTCTTTTCGTGTATGTTTTGATAAATCAACGACTATCACTGTACATTTCTTTACAAATTCTGACAGAAACATATCACATAATTATTACAAGTATTTCTCTTGTTGTAATGGTATACACATACACCTGCATTAATGTGTATGCATCTGTACACACACAGTATATGCTGGTATAAAAATGTT
Source organism: Acanthosepion lycidas (assembly GCA_963932145.1). Classification (NCBI taxonomy): domain Eukaryota; kingdom Metazoa; phylum Mollusca; class Cephalopoda; order Sepiida; family Sepiidae; genus Acanthosepion; species Acanthosepion lycidas. The sequence goes on along the minus strand of OZ010578.1, from coordinate 105,813,283 downwards.
ATAAAACATTAGTGATAAGACTATTGTAACCCTATGTTCCTGTAACATAAATCAATCAAATTTTATTCAAAAGCAATGAAAAAAAAAAAGCATTATTCTATTTTAGTTCTTAAAAAAGGTCACCCCCCCCCCCACAAACCGAAAATTCGATTTTACCATATACACAATAAGGGTAACTGATGTAATGAATATGCATACATCTGGGTCCCCCCTCACAGTAATATGATTGGCTGGTGTCAGCCATAAATACAGACTGATGTGGACGTACATGACTACGCCTATTGTATTCGCCTATTGCCTACGCCTATTGCCTACGACTACGACGAGGACCAGTCCATTCCGGTTACCTGCTAGATTGTCCTACCCGGTTGCAGTAGTCAACAACCACTTTGCTACTTCGAACAAATATATCCCATTCCGGGACATATCAATAACAAATCCAAATATTTCAGAAGCTATATTTTTAATTTGCTATGGTGTAAATATTTATTATTTTAAAATACAATAATTGCGGCACATAGCCAAAAAAGTAAGGAGTGGTTTGAGGCAAAAACATTTCATTAACTATCCTATACCTAGCTAATCCGATTCACGACCGATTCAATCAATACAAATAACACATACCAAAAGAAGACACCCTTGACCTTTTACGTCTACATATACTACAATACCCCAAAGGGAACCTACAAAATAAACCCGATGACTTAAAAATTTGCTAATGATATAATTGGATAGTACTAATGTAGTTTTAACGCATTTAATAGTTTATAGTTATAGCATAACATACAACCTTACAAATAAACAAAAACAAGTGCTGGTAGGTTCCATAAAGTTTTAGAAGGATTCAGGAAATTCTAGAAGGGTCCAGAAAGTCATAGTACAACTATATTTATATACGCGTTTAGAAATCTTTTGTGCGTGTGTGTGTGTGTGGGGGGGTGAAATTTAAAAAAAAGCTGAATTACTTTAGAACAAATGTTTATCGAATTATGATATGGAAATCAATTATTTTACAAAAAATCAAAAACTCATAACCCTAATAGGCATATATATATATAAATATATATGAATGCAGGAAATAAAAATGTAAAGACAATATGAATAAAGTAAAGTACAAGAGGGAGACCTTTTATGCCAACCCGTTTCGTTCTTTGACGAACTTTTATCACGGCAAATGTAGAAATTGTACTTAGTTACCTGTATTTATACACAAAAGTAACGCGGAAAAAAAATAAAATGACGTTAAGTTTCCTCATTTTGAATTAGAGAACGCTCTTAAAATAATCTAAAAACTTACTGTGTAAAGGAAAGGTAAACTATGGAGGAAGCTAAGTGTCATAATTTTCGGTCTGTTAAACGAAATAAATAAATAAATAAGAATAAATTACATAAAAATTAATAACAAAATCTACGCAAGATGTGAAAAGTACACGTGGGTATGATTTTATTTTATTTTATTTTTTTTTTGCAATTCATATATATTAGAGCCACCAGGATTTTAAAAAAAATCAATTCACCCCAAGTAAGGCGATAACGCCACTAAGACAAAAGGGGCAAGTGAAAGTGAAAGAGAAGTAAAAGACGTTATAAGGAACCGGTTTGGTTGTTTTATTTTACGGTATATCAACCTCAATGCCGACAAGATTTTTAATGCTGGTAATAATTTCTTTTTTCCAAAAATATATTGCTGGTAATTTTTTACCTAAAATATATTGCTGGTAATTTTTTACCTAAAATATATTGCTGGTAATTTTTTACCTAAAATATATTGCTGGTATTAAAATCTATTTTTACACGTTTATAGTGTTTTATAGTCTTTAGAGGCGCACTTATAAACTTGTATTGTCCGCATAGATATTCACTAAGGACCGGAGTATGTTCTTAGGCAGATCATTAATATAGAGGGTAGGGCCGAGGAGATAAACTTGAAGAACACCGGTATTGATCACATCGGCTTCCGATGATTAACCTTTAATAACGATCTTCAGGAATCTGAAATCTGTTAGGAAGGACTTGATAATTGAGAAAGCCCTTCTAGCGATTTCATAGCTGAAGAGTTTATGTCAAAGACCTTTGATATATCTTGGACGATGGTTCTCGTGATGAATTTATTGTCTCGTGTCTCGTTAATTCTGTGACTAATGACAGTTAAGATATCAGTTGCGTATCTAGCAGGGCGAAATCTATACTCGTTATCGCTCAGGTGGTTGTTCCTGTTGTGGTGTTCAACAACTTTCTTCTTGATTATAAATTCGAAGAGTTTGTTGATTATACTAAGGATGTTAATAGGCCGACAATGCGACAGGCATGAGCGCTCACTTGTATTCAACTGGCACCTTCCATAAACTTGGAAAACATCTATCCTTCAGGCAGTGGTTGAACAGTTTTGCCAGTATTGGAGATAATTCTGAGCTGCCATTCTTAAGAACAGCTACTGCGGTTTTGATCGGACCAGTGGTTTAACCTGACTCTTGTATAAATAAAGTTTTACCTATGATATAATTAAATATTTTTGCTATATATAAATCATAAGATAAAAGCATTTGATAAAAGCTTTTCGCAAACATTGAAAAACAAAAAAAGACCGATATATAAATATTTCCGTCTGTCCTTTTTCCTTTAATATGCGCTTTGAATAAACGCCTTTTTTGTTTCAATTTTCTTTAAAACTTTGTCGTTAATTACATATTTAATCCATAGTATTCTCACCATTCTTCTGTAGCGCCACATTTCTGTTGCCTCAAAACCCTTCTTCATATGTCAGGAGATGGAGATTGTCTAGTATTCACTTCCATCTCGAACGACTGATATTTATTTTATTTTTTAAATTTACACTTTTTTACATAACAGAGTCTGTCTACAGACTAATACTTAAGCATCTGTCAATCCAGCCGAAGATGTTAATACGAGGGCTTGTCATAATTTTCAAGCTTATACTGTTTTCAATTTTTACTCTAAATTTAATTTTCTTGTTTTAATAATCTATTTATGATCCAACACTCTTTTAGCTTCAGTGCTCTCCCCCCTCTCTCTCTCTCGTTCTCTCTCCCTCACACACACCCACACACACATACACAAAATAATACTGATAGCTTATATCATTGGACATAATCTTGAAACTGTGACAGCCAAAAAGAGGATGTATGTTAATCAATTTAATAGCCGTCAGCCTATCTACGCACGGGAAACCGTTGATACATTTCGGCCTATCTAACTGTTTATCAAATGCTTATAATCTATTTTTAGTTTTGAATCCTAAAAAAAACATTTCCCCTATTTTCGTATATTCTAAGAAATCACGATAGTTTTTTTTCTTTAACATTTATTTTTTATAACTTAAAAACAATTTATGTTTATTTTTTTAAATTGTTTATTTGTAATATGAAGCCTGGTAAAAATATCATTAAAAAAAACAAAACAAAAAAAACAAAAACCCAAATCAGAATCTTAGAATGGTTCTGTTCTGAACCAATAAATCAACGATCATGTGAAATGAGTGAATTCAATTTGCGCCTGTAGTAAGTTCTGTTCTCATATTACTTTAGTAAGAACAATAATTTTTGTACTGCAAAAAAATAAAGAAAAGAAATCGGTTTTAATTCCTTTTACCTCCGTTTCGCAGACATCCGTCCCAGAGGTACCAAGGGACGGCACGCGACCAGAAATTTAATGGTAGGCCTCAGTGTATAGCCTTTCCCTCTGTTCTGGTACATGAATCCGCCCAGCCACAAGCAACTCCTCACCGGATGACTGGGTGGCTGTCCGATTCAGACTTAAGCATACAGCGTCCAGCTGCAATAGAGGCAGCCCGACTGCGTCGACAACACCGACGTATAAAACGTCCTAGATACCAAGAACCTTCGGATGACTATCACGACAAAGCGAGCAGTTCAGGTTCCGAGGGATACACCGAGGAAGTGGAAGAAAAAGATACAGTAGAGAGGAAAAAATTTAGCAACGAACTAATTGATATGAACTCTAACAAAAGAGACAATCATCGGGTCTGTGATTACGGGGACGGCGATGACCCCGAGGAACAAATAGTAGCCAAAGTTGCGGCGGTTTCGAATCTACGTCGGCAGGGTCGAGCCAATAGCTCCTCAACGATGGAACCCGGGGATAATCGAATAAATAACTATTCTTGGCGGAGACAGAAGGAAACGGCTTTTACAGAGACGGAACCCGTTACAATTCTACCCCAGACCAATGTACAACTGTCTACCGCGAGAGAAGCAAACAGCACGGTCAAGAAAATGGAAAATTATAGCCGCTACCAAGACAATCCGCTTCCTCTACGGGTGGTACCACCACAACCAAATCAGGTAGTTCAACAATCACCACCACCAGCACCACCAGCACCACCGCCACCACCACCGCCACCACCACCACTTCTACTGCAACAGCAGCAGCAGCAGCAACAGCAGCAGCAACAGCAGCAACAACAGAGGCAACAACAAAAACTGAGAAAGCAAGAACAACCAAAACAGCAGCCCTTGCCTCAGGCACAACCGGCCCCTATAACGTCCCCCATAACATCAAAGCAGCCGTCCCAAGCCCAGAAGAACCTGCCTGCGTCAACGCAAAACCAGCCAACTCTGGTGCAGAAACAACCGCCAACACCAACACAAAAGCAACCACCTCAGGCCACACAGAAACAGACTCTTCAGGCAACACTGAAGCAAACGACACCAACAACACAAAAGCAACCTCCTCAGACCACGCAGAAGCAACAGCTTCAGACCACGCAGAAGCAACAGCTTCAGACCACTCAGCAGCAACTGACTCAAGCAACACAGAAAATGCCTCTACAGCCCAAACAAACATCGCAACCCCCACAGCAACAAATACCGCCTCTGAAACCATCGTCTGCCACCCCGATGGATCAGGCCATCCTCCGACGACCAAAGCAATATCAACCGACCGTCCATTTTCAACCCGAGGTCGTACGCAGGGATAATCGATCCCAGTTGGCCAGCATACTGAACCGCTCTCCTAGCAAAACTCCCCCATTGCCACCCCATGCAACGGCGGTGACGCCAACCGTGACCAAAGCCAATGTTAATGTACCCCTTAACAACAAGATTACGTAAGTAATAAGCGACGTATTCGTTGTTGAAGCCAGAAGCCCAAATTGTTGCTTGCCTTGCAATAGTAATAATTTCGCTCAACTGCTCCTAAACGGCCATTTTGTACCAGACGACAAAATATTGCAGCATTTTAAGTGGCTAAAACTTCGCTCAAACATTGTTGTTGAAGTCAGACGCTCAAATTGTTGCTTGCCTTGCAATAGTAATAATTTCACTGAACTGTAACCTAAGCGGCCATTTTTTACCAGCATTTTTATTTCGCTCAAACATTTCAATACAATATTTGCTTAAACGCATTGTAAGAATATTTTACGATACTTAAGCTATATATGAGCATGTATGTGCTTGCTTACTTATTTTTTCTTTGAATTTCCTAGATTGATTTCATTTAAAATTTGAGTATTGTTCGTGCCTTAAAGATTTTCCGATTGGGGAATTTGAAAGCGATATCATAACTTGTAAAGAAAAGAAAGGACTAGAGAGATTTTATAGACTTCATCGACTAACAACAGTGCTTAAGCACTCGTAACCAGCTGACAAGATATCTCGCGATAAAATCTCTTTCTAATGAACAAGAGAAAAACGAAATCGAAGATATATACCTGTGTGTAAAAGTTCCCAATCGCCCCTTTTTTTTTAAAAATAAGAGACTGAATACACAGGTGAAAACCGATTTTTGCCGGATAATTTTGCATTCAACTAATAAGTAGAATAAATGAAGAGCGAGTATTTCCTACAAAAACGATGATGCCCTATTTTATTTGTACATTATTATTATTATCATTTGTGTATGCTATGTTTCCTGCTTTGTAACCATTAGAGCCGGATCCAAACTATGGTCTTAGTCCCTATAGGAGAATTATCATTTAATTGATAGCACTTTTCTTGGAGGTGTTTCTCTCAGATAGTACTGCTATGCCAATAAACATATACTTCCTGAATTTCTTGTCTTTTATGATAATATCAGATCTGTTGGCTTTTATTTCCCTGTCAGTTTGAATTGGCATGTTCCTGAGGATAGTTACATGGTTATTTTGGGTAAGTGTTTCTGGTTGGTGCTCATACCATCTCTCAGTCGTTTCGATTTTTTACTTTTTGCATATCTTCTAGTGCACATATGTCGCTACCTTGTTATGTCTATGGTTATATCCATTTTTTGCCAGTTCCGGACATTCTGAGATAACATGGTCGACAGTTTAATCATATTTTCCGCAGACCCTGCATTTAATTTACTATTATTATTATTATTATTATTATTATTATTATTATTATTTCTTCCTTGGATTTCTGTTGTGTACACACTTTTTTCCGGGTCCTAAGGTCAGACATGGCTTCATGATATTTTTCACTGATCAATTTTGTAAAATAAATAATAAAAACTTATGATCGATTTTGTGCTTCTTGCATATCTTCCAGTGCACATATGTCGCTACCTTGTTATGTATGTAGTTATTATTATTATTATTATTATTATTATTATTATTATTATTATTATTATTATTTCCTTTCATTTCTGATGGATAGTCATTTCTTTTCGCGTTCCAACAAAAGATCTAAGGTCAGAAATGGCATCATAACATTTTCTACTGAGCATTTTTTGAGGACCCCCACCCCTAAAATGACACACATTTTACATAGATAAAGCTCTTCGTAGGATGTGCGCTGTACTTGTAAGTACAATTTTTTTGTATTTCTTCAAGGCTTGGGCTACCAGGAATCCTATATTATTATTATTATTATTATTATTAGTAGTAGTAGTAGTAGTAGTTATAGTAGTAGTAGTATTTTGTCAGAGAGTGGCATGTCTACGAAATGACGCTGGGGTACAAATATCTTCCACGTCTGTGTGTCGTTTCCCTTCAGGAAATCATGGCTCTCCACAACTCATAGCAACGTTTTTCCAAACCTCCTACCACTCGTCCCGACATCCAGTCAAACGAGCTCATCAGGTAAGTGGCCCACTACCATTCACTGCCCTTTTTTTTCGATAAGTTCTGTGCTTGTTAAATTCTCCAAGGCGAAGACCTATATGCCCATCATGACACCGAGTCTGTACAGCATGCACATTATTATTATTATTATTATTATTATTATTATTAGCCATGTCTCAAAATATGAAGGCGTATTTTAAGTTATTTCTATAATTAGAAGATTTTTCAAGAACGAGTTTTAAAATATATTTTTTAATATTATTTGATTAATTCATTTAAAAACATATTATTTTTGTACTCTGCCCATGCACAGTAGATCTTTTCACCTCTAGTTTTCATAAACATCTTTTATTAATCCTCCAGTTTCATAAAAAGCTAGTGTCGCCGCTGCTAAGGGGGATAACTCTAGCGAAGCAAGATGTTACGAACATTACAGATCTCAAATACACATAGCGTACGATAGAGATATTATTATTATTATTTGGAGGAGCATGCAAACAAAGTGATGCTAGGGTACAGATATATGAAGACCAATATACCCATCATGTCACCCAGCCTGATAAGGTTATCTCAGGTACATGTGCGCGATATGGTGACAGGTTTTGATAGACCTTGCAGTTAGGGCCCAGTTTTCTAGAAATACCGGCAGGTCAAGTAACCCGGCCTGCTCAGACGGTCTTCAATTGGGGATGTTTCCGAATATCTAGTTGTGACTTCGAAGTCGCCTTTGATGCCTCATCCTTCACTATTAAAAAGACACACACACAAAACAACAACAAAAAAACAAAAAACAAAAAAAAACAAAAAAAAACAAAAAAAAAATCAACCATCTCGATTTCTGGTCCTAATGCTTCTTCACAATTAGTTTTCATGAACAAATGTACAAAGTACGTCAGCAACTAAGCGACGTGTTTAACTGGTTAAATTCCGAAAAATGGTAAGCAAGTCTTAAGTATTAAAACCCATCTTAATTCACCAAGACAAATCGTCTACATAAAACCAGAAGCCATGAAAGTCTTGTCTAGTTATTATTATTTTATTTCCTTTGATTTCTGGTGTGTATACATTTATTTCTGGGTCCCGCCTAGAGACCTAAGGTTAAAAATGCCATCATGACATTTTTCACTGACCAATTAAAACACACACACACACATTTTACATAGATAAAGCACTTCGTAAGGTGTGGGTTCTATTCGTATACTCGTATTATTATTATTATTATTATTATTATTATTTTCTTTGATTTCTGGCGTTTGCACATTTCTTTCCGGGTCCTGCCCAGGGACCTAAGGTTAGAAATGGCATCATGACACTTTCCACTGACAAAAAAAATAAAAATATTATTATTATTATTATTATTATTATTATTATCTCCCCGTAGCCTAGAAATCTCAGGGTGATATCTCGTGGAGAATAGCCGTGTCTCATAGGTAGGACGAGCTCTTTAGTTTCAATCAACAGTCGTCCTAGAGGTGGTATCTTGAACAAAGTTATCCCCTTGGCAGGCAAGGATAAAATGCAAAAAAACAAAAAAAGAAAATAAAATAAAAATAAAATACAAATCTCTATATCTATAAACAAAAACTAATACCGGATCAGTTGTCACCCGAGTAAACATTATTATTATTATTATTATTATTATTATTATTATTATTATTATTATTGTTGTTACTTTGATTTTTGTTGTATTTCCTTCTGGGTCTCAACTAGAGAACTAAGGTCAGAAATAACATCATGACATTTTCTATTGAAAGTTTTTGTAGAAATAAATTAACCTGAGATTACATACATTTTGCATAGATAAATCCATTATTATTATTATTATTATTATTATTATTATTATTATTATTATTATTATTATTTCCAATGATCTGTGACACTTAGAAGACTTGACTCTGACTTAGGTTGATGATGTTAATATGTCAGCTTCTACCCGCAGCTTAGAGACAACAACTTTTTCTACATAACCTGTTCCCAACACTTGCACATTCCTAATGATGTCAGGTGTCCCCAAGTCATCCTGCAGGGCAGAACGATTTCTGGAAATAGCTCCAAGTGCGCTAACTACAAAAGGGACAACTTGGGCTTATGCTTTGTATATTTCACTGATTTTGCTCTGCCAAGTCTTGACACGTCTGCATTTGAGCGTTGCTCTGCTTTTACGATGTTCCTATCCCATAATACCGCAATGTCCATCAGGATAATTTCATATCTATATTTGGCCACATCTAGTCAATTATTATTACTATTATTATTATTATTATCATTATCGTTATTATTATTATTATTATTTAAATCTCTCTCATATAATCGTTGATATATATAGTGTATTAGATATATATGTAAATGTAACAATTATTATTGGATAAAGGTAATATCTATCTATCTATCTATCTATTTATCTATCTATCTATCTATCTATCTATCTATCTATCTATCTATCTATCTATCTATCTATCTATCTCAGTCTGTTCGTATCTATCTATCTATCTATCTAAGTCTGTTCATGAACTGAGTAGTATTTCCAATCTACTCCAATATTCGGTATTTAAGCTTCATTAAACTCTACTATTTTGAATGTTTCTTTTCAAATGTGGTAGGACCTCTTGCACGACTGGTGTGGCACCTCCTTTTGATCACCTTTTTGATAACATTAACCTAAGCATAAATGCGTACTCCATGTATTATCGGCCAGAGTGCTGAAATGATCTCGTTCCGACCAAGAAAGGAGCAAAAACAAATCCAATGGTTGGATATTTGGTCAGATTTAGCGAATTATACAATATACGTGTCGACTATTATACATTTATATATGTAATAGGAGCGTAGGTTGACCCAAGCCTTGTGAGTGAAATTGAACCGACGAAACTGTTCTGAAGCTGTCGATGGTTGTGCTCACATGAAGTCACATGTCCTCACCTCATAAGCAACTGGAAGCTTTTCAGCTTTGGTCGTAAATCTATCTAGAGATAGCGACTCGATATCCCCGCTCCCCACTGAGAGGCCTGTCTACTTGTGCGGATGTATCAGTCTGCTGTGGGAATCATAGGTTTGTTCTGTGGGTGTTGAAGAAACACAAATATGCCTTTGCATGTATCTGCAACAGGGATTAGCTAGCCACCTTAGTAGATTCCATAGTCTCTCCAGACTATTTTAGCCGTAATATTTATTCTGCATGCACAATATTTAAAAAATATTTTATACTTAAGAGACACATATCATACATAGCGTGGGCCCGACTACAATATTGTATAGAATTTGTAAAATAGGCAAATAGGTCCTTAATTTTTAATTTCTATATACTCATTAATGGGTCCTTAATTTTTCAGTTCTATAGACTCATAAATAGGTCCTTAATTTTTCATTTCTGTAGACTCATTAATAGGTCCTTAATTATTCATTTCTATAGACTCATTAATAGGTCCTTAATTTTTAATTTCTGTAGACTCATTAATAGGTCCTTAATTATTCATTTCTGTAGACTTATTAATAGGTCCTTAATTATTCAGTTCTATAGACTCATAAATAGGTCCTTATTTTTCATTTCTATAGATTCAAATTACAAGTAATATTATCAAGAACTGATACGAGTTATTATGAAAAGAATAGATTCAAATTGTTGTCCCATCTTCGGCTCTAAATAGTTTAACAGCATGCCCAGCAATCAACAAAAGACTTTTTGCTTCAGCTTGCTTTTGCCACTATTGGTTAATTTTGAGACTTTTGTGAACATTGAACGGTTATCTGCCTGTAACGGGAAAATAGGAAGATAGCAGCGTATTTAGGATCTGTCAAAAGCTCCTTATATCAGTGAAAGAATAACTCAAGTTGTAAAACTATTTTTCTCACTTTTTTTCAAGTTTTAATGGTAAGCCCCTGTTTCGTATTTGGTAAATACGCACATTATGAAAAAGTGTGAATAAAACAAAAAAAAAAAACGGGCACATCAAAGGATATATCAGTAAAAGAACCATAGCTTCCAACAGTCACGCATATTAACTATTATGTGGTAGAGTATGGTACCAGAAACCTTATTTCTCTGAAAGCAGCGTTCCGTTAGAGGCATAGATTGCGTCGTCCGCATCGCTTTTTCCGCAAATCACAATTGTATACGTTATGGTATCATCCAGGGACCATCGTATTTAAAGGGATGTCATAGATGCCAATATCTTATCAAAGGAAGAAAAAATTCTTTAATTTCTGGTTGTTATGTAGGCAAGGAAAAGGCTTATGAGTGATGGCTTAACACTGGTTACTTATTAAATGCTTTCTCTGAATCAAATAATGCTTGTTATAACATAATTGCATCATTGTTTTAAGCTGAAACTATTTTAATGTCAATTTAATTAATGTCTGTTTAGTTTTCATATTGTAAATATCTATCTATCTATCTATCTATCTATCTATCTATCTATCTATCTATCTCTATCTTCTCTCTCTACATATCTTTCTTCATCTATCTATCTATCTATCTATCTATCTATCTATCTATCTTCATCTCTCTCTCTCTCTCTATCTATCTATCTATCTATCTATCTATCTCTATCTTCAGCTCTCTCTCTATATCTTTCTTCATCTATCTATCTATCTATCTATCTATCTATCTATCTATCTATCTATCTATCTCTATCTTCAGCTCTCTCTATATCTTTCTTCATCTATCTATCTATCTTCATCTCTTTCTCTCTCTCTCTCTATCTATCTATCTATCTAGATTCTATCTTCAGCTCTCTCAATCTATCTATCTATCTATCTTCAGCTCTCTATCTATCTATCTATCTATCTATCTATCTTCATCTCTCTCTCTCTATCTATCTATCTATCTATCTATCTATCTATCTATCTATCTAGATTCTATCTTCAGTTCTCTCAATCTATCTATCTATCTATCTATCTATCTATCTATCTATCTATCTATCTATCTTAATCTCTCTCTATCTTCAGGTCTCTCTCTCTATCTTTCTTCATCTCTCTCTCTCTATCTATCTTCATCTCTCTCTCTCTCTATCTATCTTCATCTCTCTCTCTCTCTCTATCTGTCTGTCTATTTAATTCTGTTCATATCTATTTTTCAAATTTATTACCTCCCAAAGTAGAGACGTCATTTTCTTTTAAAACAGTCGCATATAGTCACACTCAAACACGAACTGAAAACTCCTAATGGAGCTTTAACGAAATATTCCATTTGTCTAACTCGGTTTGATAAGAAGCAACAACTCATCAATAGTTGATTTTTAAGGAAGATGTGTCCTACCCATTCTGAAGATTATGTAATATTGCAAAAAGAAAGTGATTTGCTCACATCAGTACAGAAAATACAACACAACATATGTAGTCGATAACGCTTGCCTTATTTAGAAAAAGAGACGTGTTGGACAGAGGATGGGATGTTCTCATTTCATTTCGTCTGACCATCTTCAACAATGTGATTTTAGCGCCCCGCCCCCAACGCGCCTTAATATGTTAGGCCCTGAAAGTTAAGAACAAACAAATACCCTGCAAGCGTGGATGAATTAAAAAATTAACTCTTCAGAGTTAGAGGTACAGTCTGTTGAAATTTATAAACTCTTTGTCTTAACAACAGTATTTTAGGAAATTAGAGTTTTTTCTTCTTCTTCTATGTGCCGTGTTCCTTCACGGCGTAGTCGTTAATGGGTCTCCAAAACTTCCTGTCCTTTGTAGCAATTAATAACATTTATCTCTTTGTTATTTCTCCTAAAATCTATTTCGCCATCCATTTACTTAAGCTCACTGAGTTATATGTTGTTTTCCTTTGTCCCTCTTGCTCTCAGTCTGTCCTGTGAGTATCAGATTTTCCAAACCCTCTTTCCTCATTACGTGCCCTAGAAATGTTAAAAGTTTCTTCTTTATGTTAAGTATAAGTTTCCTTATTGTTTCCATTTTCTCTAAAACTTTGTCGTTGCTCGCATGGTCGGTTCATGGTATTCTCAGCATCCTTCTGTAGATCCGCATTTCTGTGGCTTCAAGTCTCTTCTTCATCTGCAAGGAAACGGCCCAGCGGTTACTGCTGTACAGGATAACTGATATTAAGTCACAGTTCAGTACTTTTTCTTTGTCTCTAACGAAAATTTTCTGTTTCTTAATACTTTGTTTAGTTTTTGGAATGCATCCTTGGCTACAGATTTCGGTATCGCACTGTCCGTCCCCTGTTAAAACACTTCCCAGATTTCTGAATTTTCTGTACCATTTGGTATCACCATTGTGTAACTAGATCTTTGTAATGATAATTGTAATCATGATAATGATGTAAGATTTCTTTCAAAATCTTTGATAGTGAGGCAAGTTGACACCTTGATTATATAATTATTTTCTCTTCTTGTTACCCATTTTTGTTGTTTCTGCTACTGAAAGTCTTCAAGTGTTATACAGGAATAAAGTATCGTTGCCGACATTTGAGTTTGAACGCATATCGCCAGTAAGCAAACACAGGCGATCCCATTATTGAATTAAGTAGACCACGTGACCAGAGAGGAAGCACATGTATATAGGAATTCGCGTGACGTCTAATTGATCGCATTTCTAGTCTATCCTCTATGATGTACGGATCTGCATTTCTCCTCTATCCTCTATTACTATACGGACCGCTATTCTCTACTCTATTCACTATACTATTTCTCTAATCAGATCACTATACGGATTAGTATTATCGAGCAAGTGCTATTAGTATGAGACTTATTCGAAAGCGTCTGACATCAGTATTGTTCAACGGCGTTGCTATGGTTGTATTTGCGATTACAAAGTCTCTACTACAACGAGTATTACGAAAGTGTCAACGAGTATTCGTTGACATCACAAAAGTGTCAACGAGTGTTCGTTGTGTCACAAAATCAAATGATGCGTTTTCTGTTATTTGAAAAACTTCCGTATGGTATTGCAGCGTCAGTCTACCGGGTCCGATGAAGAATTTTCTTCTTCAAGGTTCATTGTCCCGAGAAAACATTTTATATAGAGATGATAGTTTAAACATCGAACAAACTGGACACCATGTATGACATCCATAGAAAAGTATAGATCTGACGATGTTATTTAAGAACAGGACTCTAGTTTTCCAATTTATATTTTGGTTTTCAAGCATCTTACGGTGTTGTAAAAACTACTCTTGTGTTCAATTTCCTCATCACTTATATCGAATTTGTTATAACTGAGCAATACGCTGAGGCATTTGGCGTTTTATTTTTTTTTAGAATTTATCAATTCCCCATTCTGATTTTTGTATTATAGATTCAGAGTAGGTACCCTCATTACCCTCATTTCAATTCCAGTTCATATTTTTGAACACGTGTATCGATGTACAATCTACTCTAGCTTTTATACATGTGTTGTGAAGGAGAATATTTCCCAACAAGTTTGAACTCGGCTGTCGGAGGAAAGACATAAAAATACTCCTACACCAAGAGGAGTAGCAGGAGTAGTAGTAGCAACAGTAGCCTTTACTGAAGACAGTCTTTCACGGCTAAACATTATCTTTCGTAGTTTCTATCCTACATTATCTTTCCCTGTACCAAAAGATAATACACTTGTTAAACCAGTTCCGGTTTTCTACTGTTGTTTTTGATAACTCATTTACAACAACATGTAAATATGAAATGAAGGTCTTTTTGAACAGGCTTGCTTCTAGATCCTTTCATATAAACGCGAGTGTCCCCCAAGGTTCTATCCTGGGTTCTATGTTTTCTGATATTCATCAATGATCTTCCTGGTGTTATCAATTCTTAAGTAGTCATTTATGCAGATGACACTGCTATTTACTGCTGTCTCAGTAGCAATTCCATCATAGCTGACATAGTGAACCTGGCTGTTGCGCTTGAAACCGACCTCCAATCTATGGGTAGCTGGGACAGGAAATGGTTTGCAAATTTTAATGTCTCCGAAACAAAACTGCTCTCATTTAACCACTATAGAGGAACTTTTCCACCTGCCATCACTATGGCTAATGCTAGACTCCTGGAGGGCAACACACTGTACCTTCTTAGCCTAACGTTTTCGACTGACTTGAAGTGGAACGATTACACAGAATCAATAGTTGAATCTACTGCAAGGAAAGTTGGGTCACTGTGCCGTACCAGAAAAATCCATCTTGGACATTTACAAATCTGCCATTCGTCCGTGCATTGAATACTGTTGTCATATCTAGTCTGATGCGCCTGCTATTCGTCTTGAAGTTCGTGACAAGATCCAAATAAGGATCTGCAATGTAATAGATCCTGACCAGGCATCTCGACTTCACTTTCTCACCGACGCGGCGTGTCCTCCCTCTGTCTTTTCTACAAATATTTTCACGGCAACTGCTCTGATGAACTTTCTTCTCTGGTGCCCCAACTATATGAATTTAAGCGTGTTACTAGATTGGCATCTAGGTCCCGCCCTTTTATTGTTGAAATAGTTAAATGTAACAGCCACTTCTATTCCGAGAGTTTCTTTTCTCGCACTTCCCGCCTGTGGAACTCCCTTCCGTTTACTTGCTTTCCTGATAACTACAATCTTCAAAAGCTAAAAAAGAAAGTCACTTGCTATCTTCTATCTTTTTGAATCCCGTTCATCTTTTGTCCTTTTCTAAGTTCTCTGTATACCCAGTCTGTTTTTCTTACTTTTGCTCTCTCTAACCTCCACCAACTGTGTTTACAAGTGGTATTCCCGCCCTGCTTGAGGTGAAATGATAAAAAAAAAAAAAAATAGATATGCACGATGAAGTGAATATATGCATGATTTAAAAAAAAATATTTTAAAGCGAGATGCTGCAAATATTGTATATTGGTTCATTCACACTAATTTCCTTGTCTTTGTTGATTTTATCATAACATTTCAGTCGCTGTGCTGATCGACCTTCCGAGGGTACGCACCAAGTGGCGCACGGCTTTAAAAGACAACAAAACCTGGCTACAGCCATTCTACCATACTTCATTGGCCTGGTGGAGAAAATCCAAAGAATATACGTTCCGTACAACATCAGGACTATAGTTAAAAGTGGTCAAACTCTACTCAAATATCTTAAAAAATTTAAACCTCCATTGAGAAAAATACTTCAGAGATATGTTCACAGCATTCCTTGCATTTATGACAGAGAACGTATAAAGGCGAAACCAAACGCGTTATAAAATCAAAACTTAAGGAACCCTGTATTATCTTCAAAATCAGGTATGGCTGATCATGTGTTGAGGTAAAGAGTGCAATGAAGTTAAAATAATAGCGAACATATAGAATAATATAGTTGACGTGATCAGTACATATATAATGTTCAAATAACCCGATCAGCAGGCCAAGAATAGATATCAATGGCAAATGGGAACCACTGGTAAGACATAGAACAAACTATGCATTTTAGTTTACGAAAACATGACCCTAAATTAAGAGTGGTGGTGAAATTCACCTAGTTTACTGAAAACCAAGGATTTTAAGCGTGCATCAGAGGAATAGGATTCCATGAGCTTGCATGCAGGTACACCGGGTGTGACATGTATCAGAAGGGAAATGTGTGACATTCTTAGAAGAATGATCACAGGTTCGGGTAAAAAAAACAAAAAAAAAAACAGAGACGAGGAAATTGTTCAGAATGAACCCAAAATTCAGTCTTCTTTCTTATATTTTCCTTTTCTACTTTTTTCTCTGTTTCCTTTACTTTAAGTTTTTTTTCTTTATTCTAGAAGTGTTTTTGCATACAAACTACAAATGCTATTAAATGCATCTGTTTTGAAATCAAAGGAAGTGCATAAGAATTTAAAACGTGCACAGTAAAGCTTTCCGCCATTTAAAATCTCATTTCTCGCTTAAAAAAATCAATGGTAGTGAAAAGATCTCGACTGAATACAAACTATCATAATAAAGAGAAATTTGGTTTTATTTCTCCAACTTTACCTTCGATCGAAGTTCAGTATTGAAGTATACTCACTTATTTCCATGGGATTACGGCCACATCAGGTTAAAACACCGGTTCCTGTACGAGCCTGGTTAGTACCTAGATGGGTAACTGTTTGAGAATACCAAGTGCTTTAAGCTTGGATGTCTGGGTGGTGCAATGGATGATAGCTCGGAATTGTTAAACGGAGAGCCGAGTTCTAATTCCAGTTGAGATCAACTCATTTACGAAAGGTATGAATTTACGTCTCCCCAGTAAAACTTGTATCACTAATCATTATTATCTTAAATCATCAATCAATCAATGAAATATTCCTATTATTACTACAACTACTACTACTACTAATAATAATAATTTTATTAACATTTTATCCTCAAAAAGTGTTGTGGCCTTGTTAGTGCCAGAAATAAAAACACAAGTGAGGAATAGTGTTAGACAAATATATTAACAGAAACAGTAATGCAAACATATACAAACGAGAGTGTTACAGCAAGAATGTTCAGTCCAATTGTCAGACCTGAGTCCTGGAAACTTCCCTCTCCAAAAGGCAATACCTGCTCCTATTTATAGATAGGAGAGTCCAGGCGTGCGTGGGTAAATTACCATAACAAAAACTGAAAACATTAATCTGATGTAAACATGAAAGTGGTTTAAATATCTTTTTCTTTTCTTTTTTTTTTAAATACAATGTTCCTTTAGATCGTATGCAATCATGGCCCTCCACCGATTTTGGGAAAGAGAGTGAAATGATTTCCCGTTGCCTTCTCCACAGTTCAGTGTTGTCTTTCTCTTAAACTGGCTGCTATCCAAGGCTAGAGAGCTCAGTCTGCCTTGTTATTCAACTCGTAATTGGAGTGAGAAGAGAAAGTGAAAGTGAAAGTGAATTTTATCCATACTCGCCGATTTCACTTTCCGCGCCGGTAACTGTAGCGCTATCCACACATCGGTTAAAATAACCAGGATTTTATTTAAAATCATTATAATTTTGTTGATTTGCCTAACTGGATATGCATGACACCTGTCACTTTGTATGTGCTAGTTCTCTTCATGAGGTCGGCAATAATGGCTCTCCTCAGATTTCTGTCTTTTGTTGCTCTCAGCAGTGCTTTCTTCGTTATCACCTGCTTTTTTTTCGTCTTGGTACTTGTTCGTCTATGTATTTGCAAAAACTTGTCAAGTAAGTTAATCGATTTTTCCTATGCTTCTACCTTCTGTTCCCTGTGTGTGTTAAATTCTCCAAACCTTTTTCTCATTACGTATCTAAAAAAAAAAAAAAATCTCAGCTGTTTTTTTTTCTAACTTAGCAGTTTTTTTTTTTTTTTTTTTTTTTTTTAATATTTCTATTCCACCTTATTTGTGGCCGTAACACTTTGATTTTGAGTTTGATTAGCGGCATTGTACCCGTTGTACACTGTTCTGTCAGTAACACTTTCATAAATTCCTAGCCGCTAACAATCATTTTATTCCACATTTTCAATTCTTAGCATGCATGCTGATTGCTGAAACCGACTTAAACAAGTTTAGGCAAAAAATCAAATAATAATAATAATAATAATCAATTTTTAACCATGGAATTTTTCCTTACCACAGGAAATCTCTCGGAGGTAATCTCACAAACTATACAGGATGGGGAAGCAAAATTTACAATATTTTGAGACAGGAATTGAAAGACCTTTGTAAATTTTGCTTCCACACCCTGTACTAGTAAGGGGAGAGTAACAGTAAAATCAGTGAAAAATAAAAATAAAAACGAAAATCCTGCCTACGTATACAGGATTCTAAAATATAAGGATTATTTTTTTCTTATTTCCTTTTGTGGGAAGTTGGTGTTTCACTTTATATATAATTCTTAAAACGAATGAAAGTATCGGCGTACAGTAAAACTTCGATTTATGGAATATTAAATTTAAAGAACGTCTCGTGGATCACACGGACCATAATGAACTGATTTCCTATTTTTACTGAACGAAGTTAGATAAATGGTAGAACAAATCACTCATCGAGGCCGTGTTAAGTTACTGGGTGCATGTCAATTTTATTTGCGATTAAGTTAACTGAAAATGAAAAGTCCTGTTGATTTCCGTTATTTTCAAACAACTTTTGGTAACCCTGAGCTATTTACAATTCGTCAGTTTCTATCTAATATTCACCAATTCGCCAAACATTTCATATTTTTTGGAAGATCAAAAGATGAATTTTGATTCAGCTTGTTTCATGCTGGCGACTCTGCGGATTTAAAAAGTTAAAAAATTAAAAAAATCTTTAAATACACTGGATAAACCGGTTTCATTAAAGTTTGTTAGAAAAAAACAAAACAAACAAAAACAAAATATACCAGTAACACAGGTATAAAAATTCAATTGGCCATTATAAGCCAGTACTGACAACTCTGTTATCAAAACTGATAGCATTATTATTTACTTACGAAGTTTTTTACGTTTTCTGGGTCTTGATTATTAGTACAAAGTAAATTAAAGTGCATATTACATCAACATTACCTCTTCTAAAAATCCTCTGACAAGGAAAGATATGTACCATTGTCTTATTTGATATTTTATAGTTTTACGTAACATTAGTCATTTCTATTCTGACTATGTTGGACTTAACAAAATGATGTTCATTAAATAATTTACAGAAATTGCTTCTTCTTTACGAAATATGGACTTTATCGGATTTAAGGAACGCACTCTCCTCTCAATTAGTTCTTTAAATCGAAGTTTTACTGTATTTAGTTCATAAATCCTCCAGTCATGCTACTGTTATATTTAACATAAATCCTTCAGTCATATACTGTTAATATTTTAACAGCCCCCACGATCTATGTGGTACAAGGCCGAGTTTACTGTGGGTTTTCCAGCCCGTAGACTCGGCCAAAAATATTCCCGTAGAACCCGCATAAACCGGTTCAGGGTCTGTCTACCTCCCCGGACGAAACTTTGCCCTTCGGCAAAGCCTCGTCCGGGTTCCTCTCTGCTCAAGGCAGAGAGTTTGACAGTAATGAACAGGCTATATATTACTGTTTATATAAACAAAGAGTAAATGTTCTGTTTATAATAAATAGTATTAACAACATTTACCGGTCTGAATGTCCCAGAAATTTCATAGAAAATATGTGTCTTCCGACAGGAATCGAACGTGTATCTTATATGGAACCGTCATTATACCATTTAGCTACAGAGGAAGAGTTTGGTTAGCAGTTTCGATTCGATTTCTATGAAATTTCTCGGGCATTCAGGCCAGTTAATGTTGTTAATACTGTTTATTATAAACAGAGCATTTACGTAAATATTTATATCTATAAAAATAACGTATGAACGTAAAATATATTAAAATAAACAAAGAGCATGATAAATAATTTGTAATGCATTTAAACACTAAAATAATCTGCAATGGAATTTTATGCATTTCTTTAAAAATAGTTGCTGTGTCTCATTGGAGTGAATGAAAGTTCTTAAACCTTTCGGTTAATTACAAATGGTTCTGTATCCAATCATTATGAAACACTGCCTATGATTTGTGTTAACATTTAGACTTAAAAATCCATTGAATCTTTTTAATCTTTTCAAATTCAGTCAGTTTTCATTTAGAAAATAATGCCGAATTCTAAGGCATTTGTAAAAAAAATGTCACAAAACCTGATGTAATGTTTTGTCATTTGTTGCATTTTAAATGAATGATGGTTACTTTTTTTCAGAAACCGATTTCAAATGGTAAGTTCAAGGGGACTTGTATATAATCTTGCGAACAGTTCATAAGGACCTAATTTTCTACACATATTTCTTTTAAATTGAGAAGGAACGGCAACATTGAATCTTACATGGCTATTGAATTAAAGCACGTGTTAACATTAGCAAAGTGCATCGTCAGTATGTCTTAACTATTACCTTATAAATTTAGATTTCATTTTATGCATTTTATACTTGGCACGTGTATCGGGGCGATTTTGGTTATCAATTGTGATACGAAGACAAATTCATGATAAAATGGAATTCAATTATTGGCTTTTAATGCGTGGCGTTCTCTTTGTTAAATTACGATAAAAAATCGTTTTTTTTTCTAATGATCAAAGAAAAACTGTGCTGTCACTTTTATTTGACTGCTGAATATTAGATTAATTTCGACCTTTTGCTATCAGTATCTATCTATCTATCTATCTATCTATCTATCTATCTATCTATCTATCTATCTATCTATCTATTTCAGTGTACTCATTATCTCGCTATCTATGTTAGTTTACTCATTATCTCTCACTATGTATTTCAGTGTACTCATTATCTATCTATCTATCTATCTATCTATCTATCTATCTATCTATCTATCTATCTATCTATCTTTTAGTGTACTCATTATCTATCTATATAACTATATCTCAGTGTATCTATCTATCTATCTATCTATCTATCTATCTATCTATCTAGTTATCTGCATATGATCTGTATTTAAAGTATACTTGCATATATATATATATATATATATATATATATATATATATATATATATATATATAATATTGCTTATCGCTACCGAAACGCTTTTAAAGCAATCAAGAAGCTTTTCAATTTAATAATCCCAATTTCTCATCAATTTTCGAGCTCTGGATATTATGAAATTATATTTTTCTCTCATGGCGGGACTTTTTAATTCCAGAAGAATGCACTAATTTCAAGGTAAGTCCCTTACTCTACAAAAGTGTGTTAATATAAATTTACTTCAGTCGGTTTATTTCAGGGGAGATCACTAGGATATTTGAACAATACTCACAATAATAAGGGAGATAACTATGTATTTAAATAAAAAAAAAAGACATTTTGTAAAGAAAAAATAAATGTATTCAAACTGGACTGTCTTTTACGCCTCTTCGTCTTTTCTTTTTGGGGACGCGTTAGGTGCCAGGTAGTAAGCACAGCCTCGTCTTGTGAAGAGTCTCGTGTCTGGAGGTGACGCTCACAGAAGCTTGAGCGCAATGTAATAAATTTTAACCATCTTGGCTCAGCCGGGCTCTGCTTGACTCGTCTCGGCTCGGTTTGGCCAAGGAAAAGTCCAGTTGAAAGCAATCTCTATTTTCAAAACAGGCAGGTCCTTTCCTTTTATCAGAAAGTCTTCTTGCAAGCACTTCTCCTTGGTTCGATCTTCTAAGGTTCTCTCTTGCGTCGTGTCCTTCCAGGACGTGTGCGATATTAGTTCTTAACAAGCGTTCTGTCCCTTTTATCTCTTTGCAATATTTCCCTTCTTGCTATCGCTCCTAATCATTTTTCTGCCAAGCATTTACACAAGCTAGTTAGGTATAATAATAATAATAATAATAATAATAATAATAATAATAATAATACTCGCTTCGTCCCTCCTGCTTTCAACATGCCTCGTGCGTGTTAAATTTTCCAAGCCCTCTTTCCTCCTTATATGCCTAAGAAATTTCAATTGTCTCTTTCTGAGTATACATATAAGTGTTCTTCTTATTTCCATTTTCTCTAAAACTTCGTCGTTGATCACATGTTTAGGCCATGGTATTTTTAGTATCATTCACATTTCCGTTGTCTCAAGACTCTTCTTCATCCATGATGAGATTTTTCAGCATTCATTATCATTTACGTTTTCAAATTGAATGTCTATTTATATTCCAAAGATTCTGTTATATTAATCTATGTCACTTCATTTCAGATTCTTTCAAATTTTACCCACTCAAATGAAATCGAATTATGCATAAATATTTCATTTTCATTTTATTTATTTTTTAGCCCATATCTTCCTGGTGCCAGTCTAAACAGATGCCTTCTTTTTTTCATATATCTAAACTATAATTGTAAACTATAATTTTAGTAAGTAGAAATTCCATTGAAATATATTGGAACATTTCCAAGTATATATCTAAAATTAAGAAAATAGGAACTTTAAGCAAAATTGTCACAATATATTGGAAACAAGGACACATGGCACAGTGGATAAAGGCGTTGGTTAGATCCAGTGACAGGACCCAAAGAGTGTGAGTTCAATACCCGTGGAGAACTTTCAGAGGGAAATTAACAGAAGATAACTGATAACTGACATCCATTAAACATGGCACGTGGAACTAGAACAGTCTACCCCAGTGAGCGAAATAAAGGGTTAAGTTCGACATCCCAACCACCTGAAGAAGGCCGGGGCGTACAACGGCCGAAACGTTGTAATAAATATGGCGACAAAGCTTACGACAATAGTCCGAATAATGTAAATAATGTACATAATACCTCATCTCAGAAATATAGACAGATAAACAAGGAAGCGTAAGTATAAACTGAAGCCAGGAGAATATAGGTTAAATCTAAGACGATGCCTTTTTAGATTCGCCTTGGTTAAATACTATTATGTTCCCTTAACTCAGTCATTCTAAACCGATACACTGCCGCGCAATCCAAGTGTGACGCGAAATATTTTCACGGCATATATATATATATATATATATATATATATATATATATATATATATATATATGTGTGTGTGTGTGTGTGTGGAAGTAGTAATGGTACAGCATTCGTATTTTACTAAATGATTTGCAAAAATAGTTGAATAGAGACATTGAAATAAAGTAAGTTTATATTAGTGTGTATATATATTTTTTTGATCTATGGTTTTATTCCATAAATTTAAATGTATACCCTTAAAAAATTTTGCTTAGTGTGCCTTGATATTTTCATTCGATCTAAGGTGTGTCGTTGCCTAAAGAGTTGAGAAACACTGCCATAACTGAATCAAATGCCTTTATAATTGTAGAAACGGGAGATATTTCCTTTATATGGTATCAGAATGGCAAACAAAATAAATTTGTTTGTTTCAGATAGCTTGAAAATTGTTGCTGCAGAAAAAAAACTAACTAACTAAATAAAGAAAGAAAAATATTGAACGGGATTGAATTCTGGCCGCGTCTCTTTTTATAAAGTGGTTCTTTAAAGCAAACCAAAATCCCTCTTGATTTTTCCCAAGTCGCAGCGTTCTTCAGCCTTGCTTCAACACTCATAACTACTTGCACTAACCGTCAAAAAATCAGCCTGCATATGAAAGAATGGACTTCTTTAAGAACCAAACTTCTGCTTTCCCAATGCGTAGACCCCATTTATTTTCTTACGAGAAGAAATAAAAACGCTGTTCATTTGCCCGCTTGTAGTTCCCTGACTTTATGTCCTTGTCTGTCGACTAAATTCCTACTTTTTTCCTATCTTTTTTTTACCGACATTTTACTCTTTTCTCATTTCAGCAACGAGTCGCGACTTGAAACGGCAAACGAGGAAAACAAGCCACGACATGTTCGAATTTGAAAACGAGATCGTAAAGGATGTACTCTTCGATGTTAATTGGAGTGATCTCGACTAATGAAAGGGAGCCAAAAGGGATTAAAAAAATTCCCTAGAAAACGATTTTCAAATCGATATCAAAATTACGATGGACTACAGATTTGAACAGTTTAAAAGGATTTCAAAAGAAAGAAAAGAAAAGAAAAAAAAGAGAACTAAGTTACTCTAAAAAAAAAAAACTGAAAAAATTTTTGATTGATTTTTGTTGCTGTTGTTCTTAATGACACTCTTATTAATCTGCACATTGATTCAGAATGACACTTCGAAATAAACGGGAAACTTGAAATAAAACTAATTACATAGTCAATTTTAAACCACGCATATGTGATACACGTTAAAACATATACAGATTATAGTTATAAATCATATTCAGAAAAAAAACTAAGCTGACGAAAACGAACGAAAAAAAAACAAACAAA
This sequence comes from Acanthosepion lycidas, assembly GCA_963932145.1. Taxonomy (NCBI): domain Eukaryota; kingdom Metazoa; phylum Mollusca; class Cephalopoda; order Sepiida; family Sepiidae; genus Acanthosepion; species Acanthosepion lycidas. The sequence goes on along the minus strand of OZ010578.1, from coordinate 105,788,646 downwards.
AAAAAAACAGTTTTTTATCCTTTCTTATTCAACCGGAAATGTAAACGAACACACGCATGCGCATTTGACTTTCATAAATTATAATCTGATGTAAAACGTTGTTTTGATTCTTCTTTTCAGGAAATTTATTTTTGTAACCCATTCTGTATATGATGGTGGTTTGTAATGCATTACACCATTAATCGCGTCGATATATATATATATATATATATATATATATATATATATATATATATATATATATATGAAGAGAGAGTGCGAGAGAGGGAGTGTCAGTGAGAGAGAGAAAGATAGGTTTCCCGGGTACTATAATATGTTCACGCACAGGTGCACATGTATACTATTACGAATACACATGCATATGCTGATATAAATGCAGCCATAAACATTTACGCACGCGAAAGATTGTCTGCACCTTCCAGCACGCACACACACATACATGCGCGTACAAATACACACACACACACAGACACACACACACAAACGCATACGCTCACAAATAGTACACTTTTTCATGTTGGTCCATGTAGTCGGTACTGCCTAACTCTCGCTCGGCCCTCAATTGACAGAGGATTCAGGGTGCTCCAGGGGTGCGAAGCGGGTGTATCATCAGGTGGACAATTTTCCTATTTTTGTTTCTACTTTGTTTATTTGTTGTTGTTTTTGTTTGTACAGTCCGTTTAATTTTTTTTTAAATGAACAACATAAAAAGAAAAAAAAACCTTTGGATCCACGGAAAATTGTTTTTTTTATATGCAAAATTATTTAAACAGAAGAAATTTGTCTATTAGTTTATATTTTGTTTAATTTATTTACTTTCTTTTCCATTTTTTTTTGTTGTTGTTATTTTGTCAGACTGCATTATCGTGGAATGTGTTCTAAATAAATATTCCATGTTCAATAAAGATCTGATTTTTCTTTTCCTTTTTGTTTCCTATTTTGTCACAGGACTGCATTGACTATATATTGCGAGGTTGCTATATATTGCCACAGCACTGCATTGACTATATATTGCCAGGTTGCTTTATATCGCAACAGGACTGCATTGACTATATATTGCCATGTTGTTATATATTGCAACAGGACTGCATTATTTGGTACTTAGGGAGTGAGTAAGTATGATGTGTGTAAGTGTGTATATTCGTGTGGTTGTATGTATAAGTGTGAGGCCTCCACACCTCCGTAAGCATGTCTGTCTTGTGTTGGTGAGAAATGTGGGTAGGTCCTGATTTGTGGGGTTATATATTAATACTATATATATGTTAAATTTGTGATTAAACCCGCCTGGATAGTGCATTTTTAAATGTTGTATCCACTTATTTTCATGGAACTCTAAAATCTTTCTAATGGCAATCTGCTCTGAACTTTTCTATTCTCTCAATTATAGTGAATTGGTATGGGTTTTAAAATCGTGTTTTTCTAGGCGGAAATGTTGTTCCACGGGTAATAATCTTTCATGGGGTGTCGACTTAATTCGATTGCGATAATTATTAATTCTGTAGTGAAAGGGCCATTCACACACACACACACACACACACACATATATATATATATATATATATATATATATATATATATATCACGGCACACACACATATAGGATATGTGTGTGTGCCTTGACAATATTTCGCGGCATACTTAAGATGATTGCGTGGCACATCAGTGTACCGCGGTCCACTGGCTGAGAATCACTAAGTTAAGGGAACCTACATATACTGAAATAGTATTTTGCCCAAGGCGAATCTAAAAAGACATTAACTTGTATTTAACCGATATTCTTCTGATGTCATTTTAAACTTATGCTTTTCCAATATATTGTGACGATTTCTATTCAAGAAATCTTATTAAAGAAAAATATGTACGCCCCGGCAGATTTTAAACATGCACGCCCCTCTCCTTGACAGGACAAACTGCCGTTAGAATCTGACGTGCTTTTAGACCATCTCAACTATGGAGTGAGTCGACGACCAAATAAAGTTAAATCGTGCTTTCTCCTGCCAAGGCGGGCGCAGTTTCGAATCAGAAACAAGAAACTGGCGCGATGAAGCGTAAACCTCAATCACATAACCACAACAGTTCCAGCTATAAGCACGCATGAGTAGAAGGCAGTGTGGCAAACGTAAGGCTATCTTATACCGAAATAGCGGATAACTTTTTACTTACCCTCGTGACTATATATATATATATATATATATATATATATTACCAATTTGTGACTGGTAGGAATAATTCCAAGGAGGATATTAATCCAGAGAGAGCTCAATGTAAACCACAGAACATAATAATAGTAATAATAATAATAATAATAATAATAATAATAATAATGATAATAAATCAAGAAGAAAACCATAAAGATCCATTTCGGTTATAATTTATTTCATGAATATTTCTATATATTCATCTCTTTTGGCCGAAAGTTCTTAATAAATGGAGATAATATCTCCGGACTGATATGCTAGATTAACAGGAGGAAGGGAAAGCAAGAGAGAAGAGAAGAAAGAGGGAGAAAGAAAAAAATAACAGATTATAAAGTTCTTTTTAAAACGTGAAATAGATATATATATATAGAGATATATATATATATATATAGAGAGAGAGAGAGAGATAGAGAGAGAGAGAGAGAGGAGTAGGTAGAGAAAGAGATAGAGAGAGAGAGGTGTAGGGAGAGATAGAGAGATAGAGAGAGAGAGGTGTAGGGAGAGATAGAGAGATAGAGAGAGAGATGTAGGGAGAGAAAGAGTGTGTAATGGAAGGGACAGGGAAGAAGGAAGAAATTAAGTCATAGTAGTAAAACTAAAATAGAATGACCTGGACAATTTTTTTTTCCTTAAAGTGTGGAAGTTTGTACATCGGGTGATACAGCAAATTGACCGATATGCCCAGTTATTTTAGGCGGGACAAATCAACAACACAATTTCAAATTAGTTCGTCTAATAAAGAAGAGAGAAGATCCGGAAAAATCGTTTCCGTTTATTAAGAACTTTCGCTCTGAAGAGTTGAATATATAGAAATATTCACGAAATAAATTATAACCGAAAGGTTATCTTCTTTTATATATATATATATATATATATATATATATATATATATATATTGAACTATAGAAGTCGCAGTGAGTTAAGACAGCCTTGCACTATGAGAAGAGAAGAGAAGAGTTGTAGCTGACGATTGGAACACAAGTTGATATCCAATCAGTATCGACTGGGTCGTCGTGGAGAAATGATATGTTGTAAGATCCGAAACCCGTAATGATTTTCAGCTTAAAACATCACTCATTATGTGTGCCAGAGCATTAAACAGATAAATTTCACGAAATATATGTATATGTATATGTTTTTATTTTTTATTTTATTTTTTTATTTTTATTTTAGTGTTTCTAGAGGCTTGACTTAGCCGATCTCATTCAGATTTTTCACGTAAATTTTATAAACTCCAATTTTTACCTCTGACAGTTTTGTGAGGAAAGGATATATGTTTTATGATCATGGACTCTGAAATTAGTACACTTTCGATACACTTTTGCCTGAATAAATTATATTCCGTTTAAAATTATTTCGGAATCCCCGACGAAAAATTTAATGATGGAAATAACTATGTACTACCTTTTTTGTTTTGTGGGGGTGGGTAGTAGATAAACTTTAAGAACAATAATAGTGGATAAACCCAAAAGTAATAATCTTTCCCGCATGCCTCATTGTGGTCACGGTTATCTAGCGTTATTATTCTTAAAAATCCCCGCTGAAATGGGGCACTTATATACCGTCATTAGAAAGGGTTTTATATGCCATCTTAGATCCTATATGCCATCAAATATATCACCCGGCTTACGGCCGCATCACGTTGAAACACCGGTTCCTGTACAATAACCGAAGTTAAGTAACATCGAGCCTGATCAGTACCTAGATGGCTACTGCTTGAGAATACCAGGTGCTGTAAGCTTGCATATGCACATGGTTTAATAGATAATATAATTGCTAATAGGAGAGCCGAGTTTCAATTCCCGTTGGGTTCGTTATATATTTCCACTTACGCACAGATACCCTTTGGAAAAGTATGAATCAACCTCTTCTCCCCAGCTATGGGTTAATTAGTAGGACTTGTATCACTGAAAACATTATTATCTATAAAAATAAAATTTGTGTACTAATTTTTTAGATTCCGGCATTAAGTAATCCACAGAATTTGATCTGCCACTAAACAGAATCAATGCTACCAACCAAATACATTACTCATTAAAATGGGTCGTATATAGTATCATATGTCATCTTATACTTTATATTTCATCAAATACGTTACCCCATTACATCATGTAGTATATGCCATCTTATGTCTTATATACCATCAAATGACTTACCACATTAAAGTGGGTCGTATATACCATCATATGTGATATCTTATGCCTTATATTGTCATCAAGTACGTTACCTCATTAAAACGGATCTTATATATCATATTATGTCTTATATATCATCAAATAATTTACTCATTACACTGGTTCGTTAAGGCATCATATGTGCCATTTTATGTCTTATATTTCATCAAATAGGCTACCTCATTAAATGGGTCTTATATGCCAAATTATGTCTTATAAAATAAGGTATTGATTACAGTGGGTCGTATATACCATCATATATGTCATGTTTTATATTTCATCAAATAAGTTATCTCGTTAAAGCGTGTCTTAATGCCAAATTATGTCTTATATGCAATTAAATACGTTACTCATTAAAGTTGGTCATATATGCCATCATATGTGCCATCTTACGTCTTATATTTCATCAAATATGTTTCCTCATTAAAGCGAGTCTGATATGCCGTATTATATCAACTCGGATTTTATATACGATTTCTTATGCAATCTGATCTCATGTATTCCAACAAATCACGGTTTTATATGTCATCTTATGTCTTATATGCCATTAAATACTGTCTACCATGCCATTAAATACCGTCTACCATGCCATTAAATACTGTCTACCATGCCATTAAATACTGTCTACCATGCCATTAAATACTGTCTACCATGCCATTAAATACTGTCTACCATGCCATTAAATACCGTCTACCATGCCATTAAATACTGTCTACCATGCCATTAAATACTGTCTACCATGCCATTAAATACTGTCTACCATGCCATTAAATACCGTCTACCATTAAGACAGAACGGGTTATGGTCGCAAAAGCAAATTATGCTTCGTTTTTGACATAGTGGAAAATGTGTTTCTGTTAAATGGTGAGTGCCTAGCGATATTTATAAAACCTAATTTTTGAGGCACAAATTCAAATATTTATTTGAATTCTCTATGTGTATTTTCTAAAGTGTTGTGGTTAACGCATTTGTCTCATAAACTAATGATAGTGGGTTCGTTCGCAGCTTATTCAGTATAGTGGAACCTCGGTTATCGGGCACTTCTACTATCATCCACTTTTTTCGTTGAAAATATGTCTCTGAAATTGTACATCTCAGTTATCGAGTAAGAAAATCTTTTCGTTACGAACCTGCTGCTTCTTCTGCTGCGCGACCTCCCCAAGCTAAGGTCCCGCACAAAGCATCACGCCGTCAGTCAGCCTTTGTCTTTCGCTAAGTGAGTATCTCCCTAAGAATTAGCCCCCAAATTTTTGTTTTAAATAGTGTTTTTTTTTTTTATTATTTAGTATTATTGTTAAATAAGCCAGCCTGGGTCAAAAGAAAATTCCGGGTGTGTCTTTGGGGAAGCGAGTGGCAGGATGTGGAGGTGTTGGTGGTGGACCACAGGGAAGCGCTGGCCATTGAAGAACTCCAAGACATTCAGCTTGAGCAGCAACAAACGGAAGCTGAGTGAATAACTTCAGAGGAGGAGGAGGAGGAGAAGACAGAGGAGAATGTGCCATTTTCAGTGATTAAGTGTTCAAAATGGAATGAGGTTCAAAATTTTGTGGAAAAATATCACCCTAACAAAGCTGTTGTAAACCATGACATAAACATGTTTAATGGCAATACCTTGTCACATTTTAGGCAAATTTGAAAGTGGAGACAAAAACAAATCTCACTGGACAGATCGTTAGTGAGAGAGGGACCCAGTCAGTCTCAAGTTTGTTCTAGTGGCGCAAAGACACAGAAAAAAGACAGCTGAAATCTTTATGGAGGGGGGATCCTTTCCAACCAATAACACATTTCCCCCCTCGTCCACCTCACCGTCTTAAATACGTCAAAAGAGTCTTCAATAAAAGGAAGGTGTGGGCATGATGGTAAACTACATCCGGAAGTGAGGCCTCTCATCTGGAGATTGGAGGTTTTGAGGAACGTGGAACCACCACTTAATTTCTGGTGTCCCCAGGTCCACCATAACCCCGGATGGTAGCACCTGTTAGGGTCCCAGCTATGGGAAAATAGTGAACCCTCAAACAAAAAATAACCCTATGAGAGCGTGAAAATATAAGCGATACCTTTTTGTATTAAAAAAATTACCAACAATACATATTTATAGTAAAATTACCAGCAATACAATTTTAATGTAAAATGACCAACAACACATTTTATAACAAATTGACCAACAATGCACTTTATCTATAGTTGAAGGCACACAATTGCGTTCGAAATATATTTAGTTGAAACATTATGTTCAGAAAATTAAATTTTGGCATTAATGACCCATAAGGTGTTGATATGCTGTTAAACAAACAAATCAATCAATTAATAAAGGTAAAGTGAGGTAAAATGTTCATCTATTCTATTTATTTGTCATTTATATTTATTTCTTATCGTTTTTTATATGTAAAACTATAGTTATTCTGTATAAAATGCATTTTTAAAAAAATTTTTTTGTGTGGAACAGATTAATTGGATTTACATTATTTCTTAGGGGAATATTACCTCGGTTTTCGTACATTTTCGGTTTTCGACTGGATGATGGCCGATAACCGAGGTTCCCCTGCATTACGCCGACATTTTTATACGGATTCAGAACTTCTAAGGACAATATGTAATGTTATGTTAGTAATGTCCAATAATGCAAGACTAAATTTTTAATATATAAAATAATGGTTTATTCCCTTCTAGAGTCTGTTAAATTAACGTTTTCGGTGGAGGGCATGCCGTTTTCGGAGACTTTCTTCGAACGTTCAGTCTTCTTTTCGCGAGGATACGAAGGACTCTGCTAACCCCGAAGAAAATATCGCCACAAGTTATTTCCAGCAGATTTCAAAACATACCGAAATCTCGTAAAGTAACGTTGAGAATTTTACCACATGATTCCAGTAATTTCTTACCGCTTGACGATCCCATATGTGGTGACTGCGTACCGGAAACTGTTGATTTTCCTTTGTTTCAGAAGAAATATTGTAGGCGAAAATAAATATCCAAATGGGTGCCTCCTTTCAAATTTCCCATTGGGAAATTATTTTCCTAAATGAATCTTCACATCTGTCGGCTTGGCTTAATAATGTGCATAAAAAAAAAGTATAACGAGCCACAACTTAATTGTGAGGATAATAAAAAGAACACTAACCAAGAGATTGATGGATTCAGTGATTTCATTTAATTATCAAATGGCTTCTGACATCATTTGCAAAACTAAAAGACCATTGTTCGGGCGATTCCGATATGCATCAAAACTGGACAAGAAAAGAGGCGCGAAATCATTTGCACAAAAAAATGCATTTATTCAACGTTTCGGTTAAAAGCAGTTTTTTTGATATTCCGTATCCTGTATCTGGATGTAGAGTATCTATCTATCTATCTATCTATCTATCTATCTATCTATCTATCTATCTATCTATCTATCTATCTATCTATCTATCTATGCTTTAATTTAGCTTTAATAACTAAGCAAATATCTTGCTTGCATAATTTGTATACTTCCACTCACATTGGGAAACAGTTATATGCGTTTGTTGTTCGCTAAATCAATATGAAAATCAATCAATTTTACATTTTATTTAGAGTTGTAATATAAGTGACAGTCTATCAGATTTATCTTTTTCTTATACACGCTATCTATCTATCTATCTATCTATCTATCTATCTATCTATCTATCTATCTATCTATCTTGTATAGGGATGTCTATTCAAACACGTGTACCTTCTAGATGTAATGGGTATAACAATGATATATATACATATATATATATATATATATATATATATATATATATATATGTATACATACTAAATAATATATATATATATATATATATATATATATATGGGATTAATACAAATAACATTTCTCACTTATCTTAGCTGATCGATGTTATATTCAGTACCAATATATATATATATATATATATATATATATATATATATATATATATATATATATATATATATATTGTGTTTTGGGGCAGAAATCCCTTTTTTTTATACATGTTTCATTAAAGATGACTGACAAGGTGGTGCGATTGAGCTGTTTATTTCATTTTCTTGTGTTTGTATAAGTCTTTTCTTTTCTGGACATAAATTGTGTAAAAATTGTAAAAATGTTCTGCATTCGGCTATTCTATTGACCATTATCAAGGGCGAATTTTATTTTTATTCTTAAGTAAATATTTGGGTTTTGATGTCAGTCGTCTTTAATACAACATACACACATTAACACACACACATATTAACACACTCACACACACACACACTGACACACACATATATATATATATATATATATATATCTTTATATATACTCATGCATGCTTTCCGTTTAATTTTTTGCCCGAACACCATTTAAGTTGAATATTAAAACAACTCGCTAAGTAAATCATTGAATTACCCTTTTACTCGTAGCCCCGTGAAAGTTCTTCACCATTTTACCCCAAAGTCGATATTCACCAAGAGTGGGATTTTACAAATTCTTCTGTGTGGGAGGAGGCGAAATGTACACGTCATTACCCTCAGCTCTTACCTCAGAACTTGATAATACGCATAAGCTTTCTTGCATAAAATCGACAATAATTGACGGAGCACTTCTTTTAGTTATTTTCATCAGCATGCTAAGCGGACTTATTAGGTTGGTGCAAAAATAATGTCGTTTTCTCACATATGTTACTATGTGAGAAAACGACATTATTTTTGCACCAACCTAATATTTAATGTCTATGATTTTAGTCTTCGTTACGCTATTAAATTGAATCAAAATTCTCACTGATTTATTTTCATAACAAATAATATATTTATTTGTTTAAAAAAAGATTAGGTTCCTCGGAAAATAATGTATTTTGGACGCGGTAGAAAAGAACGTGTTCAACTTTAAAATACGCTCAATTTATTTTTTAAGAAGATAGTGATAATTTTTGTCACTCGGGTGCTTACACAAGGTTTGAAAGCTTGTTTCGCTAGAGGTATTGAAGAGAGAGTTCGATATTCACTGGGTGCCCCATATTTTCAGCCTTGTGCCATGTCTAAGCTACGCTTGGAAAATCACCGTAAGGACTTAGAATTGGATTAATTTTACATTTTTTTTATTAAAACTAATGTGATGAAGGAAAATAAATTTCAATTTTACTAAATTGATCTCTTCTTTTCTTTTAAATGTTGCGCTATCAAGAAAGTTTTTTGGATAATTTGATTAAATTGAAATTTTAAAATTATCATTTGACTGATATAGAAGGACGGGTAAAAATAGACTAAGTTTGATTTGATAGAATTTATTTTACCAATTATACAATTTGCATCGTCATTTTGAAGAATGACGCAATGTGGTTCACCAAATCAGGGTATTTTTTTTCGTAACGATTTCACTTGTCACTTGTGATTAGAAATAAGAATTTTTTTTGTGATGATCTTTGTTCATAATTGTCGTAACCTACCATATTCTACAAACTATTCACCAAGACATTATACTAGTGCCTGTCTGCTTTATATGTTGTCGTAGATTTATAGTCCTGAATCACGGATTCTTTCTAGAGAAATAAATCGTAATATTATGTTGACATTATTATTATTATTATTATTATTATTATTATTATTATTATTATTATTATTGAGTGAGAAAGTAGCGTGCTGACAAAATGAGGCTGGTATAGAAAATGTACAGAATTGAGCTTTGTTCATTTTCTGGGTGTCATGACGGATGTTTCATAAGAGTATACCAAGTACATGCATTACAGCCAAATGTGTGTGATATAGTGACAGACTTTGATAAAACCAGAAGATAACGTTTGCTACATTTGAACAGGATTTTATTCTCATTCCAAAAATGTGACAATACTTTTTGAACAATTTGATATAAAATAATATTGCATTCTAATCCTATGAATTTACTAGTACACTCTAAAAATGGGGCCATATTTAAGTAATTTTGCAATTATATGGGTGATATTTTTGGGAGAAAAATTTAGCAAATTTTTCTATACATTTAACTCTATTGTCACATGTAAGAAAGAATTTTGCTTGTAAAATCATTAAAAATAAAAACATGCAAAGAAGGCTAACATCCTATACTGTCAAAACGGCCATATTTAAATTATTTTGAAATAATATTGCTTATATTTTCTGCGAGACTAATCTAGGAATTCTATTTATACAATTGAGTCTTCTATCACACGCAAGAAAGAATTTTACATTTAAAATCATTACAAATCAAAAACATGCAAAGATTGCTAACATCCAATACCGTCAAAACGGCCATATTTAAATTATTTTGAAATAATATGACTTAAATTTTCTGCGGGACTAATCTAGGATCTTTATCTATGCATTTAACTCTATTTTTATATATAAGAAATAAAACCGCTTTTTAAAATCATAAAAATAAAAAATGTTAAATAAACAGTAAAAATATGCAAAGACAGCACCAATGATGCAAAGAATTAGCACCCTGATCCCTCTTTCTGAAGACATATTCTGTCGTCAAATTAACAAGAGCATGTTTGCTTTTTATTACTATAAAACTGGAACATCTCCTTAAATGAAAGAGGGAAGATAAGGATGTGTGGCCGATAAATATTGTGTTTTATATTAAAGAAGAGATAAAATTGGGCGTCTGCTGTATCGCGACGGTCAGCAAATTAGTATAGTGTGTCCTTGCACCAGTGTACTGTACGTGAGTAAATAATTATAATATACTATACATATATATATATTTAATATGATATCTTTATTATCTTTTATATTGAGAAAATAGTAGAAAAACGTGTCTTATAAAATATAGCAAAGCATTATTTGTTATCACTTATGGCTTCTCTTTCAGAGCAAAAGGTATTTCGCGTTTTACCGTGATTAAAAAAACATTAAAAAATTGGTTTAAGTAATATTCATTTTTTTTTCCATTACGTTTCTTAATTTTCGTTCATATATTTATGCGGATACCCGGACTGGTTATCGACTGGATGATGGCGATTACCAGCGAAGAGGCGTTGATGGTCTCCGCCAGAAACACGGCGAGCCGTACGCACTATTCTCTCGACAGCGTCTGCTTCGGCCTCGGTTGCATTGACCTCTTCCTCGACCACACTGGCGTGCGCCTGGGCTTCAGCTTGGACTTGAGGGTGGCTGAGGGGAGCAGCTTTCTCAAGTTCTTGTAAGAAGTGTTCATGCTGCTCGCGAAGGAATCGGCCACGTTCTCGCAGATATTCGGCTGTCCTTTCCAAGTAAAGCGCGTGCTTTTCGTCAAAGAAATGTCCCTCTTCACTTAGAAACATATGTCGCGGAATCATCCTCCTCTGAGATCCTGTTGGCATATCTTCCATGTCTTGGTGAAATTGGGCATTATGATGAGCAAGTGGCCGGTGCGTAGGGCCAGATTGCTGCTTTTCGGAATCTGCGCGCATACGGTGGTGTTCGTCCTCATGTTCTTCTTCCTCTCCCCCTTCACGCTCTTCTTCTTCTTCTTCTTCTTCATCATCCTCCTCCCTTTCCCCCTGCTCGTGTTCTTCATCCTCCTCATCATTGTAGAATCCGAAACCGAAGTTGTCACTCATAAAAGAATACGGATAAGAACTGTGTTCCTCGCCGAAACCAGGAACCATTCCCATGCATTCAGGATCGAACCAAAAAGAAGGCTGTTCGTCGTTCATAAATCCCATTGGCGGGCGGTGCATGATGTCTTTAGAGTAAAAATCGTCCATGTAGTAATCTGGATAGTTGCCGCCATCGAACATATTGTCCTCATAATCCCCAGGACTGAAAAATCCGTTCACTTGTCTTTCACGCATTTCTGGAATTAGCTCAGGGCAGTCTATGTCTTCGTGCTGGTCGAAGCTTGCACGGTGGAAATCGAATTCTTTTTCTTCCCTCGAATGACTGTGTCTATCATCGAATCGAGAAGAGCGTCGCTCCTTGTTAAAGGATTCATCAACATCATTCTCCATGACTGGAGGTAGATGATCATGCTGTCTGGGATCATTTGCTATTCTAAATGAAGATCGCTTATACATTCGGGGCCCCATCATAGGTGTCATTCGGCCATGGCTATGAGGCATCTTGTCGTCCATACCCTCGAACCAGTCAAACCATCGGCGATCGTTCATCATGAAGTCGGACTCGGGAGTTACAAAAGAAGTCATCACCGACTCATACAGCGGATAACGCCTATTCATCATTTCCGTCATCATCATCATGTTACCGGAAAATTTATCTGTAGGCATGAACGTCTCGTTGTTGGAATTCATCATTGGCGTAGCCATCCAGAAATACTCTTCTGGTATATAAGGTTTCCCGCTTGGGTAAATAAAGAAAGGTGGAAGTATACCAGTATGCAGAGATGTGAACATTGGTTGTTTCATAAACGGCATCTTTGTCATTTCGTCTCCCATTGACATGATCATAAGAGCCTCGTCATCAGCTGGGGCTGGAGATTCAATTTCAGGACCGGCGTGTTCTTGAAATTCAACTCTGTGTTCCTTTGTGGAACTGGGTCGACGGAATTCTGGGCCAGCTTTGAACTCTGGGTAATCTTTTCGAGATATAATTCGATCGGGTCCCATCATCATGCTTTTTTCAAGCACAGAGATGGGCCTGTGTTCAGTACTGCGACGTCCTTCAAAGAAGACATTTGGCTTAGGATCAAAGTCTCGAATTCTGCCAGCCGCATCAACAGGAACGTTGTATTTGTCCAAAAAGCGATCATGAAAGTCCATTGTACGTCTAGGGAAGTTCATCAAGTTTCTTTCATTATACTGCGGATAAGGCATGAAAGGGTTAGAGAGACGCCTCATCGGCTCCACATAACGGCCTTGATTGTCCATCAAGCGTCCTTGAAAATCCATACTATATCTGGACATGTCCATATGCTTAAACGGTGGTGTCCCGAACCGTCTTGGAATCATAGGTAAATTACGATGCATACAAGGACTGGGCTGCATAAAGCATCCTGGATGGCTAAAGTGTCGTCCTAGCAGGTTGATAGGTCTTCCATGACGGTCAATGAACCTTCCTTGAAAGTCCATCGTGTAAGGAGACATATCCATATACTTTTCAGGGTGCTGGATAAATCTTCGTTGGTTTAGTGGTGGATTCATTGGAACTTTATCATAGCTTCCGTGGAAGTGACGTAAAGGGTCGACGTGCCTTCCGTAGTTATCCATGAAGCGGCCTTCGAAATCCATGGTGTATCTAGAGAAATCCACGAAGTGCTCCGGGAAGCGAGCCAGTCTTCTGTGTTGAGGAGGTAGATTGCGAAGGTACCTTCCGACATTAGCATTGAAGTGTTCCATTGGATTCATTTGCCGACCATAGTTGTCCCTGTATCGGCCATCGAAGTCCATTGTATAGCGAGACATATCCATATATTGTTCTGGTCTCTGCATAAACCTTTGTCTTATCGGAGGAGGAACTGGCATCACACTCCGTCCTTGGGAGATTCGACCCAAATTTAGTGGATTGACATATTTTCCTTGTTGGTTCATAAGGCGTCCTTGGAAATCCATTGTATAATCGGACAGATCCGTATATCTTTCTGGGAAGCGGATCATTCTTCTCTGGCTTGGAGGCAACGTCATCATATATCGGCTTGGAGCACGAGGAAAAGGTTTTCCTTGTGGGCTACAGGGCTTATTCATGCCAAATGCAGGCATCCCCAAAGAACGATTCGGGTAACGGGCGAAACCTTCCTGTTTTGATGGAATTGGCATCGGGTAGGGGCCACTTCGAAATGGCTCAACTCGCTTCCCTTGGAAATCCTGCAGTCGGTCGGGACCATCTATTTGCTTCGGCATATCATCCTGTTTTTGAGAGTTAACTGGAGTCTTTTTCTCTTTGTCAGTCGGGGGTTTCATAGAATCCTTCTGCATATGTTCAGGTTCCTTAGGACGACCCTGCATTGGGGGCATGAGACCCCCAGGCGGTGGAGGTCCCATCCCCATGAGTGCAACGGAGTCTGGAAACATATTGCGAGCGGACATCATACTAGGTCTTCGATCGCGTAGCATGAAATGCGGGCTATGGATACGATGGAAGAAACGGGCATGAGGTGCCATCAATCGAGGTGGACCATCAATGGCGAACATAGGATGTCGTCTGGGTATCATGTGGCGACGGAAACGAAATTCTCGATCTATGTGGAGAAGACTGGGTCGCTTGACTTTATTTTGTGACTGATCGTCTGAAGTCCAGTTATCGGCAGAGGTCCCTGGGGTATTCGAGTCAGCCGTAGCATTCTTAGGGAAGCCGCCGCTTTTATTGGTAGTTCGCATCTTGCTCTAGAATATTGTTAATTTATGCGGGCTGAAATAAAAGAAAGATGATCATTAAAAACTGATGCATTTTAATGAAATAATGTTAAATTCTAAAAATTAAAATTCTTAAAGACAGTATAATTCTTATAATGATATTTTCATTTTTTTAAAATACCGTTAATATATATATATATATATATATATATATATATATATATATATATATATATATATATATATATTATGAAAAGGACAAAGTCCGACAATTATTTTTAGACATTTTTATCTCTATACATTCTTTTTATAGATATAAATATTTAAGTAAATGCTTTGTTTATAATAAATACTTGTATCTATAAAAAAGAATGTATAAACATAAAAATGTCTTAATATATATATATATATATATATATATATATATAATTAATATATATCGTTGATATATAAATCAATGTATATTATATGTTTCGATTTGCTCTCCGTAATTTTTGTTTTGCTTTGCTTTGTTTTACGGTATATCAACCTCAATAGGTTATTTAATGCCGACAAGATTTTTATTGCTAACAATATTTTTCTTTCCAAAAATGCATTGTTAGTAATATTTTTGAAAAAATGTATTGCTGATCATATTTTTTTCGAAAATGTACTGCTGGTAATAATTTTCTCCAAAAAATTATTACCTATTTTTTATACCTTCATTGTGTTTTGACCCCTTTTGGGAGGTTAACTATTTGCACATAACTGGGACCCTGACAGGTGCTACTACCCAGGGTCAGGGTAGACCTTAGAACACCAGCAATTAAGAGGTGGGTCCACGCTCCTCAAAAACTTCTGATCAAAGGCCTTGCTGTCTCGTCTAGTTTATCGCCTTACCCAGGATGCGAATGTAGTTTATCGTCATACCCAGGACGGCCGTAATTTTGTTTTAAAAAATTCTACTCTATTTAAAAGAGAAAGAAATTTACTAAGACAAAAGTGTATAGAAAATGTTTTAATCACTAGCTCATTCACATTAAATTTACGTCTAGATATTTCACCTTTCTTGGCAGAGGTATTATCCAAATATGGTATATTTAATAAGAAAGTGGTAAAAACATGAACAAAAACAAACTAAATGAAATCAGATCGATTATATGAAGCATTTGGTGGAGGAAGGACGTATTCAACAAAAAATCGAATATTGCTTTTTTCACTGCAAATTATTCATTATATCATATTCAAGTATTTTACAAAAAATTAGAGCCGATACAAGCTCAATCTAGGTTTATAGTTCGTATAGATCTTTCTGTAGCTGTTACAAAGTGTTGGATGCCAACCTTACATCCAGTTTGCGGGCCACTGACCTCTAGTGGACGGGGACTTAGTCTCATCCTTCTATGGCATCCTTATAGAGGTGTCTTCTCACGAAAGTTGATTTTCCAAGACACCATAGCTCGGGTCTCAGGGTTGGATCTGGAGACGGCAATGTAGGACCGAGCAGTATGGAAAAGGATGGAGTTTCAACTAACCACAGCGAGGTTAAAGGATGATGATGACAATTCGTATCCATGCAATATGAGATAATATAAACCGTAGATTTGTCTACGGAATATCATTACATTATTTTTACATAATTATAATGAAATCATTACCACTAACCATGAAAAGAAATGTTGATCAAAACTGCCTAAAACCTTTAAGCGCGTATTACCGCAAAATTATCAAATGTTGAATACGTCCCTCCCCCACCGAACATGTCATAAAACCCAAAGAACATGTCATATACCCCCAAAACTCCTTTGTTTTTCTGAACCATGTCCTTTTATTTTCCTTTTTCTGGCTTGCTAACCATTACAACACATCAAAGTGCAAAAAAAAAAAAAAAAAAAAATGAAAAGATTTTTCTAAGTGTAGCTTAGACGTGGAAAAAAGCCGAAATTGTAGAGCACCTAATGAGGATCGAACCCACTACTCAGTCGGAATAGATATTGCGAGACAAGCTTGTTAACCATTATACCACGTCGAAGTGCTCCTTTTGCGTATCTGCAATGGTATCGCTGTAGAGACGAACAAGAACACAAGACTGGAACTCTCATGCCTAAAGACCCGTGAAAATTTTCACGGTTTTCCGATTTTCATTTTCTGATGAATCCTAATTCTTAACTCTTAACGATTTAATAAACTCGTGGCAAGTTCTACTACTGGATATCCTTAGAAATTCCCCAATCGTATCCTTAAATATGGTGATGTTCTAAGCGTAGCTTAGATGTGGCACAAGGCCGAAAGTATTGGGCACCCTGTAAGAATCGAACTCACAAGTTGTAATTGATCTGGCGAGGCAACCTACTAACCATAACACCACGTCGAAGTGCCTATAAATATAGTGATTTTCCAAGTGTAGCTTAGGCCGAAAGTAGCGGCACCCAGTGAAGATCGAACTCACTACTTAGTCGTAATTGTTCTAGCGAAACAAGCTTGCTAACCATTACACCGCCTCGAGGTGACCTAAATATGAAAAGACAACATCGATTTTCCAAGCGTAGCTTAGATGTGGCACAAGGCCGAAAGTAGGGGGCACCCAGTGAGGATCGAACTCACTACTCAGTCGTAATTATTCTAGTGAGACAAACTTGCTAACCATTACACCACTTCGAGGTGCCCTCGTATTTTTAAATATTTGAGCTTAACAACTTTAACAAAATATTGCAATAACAGTCATAAATAAGAATGCTGGTCATTATTTAAAGAAGTGGGTACAAGTGGAAACATTTGTAATTGGCAACTGTTTCCATTTTATTGAGACAGGCGTTAAAGAGTTCTAATCTCCCTTTTTTGTTTGTTTGTTTCTTTCATTTTCTGACTGAAATCAAGAAGTGTCTTTCCCCCTCTTTCTACACAATCAAAACGAAATAGTCCATTATTTATGAGGTAGACGATAAACACTTTTATCTTCCTTTTTTTTTTCTAGCTAAATCCCCGTTTTACGAACATTTCTCTTCATTATAATTGAAAAATAATTCAGTAGACGATGTTATTTTATTTAATTTATAGTAATTGGATTTTTGACGATTACCTTACTCGGCTTCCCTCGTTCGATACTGTGCGTCTATAAAATACTGCTTTCATTCGGTTGCCCTCACAGCTCGGCCTTTTCGAGGTCCGCGGAGGGTCAAAAATTTTAAGCCGAAGCCCCCACCCCCCGGCGGGGAAGGGGACTACCCCATGCAGTACCTCTCCTTCGGAAGGTGGCTGGGTTTATCTCCCAGTGCCTGAGGTGTCCCCAAAAGAGGAAGTGCCGAGGGGGCTTGGGTATTTTTTCCACAGTATTGCCGGTAAACCCACTCTAAACTTTGACCACGTGTCACATTCGATAGCGACATGGACGCGCTGAAAAATATAATCGTTTCTCAGCCTTTTGGCTGAGATTACAGTGCAGTATCTGTTATTTTAATCTGATTCTTTCTTTCCATTTCTATCTTCCTTTATTTCTTTCTTTTTTCTTTCATTTTATCACGGAAACCAAGTAATGGTTTCCCACCTCTTTCTACGCAATAAAAACGTGGAATATTATTTATAAGTATTAACAGGACGTAACGGCCGTGCTGACTAACGAAGGGAGGAGCAAGCACAATTATAATAGGATTCAACTTCATGTTTCGTCAATTAATATCATCGAGTGGGTATGTGGTTTTGGGAATTTTTTTTCCGAACGTGGATTCTTCTTTTTTTTTCTCTTATATGTGCGGAAAGCTAAGTGCGACAGAAAGTAGTTAACGGCCTTTTTTACTGATCTTACTCGTCTCAACTTGTCTCAATTACTGCGCAAGAGAACTATATTGCGTGCGCAATGCTCAAGACTAGTGTATATTCCACTCACAGCTTAAAACACAGCAAATGTATGTAAACAATGCCAACAATGGCTGCTGCCAACGACATAAATGAATCCGAAATTTTACTGTCGATAACCCCAAAACGGTAGATTCGGGAAATTTTTATTGCGAACTGAGCGCGGGTCCTAATCTGTAAATTAACCAATATTAGTATAGAATTATTCTGTAAATGATTTTCCTATGGAAATGTATTGAAAATCTAGTGGAAAAGAATTATCATTGGTCAGAAATTAATACAAGTATTACTATCATAATAGTATGTAATGGGTTGACCAAAAAATTAGTTCGGTTTATTAAATAAATTTTCTACTTATTAAGCGAACGAATTTTTCGTCTAACCAACTGTAACGCAAATACGTTGTTAATGATCTTTTTAATAAATATAAATCGCAATTAATTTTGATATAGTAATTATACACGATTTTATTATTTAAATTCAATGAAAATTAGTAGAAAATGTTAGGTTTGTTAGTATTTAGGAATCAATGCAAATACTGCTACCAGGAAAAGGTTCAAATGCATTGTATTAGGTTGGTGCAAAAATAATGTCGTTTTCTCACATAGTAACATATGTGAGAAAACGACATTATTTTTGCACCAACCTAATAAATAATCATACTATAGGAAAAGTCTATAAATAATTTCCCCATAGAAATGCATTGAAAATCAAGAGGAAAGATTTAGTCATGATTTAGACATTAATGCAAGCGTTACTATCACAAAAAGAGTTACTATATATATATGTACTATATAAGGCTCACGGTCGCATCACGTTGAAACCGAGCTCCAATTCCAGTTGGGTTCATCATGCTCTTCGGAAAGGTATGAATCCACCACTTCTTACCCAGTTATGGGTTAATTAGTAAGGCTAATATCACTAAAACCATTATTATCTCCCCCACCCACCATCAAAAAAATTCTTACAATCTAAAAATATTTTCTTGATTTAAATATCCTGCAAAGGGTTGATAAACCGTAAAAAATGAACGAATAAATGAATCAATAACTATTGCCAATGTTAAAATAAGTAACAACACCGCACGATAACTACAGTGATTAAATATTTTGTCAATCTCTATTCGCTTGATGTTGATTTGTACGTTTAATCGATAAGAGTACGTTGAAAGATCGGCTCCCGTACGGCAACTGAAGTTAAGCAACGTCGAGACTGGTCAGTAACTAGATGGGTGACCGCTTGGGAATACCAGACGCTGTACGTTTGGATATGCGGTTTGTGTAATAGATGATGGCTCGGAATTTTTAATCGGATAGCCGAGTTTATGTTCCGGTTGGTTTCGTTACCTGCAAATCCCATTCAGAAAGGTACGACTGCACCTCTCCTTTTATGAGTTAATTAGTAAGACTTGTATCGCTAAATTTATCACTAGTGATAATCTAAAAAAAAATTGTTACAATTTCTAAAAGTATTTTCTAGCTTTAAATAACCTGAAAAGGGTTGATAACTCATCGGAAACGAATCAATTAATCAAACATGTACTTTTCAAAGTATAGCAAATATTTTTAATATAGAAATATGTTAATAGCCAGGAATCATTGTAAATATTAGTAAATTAAAACACATTGTAAATACTTTTACCATAGAAATTGCATTAAAAATCGAATAAAATTTTTAAAGTGATCAGAAGTTAAACCAAAAGTTAGCAAAAGAAAATAAATTTCCTTCCAACTTCACTGGGCCCAATAACCGTTGGTATCAATAATATTCTGGATAATGAAGGAATGTTCACAGTTATTGAAATCTATCCCCCTTATTTTTTAAAACAGCTTTTGAACCCTCACATCTAGCAATATTTGTACAGCTTAAGATGACTGAGCTTTGATTTTAGAGTTGTTCATCTCCTAAACTGGTTGTCAGCCACGGCTAGTGAGTACAGTCTGGCCTGTTATTTAACTTATTATGGTTAAAAAAAAAACCCAGTTTGGTAAAGGTATGAATCTTTATCAAGAGTATATGTGTGAAAATGAATGCAAGAAACTCGACCGAAATTCGAACTCGTTTCGGTGATTTCTCGGTTCAAGCCACTAACCATTATGACATCTGCATATGCAACGTAAAGGTCTGCATTGATATAATAATAAAACTGATCTGAAAATATTAATTTATTTGGGATAATCTTAGCGACTAAGATTATCGGCAGGGGCTTAACTATATAACAACTTAATTAAATTTCACCAGAAATAAGTCTACAGATAATTAGGTTATGACTTGTAAATTGTATTCGGACATTAAAAGTAATTTTTTCACCGAGAAATGTTTCGCTTAGTTTATCTGCCGCGGTCGCTAAAAACAAAATGGACTCACTAAAGCGTGAGATGAGCGGCGTTTAGAGACGCCAGGAATGTTGATGAGAAAAGCTTTTAGCAAGGTTATTAAATACAAACTCAATTAATTAAAACAACTAAAATATCAAAACGAGTTACGAGTCAGCATACTTACACAATAGACGATATTATTTTAAACGGTTCCAAAATTATTTTTCTTGCCTTCTCTATACATTTGTCAATTTTGTTCTCTGATTTGTTTTCCTTCAGCCTTTCTTTCTTCTCTTCCATGTTTTGGTTTCCTTTTTACATTCTTCTCTCATTTCTTTCTTCTTTTTTTTTTTCACTTCTTTTATTCTGTCCTTTTTACCTTCTAAATGACATCATTTTTTTCAGTCTTTCCTTCTCTTTTCATTCAAGCTTTTCTTTCTGTCTCTTTTTCTTTCTGTCTTTATTTTGCTATTACAATACACCTTAATATATTCGTTGTTTCTTTATTACTATTCCAATAAATCTCACAAAATTCTTTCTTTCTTTTTTTTCTTTCTTTCTTTTTTCTTTCTTTTCTTCTTTCTTTCTTTTCTTCTTTCTTTCTTTCTTTCTTTCTTTTCCAATTAATGTTACTAAATACTTTTTCTTTCTTTCTTTCTTTCTTTCTTTCTTTCTTTCTTTCTTTCTTTCTTTCTTTCCCAATTAATGTTACTAAACTTTATTTTACTTTTCCAATTAACGTTACGAAATACTTTCTTTCTGTCTTTCTTTTCCAAAAATGTAATAAATTTATTCTTTCTTTTTCTTTTGTAATAAATGTTACTCATTTCTTTCCTTCTTTTCCAATTAATGTTACTAAATAATTTCCTTCTTTTCCTTTCTTTCTTTCTTTCTTTCTTTCTTTCTTTCAATAAATTGCGTTAAATTCTTTTAAATTTTTTTGACGGAAATGCGTAATAGATGAAAAAAGTTCTTGTTAGTTGTCCGGATTTGATACAAATGATACTGACAGAATTAAGTGTACAATGTAAATGCATTGCTAATGATTTTATTACAAGAATGCATCATCAATAATTTTACTACAGAAATGCATTGGGCATGAAGAAAATGTTATTGGTATTGTTCATTATTGAGAGAACCAAACTATTACACATATAATGTAAATATTTTACTATAGAAAACATTACAAATTATTTAGGAAAACAGTAATAATGAAGAGAAAATGGATTGTCAGTAAGTAGAATTAATAGAAAAATTACTAATAGAGATGATATCATTACTGTTAATTTTTCTAGTGTTATTGCTAATGCTATTGCTGCCGCATGGCCGAGTGGTTAGGATTTTGACCATGAGACCCGGGTTCGAATCTCACCATGGCCGATTTGTTAGGAAGGAATGGAGTGGTCAATCCAACCGTGCGTCACCTTTGAAAAATGCCTGAAAACCGTACCAAACCTTGTGAGTGAAATTGGGTAGACGGAACCCTTGGGCCCGTCGATAGCTGTGCTAGTACGAAGTCACAAGTCACCGTGGCCGAGGGATTGGGCGTGCTGGCCTTGTTCAAATTGCTGATCACACTAGATAACATGTTATCTCCCAGAAACTGTAACTAATGTCTGCTCAGAATAGTTGCAGTATAAACCACAGGTGGGCTCTGTGGGTGCTGAATAAACACAAATACGCCTGAGAAAGCGTCTGCAATAGGGGTAGTTGACGGGTATCCTCGATTAGCTAGTTGCTAGCTATACTACTACTACTACTACCGCGTAATACATAACAACTAGTGAAAAGGCACCCCGACATGATGTAATGGTTAGCAAACTTGTCTCGCTAAATCGGTTCCGGCTGAGTAGTGTGTTCGATCCTCACTGGGTGCGCCATACTTTCGGACTTATGTCACATCTAAGCTAACCTTAGAAAATCTTTATTCTAAATATATAGATATATTTTACCTTGACATTGTTGTATTAGGTAACTTCGTTAAATTTACATCTGATAGAAGATGGCGATGTCAGATTTTCAAACGGAATGATATGAGACATTTTAAAAGGAACTATCTTTAAATAAAGCACAGTTTATTAATGCAAAATGGCAGAGAATTTGCAGCAAGCTTAAAAAACAAATTCTTCGCATTCTCAAAGTTTAATGCAGCATTACCAAAAGCTTTCAACAAGCATCGTATTTGATGGTATATGACACTCCCTTTTTTTTCTCCACAAAATACCTTTAAAATATTTCTTATTAGGTTGGTGCGAAAATAATGTCGGTTTTTGACGTTCAACTTTATGTAAGAAAACGACATTATTTTTGCACCAACCTAATAGTTTTAATACGAGAAGTTAAATTATCTGAGGGGTTAATGTTTAATCAAACGCCATCGACTACTGTACATCGCCATTTTTTTTTAGTATTAATTGGGAACAGATAACGGATTTATATGCTACGAAATACGGTAGTTAAGAACAGAACATATTTATGCTTAACACGTGTAAGAAAGTTTTCATTTAGAATAGCAGAAACAGGTTTCAATAGGCTTTTTGAGAAAAAAATGGAATCAAAGAAAAATACGGATCAACAAAAAAATAAAAAAAAACAACGTACAAGCGAATCGTTTAAATCAAGAATCAGTTCCTTTATTTAGTAAGATAAAGGAATTGATTCATTACATTTTTTATCTGTTTATTTAATGGTCGAAGAATGTAAAAACGACCTGAACAATGCAATAAAATAGACAAAAATAACGAAAAGAAATTAGTAAAAAATTATTAGGTTGGTGCAAAAATAATGTCGTTTTCTCACATATGTTACTATGTGAGAAAACGACATTATTTTTGCACTAATATTAACGACAATGCTTCATCTCAGAAAACAAGAACCAATTAATTGAAAATAAAAATGTATGAAGAATTGTTTTTGTTTGCAAACTTACTCTGATTCCATTGATAGTAACCTCATCTCACAAATAAAGATCTCTGGCCCCCTCAATGGAACGCTATACCAAACAATGTGAAGTATAGTAAAATAAAATTAAAAAAAATGTGCATCTTCCCTATGGCATTGGTGAGGAAGCATGCTTCGTAGACAAATTTTCTAGTGTATTCAATCCTCACTGGGTGCCCCGTTGCTCTATACTTGCACCAAAATAAAAATAAGAAAAATATATGGGGTGGCAATGGTGAGGATGTGTGCTTTGCAGAAGAATGTGCTACTTCGATCTCCATGGGTGCCTTTTTTCTATGTCCTTGTGTCAAACAAAGATAAGGTTACAAGAAAAATTGGGTTCCTACCATATTTAATAGGTGAGACGAATTTGTTAGTGCACCGATTTTGATCCTCACTAGGTGCCACTGTGCTCTTTTGCCAAGCTAAGCTACTGATGTGACTTTGGGCGAAACTAAGTCGTTTTAATAAATTGCTGTTTGTGACTTTCTCATTCTACAAAGGTTCTCGATTGATGCTACTGTCATTGTGAAATTCACAGGAACGAAAAATGTATGGCATCTTTCGTGATGCAAACCTTTTCCACTTACGGAATTGGATAATATTTATTGGCATTAAACAACCTGGGTAATTTTAACGAACGATAAATACTCTTAAATTATTACAAGTGAAGGCATCTGTTTTGGTAATTGAGCAAAAAAAAAAAAAAAAAAAACAACAAAAAAACAAAAAAAAATAGTTTGATTGCAAGCCAATAAAAAAATAAATTCATTAAAATTAGCGTCTCGTTTGGAATATTTATTTACTATTCGTAACCTAGTCTGGTACAAGGTCACAATATTAGGAAGAATTCACACGAGGATTAAAATTCACTTTTTCTTTCATGTGCCAATTCTTTGCAGGACGGATATAATTATGGCTCTCCACAGCTTCACGTCATATGTTGTAGCTATTGTTTACCCATTACTATCCTTCTTCTATGTAACTAAGTTATTCGCTATTTTCTACTTTCTTCTCTTGCTTTCAGTATGTCCCGTGAGTGTTAAATTCCCCAAGCCTTCTTTCCTAATTATGTGGCAGGGAAATTAAAGTTGTATCTTTCTTATTGTAAATATATGTTTTGTATTCTCTTTAAAACTTCCTCATTACTCAAATAGGAGAGATGGCATAAAGAGAAACTTTAATAAGAGCTACGAAAGACAGGAAATTGTGGAGAACCATGATCACAAACATCCTGAATGGGCAAAGCACATAAAAGAAGGCATTTAGGACGGAAAAGGGCAACAACAGTGGGCGCTCACTGAAAATAGAACTTGCATTAGAGAAGTCAAATTTCGATATATGAAATTCATTATTTATCACTATCTCTGTGTGTCTGCATGTGCAGTCTCTCTCTCTCTCTCACACACACAAGCATACATACAAGTCATACACGGCATTACAGTCTCGACGCAATCTACCACTATGATGTTCAGACTAATTTCACTTGCAACCTATGCAGAAAAGTGTGCAGGTCAGAGAGTGGACTTACTATGCATTACAAGTCGTAGCACCTTGATACAAATGTAGCAAGGGGTAAGCTTCATTTGCGACGAAATTTGAGGCAGGGCAACACTGAGTGCGGTCTATTGGCAAGTCAAGACATTTGCAAAAAAAAAAAAAAAAAAAAAACTGATATAAAGAGAAAATATTTCCATATTTTTAGTAAGTAAAGTGACGTAATAAATAGGTTCATCCAGTCTAAAAAAGAAAAAAAACTCTTAGAAATAATCAGAAGGTAATTTCTTTTTATATATTCATTTATACGCCCACTTTATACCAAGGTCGTATTTAAAGTGGGGGTCGTCGCGTACATGGAGCAAGTATGAAAAAAATGCTCAAACCCAACTCGGCACTTCCTCCTTTCAGTGATGCCTCACACGCCAGTGATAAAACCGTAGCATTCTCTCGAGGGAGAAGCAAAGACTGAGGGAGGCGGCCTCCTGGGGCTCAAACTTTTATTAATAATTTCAAAACCTCACCAAAAATTCGGGTTTTAACTGAGGACTATTTTTTTTTATAAATACGAATTTCTATTCGTTCATATAGCGTTTGGCTAACACTAACTGGGATGTAGGCATTGCATGAGATAAACCCTTTGTATTAGTCGAATTGTAAAATCTAAAATACCCATGGAGTACATATTTCTATCTCTTGTATTTTGTTATTCCATCGTTGCGTCTTTCTTATAAGGAAGGTTAAGAAGCTCGTTTCGCAGGTTATTGCTAGTGTGGTGAGTTCAGTCCTCACTGGGTGCCTCACAGTTGTGACAATAGGGAATGCTGGCTTAAAGCTCAGTAAATGTATCAAGCCCTTTTGCGATAAAATATTTCGAAACAATCTATCTATCTATCTATCTATCTATCTATCACAGTGTACTTATCTCTCTCTCTACATATATATCTATTACAGTATACTCATTATCTATCTATCTATCTATCTATCTATCTATCTATCTCTTAGTCTATTCCAATCTATCTATCTATCTATCTATCTATCTATCTATCTCTTAGTCTATTCCAATCTATCTATCTATCTATCTATCTATCTATCTATCTATCTATCTATCTATCTATCTATCATAATAATAATAAAATTACCTTCCAATGAAATTGTCCCAGTTTCCTAATTTAAACAAAACTGATATCATAAATCTCGAAAAAGCGATGCTTTCTACATACAAACTAGATTTATGAAGGAATGTATATCTACCCTAATATTAAGGAATACGTAATATTGATTTTTTACAATATGAACTTTTGAAAAGATAGTGAAAGATAATAACACATTAATCCATGTTATTACTCTAAGTGTTTGTATATACGACGGTTAGGCTTTTCTATCTCGGATAAAGACTGTACTATCTGTTTGATTACTGGCTATCTAAACTGAAAACACACGTTTTGACCTTGAAGTTTACATAATGATATTAAACGGGAAGGAATTGTGAAACGTGAGGAAAAGAAAGAATGAGAAAAGGTAGTAATTAAGAAAGCTCAAGAAATAAAAAACATGATGAAAGAAAAATTAACAGACGCATTCAAATATATATATGTATATATATATGTGTGTGTGTGTGTGTGTGTGTGTGTGTGCATGCGTATGTATGGTTGCCTGAAGATCACGAGAGCGTAAAACCTGAATAACGACTCCAGCTGTGCGAGGTTAAACTTTGAGAACTTTAATTTAGTGCTTAGGTGGTTGTTTATCTTTTGGTCTTTTGTTTTTTGATAGTTTGATTCTTTTCTTGTCTAAGGTATTTCTTCTTTTTTTCTGTCTTTTTTTTTGTTATTAATATCTCATGTAGTCTGGTGGTCACACCAATATTTTGGATTTTTGTATATATATATATATATATATATATATATATATTTCAAAAAATATTCTTAAAAAAAATACTATTTGAAAAATATTCTTTCAAAAAATTTTAAACTACCAGCGTCTCTCGTTTCGTACGCATGTTTAGACGTGGCAACATCGACAAAGCCCAGTTCGATGAAGTCCTAACGGATGAAACACGTCACAAAACCCTTTTTCCAATTTGTCATATTATTTTCTCAATACTGTTTCTTGACATATGTAATTATTATCCTTATAGTATTTCATATATATATATATATATATATATATATATATATATATATATATATATATATATATATATATATATTGTGTATTTGGGAAGCAATTCCTCTTTTATACAAGTTTTATTAAAAACAACTGACAAACTCCTGCGATGAAGCTTTTTATTCAATTTTTCGTGAATTTGTGATTTCTTTTCTGGACATTTGTAAACATAAAGTGTAAAATATATCTGAGCATTTTCAGCTGTCTGTTAGACATTATCAAGCATGATTTTTTAAAAAGTTTTAACTGAATATATAATTTTTTATATGTGTGTATTTATAGTCCTGCGAATGATTTTTTTTTGCAAACACACTTAACATGGGTTCATATTTGATATGTTATAACGAACCCGATAGGAATTGGAAGTCGGCTCTCCGATTAACAAAACTGAGCCATTATCCATTACACCCGCGGCACATCCAAACTTACAGCACCTTTCAAAATGATGTGGACTTAAGCCTCAGTATATATATATATATATATATATATATTGTCATCCACAGACAGACTGTTTCGCTGTATCACAGCTCATCAGTGTGACTAGACGTCCGGTTGCCTCTAGCTAGGATCGAAACCCGACTGGATTGGCGTCAGTCGGGGATTCTACCACTAAGCCTTTAGCGCACGGCCGGGATGAAGGTTAATTTAAGCGTATTTATTTTTAGATAAACAAACAGTGACTGAGAGATCTTGATTCGATTTACCGAAGAGTCTTGCATTATTAGCTGTAATACTCACTATTTACATGATCTACTGTTGGTATTGAGCCCTCTTTTGAATTAATGCTGTGAACGTTAGAATTTATATATTATTTTCGTTCTCATTACATTCGGATATATATATATATATATATATATATATATATATATATATATATATATATATATATATGGGAAGGAATGTGAATGAAAGAAAGAATGACACTGTGAGACAGTTTTGCTCGCTGGATATGAAGAGAAGATATGCGAAAGATTTAAAAGGAATGTGTAGAAATTGCAATACATTAAAATTCTTTACGGAGAGAGAAAGATGACGTTTCTTCTTTCAGTCAAAATCGTTCGAGCAACTTCAATCACAGACTTCAAGTGTCTTTTGGAAACAATCTAGCAATGTCCTCTCACGTCGATTTCTCTTCTTCTTCTTGAATTATGCACAGACGAATGTCACATATTCCCGAGTAATCTCCTTCAATCTTAGAATTCACCTCGACAAATATCCTCTTTTATATGCGTTTACAATAAAAATAACTTTTTACACGTATACTTAATTCACTTGACTTGAAGACACACTTTTGTTTCATTTGCCTTTGTCTAGCGTCTTGAGCTTAAGTCCCACTGTCAAATGTATTATTTATTAACTCAATATATAGAACTGTCAAGCTGTGTTCAATTTATATATATTTGAACAGAATTATATAGAAATATGATATACGTAAATAGAATTAGACTTTCGATAGATATAGATAATGGCCTGGTACTCATTTTCAGAGCATACCCTTCTGCTAGGGTTGCTCACCAGTCTCTGTTCTCGACGCCTACCTAGGCATATTTGTGTTTGTTTAACAGCCATAGAGCTAACCTGTGGTTTATACTGTAATTATGATGAGCTGGTCTTAGTTACAGTTTCCAGGAGAGAACGTATAATCTGTCATGATTACCGGATTGAGCAATGCTAATGCCTCCAGTCACAACCGGCGATGTCTCCCAGATAGTTTTGTCTATCCAATTTCGCTCACAAGGCTTGGATGAATCAGTGGTATTGTTTTCAGGAGCTTTCCAAAAGTGCTACCCGACGACATCGCATCACCAGGCTGATAGCAGAAAGAAGCCACCTTTCTAACAAATCGACTATGGTGAAATTCGAACCCGGCCACAAGCCCATAGATAGATGGATAGAAAGACAGAAATATAGACTAAAAGAGATTGCTATATATAGATATAAATAGAATGGGATAAACAGACATTTTTCCTCTCTCTTTTCTATGGCAATTATCCTGATGAGGTTTCCTACTTGGTGCTTCGACTGCATGGCTTTTAAGTATTCTACTGGATTGGCAACTAGGTCCTCACCTTTTTATTGCAACCATCT
>OZ010578.1:105626720-105754220 GCA_963932145.1 Acanthosepion lycidas | reverse complement strand
GGCGGAAGATGGCGATTAACGTTGCGTTTACATTTTTGAATATCGTAGTGTATATACGGAGACATGGTGGAGTAATCGGAGTACCGAGTTCGAATTCCAGTCGGATCCATAGCATTCCTTTACGTGCTAATACCCTTGGGAAAGGTATGAAACCTTTTCTTCTCCTCTCTCCAGCTATGGTTAAATAGCAGGACAGACCGGCTTCTATAGCTTTGGATGGCAACTGGTCTACCGCAGAAAGAAATGGCAACCTACTGCGCGGGAAAAAAATCTGCCTCGTCAGTCATGTATCGAAAGACACATGATCGCCTAAGCGCGTATCACGCATGGCACATAACTGAATGAGTGTATATAATTTTGTTATTCTTAACCTTCCCTTATATGAATTAGAACTCCCACAATTCCCTTGACAAATATTGCGTTTTCCTTGTATTGCAAACAACGAGGCTTGTTTATTTATTTCTTCCCTTTTCTTTTACTCCATTTAATATTTCTATGAAATTCAAGTACATATGAGTATAACTCTTGTAACAGTAGTATATATAATGGGCGTATATCGCTGCTTGGTCGAATTGTAAGAACGTTAAGTTCAAATCATAATGCCTTGGTTCGAATCACACCATATTAAGATGACTTCTTGATAATATTATATATATATATATATATATATATATATATATATATATATATAACGTCTTCCGTTCAAATTTTAAATTTCAAACGTGCTTAAAATTTTCTTTTTTTCCCTAATGACACCTAACTGCATCCTATTTTTTTCACTTAAACTCCAGTATTGTATTTGCACTATTTTCATACCATCTTAATTTTGAACAATGTATCAGCGTTCCTATCATGATCCCCTGTATATTTTAAAAAAAGAAGCTATATCTTGTGCCCGACGAGTTTTCACACCAAACGTAGGTATACGTATATTTATTAATATATATTTCCTAGCTCTGTCTCAGCACATTGAGCACTATTATAATTACATTTCTTGGCAAATTTTGGTAATTATTTAATTGCTTACCTGTGTATACAAGCCAGCACGCGCATATATGATTGCTTATTTTAGTTATTTAATTTTCCTAAACCTATACTTATATATATATATATATATATATATATATATATATATATATATATATATATATATAGTATTATTATTAATAATAATAATTAAAGAATATCAAACACTTACAATCTCATAGGTAATGGTTTTTATTTCATGAGAGCTCTAAAAAAGCAGCTCTCAATCTTCAAGACCTACAAACAAAAAGGATGTGTTTTGTAGGTTTTGAAGATTGAGAGCTGCATTTTTTAGAGCTCTCATGAAATAAAAATTATTACCTATGAGATTTTAAGTGTTTGATATTTTTTAATTAATAACAATTTTGATCTGTCTTTTAACATATAGGTCTCTCTGGATGTATATCCTTCTGAAAATTCCATACAGATTATCATAGTGTATCATTCTCATGTGTTGATATATATATATATATATATATATATATATATATATATATATATATATATATATATATATATATATATATGTATATATACCGGGTGTAACAGCAAAATTGCCCAGATCGTATTACAGCATAATTATCCATCCCACAAGATGTTTAATATCTAAAATACCACTAAACTAATTGAGTTTCTTTTTATTCAGTTATTCAGCTAAAAGAGAACAGGTTAAAATTGTTTTGTGTCAAACCCACTCTCTTCCCAAATGAGCAATGGTGTTAGGAAAAATATCATTCAGGCCTTCAGTAATGCTATCAACATTCATACTCTGGCTTCCATCGTCAAAGTCCATTGAAGAACAATCAAGAAAACGGCGAATAAGTTTTAAAAAGAGGAACAGTAGAGAGGTAAACTAGACCAGGAGATCATAACAGGAAGAGAGATCCTCATTTCAACTTAAAGCTAAAGAGATCAATTAGAAAAAATCCAACTCAATTCATAAGACGTTTGGCATGTTAGAAAGGAGGTTTAACGATGACAGTCCAAAGAGCAGTGAAAAAAGACTTGAAAATGAAATCGTAAGTGAACGTGTGAGACACTTTGTTACACCAGGACAGAAAGTTTGAAGGTTAGAGAGGGCGAAGATCATCTTGAATAAGTTGGAAAATGACCCTGGAA
Organism: Acanthosepion lycidas; assembly: GCA_963932145.1. Lineage (NCBI taxonomy): Eukaryota > Metazoa > Mollusca > Cephalopoda > Sepiida > Sepiidae > Acanthosepion > Acanthosepion lycidas. Next base: position 105,752,075 of record OZ010578.1, on the reverse strand, counting down.
TTATATATATATATATATATATATATATGTAATATTCCAATACTTCATGAGCTTCAGATCCTTAGCTATGATTAATTAATAATAAACATGTCATTTTCGTTTATGATCGATTTTATCACGATAGTTCTGTTAAGCTTGGAGAGTAATTATACATTCTTATTGAACAAAGTAGAGTCCAATAATTTTATAAAAACCTCGGAGATTCTAGTATGATATCTTTAATCTTTTCTAAGATACAACGGTTCAGAGCTTAATCTAAGAATTGAACAATCTTGCTGTTACACGATTTGGGCACCCTATATATATATATATATATTTATCGATTTCATTCCAATTAATGCGGTAAAGCCACTCCATGTAAATAGCGATAGAAAAGCGAGAGTCTAGCAACGGTTCGCCGGAGGGAAAGAGGTTGTGAAGCGGAAAACAATTCATCACCCACAAGGCTGCGTAGATGCTTGTGAAGTAGAATAGCAATCGAACAAAAGGGGCTAAATGAGGCGAAGTGAACAAGCTTTAACTTTTGAAATGATAACGCGTTTCGCTTTCGTGTCATAATGAAAGTGGTATTAACCAACCGATGTTGGGAATTTCCTATGGATATACTCATATTTATATATTACACACACACACACACACACACACACACACACACACACACACACACACATATGATTTCTGTAGTTCACTGCTACCAGCAAGCAGAAACTTTTTTCTCCTGATCATGGCTATATTGGACGAAACTAGTCGAGGAATCTAAATGAAATAATAGTAAAAACGAAAGAATATTAATATACAACCCAGTGTGTCTGAACATTTAAATTTTTTATTGTTCAATATATATATATATATCATTCGCAGACAGTACTGTTTGGCAGCTCCTCGGTGCGACTAGACAACCGAATGCCTCAAGCCCGGATCGAAAGCCAACCGATTTGGTGTCAGTCGGTGGTTCTGCAACTGTGCCATCTTCACTCGACAGAACAAATCGGCCAAATCTATCGTATTGTTTTTATAAACCTAAACAAACGACAAGCAGCCAAAGTGCTCCATTCATTTTACTGAAGAGCTTCGCATTTACACAGGTGACTGTTGTTTTTAGAATTAGCTTGTCGTTTAACAGTGCTCAATTGAAAATATATTTTCAAAAGCTAAATTATGTCATTCGCAGACAGTATTGTTTCGCTGTATCACAGTTCCTATATATATATATATATATATATATATATATATATATATATATATATGTATTATGGGAATATCATTTTATAGAAACTTTTTTACTAGAAATATTTACAGTAACTTGTTTAGTGGTGTGATATTTTAGAATGCAATTCTAGGGCTGTTCATCATCTGATCAAAAAAATAAATTTATAATATCGTTATTAATCATCACATGAAATCAAAATATAAAATGCCGAAATCAACTAAAGACTCGTACAGTATCTTCACCTAAACTACAACAACCTATGAAAGATAATATCTTAATGGAATAGTTTCCAGTCGCTATTATTATTAACATGTAATAGAAAACGCCGTATACGAGAATCGAAAAAATATGCAAGAAACGGCACTTAATTTGAAGACAATTTGTTGTACGTATGTTTCTGTACAAACGATTATATTTATTTCATGGGTTATTTTCACTAGATTTCGCAATTAATTTCAATTATTGCCAAATTCATTTCGAAGTTATAGAAATTGTTGTCATACAGAAAATTCGTCGCAAAAAATCACGCAAAAAATCGCCGAAAACAATCACATTAATGAAAACTTGAGAATCCCAAATTTCAGGATTAATAGCTCGGCATTGTTAATCGAAGAGCCGAGTTCTAATTCCAGTTGGGGGATGACGAAATACCCTTAGGAAAGGTATGAATCCACATCTAATCCCCCTGCTATGGGTTAATTATTAATAAAACTATTAGGTTGGTGCAAAAATAATGTCGTTTTTTGACGATTTTTTTGATTATCGTTCACCGATTTATCCAACTTTTTGACTTCCCTATTTGCTTTAAATGGCAAACGACTGTTGAGTGGTCGACCTCGAGTTCAACAGCAACTTCTCGTGTGGCTTTGCGAGGATCGGCTTCAATTAAGGCTTTCAAATGTTCGTTACCAACCGCAGTCGTCCGGCCGCGACCGTCTTCATCTTCAAGGCTCTCGTCACCATTGCGAAATTTCTTGAACCACCGTTGTGCCACACGTTCGTTAGTGGTTCCTGGGCCAAATGCATCATTGATATCACGAGCTGTCTCGGCAGCTTTTCGGCCTAGTTTGAACTGGAACAAGAAAATCGTGCGGATTTGAATTTTGTCCATGCCGTCGAAAAGCCTGCAAAAAAATGAATGAAGAGATTGAGAACGGTAACGAATAACACTATTCGATAGAGCGAAAAACGCGCTTCAAAATGATATATAACATGACTATATATGTCAATGAATTAATTCAGAAATCATATATAAAAGTAACATATGTGAGAAAACGACATTATTTTTGCACCAACCTAATATTATAAACTAAAAAACATTCTTTACAATCTAAAAGTATTTTCTGGATTTAAATAAAACGCAGAAGGTTGATAAGCCGTAGAAAACGAATAACTACTGCCAATCTTCTAACAACGACTCTACACGATACCAACAGTGATTTAAGATTTTGTCAATCTTTATTTGCTTGATGTTGCTTTGTATCATAGATATGCGTTTACTCGACAAGGGTAAAAGAAGAAAAAGAAAAAGGATTCAATGTCTGCATTTGTAGGAAAAACAATAATTATATTAGATGGAAGTATGTAAAATTTTTCATTAGAGAAAGAATTACTTTCCCTTGGCTAATGGGTTTAACAGAGAAACATTACTATTGGTAAACAGTAAAGAAATAAGTAATGTTTCTTCTATTATTAATATTTCATACCTTTGCATGTTCACTCTTAATGTAGGCTGGTTGTAGCACGAAATCAAGTGAGAATAATTCTCAACATTTCCAAATAATGCCCACAAATTATCAACGCGACGCCATGGACAGAAGAGCGTCTTTATGTTAAAAGAGTCGAAAGTACGTGATACATGATTGGCCAATGAAAATCACAAAATACAAAAGTAAAATACCAGCATTTCTCTATTTTTTCTCGGTGTCTCAGTCTCTGACGAAGCTTTAATAAAAGTGAAACATGTTAGATTGATAAACGTTTGCTATTTGTCATCAGACATTGTATGTTGCAGGAATTCAATAAGTGCTCTCAACAAAAGTAAATGGAAATATTCTTTATTCTCTATGCAAAGAAAGCTTTAAGAAATGACAAAACTAAACCAAAATATCAAACGGATGGGTGACAATCAAAACAAAAACCTGAGACAAAATACCACCAACCTGTGCATCAACAGCGAGTTGTAATATATCGGAAATACTAATCTAATAGAAAATTAATCGGATATAACGCTTTCCAGTGCAGAACAAGAAGCCCGCAATTTCGGTTTAAGGGCTCAATAACGATAGTAGAGCAATAATTATTTATTATATTTTTTCATATAGACAAAAACAATTTAATCACGACAAAGATGCAACTTCTTTTCGGTGCATTTAGTTGTACCTCGATTGGTGAGAACCAGTCGATGTGCAACTAAATGCTCCTGAATATATATATATATATATATATATATATATATATATATATATTTATATATATATATATATATGTATGTATGTATGATAGAAATATAATTTTATATATATATATATATATATATATATATATATATATATATATATATGATAGAAATATAATTTTAAGGTATGCTATATTTAAGGGTTAAAGTGCTTAGTATCAGGGATAGAGCGTATGTAAATATAAAAGTGGACATTGAGGCCAAGACCCAGCGGCGACAGTCTGTTTCATGCTTAAAGGCAATCGTCACACATGAAACAGACTGTCGCCGCTGAGTGTTTTACACACACACACATACACACACACACACACACACACACACACACACACACACACACACACACATATATATATATATATATATATATATATATATATATATATATATATATATATATATATTCAGTTGTATGGATATGAGTTTGTGACTCTGGTTTACCGCGAAAAAGAATTCGCGATCTCTGTGTTGTTTGTAAAAAAAGAAAAATAATATTAAGATTGGGTCTAATTGTTAAGTCCTCAAAATATGATAATATTTGCACTTGTCTACCAGTCTCGACCAATCAAAGCATTTCTTACATCGATAATGTGGATACGAATTTTTAACCCCTTTTTTGGTTTACGTTCCCGACATTTTTGACTTTGGACTTGGAATTGCGACCACGGATATTTTTTTTTCTTGGCTAGTTTCTCAGTTTCCGGTCATGTCAACGATTTTCTTTCAGTTTCAATCGGAGAATTTTTTTCCCTGGGGGATTTTCCCTTGATCTGAACGATCAATTGATGTCAATATAAAGAGATTCTGCTAAACATAGTTGAGGAAAATCTCAAGAAAACAGCACGAGAATCAGCAAAATAATTCAATGCAAGTCACACTTCAATTATAAAAGATTTTCATGAACTTTACAATCATTGTAGCGTGGTCATACTACCAAGCATTTCCTGGATAGAATCAACACTAATGAAAAGTGAGTACACTGTAATCATATTAAAGAGATAAATGGTTAGCACCCACTGAAAAAAAAAAAAAGAATTCACCCTCAAACCAGGAATACACAAGAGAAAGGTATTTTTTTGTAGTGTCATCAATGATGAAATGCTAAAATAAAGTGAAATATTTAATGCGGATAAATTGTCAGCTGGAATCGTGGTGTGAACATTTGTAGTAAAATATCATCCATCACTGGGCACAAATCTTAAAGATGTGTTGCTCTTACAAGATAATGCAAGACCGCATATTGCCCGAATCATACATGAAAAGAATAAGTAAATAAAACTTGTCTAAATTTTTTAATGAGACATGTCTTAACGAAAACTATAAACTATGAACTATATTGTTCAATAATTACAGTAATGTCGCACTTATTATCCGAAAGTTGCACTTGGATCAGTTATTTTAATTTCAATAAAGGTGCAATCAATTTACAAATTCATGAATTATTCATACATAAAACAAATACAAAGGTTAATGATTAAATGGCGAGAAATCCATCTTCGCGGACAATTCAATAATATACAAAAACTGTAATTATTGAACAATATATAGTTCATGCCACTTTGACGGAAAATTTACCAGTAAAAAAGAATTCTCTTATCACTACATTTGCACATAAACGCAGAACCTTAACCTTAAAATTTAAATTCAAACTCAGCGTTGCGACTGCACGTTCCAAAACAATAACACACATTTCTCATAGCATTTTTCAGATTACAATCTTGTTTTCGTTTGTCCACTTATTACTGAGAGTAAAAACAAGAACACAATCTATTTCATACCTGAGGATGTCTGGAGGAACAGACGAAAGCTTGTAAAATAAAAAAGATCTAATGCAACGCAAATTTATAAAACAGGATCTTTTCATTCATAAACAGATTCGGGTTTTTTGTATATTATTGAATTGTTCGCGAAGATGGATTTCTCGCCATTTAATCATTAACCTTTGTATTTGTTTTATGTATGAATAATTCATGAATTTGTAAATTAATTGCACCTTTATTGAGATTAAATATATATATATATATATATATATATATATATATATATATATATATATATATATACACCAAGTATAGGAATAAATTCCAATAACCAACAAATAGTATCCTTAAAAGAGTGTTCAATACACAGTAGAGCAAATATAATTTATTCGAAAATTATAACATAAATATGTTATAAAATCACTACAAAAATAGCCATTTTGTTTCAATAATTGGTTATAATAATTAATGATTTAATATTGGGGTTAGACTAAAAAAGAAATCATTCTAACTAATTAATATTAAATATTACTATAAAATTGAAGATAAAAAATTACCAATTTTAAATTTAATATGTATTAAGTTTAAAATATAAAATTATTCAAAGAAGAAACTATATATATATATATATATATATATATATATATATATATATATATATATATATACATACATATATATATATATATATATATATATATATATATATATATATATATATATATATATATATATATAGTGTCACACTTCTTTAAAAGAGAAAATAAATTACTTAAACGAAAAGTTCTTGAGAATTAAACCGAAACTGAAGGCTTCAAAAGGTTATATCCGATAATAGAGATTAGGATTTCTGATATATTTTCACAATGCTGTTAATGCATCGGTTGGTGACTTCTTGTCTCAGGTTTTTGTTTTGTTTGTCACTCATATTTTGATATTTTGGTGTAGTTGAGTCATTTCCGGCTTTGTTATAACGTACTTTTTGTGGATTTGCATTTTAACAGTTTTGGCTTTTTTAGTTGTTAGTTTTTCCAATACTTCTAGTTCTTCAGCAGATGCTCTTAGGAAATTGCATGCAAATGTTGTAAAAATGTGATGTAATGTTCTAAGTATTTTGAGTGCACAAAACAAAACAAAAAAAACAAAAACAAAAAAACAAGAAAAAAAGAAGAAATACATATGTTATTCAATTTATTTCTTCATTGAAATTACGTTAGAATTGTCCGTGGTGGGAATGTTCTTAAGTGATAATCCGTAACGCAACGTTATTTCAATGAAGAAATAAATTGAATAACATATGTATTTCTTCTTTTCTCCTCAGTAATTTTATAATTTTAAACTTAATAGTGATTAAATTTGGATTTTAAAATTGGTAATTTTTACTTTTAATTTTAATATCAAATTTTATCATATAATTTAATAATTTTTGGTTAGAATAAATTCTTTTTCTAATATTACCCGTATTTTAAAGATCTGAATAGCTATTATAACATGACTTCGTTATGAAGCTTATTGAATTTTCCTATACTTGTATTTTGATTGGTCATTCTAGTTTTTGTAACAACGTTTTTCCCTTGCGAAGGATCGTTAATTAATTTGAAACTTTTAAAACCATTTATTTTACATTCAACATCATCACTTGATAAGACACCGGAGGTGTTGAAACAAAATGGCTATTTTTGTAGTGATTTTATAACATATTTATGTTATAATTTTTTTAATAAATAATTATATATATATATATATAATCAAAATTACCATCAACGAGTTGAACCTAGAAAATGTGGAACAATGGCCATACATTGGTAGCGTACTAACATCAAAAAACATCCGCAGAAAAAGATTTCGATGTCCGAATCAAGTCCGCTTACGCAGCATACGGGAAAATATTCTTCGGCCTATCCTAGGTTAACGCAAATCCCCAAGCTCATGATCTACCGGGCTGTTTTAATCTAAACTCTTCTGTACGCCTGTGAGACCTGGGTATTATACCGAAGTGACGTCCGCAAATTTGAAAGATTCCAGCAAAAGAAACGTCAAATCCTGCGTAATCGGATCACGAAAACGAAGTTCTTTTCCACGCAAAGATGGAGATCTCAGAAACCATTATGACTTACCAACGACATTGATGGGTCGGACATCTTACCCCAATGTCAGACATCTGTCTACACAAATAAATTCTCTTTGGGTTCGGATCTGGCAAGTGACTATATGGAACCCCATGTCGTCGATTTAAGGATCAGCTCAAAAGCACACTGCCGAGGACAGAAATCGATCCCTTCAATTAGGAGACAGGCGCTGCAGAACGGACCAATTGGAGAAGTGCAGTCAATGAAAAAAAAAATAGACGAAGAAAGCCCAAAGAAAAGCCAGAACTCTCCATCCCCTGAACCCTTCTACACTACCATGCGTTGAATGCGCACGTCTCTTCAAATCCAACATCAGACTCATTTCACACCGAAGGAAATATATATATATATATATATATATACCCGTAACATAACAATGGTAATGATGATTGTAATATATAAGCAGTTTCCTAAAAAGGAATGTTTCGGCATTAATTGACTGATTAGCCAGTGCTACTCTCAGTTGAAATTTACAAAAACTTTCTCTTAAATACATTTCCAGGAAAAGATGTTACTTGAGTCCAGTCGCAGTTATCGCTCTTTCTAGTTCTGGTTGGAGTGCGGCGTTGGGGTGGTGGTTTTCATTCCTTGTTTTTTGTTTCAAGTAGTAATCTAGTAATTTCTAATAATAATACTAATTTCTAATACTAATTTCTAATACTAATACCAATTTCTAATACTGATATCAATATTATTTTCTAATACAAATACCAAGACAAATTTTTAATATTAATATTAATACTAATGTCTCATACTAATTTCTAATATTAATATACATATTTATTTCTAATACTAATACTAATTTCTAATACTAATATCAATCTCTAATACTAATACCAATGTTAATACTAATTTCTAATACTAATAATAATTTCTAATACTAATATTAATCTCTAATACTAATACGAATATTAGTACTAATTTCTAATAATAATACTAATTTCTTATACTAATACCAATTTCTAATACTAATATACTAATTTCTGATAATAACCTTAATACTAATTTCTAATACTAATTTCTAATATTAATATAAATACTAATTTCTAATACTAATACAAATACTAATGTCTAATACTAATACTAATTTCTAATACTAATACTAAAAGTATTATTAATTTCTAATACCAATACTAATATTAATACTATTTTCTAATACAAATACTAATACTAATTTTTATATTAATATTAATACTAATTTCTAATACTAATACTAATTTCCAATACTAATACTAATTTCTAATATTAATATTAATAGTAATTTCTATTACTAATACTAATTTTTAATGCTAATATTAATACTAATTTCTAATATTAATACTAATTTCTAATTCTAATATTAATACTAATTTCTTATACTAATACTAATTTGTAATACTAATATTAATTCTAATTTTTAATACTAATACTAATTTCTAATACTAATACTAATGTCCAATACGAATATTAATACTAATTTCTAATACTAATATTAATATTATTTCTAATACTAATCTTAAGACTAATTTCTAATACTAATTTCTAATACTAGTTTCTAATACTAATATTAATACTAATTTCTAATATTACTACTAATTTCTAATCCTAATACTAATACTAATTTCTAATACTAATAGTAATACTAATTTCTAATACTAATACTAATTTTTAATACTGAACTAATATTAATACTAATTTTTAATACTAATACTAATTCCTAATACTAATACTTATTTCTAATACTAATATTAATGCTAATTCTAATACTAATACAAATTTCTACTACTAATATTAATACTAATTTCTAATACTAATTTCTAATACTAATACTAATTCTAATATTAATACCAATTTCTATTACTAATACTGATTTCTAGTAATGATTGAAGTGGGTAAATGTCAGCATCTTGATCATATTATTCTTTTTTCGAGTTTCATGTTTCATCCATTTTAATTATTGTTGATGTTGAAAATCGTCGCGTGATGTGATTTCTGTTATCTGGTTTAGTTCTTTGTTTGTGATTCTGTAGCGCCAGTCCCCGAGGTTTGAAGAAGGATGTACTTCTCCGAGACCTACTTCACTCAAAGCATTTTTAACATTTGATCTAAGAAAGTGGTTGTATACAGCTGACAGTTTAGATATTTCTGAGCGTGTCTGGCACCATACGTGGCATGTCCATATGAAATACTCGGTCTGACGAGGCTATTTAAGAAAATGATTCAAGTTTTGAGTTAGGTTTAGTTTTAGTAACTTGCAATGTTGAACGAAACTACCCCATAATGCATCCTATTTTGTGTTCAGTTTTCTTATCTCTTATAATAAATTTGTTATAACTGATCCATACACCAAAATATTTGTAGCATTTAGGATTTACTAATTCCACATCATAAATGGATATGATGGATTCATGATATGTGTTATCATTGCTTTTATTCCAATTCCAGATCATCGTCTCCGTCCTGGGTATGGCGATAAACTACGTCCGCGTCCTGGGTAAGACGATAAACTAAGTCCAACAGCAAGATCTCTGATCAGGAGGTTTTGAGGAGCGTGGAACCACCTCTTAATTGCTGGTGTTCCCAGGTCCACCCTGACCCGGGGTGGTAGCACCTGTTAGGGTCCCAACTATGGGCAAGTAGTTAACCCTCAAATTGGGTTCAAAACACTATGAAAGTGTAAAAATAGGTCTTAATACCAGAAATACTTTGTAAAAGAAAAAATTATTACCATCAGTACATTAGCAATACATTTTAGTCAAAACATGTTTACCAGCAAAACTTTTTTGAAAAAAATATCAGAAATAGATTTTTTTGAAGGAAAAATATTACTAGCAACACATGTTTTATAAAACAAATTACCAGCAATAAAAATTTTGTCAGCATTAAATAACGCATTGAGGTGTTGATATGCCGTAAAACGAACCAAACCAAAACCAGATCATTGCCTGTATTTTGGAAAGGTTTATCTTGAATCCTATTTCTTGGAACACTTGCTAGAGAATGTTGAGGTATGCTCAGGAAAATTCTTACTTTAACTATAAATACCTATGTCTCCGAGATAACTCCCCAATACCCTGTACCTTAGCCTCGGGAGGGGAAGCAGGGACACCGTTTTCTATTAGTAAATTCATTTGGGATCTAGTATGAAATGCCTTAATGATAGGTGCCCATTTCGTTACATCCGTTGTTCTATATGAGCAGGGCTTAGCCTATATGGAGAGTAGATAGATTACTGGGTAGAGGTTCTCATTACATTCTTGTCGTACTCGTGATGAGGTTTGAAATGTTTCGGTATTGGAGTCCTCGCCAGACATGTACAAATCTGTGAACCCATTTAGTTATTTTATCAGATGTAGACATTCAGTTGATTCAGAGCTTGGAAGGCGGTTTCTAATGGGTGAGAAGCGGATAATTTTTTATTAATGTGGTTGTATTCTGATGTGAGGCCAACATAGCAGGTACACAATTTTCTATTGGATAGGAAAGCAATTTCTTGGAGTTGATTGATCACATATATGTCATCATCACACCAGATAGCAGAAGGAAAGTCAAGATGGATTCTGAGGAGTTGATTTCCATAAAATTGTTCACAATAATTTTATTCACTGTATTAAAATATAAAGAGACGCTTTCATTTTTGGCCGCAGTGGGAGATGAAAAAGAAGAAAAGCATCGTTATAATGTAGCCAGGATTCGAACCCAGTAAGCCCTGATAATATGGTACCTCGTCTTATGAATTTAAGCGCAGTACTAGATTGACAGCAAGGTCTCATCATTTTACATTTGAAATGGCTAGATGTAACCGTAATTTCTATGCTAACAGTTTCTTCTTTCGCACTTCTCGCTTGTGGAACTTTCTTCCGACTTCTTGCTTCCATGGCAAATTTGTTTGTCAAAAATCTAAATGCAATATCAATCTTTATCAATTGTCTTTTTGAAATCTTTTTATTTTATTATCTTCTCTCCTTAATAGTGCATTTTCTCATATTCTCCAACACTCAATAACTCCCTTCCGACTTGGGGTGAAATGATTTAAAAAAAAATAAAAAAATGAAGACAATGCTGATGACATAACAAAAGTAGCAATTTTCGTCCTAAACATTCATTTGTCGGTTGTCCAATAAAAATCACGAAATATTTGCTAAATCATCGTGTCACGTTGACACTTGTCTTACACTGTGTTATGACTGAGCTGAAGGCGTGTCTTGACACTTACTAAACAATACAAAACTATATATAGAAACGTATGTCTTCTGCATTATGCCGTACCTGGTTTCACACCTTCCACCTTTTAACTTAAGTCATTGGAATGACAGGAATCAAAAATATTTATCAGGATGACCTTGTAGAGTCATATTATATTCTCGTGTTGTTCCTGCACTTTTGAATAAACAGTACTGTAGGGAATTGTTAACACCGGCATAAGACCATATTTCTATAGCGCTCAGCAAGGGTTGGTTGCGGAAAGAGAAAGAATTGGAAAATAAAAAAGAAAACAATGAAGTTTTATTTTTAATATTTTCACCCCAAACAAGGCGATAAAGCCACTAAGCCGCAAGCGGGGTTTACTGAGAGTAAAAGAAACTGGAAAGCCGTTGAGAAGAGAGAGGATAATAAAATGAAAGGATTCAAGGTGACAGAAGCTGACGATTGACGTTGCATTTAATTTTTTAAAGATCATAGTTGACAGGAAAGCAAGAAGCCGGACGACAGGAGGAGAGCTTTGAAAGCCAGAAGTGTGAGAGAAGAAACTATCAGCATAGAACTTATGGTTAAATCTAGAAGTTTTAACTGTAAAATGAGACCTACCTGCCAATCTAGTATTACGATTAAATTAATGAGGTCAAGATACCAAAAAGGAAGTTCATTAGAATAATTATCATGAAAGTATTTAGAAAAAGGCACAGGGAATTGTTTATCACTTAAGTTATTGTTAATTTCAAATGTCATTAATGACAAGGGATTGAGTAGCTCCTATTTACTCCAGATTTTTCAACGGTCAGTTGTGAAAGATCAATCGCTATTTATTCTGGAGAATTATAATCCACATTATCATCTTCCTCCCGATCAACATCAGTACCATAACTGTGTGGTCGAAAGGTCGCTGTGCTGCTGAGCATCTGTCTAAACCCCTCCGCATAACTGGATTAAAAACCGGGGAGGTATTCATTCATGACTGTGCAAGTTGACCTGGCCGATCCCTCTTCAGGTCAAACAACAACCGATGTCCTCAAACTTGAATACTCGCCACGATAACGGATATGTGATCGTTGATTCCATCGGAAAAAGCCATTGACTTCAATCTAGAAAGCCATTTCACCCAGTCATCGCGTGTCATTACCGCAATGACTTCATACACAGCAATAGAACCTAGTCTACTCAATTTTCTAGTTGGCCGTTAATCCTACAAGAATGTTCATCCATCCTTTGGTAGGTCTTGTTTTTAAACCAGCTGTATAGCTAGCTACAATTCTCACAGGAAAGTTTGAAGTGGGGAACCGGTTTAGTTGACTAAACAGGTGATTATATTAGAGTGTCTCAATATATTTACACATTTTACAAACATTTACTCCAAAGTTTATTATATGCTCACAATACAAAGCGTCTATGACTCCACTATATTATTAATAATATAGTTATATCCAACCAAATGCAGAAAATACCAGTATGGATTCCGTTTCAATTGATGAAATCCGTTTAGATTTTCGTACTAAACATATTTTACATCAGTAATGATCAAGTCGGAAAATACATTTTTGTAGGTTCAAACTCCTCCATGGTATTTTGAACAGGAGTAGAGATTTAACTTTTTTTTTAGGATTGGGTTTCTGGGTGCTTCTAAAGACTATTTCCATATATTTCTAATGTCTCCAACGAAACTCTGAAATCTTATTCACTAATTAAATCTTGACCTTTTCATGTCTAGAATTAGCTGTTATCTTTCCTGGATAGACCCAAGAACTTCACTTCATGTCCTTTCTTACGTCATACTGCACGGTAACCCTCTATCTTGAGTAGCGCTTGTGCCTTGTATTGGGTGAACATTAGAACAAGATTAGAAAGACAAGTGTTTAAAAGCTGAAAATTCATTTCTGTAAGTTAATATGAATCTCTTTTTCTTGTTTTCTAATTTTTACTTTTTTACATTATTCGGACTGTTATTCTCATCTTTATTTTCATATTCACAACGTTTCGGCCGTTGTACGCTCCGGCCTACTTAGGGGGATTGGAATTTCGAATCGAACCCTTTATTTTGTCCATCGGGATAGATTCTTCTTCCGGATGTCTCAGTTATGTACCTTTCCTCAACTAGTCATTGGATCTAACCAACATCTTTATCCACTGGGCCATGTGGACATCTGTGTATGAATTTCTGGAACTTATAAACCTAATGTCCCAGCCTCAGTTTTTTAGGAGTGCTCATATTGCAATTTTTCCGTTATTATTAGGTTGGTGCAAAAATAATGACGTAATAATGACGTTTTTGACGTATTTTTTAACGTCAAAAAAACGACATTATTACGTCATTATTTTTGCACCAACCTAATAATAACGGAAAAATATTATTGTATATTTTTTTCCAGAGCTTATATTGCAATTTTTGTTATTATCCATTGCTTTTCTCTAGCATTTCTTATTACTGGTTCTCATATTTTATTCGACTTGCTCCGGCAAACTGGATAAAGACGTTGGTTAGATCCAGTGACTCGACCCAAAGAGTTGAGAGTTCAATACCAGGCTACTGCAGCGGTGAACCAAAAACTTGGAAGGTTGAGTTAAAGGGAAATAACTGAGACATCTGGAAGATGCATGGCACGTGGAACTGGAACAATCTACCCCAGTGGACGAAATAAAGGGTTCGATTCGAAATTCCAGTCACCTGAAGAAGGCCGGAGCGTACAATGGCCGAAACGTTGTGAATATGGCAATGAAGATGAGGAGGCCATGCGTGATACACACTTAGGCGATCATGTATCTTTTGATACATGACTGACGAGGCAGATTTTTTTCCAGCAGGAGGCTGCCATCCAAGACTATAGAACCCGGTATGTCCTGCTATTTGCCAATACCTAGCGGGAGAAGAAGAGGATTCATATCTTTTATAAAGAGTATTAGCACGTAAGTGAATGTAACGGATTCGATTGGAATTCGAACTCGGCTCTCCGATTCCTCAATCCTAGCCGCTATCCATTACTCCACCGTATCTCCTCCGTCCTGGGTAAGACGTTAAACTACATCCGCGTCCTGGGTAAGACGATAAACTACGTCCAGCAACGAGGCCTCTGATCAGGAGGTTTTGAGGAGTGTGGAACCACCTCTTAATTGCTGGTATTCCCAGGTTCATCCTGACCCGAGGTGGTAAATCTATTAGGGTCCCAGCTATGGGCAAATAGTAAATTATTACCAGCAATACTTTATTACCAGCAATACAATTTTGAAGGAAAAATATTACCAGAAACATATTTTTGACAAAACAAAATATTACCAGCAATAAAAAATTTTGTCGGCATTAAATAACCCATTGAGGGTGATATGCCGTAAAACAAAATAAACCAAACCAAAACAAACCGTATCTCATTTCAGAGATATAGATATCATTTTTACTTCTTCCATTTGCAAATAACAAATGAATGATTGAACTCTATTTTTTATCATTCTTTTGCAAAGTCATGTCTTCGTGCTGCATCTTGATTTCGTTAGTTTTTCTCACTTGTTTAAATTGGCATACCATTACTGATATATGCTTGCGCCTACTGTCTAATCACTACAAACTGTAATGATCCACTGCTTCCATTCTGGAGCTCAGATAAAACCTGAAAAATAAAATGTGTCAAATGGGCATTTTTTTTTCAACCCTAATTTTTTCAAATAAAATTATCTCATTTCTTCAAACACATTTTACAGACTGTACATATATTTCTATGTACCATATCTTTTCATGAAAATGGGTGATCATGGTTCTTCACAGTTTCCTATTTTTTATTTCTGTAAGTAAATGTTACCTCTTTAACGTCCCTTTTTTGTCTTGTTATTTTGCATCTCTTTCTGTACCCATTCTGATAGTAAGTATAGGTTTCCTAGAAATTTCTTCCTATTTTTCGCAAAACACATTTTATTTCCTTGATATTCCTAAGATTAAGATTTGGATTAATTTCGCCATTTTTGTCACTTCAAGTTGCTTCTTCTTCGTTAAGAAGAGTTTCCGGCATTTATTTATATAAAACCAGATATTAAATAACAGTTTGTAAGAAAAGTATACTGAGCTGTTATGGGATATCTATCCTTCTTTACGGAAGCGAATTTTGGAAAATTTCCTCAAAGAGACTCGAGGCGACGGAGATGTGGTTCTGCAGAAGGATGCTAAGGGTATCCCCGACCGAGCATGTGAGCAACTATCAGGTCTTATAGAGATTACAAACAAGGAGAAAGCTTATACTTAACATCAGAGAGAGAGAGAGGCAGCTGATGAAGAAGGAAGGCCTGGAGAATCTGATACTCAAGGGTCAAATAGAGGGAAAGCGAGACAAGGGAAAGCAGTGCGTGACATACCTGATGAGCTTGAGCAGGTGGATAACAGAACGTGGTCTAGGGGAGGAAGCAAAGGGAAGGAGCTTGCTGCGACCTGTAAGGGATAGAGGGAGGTGGAGAGCCATGATCCCCTACGTCCTGAAAGGACATGGCACATAAAAAGAATGAATGTAATAGGCTTAATAAATATCTAATATGGCCACTAGTCTAGGTAGAGAATTTAAGTTATACTGGAATTTACTGAATCTCATTGGTTTATTTTATATTCAAATCTTCCTGCAGCCTTCCTTATAAGTAATTTATAGGTTCAAATTAATAATTTTAATATTTCACCTGGTTCCAACACGATTAAACACTATTTCATATTTTTCTTCTGTTTAATATATTTATTCCTTCTCTGCGAATGACTAAATCTCTCGATACTTCAAGTCCCTAAACAACGATTTCATGTATTAATATGACTGAGTCGGGGCCTTGTTACAAATAAAATAAAATGAAAATATTTCTAAGAATCCATGAAAAGTATCACCCAATCATCTCCTTAACACCTCATTATCATTAACACCAGCATTCTTAAGGGAAGGTCCATCAGTTAACTTCGTTTCTGAAACTAGGTACTTGGATGAGCGAAAGAACAAAGACCCCGTACCAAAGCGAAGTACAATCCTTCCGCACTCATTTAGCGACATCAATATAATACCAGGAAAAGGGCTTGGAGGTCAGTTTTCTCTACTATTTCGCCCTAAACTGGTTGACTCCCTCCTCTAACCACGAAAGAAATAATCAAGACAACTGCCTGTTATAAAGTAGTTGGGGTCTCTCTCTCCCTTTTTCTCTGTTCAAACGTACTGCGAACAACAAATTCTGTCACGCGAGACGGATACTGTTGTCAAAGAGTATCCATTTCTCATCGCATGCAAAAATGGTTCTTTTTCCCCAATTTGTATTCATACAGTAAGATTACTCGTCATTGTTTCATTGTAATCATTTCATTGGACTTACGAGTAACATAACATATTGAAAGAAAACATTATCTGGAAAGAAATAGCGTCAGGAATAAGTTAAGATTTGTTTATATACTAGAAAGGTTACTTCGTTAGACGACCGGATCAACGATTAACCAAAGAATGCGTCATTTGTTGTGTAAAAACCTAATATATTATATATATTCTTATAGTTAATATGAATTACTATATATTCATTTTATGTCCGTTTTATTATATTATTTTCCTTTTCCTTTTAGGCATAGAAATATGTGTTTCTAGAGGCAGAACATTTCAAGAACAATTTTGTATCCGTAACAGACAAAGAAAAGAAAGTGTCAGGTAGAAAGTGAACTAACAGACGACACGCCGCAAATCGAAACTTAAAAATGAATTTTTCATCACCCTGCTCTTAGATTTCCTGGCTATTGGATGGTCACGAACTTAAAGCCAACTGAAATATCTTGATTTGATTATCAGCGAAGAAAGCTCCAGAATAGAAATCATTTCAAGAGCAGCGCAAACAGTGTCAGCTGTCGTAAAACTAAAAACCATTCGGAATAAGTAAAACAATCTGGCCGAAACAAAATGTCAGGCTGTTTGTGTGCATTGACTTTCTCAGTATTTCTGTATACCTGCGAATCTTGAACATTAACAACGGAATCATGGCGAAGAATCCAGGCATTACAAATAATGATAGAAATAGAGGAAAACAACTGTTATTTGTCAAACGCATACAAGTTTTATTTTTTGTTACAGTATCAATCTGATACAAATACGTTAATAGGAAAGAAGTGATGTCCTGTCCCCACTGAGAGCATTTCATTGCAATCTTCCTCACATACCTAAGAACTAGTGACTACATGAACTAAAAACTACATTAAAACAAAGTTTTAATTTAATTCCCTAAACTAGACAGCTAACCTATTTATTTATTTTTGTTAGTGACAATTTTTATCATGGCATTGAGTCCTCTTTTGAATAAATGCTGTGAACGTTAGAATTTATATTATTTTCGTTCTCATTAGATTTGTATGTATATAAATGAACTAAAAGCTACGTTTAAACAAAGTTTTAACGTCATTCCTTTAACTAGATCGCTAACTGTTGTAGTGTCCTCCCTCTAATGAGTCTATTGTGGACTCTTGCACTTACTATAAAGTTAGTAGGAAAAGTAGTCCTCGGGGGAACAGTGATATAGACTGAACGCTGGTCGACCGACACACACTCCCAAGTCGTGTAACACTCTCTGTTGTGTTTACTGTTCAATACCCTATTTATCTGCAACCTCTTGTTTTGTTATTTCTTAACCATTTACTTGGTCACGACACTAACCTATTTATTTTGTTAGTGTTAATTGTTATCAGTTTGACTTCTAGATTGAGTAAGTTAAGATAATGAGATCGTTTATCAGAACGGAAAATTCCAGTTAAAAACAATTTGTGCTCACTTCGTACTATATCCTTGGAAAAGGCATGAATACATCTCTTCTCCCCTAACCATCTCAGCTTTAGGTAAAGTAGCAGGGCATACTGAATTCTCTGACCGTTGTCAGCAATTAAAAAATTCTAAATTCAGAGCTGTGTGTTTGCATGACGAACACTGAGAAAGAGCTTTCAAGCAAGATAAAATTTGGTGGTCAGGAACTTAAAGTAGTGAGCTAATTCAAATATCTTGGCTAGATTATAAGCGAAAAGGGTTCTAAAAATAAGTAATTTCAAGATCAGCACAAATAATGACATTACAAAACTAATCAAAATTACATCTGGAAAGACAAGACCATCTTCATGAAACCAAAGATCAGGTTGTTTGTGGGGATTGGATTTCTCAATCATTCTGTGTGCCTGAGACATTAACAGTAGAATTACAGCGAAGAATTCTAACATTACAAAATAAGATGCCACAGAAATATCCTAGGCATCTCTGAGTAAATTTCGGCTCTTGGTAGTTTGGACGAAAGGATGAAGGTAATAAAGTAATTTATTGGAACCTGAACATTACCACACTGCGTGCAAAGCTCCTTGACCAAGAAGTGGAGGGTGTTCAATTGAAGGTGAAGGAAAGAGAAAGAAAAACAGAAGTTGTTTTTTCGACTACAATAAATTGTTTAGATAAACGTAATTTTTAACCAATAGCTACTCGAGCCGGTTGAAATCTAAAATGCTTGTGTTGACCGCAAAGATTTTTCGGTTAAATCGGGGCCGAATTTTGGCTATAAAAGTCCCATCAACGGGAGTAGGAGACTTGACGCCGAGTATTGGGAGACGCGACGCCGAGTATTGGGAGACGCGACGCCTTTCAAACCTGACCGAGCGTGAACTCAAAGAAACCCACTCCTCAACGAAGCCTTGAAAATCAAATTGTCGTTTTCACGACAGAATTAAATCTCATTTTCACCTACACTATGGAACAAAATAGTCGTTTCCACGACAGAGATCAAGTACCGTTCTCAAAACAACGCTCTGAACGATGAAGGCACAAACGGACAACTCGAATCAAATCACAAGAACTATTAAGAACATTCCCATTTTATAGCTTCAAGTTAGATACACCCTTTTATTGTACCTTCTTCCTTGTAATTTGCATTGTTTTGTATAAGTTGGTATTTTCGTCGTGATATTTTATATTATTTGATTGATTTTGATTGTAAACTTAATCTTTTCCCTTACAACTACTATTGAGCCTTATTTTACCCCCTTTTCCCGGGCGGACAAACCATCAAATTTGTGCATCCCTGATATTTAATAAATAAATTTCTATTATTTAATAAATAAATTTCTATTATTTTGAAAAAATTGTTTTGGTTGTATATTTCACTGAGTATCTTTCATCATGTTTACAGTGCGACTTGTTGTCACTTGATCTTGATTCTTCCCAATCTCTTTTAACTAAACCTACAAAACTATACATTTATAGTTTTATTCCATATAAGTAGACCCCATCACAAACGACGCAGCGTGAGGCACCAGTAAACAAGAAACAAGACCATTGAAGGATCTCATAACCACCGCCCAGAAAAGAAAGTTGAAATGGTATCGCCATGTCATAAAGGTCAACAACCTTACCACTGCCATCCTATAAAATGACACCTTAAGCAAAAGAAGAGGGAGGCAGAAAACAAAATGGGCTGGTAACGTCACTGAACAGTCTGGAAAATTATTCACAGAGATTAAGACATTGATATACAGCCGAGTCATACGTAATGATCTGGGACACCACCCAGTCATAAGACTGATGATGGTGATCTTACGTTTAAAAAGATGATTCATTTCGTTGACTATAGTAAACTGACTTCAGTTGATCGAGAGGAGACAATAAACTTACTTTAATACAAAGGGATGGGAATGCAATATGGAATATAATGCACCGAGGGACATTAAAATCTAATATAATAATTACCAGTTGGAATCGATATGAAATTGGTGCAAGTCTGAAATGGGTAAGAGAAACTTGTCAATTCTTTTACGCTTTTTGTTTTTCTACTGCCGAAAATAAACAGATCCATTTGCAACTTAATATGTACTGAATGTCACACTCCTTCAATTAAGTTTTCCTTCAGTCTAAACTAGACGAGGAGTGATTGGAATAACCGTGCGTAGAGTGGAAATATTAAAATTTAAATAGTTGACAAATCGCATCTATTCCGGTTTTGAGTGTTTAAAATCTACCTGTGTGTATTTAGCTAGCACTTGAAGGAAGCAAGGAAACGGAACCAGTTAGAATTAATGCGGATAACGTGTTTGTTTTCGTTTGCACGAGATTTACGTTAAAAATTTGGGATCATAATAAAATAAAAGGCATCAAAAAAGTGTGTGGAATAACCGAGAGCATTAAAGTGTATAAAACGCACGGGAGCAAAACTGTGTGTGAAATACACGCGGGTATGAAAATGTATAAAATACACGGAAGCATTAAAGTGTATAAAATACACAGGGGCACAAAAGTGTGTGGAATACACAGGGGAATTTAAATCTGTGAAATACACGGAAGCATAAAGATGTGTGAAATTCACGAGTGCAGTAAATGGGTGCATAAAAGTGTGTGAAATACATGAGTGCAGTAAAGTGTATAAAGTAGATGGGCGCATAAAAGTGTGTGAAATACACGAGTGCAGTAAAGTGTATAAAATACATAGGCGCATAAAAGTGTGTGAAATACACGAGTGCAGTAAGGTGTATAAAATAAATGGGCGCATAAAAGTGTGTGAAATACACAAGTGCAATAAAATGTATAAAATAGATGGGCGCATAAAAGTGTGTGAAATACACGAGTGCAGTAAAGTGTATAAAATAGATGGGCGCATAAAAGTGTGTGAAATACACTAGTGCAGTAAAGTGTATAAAATACATGGGCGCATAAAAGTGTGTGAAATACATGAGTGCAGTAAGGTGTATAAAATACATGGGCGCATAAAAGTGTGTGAAATACACGAGTGCAGTAAGCTGTATAAAATATATGGGCGCATAAAAGTGTGTGAAATACACGAGTGCAGTAAAGTGTATAAAATACATGGGCGCATAAAAGTGTGTGAAATACACGAGTGCAGTAAAGTGTATAAAATACATGGGCGCATAAAAGTGTGTGAAATACACGAGTGCAGTAAGGTGTATAAAATACATAGGCGCATAAAAGTGTGTAAAAATACACGAGTGCAGTAAGGTGTATAAAATACATGGGCGCATAAAAGTGTGTGAAATACACGAGTGCAGTAAGGTGTATAAAATACATAGGCGCATAAAAGTGTGTGAAATACACGAGTCCAGTAAAGTGCATAAAATACATAAGCGCTTAAAAGTGTGTGAAATACACGAGTGTAGTAAGGTGTATAAAATAAATGGGCGCATAAAAGTGTGTGAAATACACAAGTGCAATAAAATGTATAAAATAGATGGGCGCATAAAAGTGTGTGAAATACACGAGTGCAGTAAAGTTTATAAAATAGATGGGCGCATAAAAGTGTGTGAAATACACGAGTGCAGTAAAGTGTATAAAATAGATGGGCGCATAAAAGTGTGTGAAATACACTAGTGCAGTAAAGTGTATAAAATACATGGGCGCATAAAAGTGTGTGAAATACACGAGTGCAGTAAGGTGTATAAAATACATGGGCGCATAAAAGTGTGTGAAATACACGAGTGCAGTAAGCTGTATAAAATATATGGGCGCATAAAAGTGTGTGAAATACACGAGTGCAGTAAAGTGTATAAAATACATGGGCGCATAAAAGTGTGTGAAATACACGAGTGCAGTAAAGTGTATAAAATACATGGGCGCATAAAAGTGTGTGAAATACACGAGTGCAGTAAGGTGTATAAAATACATGGGCGCATAAAAGTGTGTGAAATACACGAGTGCAGTAAGCTGTATAAAATATATGGGCGCATAAAAGTGTGTGAAATACACGAGTGCAGTAAAGTGTATAAAATACATGGGCGCATAAAAGTGTGTGAAATACACGAGTGCAGTAAAGTGTATAAAATACATGGGCGCATAAAAGTGTGTGAAATACACGAGTGCAGTAAGGTGTATAAAATACATAGGCGCATAAAAGTGTGTAAAAATACACGAGTGCAGTAAGGTGTATAAAATACATGGGCGCATAAAAGTGTGTGAAATACACGAGTGCAGTAAGGTGTATAAAATACATAGGCGCATAAAAGTGTGTAAAAATACACGAGTGCAGTAAGGTGTATAAAATACATGGGCGCATAAAAGTGTGTGAAATACACGAGTGCAGTAAGGTGTATAAAATACATAGGCGCATAAAAGTGTGTGAAATACACGAGTCCAGTAAAGTGCATAAAATACATAAGCGCTTAAAAGTGTGTGAAATACACGAGTGCAGTAAGGTGTATAAAATAAATGGGCGCATAAAAGTGTGTGAAATACACAAGTGCAATAAAATGTATAAAGTAGATGGGCGCATAAAAGTGTGTGAAATACACGAGTGCAGTAAAGTTTATAAAATAGATGGGCGCATAAAAGTGTGTGAAATACACGAGTGCAGTAAAGTGTATAAAAGACATGGGAGCATAAATGTGTGTGAAATACACGAGTGCAGTAAGGTGTATAAAATAGATAGGCGCATAAAAGTGTGTGAAATACACGAGTGCAGTAAGGTGTATAAAATAGATGGGCACATAAAAGTGTGTGAAATACACGAGTGCAGTAAAGTGTATAAAATAGATGGGCGCATAAAAGTGTGTGAAATACACGAGTGCAGTAAGGTGTATAAAATACATAGGCGCATAAAAGTGTGTAAAAATACACGAGTGCAGTAAAGTGTATAAAATACATTGGCGCATAAAAGTGTGTGAAATACACGAGTGCAGTAAGGTGTATAAAATAAATGGGCGCATAAAAGTGTGTGAAATACACAAGTGCAATAAAATGTATAAAATACATGGGCGCATAAAAGTGTGTGAAATACACGAGTGGAGTAAAGTGTATAAAATACATGGGCGCATAAAAGTGTGTGAAATACACGAGTTCAGTAAAGTGTATAAAATACATAAGCGCATAAAGGTGTGTGAGATACACGAGTGCAGTAAGGTGTGTAAAATACATTGGCGCAAAAAAGTGTGTGAAATACACGAGTGCAGTAAAGTGTATAAAATAGACGGTCGCATAAAAGTGTGTGAAATACACGAGTTCAGTAAAGTGTATAAAATAGATAAGCGCATAAAGGTGTGTGAAATACACGAGTGCAGTAAAGTGTATAAAATCATTGGCGCATAAAAGTGTGTGAAATACACGAGTGCAGTAAGGTGTATAAAATAAATGGGCGCATAAAAGTGTGTGAAATACACAAGTGCAATAAAATGTATAAAATAGATGGGCGCATAAAAGTGTGTGAAATACACGAGTGCAGTAAAGTTTATAAAATAGATGGGCGCATAAAAGTGTGTGAAATACACGAGTGCAGTAAAGTGTATAAAATAGATGGGCGCATAAAAGTGTGTGAAATACACTAGTGCAGTAAAGTGTATAAAATACATGGGCGCATAAAAGTGTGTGAAATACACGAGTGCAGTAAGGTGTATAAAATACATGGGCGCATAAAAGTGTGTGAAATACACGAGTGCAGTAAGCTGTATAAAATATATGGGCGCATAAAAGTGTGTGAAATACACGAGTGCAGTAAAGTATATAAAATACATGGGCGCATAAAAGTGTGTGAAATACACGAGTGCAGTAAAGTGTATAAAATACATGGGCGCATAAAAGTGTGTGAAATACACGAGTGCAGTAAGGTGTATAAAATACATAGGCGCATAAAAGTGTGTAAAAATACACGAGTGCAGTAAGGTGTATAAAATACATGGGCGCATAAAAGTGTGTGAAATACACGAGTGCAGTAAGGTGTATAAAATACATAGGCGCATAAAAGTGTGTGAAATACAAGAGTCCAGTAAAGTGCATAAAATACATAAGCGCTTAAAAGTGTGTGAAATACACGAGTGCAGTAAGGTGTATAAAATAAATGAGCGCATAAAAGTGTGTGCAATACACAAGTGCAATAAAATGTATAAAATACATGGGCGCATAAAAGTGTGTGAAATACACGAGTGCAGTAAAGTTTATAAAATAGATGGGCGCATAAAAGTGTGTGAAATACACGAGTGCAGTAAAGTGTATAAAATAGATGGGCGCATAAAAGTGTGTGAAATACACTAGTGCAGTAAAGTGTATAAAATACATGGGCGCATAAAAGTGTGTGAAATACACGAGTGCAGTAAGGTGTATAAAATACATGGGCGCATAAAAGTGTGTGAAATACACGAGTGCAGTAAGCTGTATAAAATATATGGGCGCATAAAAGTGTGTGAAATACACGAGTGCAGTAAAGTATATAAAATACATGGGCGCATAAAAGTGTGTGAAATACACGAGTGCAGTAAAGTGTATAAAATACATGGGCGCATAAAAGTGTGTGAAATACACGAGTGCAGTAAGGTGTATAAAATACATAGGCGCATAAAAGTGTGTAAAAATACACGAGTGCAGTAAGGTGTATAAAATACATGGGCGCATAAAAGTGTGTGAAATACACGAGTGCAGTAAGGTGTATAAAATACATAGGCGCATAAAAGTGTGTGAAATACACGAGTCCAGTAAAGTGCATAAAATACATAAGCGCTTAAAAGTGTGTGAAATACACGAGTGCAGTAAGGTGTATAAAATAAATGGGCGCATAAAAGTGTGTGAAATACACAAGTGCAATAAAATGTATAAAATAGATGGGCGCATAAAAGTGTGTGAAATACACGAGTGCAGTAAAGTTTATAAAATAGATGGGCGCATAAAAGTGTGTGAAATACACGAGTGCAGTAAAGTGTATAAAAGACATGGGAGCATAAATGTGTTTGAAATACACGAGTGCAGTAAGGTGTATAAAATAGATAGGCGCATAAAAGTGTGTGAAATACACGAGTGCAGTAAGGTGTATAAAATAGATGGGCACATAAAAGTGTGTGAAATACACGAGTGCAGTAAAGTGTATAAAATAGATGGGCGCATAAAAGTGTGTGAAATACACGAGTGCAGTAAGGTGTATAAAATACATAGGCGCATAAATGTGTGTAAAAATACACGAGTGCAGTAAAGTGTATAAAATACATTGGCGCATAAAAGTGTGTGAAATACACGAGTGCAGTAAGGTGTATAAAATAAATGGGCGCATAAAAGTGTGTGAAATACACAAGTGCAATAAAATGTATAAAATACATGGGCGCATAAAAGTGTGTGAAATACACGAGTGGAGTAAAGTGTATAAAATATATGGGCGCATAAAAGTGTGTGAAATACACGAGTTCAGTAAAGTGTATAAAATACATAAGCGCATAAAGGTGTGTGAGATACACGGGTGCAGTAAGGTGTGTAAAATACATTGGCGCAAAAAAGTGTGTGAAATACACGAGTGCAGTAAAGTGTGTAAAATAGACGGTCGCATAAAAGTGTGTGAAATACACGAGTTCAGTAAAGTGTATAAAATAGATAAGCGCATAAAGGTGTGTGAAATACACGAGTGCAGTAAAGTGTATAAAATCATTGGCGCATAAAAGTGTGTGAAATACACGAGTGCAGTAAGGTGTATAAAATAAATGGGCGCATAAAAGTGTGTGAAATACACAAGTGCAATAAAATGTATAAAATAGATGGGCGCATAAAAGTGTGTGAAATACACGAGTGCAGTAAAGTGTATAAAATACATGGGCGCATAAAAGTGTGCGAAATACACGAGTTCAGTAAAGTGTATAAAATACATGGGCGCATAAAAGTGTGTGAAATACACGAGTGGAGTAAAGTGTATAAAATACATGGGCGCATAAAAGTGTGTAAAATACACGAGTGCAGTAAAGTGTATAAAATACATGGGCGCATAAAAGTGTGTAAAATACACGAGTGCAGTAAAGTGTATAAAATAGATGGGCGCATAAAAGTGTGTGAAATACACTAGTGCAGTAAAGTGTATAAAATAGATGGCCGCATAAAAGTGTGTGAAATACACGAGTGCAGTAAAGTGTATAAAATAGATGGGCGTATAAAAGTGTGTGAAATACACGAGTGCAGTAAAGTGTATAAAATACATGGGCGCATAAAAGTGTGTGAAATACACGAGTGCAGTAAAGTGTATAAAATACATGGGCGCATAAAAGTGTGTTAAATACAGGAGTGCAGTAAGGTGTATAAAATACATAGGCGCATAAAAGTGTGTGAAATACACGAGTGCAGTAACGTGTATAAAATAGATGGGGGCATAAAAGTGTGTGAAATACACGAGTGCAGTAAAGTGTATAAAAAACATGGGCGCATAAAAGTGTATGAAATACACGAGTGCAGTAAAGTGTATAAAATACATGGGTGCATAAAGCAGTGTGAAATACATGAGTGCAGTGAAGTGTATAAAATACATGGGCGCATAAAACTGTGTGAAATATACGAGTGCAGTAAAGTGTATAAAATATATCGGCGCATAAAAGTGTGTGAAATACACGAGTGCAGTAAAGTGTATAAAATACATAGATGCATAAAACTGTGTGAAATACACAAGTGCAGTAAAGTGTATAAAATATATGGGCGCATCAAGGTGTGTGAAATACACGAGTGCAGTAAATTGTATAAAATACATGAGCGCATAAAACTGTGTGAAATACACGAGTGCAGTAAAGTGTATAAAATACATAGGCGCATAAAACTGTGTGAAATACACGAGTGCAGTAAAGTGTATAAAATACATGGGCGCATAAAACTGTGTGAAATACACGAGTGCAGTAAAGTGTATAAAATACATGGGCGCATAAATGTGTGTGAAATACACGAGTTCAGTAAAGTGTATAAAAGACATGGGAGCATAAATGTGTGTGAAATACACGACTGCAGTAAGGTGTATAAAATAGATGGGCGCATAAAAGTGTGTGAAATACACGAGTGCAGTAAGGTGTATAAAATAGATGGGTGCATAAAAGTGTGTGAAATACATGAGTTCAGTAAAGTGTATAAAATACATAAGCGCATAAAAGTGTATGAAATACACGAGTGCAGTAACGTGTATAAAATAGATGGGCGCATCAAGGTGTGTGAAATACACGAGTGCAGTAAAGTGTATAAAATAGATGGGCGCATAAAAGTGTGTGAAATACACGAGTGCAGTAAAGTGTATAAAATAGATGGGCGCATAAAAGTGTGTAAAATACACGAGTGCAGTAAAGTGTATAAAATACATGGGCGCATAAAAGTGTGTAAAATACACGAGTGCAGTAAAGTGTATAAAATACATGGGCGCATAAAAGTGTTTTAAAAGACGAGTGCAGTAAGGTGTATAAAATACATGGGCGCATAAAAGTGTGTGAAATACACGAGTGCAGTAACGTGTATAAAATAGATGGGCGCATAAAAGTGTGTGAAATACACGAGTGCAGTAGTGTATAAAAAACATGGGCGTATAAAAGTGTATGAAATACACGAGTGCAGTAAAGTGTATAAATACATGGGTGCATAAAGCAGTGTGAAATACATGAGTGCAGTGAAGTGTATAAAATACATGGGCGCATAAAACTGTGTGAAATATACGAGTGCAGTAAGGTGTATAAAATATATCGGCGCATAAATGTGTGTGAAATACACGAGTGCAGTAAAGTGTATAAAATACATAGGTGCATAAAACTGTCTGAAATACACAAGTGCAGTAAAGTGTATAAAATAGATGGGCGTATCAAGGTGTGTGAAATACACGAGTGCAGTAAAGTGTATAAAATACATGGGCGCATAAATGTGTGTGAAATACACGAGTGCAGTAAAGTGTATAAAATACATGGGCGCATAAAAGTGTGTTAAATACACGAGTGCAGTAAGGTGTATGAAATACATGGGCGCATAAAAGTGTGTGAAATACACGAGTGCAGTAAAGTGTATAAAATAGATGGGCGCATAAAAGTGTGTGAAATACACGAGTGCAGTAAAGTGTATAAAAAACATGGGCGCATAAAAGTGTATGAAATACACGAGTGCAGTAAAGTGTATAAAAGACATGGGTGCATAAAGCAGTGTGAAATACATGAGTGCAGTGAAGTGTATAAAATACATGGGCGCATAAAACTGTGTGAAATATACGAGTGCAGTAAAGTGTATAAAATATATCGGCGCATAAATGTGTGTGAAATACACGAGTGCAGTAAAGTGTATAAAATAGATGGGCGCATAAAAGTGTGTGAAATACACGATTGCAGTAAAGTGTATAAAATAGATGGGCGCATAAAAGTGTGTAAAATACACGAGTGCAGTAAAGTGTATAAAATACATGGGCGCATAAAAGTGTGTAAAATACACGAGTGCAGTAAAGTGTATAAAATACATGGGCGCATAAAAGTGTGTAAAATACACGAGTGCAGTAAAGTGTATAAAATACATGGGCGCATAAAAGTGTGTTAAATAAACGAGTGCAGTAAGGTGTATAAAATACATGGGCGCATAAAAGTGTGTGAAATACACGAGTGCAGTAACGTGTATAAAATAGATGGGCGCATAAAAGTGTGTGAAATACACGAGTGCAGTAGTGTATAAAAAACATGGGCGTATAAAAGTGTATGAAATACACGAGTGCAGTAAAGTGTATAAATACATGGGTGCATAAAGCAGTGTGAAATACATGAGTGCAGTGAAGTGTATAAAATACATGGGCGCATAAAACTGTGTGAAATATACGAGTGCAGTAAGGTGTATAAAATATATCGGCGCATCAAGGTGTGTGAAATACACGAGTGCAGTAAAGTGTATAAAATAGATGGGCGCATAAAAGTGTGTGAAATACACGATTGCAGTAAAGTGTATAAAATAGATGGGCGCATAAAAGTGTGTAAAATACACGAGTGCAGTAAAGTGTATAAAATACATGGGCGCATAAAAGTGTGTAAAATACACGAGTGCAGTAAAGTGTATAAAATACATGGGTGCATAAAAGTGTGTTAAATACACGAGTGCAGTAAGGTGTATAAAATACATGGGCGCATAAAAGTGTGTGAAATACACGAGTGCAGTAACGTGTATAAAATAGATGGGCGCATAAATGTGTGTGAAATACACGAGTGCAGTACTGTATAAAAAACATGGGCGCATAAAAGTGTATGAAATACACGAGTGCAGTAAAGTGTATAAATACATGGGTGCATAAAGCAGTGTGAAATACATGAGTGCAGTGAAGTGTATAAAATACACGGGCGCATAAAACTGTGTGAAATATACGAGTGCAGTAAAGTGTATAAAATATATCGGCGCATAAATGTGTGTGAAATACACGAGTGCAGTAAAGTGTATAAAATACATAGGTGCATAAAACTGTCTGAAATACACAAGTGCAGTAAAGTGTATAAAATAGATGGGCGCATCAAGGTGTGTGAAATACACGAGTGCAGTAAAGTGTATAAAATACATGGGCGCATAAATGTGTGTGAAATACACGAGTGCAGTAAAGTGTATAAAATACATGGGCGCATCAAGGTGTGTGAAATACACGAGTGCAGTAAGGTGTATAAAATAGATGGGCGCATAAAAGTGTGTGAAATACACGAGTGCAGTAACGTGTATAAAATAGATGGGCGCATAAAAGTGTGTGAAATACACGAGTGCAGTAAAATGTATAAAAAACATGGGCGCATAAAAGTGTATGAAATACACGAGTGCAGTAAAGTGTATAAATACATGGGTGCATAAAGCAGTGTGAAATACATGAGTGCAGTGAAGTGTATAAAATACATGGGCGCATAAAACTGTGTGAAATATACGAGTGCAGTAAAGTGTATAAAATATATCGGCGCATAAATGTGTGTGAAATACACGAGTGCAGTAAAGTGTATAAATACATGGGTGCATAAAGCAGTGTGAAATACATGAGTGCAGTGAAGTGTATAAAATACATGGGCGCATAAAACTGTGTGAAATATACGAGTGCAGTAAAGTGTATAAAATATATCGGCGCATAAATGTGTGTGAAATACACGAGTGCAGTAAAGTGTATAAAATACATAGGTGCATAAAACTGTCTGAAATACACAAGTGCAGTAAAGTGTATAAAATAGATGGGCGCATCAAGGTGTGTGAAATACACGAGTGCAGTAAAGTGTATAAAATACATGGGCGCATAAATATGTGTGAAATACACGAGTGCAGTAAAGTGTATAAAATACATGGGCGCATACATGTGTGTGAAATACACGAGTGCAGTAAAGTGTATAAAATACATGGGCGCATAAATGTGTGTGAATTACACGAGTGCAGTAAAGTGTATAAAATATATGGGCGCATAAAGGTGTGTGAAATACACGAGTGCAGTAAAATGTATAATATACATGGGCGCATAAAAATGATGTCTTCTTGAAATTGATGTCTAGCCCCTTTCTTCTCGTTTCCTTTCTCTACCTTCTGTAGGAATTCTTGTACTTTCTTTTCTGTGTGTGTTATCAACACTGTGTCATCTGTGTATCTTATGTTAAGATTGTAGGCACAAATAATCAAATCCTGGTAGGACTTCCAATTCTGTCAGAAGCATACGAGTGTATCTGTTGAATAAGTCCGGTGAGAAGACACATCACTGCCTTTCCAATTTTTTCTATTTCCTGAATCCATTTTCTATCCGTATTCAGGAGGTTTGCTGCCACTATAGGTTTTTGTTGTATAGGAATATAGTGTCGCTGCCGACACTTAAGATCGCCAGTGAGCAAATACAGGCGAATCCATTATTGAATTAGGTAGATCACGTGAGCATAGAAGAAACGCATGAATAGAAAGTAGACGTCTAATTGATAACCAATTCTAGCCTATCCTCTATTACTGTAAGGATCACTATTTCTATTCTATCCTCTATTATTAGGTCGGTGCAAAAATAATGACGTAATAATGTCGTTTTGTGACGTTAAAAAATACGTCAAAGAACGATATTATTACGTCATTATTTTTTGCACCAACCTAATACTATACTGATCGCTATTCTCTTCTCTACACTATTTTCTATACTGATCACAATTCTTAGTACTATTAGTGCAAGTGTTATTCGAAGGCGTCTGACACCAGTATTGGTCAACGGTATTACTATAGGTGTATCTGCGATTACAAAGTCTCTACTACAACGAACATTACCACAGTGACAACGAGTATTCGTTGACATCACAAAAGTGGTAACGGGTGTTCGTTTGAGTCACAAAAGTTTGGGAGTATTCTAATATCTTTCCCAAATATTTCAAAGCTACCTAGCAGTTCGAATAGTTGTTTGTGACGTCTTTTATCAACCGAGTAGTTCAACACTTTAAGTACTTGGAAGCGGCTGGCGAGATATATTGCTAACGACCGTTTTTGTTTGTCTTGTCTGTTATTCTTATAGTGAATCCATACAGTTCATAAATCGTGAACACAGCGAAACCAAAGAAAGTGGTCGTTGACGTATTATTTCGCTGATATAACATCAGATATAAATATCTTGACCCCAAGCGTTTAAACACATGTTAGAATATTTACAAAGGGCGTGTCTTTAAAACGTATATCTGCCAGTATTTCTTGGATATGTGAAACACATTACATTTGTTTTCATCTACCACTGTCAAATCCAACCAGATAGGTAATTAAGCCGTCAAAAGTTTTGAAATGCGGTATTAGTCTATTTCAATTCTTTACAAGATTTCTTAAATACAGTTTTATTTTTAAACATGGTAATGATAATGGTAATATTAGCCGTTTCCTTATAAGGAAACATTAGGAATTCTAGACATTCGGTTGAAATTCACAGAATCTTTCTATAAAATCAATTTTTCTGGAAAATAAGTTTCTCAAGTCCTCCCACTGCTATCACCGTTTTCAATATTGATGGCGGCTTTCTTCCTAAACTTTTGTTCACAGTAGTATTGAACGTCTAAGTATTATATCATAAGGTTAAGTGTCATATCCACTATTTTTGCTGCTGTTTAATGTATTCAAGTGATGTGGGTTATGTTATTTGGTTTTTTGTAGTTCTTTGGCGCCAGTCCAAATGGTACAAGGCTCGAAGAAGAATGATCCTCGCTAAGAACTCATTCACCCAACGTAATTTTTAACAATTGATCTGAAGAAACGGTTGTATACAGTTGATGGTTTAGATATTTTTATGTGGCTTTAGCGCCATGCATGGCATTCATAGAGTAACAAAAATAATGCCCTTTAATGGTAAGACGTATAACATTCAGCGAATTAGAAGATATGGCTATATCTGTATGACACCTGATGGCCAACGTTTGCCGTCTGATCAGTAAGGCGCTTTTGCGTAAAATGAGACCCAAAGTATAAAGGATGCAAATTGGAATCCCGCTAAAAGATTTTTTTTCTGTCCCGTATTATTCATTTTTATCTGTAGATTTTGTTTGTTTTTCTGTAATGATCATAGTGGGTATCTGAAATAAAAACATATTACTTGTTGTTGTTGTTGTTGTTCTTGTTCTTCCTCCTCCTCCTCCTCCTTTCCCTTCTTCTTCTTCATTGTGCAATGTCTCTTCAAGACGTTGACTATTACGGGTCTCCACAATTTCTTGTCCATTGTAGCTCTTGGAAAAATTTTGTCTTTTTGTTATCTCTCCCAAATATCGTCTCGCCAATCATTTACGTAAGCCCGCTAGGTAGGTTATGCGTTGCTTTCCTCTGTCTCTCTACTCGTCCTGGGTATTACGTTAAACTACATCCGACAGCAAGGCATCTGATCATGAAGTTTTGAGGAACGTGGAACTACCTCTGAATTGTTATTGTTTCTCAGGTCCACCTTGACCCAGGGTGGTAGTACCTGTTAGGCTCACAGCTATGGGCAAATCGTTAAACCCCAAAACTGAGGATAAAGGACTATGAAAGTATAAAAATACTTTTTATAGAAAAAAAAACAAAAAAAAACAGCAATACATTTAGAAAAAAGATTATCAGGAATACATGTGACAAAAATAAAAATCCTTTTTACAAAAAAAAAAAAAAAAAAAAGGGAAGAAAGAAAGAAAGAATATATGTTTAATGAAACCTGACGGACAAACTGATTTCTTACAAAGAACACATATTTTATTCATATGAACCTATACTAAAAATCTTATCGGCATTAAATAACTCATTGAGGTTGTCTTGTATGAACGCTAATGGGTATGTCCCAATTCTCACAAATACGTTGGACACTATTGTAAGTGGGGGTAATATGCTATCTAAGTAGTCCACCACTAGCAGTGGTTTACCTACTTCACGTCGCTGGCGAGTATTGTATTTTGTTGATGTTATAAAGATTACCATTTTCATTTCCAACCTCCGTTTTGGTTAATCCTCATTCAGTGACCCTTTCTAGGTTACAACACCTACTCAATTAGAGAGTAAAGAGAGAAATATTATTTAGAGCTAGAAAGTATAGGAAGTTGTGGAGAGGCATTCCCGAACCTAATAAGCTTGTGTAAATGGATGACAGAACAGTTACTGGGAAGGAGAGTAAAGAGAGAAATATTACTTAGAGCTACGAAGAACAGGTAGTTGTGGAGAGCCATGATTACGAACCCAATAAGCTTATGTAAACGGGTGACAGAACAAGGAGTGGGAAGGAGAATAAATAGAAATATTACTTAGAGCTATAAAGGATAGGAAATTGTGGAGAGCCATGATCACCTACCCAATAAGCTTGTGTAAATGGATGATGTAACAGTGACTGGGAAGGAGAGTAAAGAGATAAATATTAGAGCTACGAAAGATAGGAAGTTGTGGAGGGCCATGATCATGAACCTAATAAGCTTGTGTAAATGGATGACAGAACAGTGACTGGGAAGGAGAGTAAAGAGAGAAATATTAATTAGAGCTACAAAGGATAGGAAGTCGTGGAGAGCCATGATCACCTACTATTATATACCGTAACTATGAACATTAATGGGTATGTCCCAATTCTCATAAATACATTGCACACTATTGTAAGTGGGGGTAATATGCTGTCTAAGTAGTCCACCACTAGCAGTTGCTTATCTACTTCACGTCGCTGGCGAGTATTGCATTTTGCAATGTTATAAAGATTACTATTTTCATTTCCAACCTCCGTTTTTGGTTATTCCTCATTCAGTAACCCTTTCTAGGTTACAGCACCTACTCAGAGAGTAAAGAGAGAAATATTATTTAGAGCTAGAAAGGATAGGAAGTTGTGTAGAGCCATAATCCCGAACCTAATAAGTTTGTGTAAATGGATGACAGAACAGTGACTGAGAAGGAGAGTAAAGAGAGAAATATTACTTAGAGCTACGAAGGATAGGAAGTTGTGGAGAGCCATGATCATCTAGAGTTATATACCGTACCTATGAACAGTAATGGGTATGTCCCAATCATCATAAATACGTTGGGCAGTATTGTGTATGTGTGTGGAGGGGGTAATATGCTAAGTTGTCCACAACTAGCAGTGGTTTACCTACTTCACGTCGCTGGAGAGTATTGTATTTTGTTGATGTTATAAAGATTAACATTTCATTTTCCAACCAACGTTTTGATAATTCCTCATTCAGTAACCCTTTCTTGGTTATAACAGGTTCATATGCGTAGAACAAAATAAATCTAGCCATGACGTGAGAGCGTTAAATTTTCCAAGACGTCTTTATATGCATTAGAAATTTCATGTTTTTCCCTGATGTTAAATATAAATGTTCTATTTTATGCTATTTTCTCTTTTTCGATAATACAGATAAGATTAATGTATTTTGTTTAAAAGCAAATTCTTTATTACATTTCTTTATTATTTCAAGCATTGGGTTTTAACACCAGATTATCTGTTGGCTATTGAAGGATAGTCTCTTCAGATCACCAGGATATTTCGTTTATATTAAAACAAAATCTGTAAGCTTTCCGAATAACTGATGACTGTTGTAATCGGATAAGGAATGATTCTGTCATATTAGTAAATTCAAATAACGTCAATTAATTACTTTCTGTAGTCTAATCAATAAAGCGTGGTTAAGGGTTAAGAGTTAAAATCACGTTAGAAACTATTTTTTTTTACGATTCATGCTATCCAGAATCCAGTGCTTGTAGGGTGTAAAGACGATCTAATCGCTGTGATAAAAGGTAATAAAAAAATATGAAAAAAAAAAAGAAAAAGAAAAGAAAAGATTTGTGAATAAAACATTACTTAACTTAAAGTCTATGCTATTATTTTCGTCTTCTGCACTTTTCGCACGTAGAAATCTCTTTCGGCTTCATGCTTTCCTGTCAACTACGATCTTCGAAAGCGTAAATGCAATGTCAATCGTCATCTTCTCTCTCTTTGTATCCTGTCAGTTTTTTTTTTGTTGTTCCCTCTGTTTCTTTCACTTATTCATTTAAATGTAGTTGTGGTTCACATTACATGGGGAAAACGACTCAAAGGCTTCATGTCAGAATAAAGCAACACGTACCAACCAAGATCCGCAATCTTAACTATACTTCTTCCGACATTCCGGCCAAAAGAAACGGGTATTCCATCGCAGAGCACCTAATAAATAGCCATAATTCTGCCGTTAATGTCAGCGTGGACGCATTTACTATTCTTAGCAAGTCCCACTCGAATGACCGCCTAAAAGTGTTGGCGGCCATTTATATTTTGTCTTTGAAACCTTCTCTGTGCAAACAAAAGGATTTTGTACTGAGCCTCCAACTAGTTTCTATCTAAGCAATAATATTTTTCCAATACATATTGTTCATCTCTTTTTAATGATAATTCTATATTTATTAAACTCGATTTAGCTCTGTTAAGTGAGGTTCGAAACTGGTTTGTTAGCTCCTTTTTTAGTTTTATATTTTACCTATTATCATCATGAATAGTAATAAATATAAATTCTCTTTCATGCTTGAACACAATCAAACTGTTTCCGATATATATATATATATATATATATATATATATATATATATATGAAAAGTATATATATATATATATATATATATATATATATATATATATATATATATATGTGCAATATATTATATATATTATTTATATATTATATGCGCGGTACTTATTGGAAAGCGCTCAATATCAGAGATAGAGCTAACATATTTAGTTGGATTGATGTGAGTTTGTGACCCTGGGTTTCACGCTTTTGCGATCGTCAGACAAACTGATTAATTTATTAAAAATTTGGATTTATGTAGCGTTGCGTGTATTGGTGTTTTCATGGAAGTGGGAGGAAAAATTATCGTCGTGACGCCACTCATACTTACGCAAACTTACATACACGCCCGTACACCCACTGAGGTACGCAGGGACACATATACATGCGCTCGCCCACCGGAGTTCACACAAACATAAACATATGTGAACAGTATGGGTCTTGACATATATCTATGTATATGTGTGCTGTTGTGTATATACGTACGCATTTGATTGCTGAATTCAATGATGGATTGTGTAGCTTAATAATTTTCCTGAATGTAGCGATGTTAACACGCAGACCGTTTTTCTATTTTTTCGCTGAATAATATTTCCTCGCACGCATATGTATATGCGTATGATGGGGTCTGTGTAAAATATGATAGGTAAAAATTGCTATTATTTTTAATTTATTTTATTGCTGTTTTGTTATTATTTTAAAGCCGGTTATTTGCTTGTTTTTGGTGATTGCGCACATGTAAATGGTAAAATTTCCCGTTTGTAATCCTTATTAGTTTTTATACAGTGGTATTAATTTTGTTGGGAGAGAGAGGAGTAACTTACGTTAATGATGATTGCGGACAAATATGGCAATAGTAATTGTGATGTTGTAGTAATGGTGGTGGTGGGGGGTTGATGATAATAATAATAATTGTAATAGCAAATAGTTATTGTAAAGTGATAGAAGTGATTAGTAATGGTGGTGGAATGATAATAACAATAAATGCAATTATTATGATGGTAGCTTGAATTAGAGAGTAATTGTTGGCGTTATGATATCAGAGGTTTCTCTTTTCAGGGTCACTGGTGGTTTATGTGTTGGTGTTTTTTTTTTATCCGTTTGGTATAAATTCTGATAATAGGTATTTATTTTCATGCCTACATTTGGAAATTATTTCTGATCTTATGTTTAGTAAATTCTTTTGCGGGGTATGAAATATTATTGCTACTTTTTCATGTAAGCAAAGTAGGCATTTTTTTGTAATGTTGTTGTAGGCAGGTGCTTTTTTTCAATATTTTCCAGCTTATTCTTGGTGTAATATTTCTATCTTTTAGATGTCATATGTATGTGGATAGTGTAGTGCTGTTTGAGTATTTTCTGTTGAAGAATGAAATGTTGTTTTTTTTTTCTCTTCTTGACTGGGCACTCAACATGTCCACTCCAGGGAAATTGCCAACAAACGAATACAATATATAAAGCCAAGGTAAGTGCAAACAACAGCACAATATACTACATCGGTGTCAGAGATCTAAGGTTAGAAATAGCATCATGACATTTTCCGCTGACCAAAAAAAAAAAAAAAAAAAGAAAAAAAAATGTACATAGATAAAGCCCTTCGTAAAGTGTGGGCTGTACTCGTGGGAACAATTTTTTTCTATTTCTTTAAGGTATGGACTTCCAGGAATCCCTTCAATTACTCTACCGGAATCTTTTCTAACCAATCCTAGGGCTCCGACTACAACAAAAATTGTTGATGTTTCTATGTGCCACATTTTTGACATTTCGTTTCCAAGGTCTTCAAAGATATATTGCAGTCTGCAGGGACTGACATATCAAAAAGGAGGCACTTTTTTTGTTTGCTTTATTATTATTATTATTATTATTATTATTATTATTATTTCCTTTCGTTTCTGATCTATACTCATTTCTTTCCGGGTCCCGACCAGAGACTTAAGCTCAGAAATGGCATCATTGCATTTTTTACTGAGTTTTGAAAAAAAAATCCCACATATTTTACATAGATAAAACTCTTCCTTGTATTTTGATAGTTCTTTGAAGATTTTCAAAGATACATTGCAGTCTGCATGAATTGCTCTATCAACACATTTTGGCTTTGCGGTCTCTAATCACAATGTCAGGGTGATTAGCTTTGATTGTTCTGTCTGTGTGTATTGTAAAGTCCCATAAAATTTTTACAGGTCCTATTTTCGTAACCGGACCTGAATGGTGTTCATACCAATTTCTTGCAGTGTTTTATTATTATTGTTTTATTTCCTTTGATTTCTGGTGTATACTCATTTCTTACTGGGTCCCAACCAGAGACTTAAGGTCAGAAATGGTATCATGACATTTTACAATGAGCAGTTTTGAAAAAAAAAAAGTAAATCGCACATATTTTACATAGATAAAACCCTTCGTAAGGTATGATTGTACTTGTGTGTACAATATATTTTATTTCTTTAAGGTATGGGGTTACCAGGGATTCCTTCAATGACTCGATTGGAGTTTTTTGCCAATAAACCCGAGGGCTCCAACTACAACTGAAATTGTTAATGTCCTCATGCGCCACATTTTTGAGATTTCGATTTCAAGGTCCTTGTACTTCAAAGGTACCTTGCAGTTGTAGTCTGCATGGATTGCTTTGTCAAGAAGGAGGAACATTTTGTCTTCGCAGTCTCTAATCACGATTATTATTATTATTGTTATTATTGTTATTATTATTATTATTATAATATAAAAAACAGCATTTATACCGATAACAAATCATCAACGTTGGTGGAATTCGTTGCCTAGTATTGTGGTATTGGTCAGCGTTTCCTTCTCTTGGATATGAAGAGATGTTCGCAAATGCCGCATGGTAGGGTTGGAGGGTTCAGAGGATGGAGAGCACTGATTTTCCTTTGGGCTCTCTTTGTCTCTTCTATTTGTCTTGTGCTGTTTTCGATGGATGCTATTAATTCGTGGACCGCTCTTCTCTAATCGGTTCTATCTGCAGCTTCCGTCTCCAAATTGGCAGGATCGATTTGTTCTCAGCAGAGTGTTTTGAGCTGATCCTTGAATCGACGACGTGTGGCTCCACGTAGTCCCTTTCCAGATGCGAGCAGCAACAAAAGGATTTGTTTCAACAGATTAGAAATAATCTTTTTTTTTACTTTTGCCCCCAGAATTCTCTAATGGCAACCCCTTAATTATTGGCCGTTGGAGCTGTTGCTTAACATGGGTAATTGTCGAGGATAGAATTAAAATGTCAGCATCCATTTCGGAACTTTTGAAGGCGAAAAAAATTTGATTAATGTGTAACAGGTGTGTTGACTGACTGACTTATAAAAGCCAGTAACTATACACTGAATTCACAGCATCTATTTACCCCGCCACACACTCATGGACATATTGATAGACTCAATCTGCAGATGCATACGTGGGTAAATGTAAACACACAAACTGCATATAATAAGTGATAATGTCGGATTAAAAATAAATCCATTTAACAATCACTGTGTTTATGCTTCGGGTACTAGTAGATATAAATTCGAAGAAGCCTTAACGAGAGAGATAGAGAGAGAGAGAGAGATAGAGATAGAGAGAGATAGAGAGAGATAGATAGATAGATAGATAGAGAGAGAGAGAGAGAGAGAGAGAGAGATTAATTCCTTCAGTAGCTAATTTAGCCTTCCGTTATCAGGCCTGTTTCCCGTGGCCAAATTGGTGACGACATGCTTTAGATATAAGAGAAATCTCCTCGATGGAATGTGTTTAAACAGGTTTGATTTTTCTTTAGACACGTTTATCTTTAGTACGACTTCTAGATCTAGGCTGGTTGATGTTTAAACCCCCCATCCCCACCAAAAAAAAAAGCAAAGATACAAACTTAAATAAACTTTTACCAAATAAAGATGGCACTTATACTAACAAAAAAAACCATGTATTAGGTTGGTGCAAAAATAATGTCGTTTTCTCACATAGTAACATATGCGAGAAAACGACATTATTTTTGCACCACCCTAATATAACAACAAATCAATTATATATATATATATATATATATACATATAAATTCAACCTAATCTTCGATCTCAAGAATGCCAAGCTTATTAAAAGAGAATGTAACTTCAAAGTGACGCTATCGAATCTTAAAATAATATAAATATATTAATTACATTATTAAAAAAATTCCACAGCAACATGGACTCACTCTTGTTTATTAGACATTAAATTACATCACTTAGCATTCTTCATAATTTACCTAGACGTTTCACTTAGTCTGATGAATAATTATAAGCATTTATGAGCGTTCTTAAAAAAAGAAAAAACTAACGACCTCTTTACTTTTGTTTATTAATACTTGTTGCCAAATATTCTTACATTTGCCTTGATAAAGTCCATCAGATGACGAAACACAACTATAAGTTTTTCTCTTGTCTTTAGGAAAATTATATATATATATATATATATATATATATATATATATATATATATATATATATATATATATATATATATATATAATAGAGTATTTGGACAGCGATCCCTCTTTTAAAAACGACTGACAAGGAACAGCGCTTATTTTCATTGTTGGTGGCTGGGTCATGTAATTTGATATTTGTGTATTTGGGCAGCAATTCCTCTTTTATGCAATTTTCGTTAAAAATGACTGACAAAGAATTTCAGTTATAATTCATATATATATATATATATATATATATATATATATATATATATATATATATATATATATATGCAAATTTCATTAAAAGCAGCTGACAAGTTGCCGTGGTTAATTTTTTTATATAACTCTCCATGTGTTTTTATAATCAAAAGATAAGGACATATGAAAAATTGTATAAAAAAAGTTAACCACAGCACTTTGTCAGTCGTTTTTAATGTAACTTGCATAAAAGAGGGGTGGGCTGCCCAAATACATTAATACACACACACACACTCTCACTCTCTCTCTCTCTCTCACACACACACACACACACACACACACACACACACACATATATATATATATATATATATATGTATATATATTCACGGACAAGCTTCTTAGCATCCTTATTAAAGGAAAGAGAAAATTACCATGTTGATACATAATCATTTATTTCGAGTACTTTCAACATTAGCACAGTGTCATCATCAGAGAATCGCCTTTTCCAAGATAAAATTGCTGTGTTCATTTGAAAGTAAAATACTTTAACTTTGAATTTAAAAACGCTAAGGTTCTGTACTGTAGGGTTTAGATTTCACGATGTAAACGTCAGAGGAAGTAACTAAATTTAAAATGTCAGTATGTTTTAAAAAATAATCTATTATTTAAAACCTAGATATTTTAAACTATCTACTGTAAACATTTATGCAGTATTTATAATTAATTTTATTGAGCGTTTGGTTTCCTTTTTTTTAATATAGATAGCTTCAAGAATGTTTAGTTTATGTTTATTATTTTCATGAAAAAATATAGATCTATTTTCAACAAGAATTTTCCTAAATGGCAAATGTAGGCAGGCATGCTGTTATGAATATTGATAGATGTTAGACGCATCATTCAAATGAAAATTCAACCTTCGAGACAACTTAATTGTAGTATAACCAACATATATATATTATTTTTTTCTGTTGAAGATACAATCTTCCAAGGGACATTTAAATTTATATACAATGTTGGTTTCTGCAACAGGTTAGTTGGTGGGCATAAGTCATTTCGAATGATTAAATTAGATATATTGAATTTAGTATAGTATATAATTGATTTTATTTTTTTTTACTAGGATCTGTGGTGGATAAATTAGCATTTATTGATTTTTTAGTATATTTTCGTCCTTTTTATAATTAGAATGCATTGATTATAAAAGATCAATAGGTTAAGCTTTATTTGAAGATGTATTATATTCTATTTGCTTTATATTAAAATTTCTAAAAGAACATTTTATTTGTTCATCAACAATATAATTAGGTAAGTTATTATTAGGTTGATGCAAAAATAATGACGTAATAATGTCGTTTTTTGACGTATTTTTTAACGTCAAAAAACGACATTATTACGTCATTATTTTTGCACCAACCTAATAATAATAAGAGTTTGTATTATATTTTTACTTCATTGTAGAAAATCTGTTTTGTGGATGAATTCATTTTGCACGGTTTATTAGGTTATTTTATAATTGCTATTTTTTAGCAATTAGGACATTCACTCTTATAGTTAAGAATACACGAATTTATGCTTGTAGTTTTCTTATATGGATAAATAGTGAATTTATTATGATTAGTGTTTATCAATATATCTAGAAAAAGAATTTTATTACTATTATTAAGTTCGTATGTTAATTTAAGGACAGAATTATGTTGGAATTGTTTTTGGAGTTGATATATTTTATCCATATTCTTGACTAATATAAGGATATCATCAACATAACTTTGGTATTTTCAAGACTAGACATATAGAAATTGCTAAAAGTTGGGCTTAGAAGTGAACCCATAGAAACACCATCTTGTATGTATATATTATTTCCGTGATCGTAGAATAGAACTTCAGCAGTGCAAATTAACGGTAGTTTCCCTAATATACTAGGTTTAATTTTAAGTAGAGGGCAGTTATTGTATATGTTTCTTATAATATCAATAGTTTAACTAACTGGAACATTAGTGAATAAATTTTCAATTTCAAGTGAGGCTATGCTTTCATTATTAGTTTTTTCATTTTTTAGAGTTTGAATTACTCCAAGAGTTGATTTTATGCTATATTTACTGTGAATGTATGGTGTGATAAGTTGGTTGATGATTTTTGTTACTTGCTACACAGGAGTGGGAATTTGAGATATAATAGGTCGAAGAGGATAGTTTGGTTTGTGTGTTTTTATGATGCCTTATGTATAACCAGGCTTATAATCACCCACAATTTTAGGAATTTTAAATTGTCCTGTTCGGTATTATTAGCTGTGATAAGTTTGCTAAGTTTTAATTTCAGTTGGTTAGTTGAATTCCTGTTAATGTTTTTAAATTTCGTATGGCCAATCAGTATTTGTTCTAGTTTTATATTATAATTCAATTTGTTTAAAGCAATAAAGATTTTTGTTTTGATTGCTTTTTTAACGATCATATCCGGATGATTTTGTAGTTCCTTAGAGGCAATTTTTAATGGTTTCGTTAATATTTTTGAAAAGTTTTCCCTTTTGTCATGTCTGTCCTTAACCGCCTCCTCCTTGAGTAAGTCTCAAAATTCTAGTGTTGTTGTGATCATTTGTTTGTTCTGAAGGTTTTCGCTACTTTGATACTTTTAAAAAAAATTAGACCATTATACTTACGGTATATATGGCAGTTTAGTCCCTGGCTAAGCAATTCTTTTTGATGCTTCAGCCAGTTATGTGCCATGTGTGATACACGCTTAGGCGATCATGTATCTTTCGATACATGACTGACGGGGCAGATTTTTTCCAGACATATTTTTTTGCGATAGACCAGTTGCTATCCAAAGCTATAGAACCCGGTCCGTAGCTGGGGGAGAGAAGAAGAGCATTCATACCTTTCTCAAGAGTATTAGGACGTAAGTGAATGTAAATTCGACTGGAATTCGAACTCGGTCCTCCTATTCCCCAATCCAGTGTGCCTCCATTGATGCTGAGTCAACCCATAATCGGAAATATTTATAAATTTATTTCTGATTTCTTAATAATTTCTGTAAGTCTATGTGTAATTTCTACCAGTTGATCAGGAGTAGTTATATGTTTTAGTTTATTGTAGA
The DNA here is from genome assembly GCA_963932145.1 of Acanthosepion lycidas. NCBI lineage: Eukaryota > Metazoa > Mollusca > Cephalopoda > Sepiida > Sepiidae > Acanthosepion > Acanthosepion lycidas. Next base: position 105,707,934 of record OZ010578.1, on the reverse strand, counting down.
TATCTTCTTTACTACTATTAAGAGTGTTTAATTTGTCATTAGTTATTTCAATTTGTTTTTTCACAAGGCTACATTTAAAATTCGGGTGTTGATATTCTGGTAAGGAGATGGATCACGGAATTTATATTGCATATATTTTGGCAGCATATTTTCATTAAGACATGTCTTATTGAATAACTTAGACAAGTTTTGTCTACTTATTTTCAATAGGATTCTCTCATATTCACGGACAAGCTTCTTAGTATCCTTATTAAACAAAGAGAAAAAATTACCGTGTTGATACATATTCATTCCTGTCGCATTTTTTACGAGATTATTTTGAGCGTACTTTCTCATAGTCAGGAAAAAATTACTATTAAGTTTTACTTTCTTTTGTTTGTTTCTTTCTTTGTAGATAACCTAACATCAAAGTTGATAAAACCTGTATAGATTTTACGCTTTTAAAATGAGACCAGTCCGTCTATACTGTATAAAGGGAAAAAAGTATTCCTCAGTTACAGAAGCGGCAAGATATATTCATTCTGAGTATCAAAATAAATCTTCATGTGTCTGGGGATGCCAGTGATCTCTTGACCAATTTCAAGAAAAATTCTTTTGAATAGTGTTAAGGCGTCCACCCCCTATTTATACAAGTGGACTCGCCAGTGTGTACTTGTACTGCTGCCGGTGAATACCCGGAAGTGATACAGTGAGGAGTGAGAGAGTGAGAGTGTGAGGTAACAGCTTTGTAGGAGTCACAGTTGCGAGCACGTAGACTCAGAAGGAAGTCCTACTTCGATACTGAATTTCCCAGACTGTATATATATTATTATTGCTACTAACCGCATTTTTGGATCTACTAACCGTATTACCAATTGTATTATTACGTCAATACATTTATTTGCTATATTTCATTCCTGCGTTTGTCATTCATTTGAGACCGGATTTCATCCCGGAATCCACAACAAATAGTCCTCCTGATGAGTCAAGGAGGACTATTCAGAATTGACGACCAAATTCTGTCAATATTGAACTTTTTGCAAATCCTAAGCAATATGCACGGGAATTAGCACATTTCTACAAATCATACTTTGATCATAAAACACTTTCATAAACTAGGAATAGTGGCTGATTTTTGTCAATCATCTTACAGCTACTCATCTTAATAAAAATATTACCCTTTGACCGTCAATGAAGAGTACATATTGAGTCTTTCCCGTGTAGAATCATAACCAGTGATTATAGAATCTATAATCAGATAATATTAAATAATCTATAATCCTGTAATGTTATCCAATTCTATAATTCAATGGTTAACACCTATTAAAAAAGGAAAATTCATTCCTCACCCAGAACCACACCCCAAAAAGTTACGCTCTACGTCCAGTCCGGGTATGATAGGTTTCGTCTATCATAAAATGTTCAACAAAGCAAAGCGAAACATTTAAAATGCGGAGAAGTATTCTCAAGTGGAACCACTGCGTCAAAATTTGCAACAAAAAAATGTGCCCATCACTGGGATGTCAACCGTAAAGGCGTGTTGAACATAAGCGATAATACAGGAGCACATATTGCTCGAGTCACTCAGGAAAATATTATAGCACTAAATATGGAAGGATTTCCGCCGTCTTAGCTTTTCTGGCTTTGCATCATTTGAATTCCATCTTTTCAGGCCATTGTGAAATTTTCCGTTTCGACGCAAATCGTTTTATTAAATCTGAAGAGGCAATGATTTTGAGTGTTTCTTTGGATCAGAATCTGAAGAATGTTATGCCTGGTGTAACGGCAATTTGCAAAATAGATGAGCTTAAATTATTGATAATGAAGGGAAATATATTGCCATGATTAAATATATCAATTAATGCCAAAGAAGCAATTGTTTCTTTTCTATTTACATCGTTTGGGTAGATATCCACATCTTTATTTCCATAGCCACAACGTTTCGGCAGCTGTACAATCCGGCCTTCTTTAGGTGATATACATTGGAATTTAGAACCGAACCCCTTTATTTCGTCCACCGGCGAAGATTGTTCTAGTTCCACGTGCCATGTATTTTCTGGATATCTCACCGGGGGCACATGGTCCAGTTGATAAAAGCGTTGATTTAAGCAATCAAGTGACTTGAGCAGAAGAGTTATGAGTTCAATACCTGGCCACAGCAGATATGATGAAAAACTTGGAGAGTTGAGTTACTAAAGGGAAATAACTGAAATCGAGATATGAAACTGAATCAGGAAAAATCTAATGAATCCATTGAACTGACAAATACAGAAAAACAAACACAAAAACTACCGCTCGAGCAGAAACCATTCCTTAAAAAAAAAAAAAAATCCCCTTCAAATACAAGCCCTACAAAGCAAAGGTAATAGCTACCAAAACTCATTAAAGACAGTCTTAAAAACTTATCTTCCCAATGAAAACAGAACCAGCCAAAGAAAAACCAGAAACTCACAGTGTCCAAATATAAAATAGAGTTGAGAAACTAGAAGAAACCTTCCTTAAACAAAATAAACTCAACATCAAAGAATACCATCAATAAAACTACATACATGACACTGGGCTTCGAGCGTCAGGTGGTACATCTATCCTAGTTTGGAATGATGTACCTCAAATTAAAATAAATTTAACAACTTTACTGGCGACTGCTCTTAAATTAACCTTACACAGGCCAATAAACATCTGTTCATTATATATCCCACCGGATGAACCAGTAAATGAAGTTGAAATTCATAAAATCATAGGGCACCTCCCGGTACCTTTTATTATAATAGGGGACTTTAACTGTCACAGCACAATATGGGGTTGTAATGATACAAAACAAAAGGACCTTAGAAACAATAATTATGTATTTATAATGATCAACTTAGACTTACATAAATCCATTAACTGGCAGATTATTGGCAATAGACTTATCCTTATTGTGACCCATCAATTTACATGGATTTCTCTTGGAAGGTACTGGCAGACACATCAAAACTCAGAACATAACAATAAAAATCGTCCGTATTGAAAAACTAGTTGAAAGAAAAAGTATCAAGGATTTAACATATTTTACAGAAATCGTCATCTCAATAGCTAAAAAAATATATTCTAGAAAATAGACTTTGGTTTAATGATAAATATAAAGAAGAGCAGTTCTTAGAGAATTCGACACACAACCTCCAACATCTAATTTGCTACAATTTAACCAACTCTGAGCAAAAACACAGAAAAGAATTAAAGAAACCAAAAATGAATGTTGAAAAAACTACGTAAGCAGACTTAAGTAAGCTACAAAAACAAGATCTATCTGAAACATGACAAAGAAAATAGCAGACAAATACCAAACAAGCTCAGTAAATCACCTCTTGATGAATAACTCCTAAATAAAGAGCAAAAAACATATCGCTGACCAACTGGCCAAAACAACCTAAAAATAATCTGCCAAGAATGGTAGCCAACAGTTTCTAAAGCTCAAACAAAAAACAGAAAAACAAAATTTAAATTTTAAATCCAATAATGCCGAGAGCTACAATCTACCATTCACTCGAGAGGAACTAAATGAATCTTTAAAGATACATCTGTGGGCCCAGATGATATCCATATGTCAATGAAACCTGATTTACAAACTGATTCCTTACAACAATAGATATTCTATTCATGAGAAACTATCCTAAAATTCCTTGTCGTCATTAAATAACCCATTGATGTTGATATGCTGTAAAACAAAATAAATATCAATATTCTTTTTCTTTTTATTATTCTTTCACATTCGGTAACACCTTTGTGTCTCTTACCTTGATTGAGTGAAATCATTATATATATATATATATATATATATATATATATATATATATATATATATGTATGTATGTATGTATGTATATATATATAAAACATGATTATGTATTTGGACAGCAATCCCTCTTTTATGCTAGTTTCATTAAAAACCACTGATAAGGTACTGCAGTTAAGTTTTTATTTAATTTTTCTTGTTATAATTTTCTTCTTTCCTGGATATAAATTATTTAGAAATTGTTTGAATTTTTTGCATATCCGAGTGCTATCGACTATAATTTTAGCCATTTTCAAGGATTATTTTATTTTTTAAATTTAACTGAATGTATGGATTGTTTTATGTATCTATCTAAATTTATAGGATTTCTTTATTTTCCAAACACGGTCAGTACATTGCGGATGTATTCATAATTGATGTTCTTGAGTGTTGGCCATTTATTTTTTTATTAATAATGCTTCCAATATTTTTTTAGGCTTTTTTTTATATATGGATGAGGTTATTATATTTATATTATCAACGAGTTTGTTGCGAATAAAATTTGATAGGTCTCCGTACGCTTTTGAATAAAGCTTAATTGACTATTATAAATTACTATTCGATGAATAAATGGATGATTCGAATTTCACAGATTCAACATCGAACACACTTAAAAACCGCGAACAATTTGACTTTCATTGAATTTATCGAATTTATTCACTTTACCAATTCTCTACAATTGAGATGGTTCGATATTGTTGAAACGCTGACACCGATTATCTGAAAAAACTTTGATGTGGCTTATGTTCGACTGTTGTTTTTAGTCATAGATATGTCGATAAACTGCATCCGGCAACAAGACTTTTGATCGGGAGGGTTTGAGGAGTGTGGAACCAGCTTAATTGCTGGCGTTTTCAGGTCCACCTCGATTAGGTGAAATGTTTATATATATATATATATATATATATATATATATATATATATATATATATATATATATATATATATATATATAAAATATGATTGTGTATTTGGGCCGCAATCCCACTTTTATATTAGTTTCATTAAAAACCACTGACAAGGTATTGCCGTTAAGTTTTTATTTAACTTTTCCTGTGTTATAATTTCCTGTCTGAATGTTCTCCTCCTTTTGAGGTCACAACGTCGATTGGTCTTTTTCTAAGAATTTTCTGGCAATCGTGAGCGTCAATTGTTGATCATTCTTTGTTTTGATGCTTTGGGTCATTGTCCTGTTGGAAGATCCAACCCCGACCTAAACCTAACTTTCGAACCGAGGGCAAGGCACTTTCGTTCAAAATTGCTTGATATCTTGCAGAGTCGATTATGCGTCAGTGCGTATTATTTTCCTGTTCCAGATGCAGCAAACTACCCAAAATTTCAATACTGCCTCCGCCATGTTTAACTGTTGGCACCAAATTCTTCTTTTCAAAAACTGTATTAGTAATTCGCCAGACATACCGCCTATAGTTCCTCCCAAAAAATTTCTAGTTTTACCTCATCCGACCATAAAATTCTAGTTTTACCTCATCCGACCATAAAACATCTTTTTCAGAATGTTTTTAGTTTATTAACATGAGCTTTGGCGTAACTGAACTGAGATTGTTGGTGCCTTTTCGTAAGTGGCTTTTTTGTAGGAATTAAGGTCATGAAGACCGGCAACATTCAGATATCACACTGCAGGTATTGATTCTGACACAGCCTTGGAGAACCACATTGGTCAGAGCAGGATTCATCTGGACTTGCCGAACTAAATATCTGCTCTTGCAGTTATTTTTCGCGAATGGCCACTTCTTGATTTTCATACCAAAATCCTTCCATTTATAAATAATTTGTCGCATGGTGGCGACTTACACTCGAAATCATTTTCATAGCTTTTTTTAGCGTTCTCCATCATTATAGGCTTCAACTATGCAATTTTTAAAGCTTGAGGAGGTTCTTTTGATTTTGGTATATTTTCTTTTTAAATTTAGTCTCTAACTGCACTTTTACATACACAATGGTTTATATTGGTTGAATGCACTATACACAGCTTATCAGAAATGAACACGAATCAAACTGATTTTTACATGTCTACAAAAAATGACTTGCATTGGCAACCATGTAAAACAAAAATACAAAGCCTAAATTTAAAGGTTCACTTACTTTTGCACATTTTAATTTTTAATTAATATTTTCATTCCAGCTTGCTATAAACTTTTGAAAGTGGTTGTAATTCGTTTAATAAAGGTTTTTCGTTATGAATATATAGTTTAATTAAGATTTGTTGATTATCTGGAAAAAAGACATATTTTTTTAATATTGTCTTAGATATCCACTTACTTATACACATTTTCAAGCAGTGATTGCTACTGCTGATAATGCAAAGCTCTTTTATGAATCGAACACTCTGAATCACTAGCGTGTTTATTCAAAAATAAATATGTAAAAATTTACCTTCTTCTCAGCCGGGCGCTGATAGCTTGGGGGAAAAATCTCCGACTGGTCGAGTTTCAACCCTGGCTTGAGGCAATCGGATATCTAGTCATACTGAAGCGCTGTGATACAGCGAAACAGTTTGTCTGTGGATGACAATATATACGCCCCCGAAAAAATAAATTTCGGTCGAGCACTTTAGAGAGTAAGCGCGAATTTATAAACAGTAACTGCTACTGCTGATAATGCAAAGTTCAGCTATGAATCGAGGACTCTGAGTGACTGGCGTGTTTATTCAAAAATAAATAGGTTAGAAATTAACCTTCCTCTCTGTCGGGAGCTGATAGCTTAAGAGAAAAATCTCCAACTGATTTGGGATCAGTTGAATTTCGAGGCAATCGGATGTCTAGAGACACTGATGAGCTGTGATACAGTGATACAATCTGTCTGTGGATGACAATATGTATATCTATCTATCTATCTATCTATCTATCTATCTATCTATCTCTCTCTCTCTCTCTCTCTCTCTCTATATATATATATATATATATATATATATATATATATATATATATACACATACACACATATATATATATATGAATGATCTGTAATATATGCATTCAATAAGTTATTCCAATAATTTTATCCTCTGTTCTTCTACTATGCGCTACGTCCCTTCACCACATGGATCTCCACAGCTTCTTATCCCTTGTAGCTCTTAGTAGTTTTTCTCCCTTTGCTAAGGCTATTGTCCCCCACCGTTTCGCTAGATAAGTATCTCGCCGTCTTCCTCTATGCACCTTGCTTTCAACATGCCCTGTGAGGATTACGTTTTATAAGCCCTCTTTCCTCATTACGTGTTCAAGGAAATTCCACTTGTTAAGTAGAAAGAGAAACTCTAATTTCTTGCAGTAGGAGAAAAGTAAAGAAGAATGACATTTGAACCATAGTCCAGGTCAGATTCGGAACTGTTACTTGGACAAATGGTTTCACTGCCCTCGACAATACTCCCACCCAATGATTCTCATTTACTTTTCTAACTTATAAGATCGGATGTTTCAGCATTTTTGCTTTTCTATTGTTCAATTAAAATCAGGATGATTGTAAGTTGTCATTTCTTTCTTTCTTATTTATTGTAATAGTGTGAAGGCCTTGTTCAATTGGTTTTCTTACGTTTAACCAACAGCATTGTGGGATATCGTAAATTGATCATGTTGCCCTGGAGTTGTTAGATTTGTCCTTATATGAAAAGGGATAGAAAACGGGCGGGTTTCTGAGAAGAACCTTATTTCAAGAAGGACCAAATTTTGGGTTGAAAAACTCTGAAGATAAAGAAAGAAATGAAGAAAGTTTAAAAAAAAAAAAAAGAATGTAAAAGAAAAGAGATAAAATTAAGTAAAAAAACAAAAAACAAACGACATATAACCTTTGGCCCGTTGAATATAATATTTATTTTTCAGGTTTATTTTTTAGGTTTATTACTATGTAATTCACATGTAACTTGGTCTAAATAAAATCATGAGGGCGCACTTGTAATGTACATGATGTATTATTTACTGTGTGAATTTTTAGTCTTTTCGAAACAAAGGATTGCTCAAAATCACATTATTATTATTTTTATTTTCTTTGATTTCTGGCGTTTACACATTTCTTTCCGGGTCCCGCCCAGGGACCTGAGGTTAGAAATGGCACCATGACACTTTCCACTGACAAAAAAAAAAAATAAAAAAAAATTACATATTTAAAGCCCTTCGTAAAGTATGGGCTGTACTTGTCAGAACAATTTTTTGTATCTCCTTGAGGCATGGACTTCCAGGAATCCCTGCAATTAGTCCACTGCAATCTTTTCCAACCAATCCTAGGGCTCCAACTACAACAGGGATTGTTGATGTTCCCATATGCCACATTTTTGAGATTTCTATTTCAAGGTCCTTGTATATTGACAGCTTTTTGAATATTATCAAAAGATACATTGCAGTCTGCAGAGACTGTCATATCAATAAGGAGGCACTTTTTTTGTTTGTGGTCTTTAATAACAATATCTGGGCGGTTTGCCTTGATTGTTCAGTCAGTGTGTATTGTGTAGTCCCATAGAATTGTAACAGGTCCTATCTCCGTAACCGGGTCTGGGTGGTGTTCATAACACTTTCTTTCAGTTTCCTTTCCGTAGAAGTTGCAGATTATTATTATTATTATTATTATTATTATTATTATTATTATTATTATTATTATTATTATTATTCATATTTGGTTAATATATCTCTTCATCTTCTCTTAGAGTTTGCTTTCTGATCCACTATGTACACCATATTTTTTAATCATTTCCTATCTCATAAAAACAACCTCTGTGGCTAATTTAATCAATAATAATTATCAAGCTTGCCCTGAGGTTTACCATGAAATCTAACAAAAAATTACTTACTAAAATAATTTTTTGAGGAACTTTGGTCAAGTATACGCACCCTGGGATTGTGGGTAACAGACAAAAGAGAAAAAAAATATTTCCATGCCAAGTATAAAAAAAAACTACAACTTATCAACCAAATGCAATGATAACATTTCTTGGAAAAGCTCGGGTACCAACAGATGTTGATTGTGCAATTACCACTTTGCACTGACATATTCGGTGTTTGTTTTTTACTTCTTGATAATAACAGGAAATGGTTTAAAATCTCATTCAGTCAGTATTTGTTTGAAAATATCGATGATAAATTCCGCCTGTCCAATTTTCGTATATTGCGGTTGAAGAGAAAAAGAATTATTAACAGGGAAATGAATGGGGAAGTCGTTGATTTGGGATGCGACTTGTGCTGATACATTTTCGACCGGTAATTTGATCAGGTCCGCGGTCCCTGGGACGGAAAGATAAAAAAAAAATAGTTAAATATTCTCCTCTTGATGAGATATTTTTTTTTCTTCCAGTGGCAGTGGGGACTTTTGGGGTTATTGGCCTTCGTTCGATGGCGTTTCTTCAGAGAGTTGGCGGGATTGCATCTCGATGAAGGGACGAGCCTCGCGAAATGGAGTAGCTCTTACAGCATGTCTCAATGGCGATAGTGCGAGGTAACGCTTTCTCTATCATTGCGGCTGGCAGAGGATAGCAAAAAAAAAAAAATTGTTTATAGTTACTTTGTTCAAACTTTTTTCAATAAAGTTTTTGTTTCAATAAAAAATATGAATTAACTATCTCTATTATACGTAAAAGGCTGATATAAAATTCTTCTTCGGTTATCTGAATGCCGAAGTTCTTATCAAACCTCTGACGTAACGTAATTTAAATGTAGAAATCATGAGGCCTTACAAAAAAGCGAAGTGACGTAACATTCTTAAAGCGGAGGTAAGCGCGTCTCCTTCAATTTCAAGTCTACGCCGAGGGAGTTGCATTGCGATAACATGTTTCTTGGACATTTTCTTTATATTTGGTTTTTATGTATTTAAATGTATCTATTTCGGTTGTAGCTTGTTGCCATGATTATTCTTGGGATAAACAGAGAAATGGTTTCCAGGTGCCTTCTCCACTGTGTCTTTATTGAGATAACAATTCTAGTTAGCTGGTCGTTGACTCGCCAAGAGTTCTTCAATATCAGAAAAAGACTGTTGCTATTTCTAGGGCACATAACCTACCTAACGAGGTTGTGCAAATGATTGACAGAACAGGGGTTCGGAGAGATAGCAACAAGACAAACTCTGCTAAAATATACAAAGCACTGGAGAACCATGATCGTCAACGGTCGGAAGTGACACGGCACATAGATGAAGAAGATTTGGAGTGTGTGAATATTGGAAATTTTAAAACTCCTTAATATTAAAACTTTTATGTACGCTTACATACAATTTATCCTAAATAAAATTGTTGTAACAGAATTTCCCACGCCCCCTATCGCCTATGTGGACTGACTATATCAGTAGCTATATATAGTGAGTACAGGAGATACCTGGGGGCTTGAATTACTAGTATGCCACCCGATTCCCTGTCTTTCAGTAGTGTATTCTCTTTTACAAAAAACCTCTCTTTCTTTCATCTACGCGCGTTTTACTCTTTCTTCACTCGAGTACCACGTTTGTTTGTAACCTCTTTAAGGATACAAGAAAAATCATGAGAGAACACTTGTAATGCACACGATGTATTATTTATTTACTGTGTGAATTTTTCGTCTTTTTGAAATAAAATATTGCTACAAATCACATTATTGGCGAATATATCAAATGGTTTCACTGGCCTCGAAAATACTGTCACCCAATTGTTCTCATGTACTTTTAGCTATTTTCTGATTTAAAAGATCGGATGTTTTGCCACTTTTGCTTTACTGTGGTTCAATTAAAATCAGGTAAGTGATGATTGTAAGTTGTCATTTATTTCTAATTTATTCTAATAGTGTGAAGATCTTGTTCAATCTTGTGGTCTTCTTACGTTTAGCCTACAGTATGGTGGGATGTTGTAAATTGGTGATGTTGTCCTGGAGTTGTTAGATTTTGTGCTTTTTGAAAAGGGATAGAAAACGGACAGGTCGCTGAGTAGGACCCGATTTGAAGAACAAGACCAAATTTTGGGGTGAAAAATTCTGAAGAAAAAGAGAGAAATTAAGAAACTTAAAAAAAGAAAGCAAAAGAAAAGAGAGAGAAAATTATGTAAAAAATTAACCTTAGATCCGTTAAACGCAAGATTCATTCTTCAGTTTTATTTTATTTGTTAGGTTTAACATTATGTAATTCATATACAACTTATGCTAAATAAAACCATGAGAGAACACTTGTAATACACACGGTGTACTATTTATTTACTGGGTGAATTTTTAGTCTTTTCGAAAGAAAGGATTGCTAAAAATCACATTATTATTCATATTTGGCTAATATATCTCTTCATGTTCTTTTGGAGGTTGCTTTCTCATTCACTAGGCACGCTATTTTTAAAAGTAATTTCGCCCCATACAAGGGATCAAAGCCATTAAGATACAAGGTGTTACTGAGTGTAAAAGAATATGAAAGAATAAGATTACAAGGATTAGAAAGAATGAGAAAAGAAACTGTTAGCTTAGAGTTTACGGATACATTTAGCCAATTCAACTGTAAATTAAAAACCTTTAAGACCTTTTGCTAATTTAGTACTGCGCTTTTATTCATAAAGTCTAGCTACGTTAGTGAAGTGCTCACCCAAACAATTGCTATGAAAGAATTTATAGAAAAGACACAGGGAAACAATTTTACGGTGGTGTGAAAGTGACTATAACCGAGACACCAGGTCTGTACCATTAATATTTCTGACTTCTTTAAATGTTATTAAGAATCTGTAAATATATAGCAGGATCACCAGACCATATGTGGCAGCAATATTCAAAGCGTAGACGAATGGTAGATATCCTGAATAAAATTATGAGAGAGCATTTGAAATGGACAAAATGTATTATCTATTTAGTGTCTCAGTTTTTAGTTACTTTGAAACAATTCTAGGAATTTTCCTAAGATTCATTCCTATTATTCATATTTGACTCATACCTGGGGCGCAAATAAGAACATGCGTGCAAATCTGGGTAAAAAAATTTCTGGAGTCGCTAGGCCATCACAAGTATCTCTTTGTTGAAGGGTCTGATGTAGCGTTGCAGCTCATATCAGACACCAGTTTCATTCGCAGGGTGCAGCTTCTTCTAGTCGAACGCGTGTGGTTTAATGTAAGGAAAATAATTATTTGGCTGGATCGTTACCCAAGAAAAAAAACATGCGACGAAATTGCAGCAGTCAGCAAATTTTATTAAGTTGCAACCTTCTCGCAAGAGTCGGTTGTAATTGAGCAAGGAAAAGTGAACCGTCTAATCGCCGTGTGCCTTCCTTTTTGTGCAGCGGACAGTCCTCCGTTTTAGTCTGCTAGGGACAATTGTTTTATAGTAAACTAATCACCATTTTCCTGTCTGCTTTCGTATAAAAAAAAGTGATTCATGAAGAACCAAAGGGTCTTAGTTCGCTCCACTCAGCTGAGCCTCTTTGTCAGAGTCTGTTGACCTGAATTTTATGAGGTCCACACCACTCAGATAACCTTCTTTTTCAAGACGATAATTGTCAAAATGATTTCTGAAACATACTGCAGATGTGACCTTAACAAGATATCAACTGACAACTGATATCGCTACACTCGGCACCACAATTCTTATTACCACTACCATTTTCAGGATCGTTATTACCAAACTTATAAAATCACGTTTGTCTTTTCTACAGTTCAAAAATTTTCTAATTAAAATTTTCATCATTCAGCTAATTGGGCGTGTTCATGAATTTTTTCCAAAATTTTCTTGCATTTTGCAGTGGGCGAGTGGGATACTGAATAACACTTCCAAATGCGAAATTGAAGAGCAGGGTTCGAATTCCAGTTCAAATATACTTGGGGAAGGTATGAATCCATCTCTTTTCTTCCAGCTATGGGTTAAATAGTAGGACGTACATCCCATGTGGACATCATTGTTATTAAAAAAAAACTTGTTAATGCAATATAAACTCGAAAAGATTATTCTAATTTCGATTGTAAAATTTAAAATATGCTTCGGCTTTAAATAACACACAACGGGTTGATAAGCCGTTAAAAGCAAATGGACATATTTTCATGATGACTGGCTACATTGAATACCCATGATCTTGAACATATCCATAAGAGACCGTAAAGCGCCACTCAAAATAGACAAATTAATTTAAATAGACAAATAAATTAGATTTGGAAATTTGATCGTCTTGCCGTAAGCGAAGTGAAAGGTAGTGAACGAATTTACTTAGGATATGAAGTGTGCAAATATTTCATTTCTTTTACAGAATCTATTTTATCATTCAATTACAGTTTTGTTATCAATGTGGCGCATTTAAATCAATGAAGATTAATATAATGAAAAGTATAATTAATCCACAAGTGTTCTTCTTTGAGCCGTGTCCCTTCAGGACGTTGGTGATCATGTGTCTCCACAATTTTCTGTCTTTTTCAGCTCTTAGTAAATTTTGTCCTTTTGTTATCTTTCCTAAACCCTATGCCATCATCCATTTACACCAGCTCGTTAGGTAGCTTATGTATTATATCTCTCATTGCCTATTGCTTTCAATAAATCCTGTGAGTGTCAGATTTTGCAGGCCCTCTTTTCTCATTATGTATCGGAGAAATTTCAACAGAAATGTTTGCCATCAGCACATTGTCATCTGCGTACCTTATATTGTTAAGACTGTGCCCACTGACAATGAATCCTGGTAGGGTCTCCAGCTCCCTCGGGATAGCCTTACTGTAAGGATTGAATACATCCGATGAGACGACACACTCATGTTATCTTGAAGAGTGTTCCAACAGCTCAGGAAAGTTCTAAGAAGCAAGAAAATCTCTTTGGAATCAAAGAAAACAATGCTGGACTTCTATGTGATATGAATCCCTCCATATAGCAGTACATGCAAGAATATCTCCTCACAGATGAAGGGACAATTGGCGGCAAGAGAAAGCTGATTCTACAAAAGAATGCTAAGGATACCTTAGATGGAGTGTGCAAGCAACGAACAAGTTAAAAAAAAAACAAAAGAAAAAGCACACATACTAAGAAAGGAAAGTGGGATTGGAGAATTTGACACTGTGCATGTCGAAGTCAAAAGAGACAAGAAAATGCAGTAGGCGATTTATCTTATGAACTTGAGTGAATGAATGGCGGAAGGTGGGATGGGAGAGATGGCAAAGGGACAAGCATTAGTAAGAGCTAAAATGAATAGGTATTTGTAGAGAACCATGACCACATAAGTCCTGGAAGAAGAAGAAGAAGAAGAAGAAGAAGAAGAAGAAGAAGAAGAAGAAGAAGAATGATGATGATGATGATGATGATGATGATAATAATAATAATAATAATAATAATACACTTGGAACGCCAACGGCAGATCAGTGTCAGTTTCCTTGTTTCCATGGGCTGAACTGTTTTATCTAAAAAAAAAAAAAAAAAAAAAATGACTTTTCCACGTAGTGGTAATTTTCTCACTGTTTCAAAATGATTTTTAAGTATTGTCTGAAATCTAATAACATTGAAAATATTCAATTTTTAATAATGAATAATTTCATATCATTTTGAGGGTTTGTTTTGCGATCCAAAATGTAGTCCATATTCACAATAAATAAGTAATAAATATTAATTTAAAGTAATATATAAGTAATAAAATAGATTGGCACTATAAAAAATTGAAATATTTACAGACTTCATATGGATGTTACTTCATGGAGACTCCGTAGCTTGAGCGCCCATTGGGCTTATTAAACTCAACCCAGAGTGTAGCTCGTACATACGACCCATTGATAAAGATACTGGGAAAACGTTCGGATTCCCTGTATCGCTCCAGTAAGTACCTGACTCGTGTTATCCCCTAGCATCACAGGATCAGACCTAAAATGGAGTATTACTGCCATATATGAGCAGGGGCTGTCCAGTTTTCATTTTCCAGTATCGATAGAATCCAAAAGCGTTTCTGCGTCATTTTCGGTGACAAATTATTTACCAGCCTACAGCGCTTTTCTTACAGACGAAACGCTGCAAGGCTTTCATTGCTCTATCACTATTTCCAAGGAAAGTGCTCAGACGAACTACATTCCACTAGTTTTAACCTTCACAACTGAAACGAGCCATGATTAGCACATTGTAGCGAATCACTCGAATTCCCTTCGCATTCCATTGGTGCGATATGTTTCACTTGAACAGCTACTTCCAGCGAACCACTGCTTTGTAGTACTGACTCCCAAGAGGATGCTACCCCGATGACTACAATCTTAACCTATTCAAGTCTAGCGTTAAACGTTATATTTTCCACATATCCGCACAAACTGTGCCTCTTACTTTGTAACCCTCTCCCTCAAGTGCTCTTTTTCAGTGAATATTTTGAGGCATCTATAAAAACGATACTGGAAAATTATTTTATTATTTAATTTACGTTTATTAGAACTAAAATATAAAGGCAACAGGGTTGTAGCATTATAGACCCTTTCATTGAATTTTTAGTCCCTCAAAACCCAAAACTTTTCTGTTGCTCCCAGAAAAGACCCCTTTTGGCCATAAAACCCCGGTTAAGGACCACAGGTCTAAATAGATATCACATATAAAAGACATTCACTAAATCGATACTCGTTCCTCGTTTCGGCATTTGAAATTGAAGTGACCAACTACAAGGCCAGTTTCACTATGATATCCGGTTTCGTATCTATATTTCTTGCATAGATAATTTTTAGCCAACAGTTTAGAAGAGATAATGGTTTATATCCTTCTATCCAGGCAACAAGGTCAACCTGCAGCTGCAGCAATAGAGGTCAAAGTTTTCACATCCCACACCATTACCTTTTTCAAATCAACAATAAAAAGGCTGACGATTGCTGGACACGGCGAAGACGATTGCTGTGAAAGAAATGAAGCAAGCTAACTCGATTCGAATTATTTTGTCGCTTGTGCTAGCGATCGTGGCTTCAAAGGAAGTCGATAAGACAAAAGATGTAAAAGCCATTGGACGTGATGTTGTTCAGACAACAGTTGATATAATTAAACGTACGTGTATCTTCCCAGATGACCGCTTATTTGTACGGAGAATGGCTTATGTCGAGACAGAAGACGGAAAAGACAGGTCTACATTCCGTTCAGGCTTTTTTGGAGGAATTTGGCAGGTGAGTAAAAGGATCACGGGAATGCGTCAAAAAGACATGTCTTCTAAATGTTTGTATACACACACACACACACACATATATATATATACATACAAATAAATACAAACATATATAAATATATATACACATATATATATATATATATATATATATGTATAAGTATATATATATATACATATACATATATATATGTATACATATAAATATACGTATATATATATATATATATATATATATATATATAATAGATGGCCACGCGTATTCGAGTATACCCGTCTACTAGGGCGGCTAGCCAATCCCTATTGCAGACGCTCGCCCAGGCACATTTTGTGTTTGCTCAACACCCACAGAGCCCGCTTATGGTTTATACTGCAACTATGATGAGCAGACCTTAGTTACAGTTTCTGGGAGAGAGCGTGTTATCTAGCGTGATCAACAATTTGAACAATACCAGCACGCTCAAACCATCGGCCACGATGACTTGTGGCTTTGTGCAAGCACAGCTATCGACGGCCCTCAAGAATTCCGTCTACCCAATTTCACTTACAAGGCTTGGGTCAACCCATGGTATGCTTTTCAGGCACTTTCCAACTTTCAGCACGCTGGGATCGACCTCGATCCATTCCGATAACATCAAGAAGTTTCCTTATTGACAAGTCGATTATGGTGAGATCCATATATATATATATATATATATATATATATATATATATATATATATATTCATATATACTTACATATATATACGTACATACATATACATACATATGCATATACACATATATATGCACACATATATATACATATATATATACACATATGTACGCACACGCACACACACACATACACACATATATATGTGTGTATGTGTGTGTATATATATATGTATATGTGTGTATATATATATGACGCTCCGTTTATTTATCAAATAGTGTAATTATTTTTGCCTACAATCACGAATACTGGAGAAATTTTATTAAAAATAGAGGCGTTGTCCAGCAGCATTCGAACCTGCGTCCCCCTAAAATAAAATGGAGATTTGGCTAGTAAATTAAATGTTAGAAATGTTATGTTACACGATATCGTTGAGGGATATCTGTCTAGAAAATCAACATTGGACGTTTTGGCGTTTTTATTTGAGCTTGAACATGAGGCAGGTTCTGATGAATTTTGATTGTTTTCCAACTATAATCCTGTAGTTTAAATTAAGTCTGAGTATTCATTCTTTGCTTTTACTCTCAGCAATCGAGCAATTGGCAACTATACTGAGCGGGGTTAATCCTGAATGAAAAAGTTCCTCCACGCAATAGGTGAACACACCCCTAAGAAATAAAAGGCACTGTTAATTATAAATCTCCACTGGGTCATCTTATTCCACTCAATAGCGATGATTAATTAAAAGCTGACATCTTTAGCTGGTTGACTGAACGTTGTTAGCTCATTCCCTCCGCTTGGCAGTGAATTTAATTTTTTATTTTACTCTGTAACTACAGATGCTAAGAATCAGTTTAAAAATTAAGAATGAACACACACGCGCTTAGAAGAATAAAACTTTGGTAAGAAAGAGCGATAATAAGTCAAGTATTCCTGTAAGAACCAGTTGGAGAATCGTTACTCAAAATAAATGCGAATGTCAGTGTATCAGCGTGTCACACTTTCTCAACTTTACTCCTAGAGGCCGTAACCCAACATATCATACCGGGCTGACTCTGTGAGCAGATTAAAAACATTCCAGGCCGGATCAGGACTTGTAATCCTGAAATTTTGGATTCCCAAATTTTCATTACCGCGATTGTTTTCGGCGATTTTTTACGTGATAATTTGCGATTGATTTTTTTGTAGAATAACAATTTTTATAACTTGGAAATAAATTTGGGAATAACCTAAATTAACTTCCAAATCCGGCGAAAGTCACGGATGACATAAAAATAATTGTTTGTACGGAAAGTAAGGACCTACGTACATCAAACTGTCTTTAAATTAAGTGGTGGCAGAAGAATTATCAGTGAACATATAAAAGGTAAGATGAAATATTAATGCAGTACTTAAATGCGCGATCAATTTTGACTTCTGTAGTTTATTATCGTCTATTGCATACGTCAGCAGTAAGCCTCACAAAAAGAAATCTCCATCATCAGAGAAGCTGATTGCAAATGAAAACTGTTATACCAAAACATACCTATTCTATTGTTAATAGACTCTCCCACAGGTAATAAGTAGTAGCAGTCGCCAGGGGGTCTCAGAGTGGAGTTGGTGAGTCAGTCGATGTCGGACCTTAAAGTATCAACCACCCCAACTAGATTGCTGCGTCATTAACTATTATTTCAAGTTCCTAACGTTTTGTACGTCGAACCTTATTTAGGACCGACTTAGTGAAATACAAGCCTCCACTGTGAAAACTACTCGACAACAAAAACCCAGATCAAACGGCAGCCAGAAGAGCTTCTAGTGTTGAGAATATGCAAAGACTTAGGGACTCTCAACCCCTTGAACAAGCCGAAGGCTCAATCAAGCGCCCTTCGCAGGAGCTTAAGTGCCGCCCAATAAGGCGGGTTTAAGCTAGTTATTCTATTAATCCCTCTGTTATGATGATAAAACGTAGTAGCCGTAGATATCTCTTGTACTCTGCGTCAAAGTTGCCAGTGAGCTATAGTTATAGCCCTCTTTATTCTAATTACCTACTAGCTAAACTAATTCTATTACACCCTCAGATTAGTTCTGAACGTTTGCTGTTTCAGCAACGAGATTTCAGCTGGTGATTTCTACGAACTTCTTCAGACATATCTCACATTTGATAATCATCAAATTATTTTAAAATTTTAAATATATGCGGTATAGGTATGATTGCCCATGTATTAGTGACTGGCTAGTATATTGTTTAATAGTGGCATTAAAAAAAAGTGGCGCTTCAACAATTATAGGCTGTAATAATTTTTTTAATTGAATTCACCCCATACAAGACAGTAACGCTAATAAGGTACAAAGGGTTGCTGGTGTAAATGAATTAGAAAACAGAATCATTATTGCAGAGCGAAAACAATGATAGTCAACAGGAAAATAGTAGATAACGAGTGATATTGACTTTAAATATTTGAATGAAATTATTTTCGTTTCATTTTTCTTTTGCCGTCTATTTCGCTCTTCATTGTTTCGCTTTTGCAAATGGTTTCTCTCTATTTTTTCTCTGTGAACAGATAACGAAGAGTAACTACGACGCTACAAAAGCCTGCAATGGAAAACTTCAGACGTTCTGTTCCGAAATAAAAAAACATTTCAATATTGATTGGCAAAAAACTTCATGGAAGGATCTCCTGAAGCCTTTTTATTCCGCTTTGGCTGTGTATCTCAGTCTTGCACGTCACAACGCGACCAGTCCTGCAAAACCAGTAGAACAAGAAAAAATATGGCGGAAGTTTTTTCCCCGTGAGATGCCCAATCAGCATCGTACTTTCATAGGAGCGGCCGATTCTTTATCACCGAGTAAGTGACGTATCCTAATTGATCTTTCCAAAGATTTACTTAGTACAGCAGAAGACGTAACGGAAATTAATTTCTGGAGAATGATTGTGATGGCTCAGTTTTTCAAATGGGAAGATGCTGCATTTTTAATATTTTATATATTTTTACTAAAATTCCTGTAAGACAAGTTGCGCTCAATTTACTGTATAAACCTTTTGATATGAATACATAAGGCGATAGAATGAAGTGAATATTATGATAAGGAAGAAATATAGCGATTGACGTTTGACATGAAAACGTTCATTGTTCAATGAAGCATCCACACAAGAGTTTGTTCCACAATGTAGCGGTTCTGGTATTTGAAATCCGTGATTTTACTTGGTATTAAACACAGAGCATTTGTAACCCTGGAAAAAAACAGCTATTTAATTTGTAGGCAAATAAAAAAAAAACTTGCCTTATTTTGATGCAAAGCTACAAAACACCTGTCGATTAATGATAGGTCACTAACATACGACAGAATTTTTTTAATTATTTCGCAAGTGTAGGCGAACTAAGTTCATTTTTTTCTAGCACAAGTTTACAGTAGTGTGGCATGCAGTATTGATCAAAACTCACTAAATCACATAAACTGACAGAATTCTTAAGGACAGGAGATTATTATCCTAAAATACATTCCATTAAGAATGATAGAATCAAAGACACACCTTGATGACTGCAGAATTTGCTGAGGAAACTTGAAAATTTTCAGATGACCCATCATAAAATGCAAACTTGTATAGCATATGAGTTAACTAGAAACACTCCGACATTGAAAATACTATTAGGTTGGTGCAAAAATAATGTCGTTTTCTTACATATGTTACTATGTGAGAAAACGACATTATTTTTGCACCAACATAATACTTCATGTTCTGTACTAAATGCCCATAAGCCATTCTACATTAAAAATAAAACCTTGTGTATTGTATTTGATATCCATGACGAGATCTTAAACAAAATAGAATCTTGTGTAACATATCAAATACTTATAACGGGTTCTGCATTAAAATACAATATTGTGTAACAGATTAGATACCTATACAGTAAAAATATGATGTTCTGGAACCTATGTGACATTTATAACGAAATCTACATTATAATACAACTTTGTGTAAGGCATCAGATAACTATTTTACAAAGTTACAAAGTAAAGATAACTATTTTACAAAGTTTACAAAGTTAAGTTTTACATTACAATTACAACGCTGTGCAACATATCAGATGCATCAGATACAAGTTCTACGACAAAAATAGAACCCTGTTTATCGTATCACATACTTATAACAAGTTCAACATAAAAAGACAACGTTGTGTGATGCATAAGGTACCTATAACGTGTTCTACATTAACAATACAGAATTTTGTAACCTATCCGATATCAATAACGAGTTCTACATTAAAAATAACACATTGTGTAACTTATTTTTAGATACATATGACGAGTTCTACATTAAAATAAAACAATCTGCACTGTGTTACATATCTATACGAACTTCAACATTAAAAATTGGTTACGTGTTACATTCTGCTAATTTAATGTAAGAGTATTTAGTGATACTCGATTCAGTACACGATGAAAGGTCTCATTTTATAGTGAACAATCGAGAGCTTACCTAATTTCTTTGGTCATGGCAGTAAAAATAGTTTGTATATGGCCTTACTCTTCTTACTGAAATGGGGAGGTGCTGTTTTTAGAAAGAATCATCAGTCAGCAGTCTTAAATTGTTTACTAGTTTTGGGATGGTTTCTGGTGGAATTGCAAAACATTCTTGTAGTTTTTTTGGTTTTGTTTTTTGCTGTACTGGTTTGGGAAGTTTCTGTTTTATTTCTTTACGTTCTTTTTTGCTTCTTTTTAAAAATTATTTGTTTAATTTTTCTATATTTCTTATTTGCAGGATGTAATAGCATCGCCGATCTTGTGTTTTTGCTGGACGAATCGGGGAGCGTAGGAAGAGACAATTTTGATAAAATGAAAATTTTCCTGGAAAAAGTAGTTGGTCATCTCACTATCGGAAAAGACAACATTCGAGTTTCCTTGGTCAAGTTTGGCTCTGATTCCACCATAGTTACCTACTTGAACCAAGACCAGACCAATGAAGAAGTTATTAAAAGTATCGAGGGTTTAACATATAATAGCGGAATGACAGCAACCGATAAAGGCATCAACACTGTGACCAATAAAGTATTCAACAAAAAAAATCGCGGGCAAGAAACTGGACGGGCTCAAGTTTTGGTAGTTATAACTGACGGTAAGTTGGTCAGATATATAAAACAATAAGTAGGTTAACGATAAACAACGATAAAGAATGGTTATTAAATAAAATGTTTTGTTTTGGAGGGGGTTAAAATTTAACCAGCTATTTCTTGTCTTAGTTTTTATTTATTTGACTCCCCACTGAGTCAGGGATGATTTCCTAAGCGTAGCTTAGACCTAGCACGCAGCTGAGAGTGTGGAGCACCCAGTAAGAATCGAACTCACTATTCAGACATAACTGTTTTAGCGAGACAAGCTTGCTAACCATTACACTACACTACACCGAGGTGCCCAAATTTCTTGTCCTAGTTAACAACTTAATGGAGGTTCATTTCTAGAGCAGTTGCCGGACTTGCGACTGAGACAGGTGTAAGTGGTTGTGTCATTTGCATAAATGCCTAGTCGGGAATTGATGACATCTGGGAGATCATTTATGAAGATCAGAAACAGCGTAGGTCCAAAGATAGAATCCTGGAGCACTACACCTTAGTGTCAAATGATCTGGAAGCATGCCCGTTCAACAGGATCTTCATTCATTTAAAATCAAAATGAATAAAATCATTTAAAATATTTATTTAAACATTTAAAATTATAATCAGTAAAATAATTTAAAATTTTTATTAAATCCTTTAAAATTAAAATGTGTAAAATCATGTAAAATGTTTATTGAATCATTTAAAAACTAAAATGAGTACAATCATTTAAAATGATTATTTCTCTATTTTATGTACAGGTCATTCCAACAGTAGATTTCTGACGGTCAAAGCTGCCGACAATGCCAAATTGAAAGATATAAACATATTTTCTGTCGGTGTTACTAATGGAATTGATTACAATGAACTCCGCCAGGTGGCCAGCAATTGCAATGGTGTATTCACAATGGAATCATTCGACGACTTTCAATACTTTATCAATGAACTGACAAAAGAAACATGCGCAGGTGAGATATTTGAGCTAGAAATTTCTATGCCGTGTACACTGTCACGAATCGTTCCCATTCCCTTCGTATTCCATTAGTAAGGAGGAAGTTCCATTCGGACATGTCGCTAAGAAGAGCTCCTTTGTAGAACAGATTCCGGAGTGAAGGCTTCTCTAAAATCTTAACCTTTCTTAACTATCATCTATCCTACATATCCTCATAATTTGCACTTCTTATCACCTGCTCCTACGTCCTTACATCCACAACATTCAATATCGCTCTATCTTGAGTGGCTTCCGGGCCTTGTATTGAACGAACGGTAGTAAAGAAAATGATTTGAGCTCCAACTAGGATGACTCGATTTTTATATTATACCTATTACGCTAGAAATTCTCACTCAAACTTGCTAAGAGCATTTCCGATGACCAACTTTGTTTAGAAGCTAGAATGCTTATTTTCAGGTAAAGCAGAACCTCTCAACTAGGAAGAATGACGTAACTGGTTCTCCCTACATATATATTCTCCTATTAGGATTTGTGTCGTTTAATGGATATAAAAAATAAGTGGATTTACTTTGGGGTTGTATTTATCGTTCGTGTGCTGACGTGGACATGATTGAGAATAAACTCCGACAACTGAGATGAGCGCTACAAAAAGTGCTTGAATCCATTAAAATGTGGTAACCATCGTAGACTGACACACTTTGGCCTTTTAAAACGCTATTTTATTCCTATATGACGGCTCTGTCTCGTCATATTGAGTTCTCTGTTTTTCCAGTTTTAAGATTTGGGGTTTAGTTTATGCTAATAGTTTATATATATATATATATATATATATATATATATATATATATATATATATATAAATAAATTGCACTCACTATAGCGTGTTACGAAAACAACTAACATAATAATACTTATAATATCTACGTATATAAGAAGTTCGTCGTAAAAAAACAATGTCATTTTCCATTTCTAATTTGTCCCCTAATTCCTAATATTGCATTATTATTATTATTATTATTATTATTATTATTATTATTATTATTATTGCTGTTGTTGTTATTTTTATTAGCGGATGCTCCCATAGATCTGAAGGACAAAAATTTCAATGAAAATTTCCCGATCTCTAATAATCGTTCAAATGCCAACCTCAAAGTAAAGAACAACACAGACGGACAAACCATTGTGGTAATTGTCATTTTAAATTATCTAACTTTTTAAACTGATGGTATCTTTGCAGTTTGTTTAGTTTCTATTTATTACGATATATTCATCATAACTTTCGGCTTTCAATAGTTTTATTTTTTAATTTACTGAAAGTAGCTGAGGTTATCCCATCAAAAATTTATTTGTTTTTGGAACATTTATTCCGAGACAGTTCTTAGAATTCACTGCTAAAGAGGTTTAGAATCGATCTGATACTTTTACTGCTCTAAGATGGTTTCTGACTCCTCCTGCTATGCCCCATGTTAGACAAGAGCATCATTAGGCCAAAAATCTAGTATTGCTACCATATCTGGGCCGGAACTGTCTAGTCATCACTTTCCAATCTTGACAGTTCAAAAGCGCGTCTTTGCCGCCTTATGGGCGATGAGATATTTTCTACACTACAACCTTTATCCCACAGCAAAACGTATCAAACTTCTCGCTACTCTATCGCTATTTCCATGGCAAATGTACTGTTCTATTCTCTAGTTCCCCAGTTGTGACGTTCACGGCTAAGGGCCTCCATGCCGGATACACTGGAAGAAACCGTCACCATTCCCTTCATATTCCATTAAACAGAAGGAAATTCCAATTAAACAGTTTCTTTCTCGTTACTTTGGAGAAAAAAACTCCCGAGTTTATGCTTTCTCGTTCACTACGATGGGTTAAGTCTAGGGTTAACCGTTATCTTTCCTATATATCCTCATAAACTGCATTTCTTACCTTCTCCTACGCTAATTTAACAACTTCATTTAGTAATCGTGTGCATAGAGTGGCTCTTGAACCTTTTATTGGGTGAACAATTTATAAAAAGAGGCAGTGATGAAGTCATTGAAAGCAATAATTTCAGTTTGAATGTAAAAACGTTGTTAACACGGATGATGTTGAAACAATAATACAAACTGAAGTACAAACACGAAGAGATTTTTATCTTGTCAGTAGTTTCAGATAAGTTTTCTGTTTAAAAGGTCTAAAACAAATATATCCTTGAGAGCGATAGTGGAAAGAGGAATACGTTTAATTAGTTGTGTGAATGTATGGCGGAATTGTGTGGGGCGGATGCTTTACCAAAGAAAGAAAAACTGCTAAGAGTCATATGAGATCCATGATCGTATATGCCCTGAAAGGAGGCAGGTAGAATATTTATAAATGGTGTCTCAATAAAAAGCAGCTATCCTCAGCAAGTTGACCGTTGTGGAAATGTATCGCCCTAAAAGAACTTGTAATACATAGTGTTATTAAAAAAAGAAATAAGTCACGTTAGTTCGCAATTTGCAGTTGGAGAAAAAAATTAGTACTTAAACGGTACAATTATGACCTACATTGAATATTATTAAAAAAGTAATAGCATTAAAAAGTAACATATGAGAAATTCATATTGGCAGTGATACCATTAAAATGTAATATTATATATACAAAAAAAATTAAGAAGTAATAACATTAAAAATGTAACATATGACATCTTTGTAATGGCGGCAATATCTAAACGGCACGACTATGATCAATAGATAACTTACAGCTCTAACAGATTTTTACCTTACATTTTTTTCTTGTTAACAGGTGGAAACCAATTGTGCTATGGTGAAGATCTATGGTTCTTATGATAACGAAAACCCCAGTGAGTCTATGTTCCAAATAAGTGCGACCGCATCTGATGGCCGACCTATTGTTCTGTTTGTGAAAGCCGATAAAAATGGTAGGCCGTTGTTTTTGAGTCTTGAGGCAACCAAAGTGAACACCACGGAAAAGGTTTGCTTCAACGACAGCAATTTCGCTGTGTCAATCATCGCAGGTAAAGCAAAAGGTGAATAATATATTTCCGTTTCTTTCCATTGACATATATCTTTTGTTTTATCTTAGAAGGACAATATGGGAACCATGATAAATGCTACTGGCAATATTAGTTTGATTCGTACGGGTTGCTGCATTGAACTACGCTGTTCTTTATTTCTGTATTATTAATCCTTGTCACGATGACCGGATCTCTCGTCGAGGAAGCGCCGTGCCTTGAGAGACTGTTCAGCCTTAAACTCACACCTGAACCCAAGTTGAACACGTACATACGATCCATCGCTAAAGAAACAGGTACAATGCTCAATTTCCCTATAGCGCTAAAGTAAGTGCCAGACTCTTCATGCTATCCTCTACCATTACAAAAACCAGATGAGGCCAAGAATGGAACACTGTTGTCATATTTTGGTAGGAGCTGCCCAGTCCTCACTTTCTAGTCTCGATAGAGTTCAAAAGCGTCTCCAAGCCCTTGTGGGTGGCAAATTACTTTCTACCCTCCGACCTCTCTTTCAAATGCGGGATGTGGCGAGCCTCTCACTACTCTATCTCTAATTTCATGGAACACGGAAGGAAGAACTACATTCCTTGGTTCTGCCAGTTCTAACCTTCACGTTTGGGATCCGCCATGCTACTTATTTGTAGCAAACAATCCATAATCCATCCGTATTCCATCGGTGAGAATTAAGTTCCACAAAGAGAACTGCACTGTGGAACAGACTCCCAAGATGATGTTTCCTCGATCACTACAATCCTAACCTTTTCAAGCCGAGAGTTAACTGTTGTATCCGCTTCCTATCCGTATAAACTGCCCCTTAACTTAATCCTGTACGTCGAATTACGTCCAGGCCTTGTACAAGGTGAACCTTACTCTAAAAATATCCTTCATCTGATTAAACCTTTCTTCACTCAACCATTTCTAGTGTTTTTATTACAGTATTATTAACCAGAAACTATGGTCTTTATAACACAATGCAAATTATTAAAACTAATGATACTTTTTTTTTTCTTTTTCAGCTGGTGAAGTTATTTGCATGGAAAATGGGGTTTTACGAAACTGCACCACTCTTGACCTGATCGAAAGTAAATGGGGAGATAAAATTTGTCCACGTGAGTCAAAATTAAAATTTCATCAGATCGATTGGCTATTTTTATGCATCTTCAGATACTGGTGAAATTATATTTCATAGCTTTCAATATTTGTTTAAGAATTTACAATGAATTTATACACTTATCATAAAAGAATTCTTTGTTTTCTCACGCTGTTCTCAGCTATCAAAAAACCGAGGATTCAAGTACGGAAACATTTCAAACCTAATAAGATTTACAATAAAGAAGTAATGAGAGACTGTCTAGTTAATCTTTTTTCTAGACTATGATCAGAGCATTTACAAGTATGGAAGACATGGGCTCTGATTCTTTTAGCAAATTCATACCACTGTTCATTTAAGCATTCCACACCACATCCCAAACGAATCTACTAATAGAAGAAAACAATCCTGCTTCCCCTCCCGAGGCCAATACATTGATGATGAGAGATTCCTATGCCGCCGAATTAGGTATTCCTGTTTGCACTAAGAATCATCTTGGACAGAAAATCAACATCCTCTACCAAATGTTCCAAAAAATAGGACTCAAGATAAATCTTTCCAAAACAAAAACAGTGATCTAGAATTGGAATGGAAGCAATAATGGAGCTTAACGTGAATCCATTATAAAAGATTCAGGATGTGCAATTAGTTAATAATAAACTCTTCATATTCCTCGTTGTATGGATGAGTTGAAACAAACTTAGTATAGGAGATGAGAAATAGGCTACGCTAGGGATAGTTTCGCGCAATACCACAAATAGCTACAAAACCAAAACATCAACCTGGAAGTTCGGTCATGTTCATCAGATCGAGACTTTCATATGAATGTCATGCATATGAATGGCATGTATATGGATGGCATGCATGGCGTCAAACCCGTTCAGAAATATCTAAACAGTTAGTTGTATACAACTGCTTCCTAAGATTAATGGTTAAAATAGTTTTGAGCGAGTGAAGCCTATGGATCTCGGCGATGAACCTAATCATAATATAACAACTGTACCAGATGAAAGAAACGACATAACTTAAGGACTTTCAACAGCAGCAACAACAAAAATGGATAGCACATATACCGCGAAGAGAAAATAATGGCAGAATCAAGATGTTGAGATTCCACATTAGCTTAAACAAAATGTTAGGAAGGAAACGCTCGTCAGTAGTGGGAATAGCGATAACAGTTACGGGACTTGAGAAAACAATTTTCCTGAAAATGGTTTTAAGAGAAAGATTTTAAAAATTTCAACTTTAATTTTAAGAGAAAGATTTTAAAAATTTATGTTTGGCTACTCAATGTCAAATGTTTCCTCATAAGGAAATGGCTAATATTACCATCAACATTACTACAAAGTATTTAAAGCCATTCATTTTCAAACTTTTTAAAAAGAGACTTATGACCAATTTGCTCTTGGACAATGAACTTCCTTTCATTTAATTATTTCACCCCAAACAAGGCAATAAAGTCACTAAGATGCAAGACCTTACTGAGTGGGAAAATGGAAACATTACTAAGCAGCACATATAATAAAAAAAAACCTAAATCAAGAAGACAGAAGGCAACGATCGATATTGGATTTAAATTTTTGAAGATCCATAGAAATTGACTTGAAAGCAAGAAGCCGGAAGAGAGATCCACAAGCTGGTAGTGCCAGAAATGAAACTGTTAGCATAGAACTTACGGTTACATCTAGCCATTTCAACTTTAAAATTATAAGACCTAACCGCCAATCTAGTACCGTGCTTAAATTTATAAAGTCGAGATACCATGGTGGAAAGTTCATCAGAATAATTACCATATTTATAGAAAGTTTATAGGGAAGCTACATGACGGCGGTGAAAAGTGACTGAAACTGAGATGCCAGTTCAGGATCAATGAAATTGCTGATTCTTTGACTTGTATCAAGAATCTCGAAATATATAACAGGAGTCCTCAACCAGATGTGGCAGCTGTATTCTAAACCTGGACGAATGGTAGACTTATAAATATGCAAGATAGTCTCTGGATAGAAAAATCGTCAAGCATGTCGCAGTTTCATTTCATCGGACCTAGCAATTGTTTCAATGTAATTTTTCCACTTCTTTTCAGCGGGAAACATTAACCCGAAAAGTTACAATGAGTCATGGTGATGGAAGACAGAAATGGTTTCTCTCAGAAGATTAATAGAGATGCCATTAATGACCGATATTGTGTTTTTTTATTTGTTCATTAGTTGTATCTTTGTGTTTTGCGTGTGCGCATGCGCGTTCATGTGTTTTCAAAGTTCTGAAAGAGAAATATTACCAACAACTGCAGTTTCCAGATTCCATGCTTGGCCTACTAATGGGATTTAAAAAAAATGATTTTTCCCTTGCTTTTTATGGGAAAAATACTGAACCCATTGAAAACGGAAAGGGAAATCAAGATTCACCCCGTAAGTTACAATTAAAAGAAAAGTGGACCTCTTTTAATTCCTGTGAGTGCAAATAAATAATTTGCCTAAACAATGCTACTTATACGCGGAATACAAATGACATTAACTGATCGTCAATTGTTACCCATTTAAAGTAATTTAATTTGAGTCAGGTTTTATGGAGAATATTTTCTTATCCTATACCTTGCGGCACACAACACCAAGAACATATTTCTATGACCCTTTAAAAACAAAAGCATGGGTTTTAAAGATGTTTTTACACAGATCTTCATCAATAATCTCCCTGATTTCCAAACTAGGCCTTTATGCAGATGATATTTACTCCTGTTTTAGTGACAAATCCAACAAAGCCTATTAGTTAAATCTGGGAAATGCACTTGAAGAAAACACCCAATCAGTGGTTAACTGGCGCAAGAAATAGCTTTTCATTTTCACGCCTTCCAAAACAAAACTGCTTTAATTTAATCACCACATGGAACCTTTTCTGTCTACCATTGGCTAATGCTAACCTCCAGAAAATCTGCACCTTCTTGGGCTCACGTTTTCCACAGACATAAAGTGGGGCGGCAATATTAAATCAATTGCTATGTCTACTGCTAGGAAAGTTGGTTCATTATGTCGTGCCAGAGGTTTTTTCTCATCAGAATCAGTCTTAGTAATGAATGTGAGTTCAAATGTCGCTAAAAGCTACTTTTAAAAAAAAATGTCCAGTTTATGGTGCTTACTTAAAGGTTATAGGATTTAAGAAATCTTCTAACCATCGTTATGAATGGTGACAAAAACCAGATGCAAATATGTTATTAAAACAATAGTAATGCTCATCATCTTTAATCATTCAAAATTCTATCGTTTAATTTTTATCTCTTCTTATTTGACAGGTTCAAGTGAGAAAGCCAGCATAGCCAACCCATGTACCCCAGACCGACTGAAAGCCATGAAATTCTATTTTCCTTACCCCAACGATAAGACTAAATTTCTCAAATGTGACTTGAAAGGTCGTGTCTATGTAATTACTTGTCCGGAAGGATTGTTCTACGAACCAGGTCGTGATAGTTGCGGAAATGATTCTATTTTGCCAGAAACGAACAAACCATGCATCGTTAACAACCCGTGTACTCCCGAAAACATACAACAAGGCCGTATGTACTTCCCTTATCCTAATAACCGCCATTACTTTATTCAATGTGACCAGTGGGGTGTTTCCTGGGTTGTCCCTTGCCCTGATAAATTTGTATGGCATCAAAAGATATTGCAGTGTCTCCCAGAGAATGCTGGTATGCAATCTCCATGTACGGAGGAAGCAATTCGTAATGGTAATTTCTACTTTCCCTATCCACCGGACAAGCACAAATACATACACTGTTCTGGAGTTCATCATTTCATCATCCAGTCATGTGGCAATATGGTTTATAACGATATAGTTCACAACTGTCTCCCAGGTTAACAAGCGAAATCGTAAATTCATTTAATACCTTAAAACAATAATCAGCATGGAAATATATTGACGGACATTGACTTACTTTTATCTTTACGAATTCTTAATTATACCTTTGGAAATTTTAATAATAATGCTAATGATATAATTGCGGCCATGAAAGAAAGGGTTGTGAACATATAATATCAAGTATATTCTACGGATACATATACACTACAGTTCAAAAGTTTGTGGCCACCAGGTAATTTTTTATTTCAAATTCGTCAAATGCTATTGACATTTCTTTTCTGTTAAAAGGAGATATTTTGCATAATGTTGGACGTACATTTACCATCAGGGATTCGGAGATTAGTGCACTTTCAATACATTTTTGCCTGAATAAATCATTTTCTAACTTAATAAAAAATGTTGAAATTATTTTTTAAATTTATATTGAAATCCAAGCGATCCTGAATTGTTAGTGTGTTTGATGTAAAACTGTAAGCGGCGTTACTCATATTTTGTCACCAACTAAAGATATAAGACTAACACTTTTGGTTAATCCCTTTTTAGTCCAAAGGCCCTCCTTCTCGGGACGAAACGTGTTACTTAGGAGTATTTTTTCTTATTTTGTCATTCGATTACCCACCATTGGTCTGATAAATGTATATATATGTCATAACACTCTTACACACGCAGACATATGTGTGTGTACATACGTGCGAGCGCACACACACACACACTTACACACACACACTTACACACACACATATATATATGAATAATTTTTTATCTTTAAACTTTTACACACACATACACACGCATACACACATATATATTTGATTTGTGTCTGAATTTTTTCACAGATAAACAAACATGCATGCATACATAAATATGTTTATACATACGTACTCATAAATAC
Source organism: Acanthosepion lycidas (assembly GCA_963932145.1). Lineage (NCBI taxonomy): Eukaryota > Metazoa > Mollusca > Cephalopoda > Sepiida > Sepiidae > Acanthosepion > Acanthosepion lycidas. The sequence goes on along the minus strand of OZ010578.1, from coordinate 105,676,620 downwards.
ATATGATTAACAGCAATAAATATCAATATAAAAGAGTTGTGGGATTGTTTTACACGCACAAACACAAACACACATACAATGAACATAATTAAACATTTGGTGATGACAATTCTTATACTTTCGAAAAACGTATCTCTTCCGAAAAATATTTCCTGAATAAAATCAGCTTTCAGCATTCACTTCATTTGTTCTTCAGTTCTTATTTGACTGACGGTGTCAGTGAAAGTGAAAATTTAAATGTGCAATGAATGTTTGCAAGCTCCTTAAAATCGATATATATATATATATATATATATATATATATATATATATATATATATATTTAAATAGCAATGACGGCAATCTAGTGTGTCTTATCAAGTAATGATGTTGAATGTAAAATGATTATTATTTTAAAATAATAAAAATAAAAAATAAAATAATTATTATTTTAAAATAATTTTAATTAATAATTTAAAATTTTTTTATTTTATTTTAAAATAATTTTAATTAATAATTTTAATTTAATTATTTTTTTAAAATAATTTTTATTTTACATTCAACATCATCACTTGATAAAACACCGGGGGTGTTGAAACAAAATCGCTATTTTTGTAGTGATTTTATAACATATTTATGTTCTAATTTTTAAATAAATAATTATATCTGCTCTACTCTGTATAGAGCACTCTTTTAAGAATAGTAATTGTTGGTTATTGGAATTCATTCCGTATACACCAATCATATACTTGGGTATATATATATATATATATATATATATATATATATATATATGTGAGTGTGTGTGTGTGTGTGTGTGTGTGCGTTTGTGCGTGTGTGTGCGTTCGTGTCAGAGTAATAGTAAAATATTTTTATTGTAAGCTCTCAACACAAAGTTGGAAGATCAGACTTGCAGAGCGGTTTAATATTTAAAAAGGATGAAAGCTGACCAGAGCACACTACCGCGGTTTCATACTCTAAAGTGCTCCACAGGTGGTTTGTTCAGTAAATCAACTACACGGAGCTCAACAACTATTTCTTTCTGTCCCTACTACTTCCGGTTTCGAAAGTGTTTAAGTTGTTGAGCCCCGTGTAGTTGATTTGCTGAACAACCCACCTGAGGAGACCTTAGAGGTTGAAACCGTGGTAATGTGCTCTGGTCAGCTTTCATCCTTTATATATATATATATATATATATATATATATATATATATATATATATATACGTGTTTGTGTGTGTTTGTCGCCTTATTGAAGCCCAGCAGCAATATACAACACCTACTACCTTTTCTTTACTATGTTTTCTAAGAGTCAAATTCGTGAAGAAGCTCTTTCCGCACATTGAATACTAAAAATTTCAAGAGTCTCTTTTCGATTTCCCCCCTACAAACCCTCTCCTACAAACGAAACATCGCAAACCTTTCCCTACTCTATTGTTATTTCCATAGTAAGTGTTCAGACTACATTCCTTAGTCCCATTGCTGAGATGTAAGTTCCATTCGAACAGTTTCTTCCATTGACCTGCTGCTTTGTGGAATCAACTCACAAGTTGATGCTTCCCACATTACTACAATCTTAACCTGTTCAAGAGTAGCGTTAACCGCTATCTTCCTCACCTATCCGCATAAACTGTGTCTCTAACTATCTACCTTGCGTGGGTCTTAGGCCTAGTACAAGGTTGACATCTGTTGTGACCTTGTTAGGGCCAGAAATAAAGACACAAAGAGAGGAATTGAGTTAAACAAATATATTAACAGAAACAGTAATACAAACATATACAAACGAGAGTGTTACAGCAAGAATGTTCGTTCCGACTGTCAGAGCTGACTGCTAGAAACTTCCTTCTCCAAAAGGCAGTACCTGCTCCTATTTATATTTGGGAGAGTCGATGCGTACGTGGGTAAATTACCATAACAACATCATTGCAAAAAAAAAAAAAAAAAAAAAAAAAAAAAAACTATGTGTACTTTTAGTTCTCATCCATTCATTGTTTCCCCCTTCCTTATACTATATCCTCTGAGTGCCAAATTCTCCAAACCGTCTTTCCTCATAATTTCCAAGAAATTTCAACTGTCTCTTTCAGGTTTTAAGTATGAGTTCTTTTAGTTCTCATTTTTCTTAAATCGCGGGAACGTGGATGATCGTGGCCCTCCATAACTTCCTATCCCTTGTATCTCTAATGAACGTATGACTCTTTGTTATAATTCGTTTTCACTGATCTGCCATCCATTCGCACCGCTGTTACTTTGTCTTTTTCCTTCCTTCTTTATACCCTCTGAGTGTCAAATTCTCTAAGCCCTCTTTCCTCATAAGGTCTACCAGAAATTACAAATCTCTTTTCGATTTCCACCCTACCACCCCTTTCTCACAAGCGAAACGTTACAAGCCTCTCGCTACTCTATCGCTATTTCCATGTAGCGTGTTCAGACGAACTAATTCTACCAATTTTTAGCCTTCATGGCTTAAACCCGCAATACTACGCACATTTTAGTTAATAACCCTCATTCCCTCCCTATTCTATTGGTGAGATGTACATTCCACTCGGGCAGCTTCTTCTCATGAATCGCCGCTTTGGGAAATCGACTCCCAAGAAGATGCTTCCTTGATCACTACAATGTTTCCCTGTTCAAGCCTAGGGTTAACCGTTATCTTTACATATCCCCATAAACTGTAATTCTGTAACCCTCTACCTCGAGTGGCTCTTTGGCCTTGCACATGTTTAACATCATTGTAAAAAACTTATACTTTTAGTGCATATTTTCATCAATTCACTCCTGGCCTTTAGACTAGTTACTCGCTTTCTACCATTTACTTTACTGTGCCCTCTGAGTGTCAAATTCTCCAAGCCTTCTTTCTGCGTAATGTACACTAGAGATTTCAACTGCCTCGTTCTGATTTTAAGTATAAATGTTCTTTTAGTTACCAATTTCTTTAAAACGTCAGAACGTGGGTGATTATGATCCTCCATAAATTCTCATCATTTGTACCTCTAATTAACGTATGACTCTTTGCCATATTTCCTTATTCCTGATCGGCCATTTATTCCCACCGCGTTTACTTTCTCTTTCTCGTTCTTTAACTATGTCCTCTGAGTGTCAAATTCTCCGAGCCCACTTTCCGCATAATGTATACCAGAAATTTCAACTTTTTTTCCGATTCTAATTACAATTGCTCGATTAGTTCCCATTTTCTTTGGATCTTCTCCGTTGCTCACCTTTTCTATCCAAGGTATTCACCGCATTCGTTTGTAGAACAACTTTTTGCATGGGGTCTATTCTACATATGGAAGGAAATTGTCCGAAATTCCCTGCCATACACGGGGAGAGATATAACATTGCAGTCTAACATTCTTTTCTTTGCTTCTAACGAATTTTGTGTTTAATATAGAGTTAGAATTTTCTTTTCTTTTTTTTTCATTTAATAACTTTTAACCTATTATCTCCACATCATTATAATCTATTTTGACTAATATCTTGGTTGTTATAATATTTTACAGATATTATTATTATTTTTTTAAAATCATATTACCTGATACAAGGCAATGAAGCCACTAAGACACAAGAGGTTACTGATTATGGAAGAAAAAACAGGGAAACATTAAGGAGTTAGAAGAATAGAAGTGTAATGAAGACAGGAGACAGAGATTGACACTGAATTTAAAATATTGATAATCAAAGTTGGTTGGGAAGCATGAAATCGAAAGAGAGTTCCACAAACAAGAAGTGCGGGAAAAGAAACTGTTAGCATATAACTTACGGTTATATCTAGCCAACTCAACTATGATTTGGTAAGATCTTGCCGTCAATTTAGTACAGCACTTAAATGCATGAAGTCTAGGTACCATAGCGAAAAGTTCTTCAGAACAATTACCACGAAAGTATTTATAGAAATAGCACAAGGAAGCTACATTATGGCGGTGGGAATGCAACCATAGTCGAGATATGTCAGGACCAAAATATATCACTGATTCATCGTTGTATTTTATCAAAACTCTTTAAATATACAGCTGGAGCACCGGACCATATGTGACAGCAATACTCAAAACATGGACGAATAGCAGACTTATAAATATGCAAGATAGATTCTAGAGAGAAAAATTGTCTAGCACGACACAATAAACCGACTTTCTTAGTCGGTTTATTGTGTCCTAGCAGTGAATTCTTAGCAATGAATTCAATATAGTATTTTCCTAATCTATTAGGTTGGTGCAAAAATAATGTCGTTTTCTCACATATGTTACTATGCGAGAAAACGACATTATTTTTGCAACAACCTAATAGTTTAAAAGTATCATCGAAAAGTTTCTTATAGTTATGATGCTTATAATAATACATTAAACTATTTTGACGAGTGCCCGAGATATGAGGCTGATTAATAAGTGACATTTCATTTATTCCCATCAACACTTTTGTCACAGCTGAAACCAAGCACGACGAGGAATCGCAGTATCACGAAATTTGGTGGAACCACTGAGAGTTGACAATAGTGCTAGTAGTATCTCACAGGTAAGACTGGCTAGCAATGGTTCCATCAACAATGATCAGGTTCGTTTTCCTGTAACTAATTACCCTTGTCTACACCTTTCGATAATTTGGGTTTGTTAACCGAAGTATAACGCTAACCTCTACGTTTCTATTCGCCTTGCCGACCTTCATTTTGCTACATTGATTCCCCACTCATCCGTAAACAACGAAGTCGATCATTGTTGCACTGTCTATCTCACACAGGCTTAGGACCACTGCAGAGGTGTTTGTTGATGTTCGTCCGTTAGTCGAATCATCCGCAACGGCCTCTTCTGGTGGAGACGTTTCAGGCTCCTGACGGCACTCGCACGCGTTCAAAGCTGGATTGCAGTCGCATGGCATTGGCCCAAAATGGTATGAAGATACTAATTGCTGTTTATTTTCATATCACCATGACCTTAAAACGGATATATCATTTACCGACTTCACTGTTAGAGTGGGCATGTTTGATTCTATGGGAACGGCGTTCAAATCTCATTATGATCGAAGTGTCGAGGAGGTGAAATTATCAGCTTGGGGGATGATTGGGAAGTAACCGAAAACCATACGACGGTTTGATACAAGGACTCATGGCTCAGTGGATAAAGCGTTAGTTAACGTAATCCATTGACTTGACTCAAAGAGATGTGGGTTCAATACCTAGCCACAGCAGAAGTGAACAAAACTTGGAGAGTTGAGTTACTAAAGGGAATTAAGTGAAACTGAGATATCCAGATGGTATGTGGAACTAGTGGCCAGTGGATGAAATAAAGGTTTCGGTTCGAAAATTCCGACGTATATCACCTGATGAAGGCCGGAGCGTACAACAGCCGAAACGTTGTGAATATAATAAAGATAAGGGCAACAGTCCGAAGAAGGTAAATTGTGTAAATAGTTACAATACTTCATTTCAGAAATATAGACAAATGCTTATGAGGGAATTAGAGTAAACGGAAATACTTGGAATCTCTTGATGGTTGTGTTAGTATGAAGTCACAAGTAATCGTGACAAAGGGTCTCAGTATACTGACAGTGTTGAAACAGTTGATCACGCCTGGTTATTGCTATCTCCCAGAAAATATAAATAATGGATGGTTTTGTGGGTGCTGAAGAAACACAATGTGTCCGAGCAGGTGTCTGCTACAAGGATTAAGTATTCACCTAGCAGGGATATATTAGCCAAACACTTTATATGATCTTAGATGCAGAAATTTTTAGGCACTATAATTACATTAAAATATTCCTGTCCAAATCTTCAATTCTATAAAAATTATCTTATACACACCCGTAAAAATTCAAATTAGATTACGTTATGCAAGATGCCTTTGAGAAAGGACAAATTTTTAAATAAGGCGATGGATAAAAATGAACATTTGAACAACCTTTAAAACATTTTAACACATTTTAAAACATTTCAAAACATTTTAACCTTTAAAAATTATATGATAATTTTAAATAAATGAAATCTATTACTTAAACTCTGATACTATTGCTGCGAAACTCTTAATGGGGAAGATAAGTATTGAACTTTTTATTTTATTTATTTTTTATTGATGGCAGCTTCCTCGTTCTCGAGTACAGCTATCGCCGCTTAAATCAGTTCAGAATCGATTTAATCCGCGTTTGGATGATAATGATAATTAAGTTATGTCAAACCATACCTGTGCATTAATTTTCTGAGGAAAAGTGTGAAGAGACATTGCACATGACAAATTTCACTCTCGGTACAATGACGACAAGTGGTCCAAAAGTAGATCTCGTGAATTTCACTGGATGACATTCAGCCGCAGATTTTACATCAATTTTTCTTCTAATAATGACTCAGACTCTTTCTCACACCCAGTTAACATTTTGCCTATATATATATATATATATATATATATATATATATATATATATATATATATATGAATGTATGTGTGTGTATATATGTGTGTGTGCGCGCTTGCTTGCTTATAAAAACATGGTTTTAATGGATAGAGAGAATGTAAATATCAAAGTGGACACGGTGGTCAACACCAAGCGGCGATAGTCTGTTTCATGCTTAAACTCAATCTTTATGTCTTGAAGTAAATTAAATTAATCCAAACCAATAAGTAAATAAATTATGTAAATAATAGACAAATTAACAAACTATGAACGGTCACACAAACACAACTAAACGTAATATTAACAACAAACAATAAAATAATCAATAATAAATAACGAATAAAAAAATTAACACACAACACTACAAGATAGCCACAAAGCTGTCTCCAGATCCATAATTATTTCCACTCAATAGCCCCTATAATAATTTGAAATAATAACCGTTAGAATAATACAATGGAAATACCCATAATGCCTCAAATAAAATAGTCAAACCAAAACACAAGGCACATGGGCTTGCGATTGCGTTAAAGTATGAAACAGACTGTCGCTGTTGAGGGTTGACTTCAATGTTCAATTTTATATTTGCTTACGGTCTATCACCGATACTGAGCACTTTAACCCATAAATTTATAAATTTACCCGACCATAAAAGTATAGTTTATCACACACACACACACACACACACACACACACACACACACACACACACACACACATATATATATATATATATATATATATATATATATATATATATGTATGTATATAAGTTTCATTAAAAGCGACTAACAAGGTACTGCAGTTAAGTTATTTATTTAATTTTCTTGTGTTCTTAATTTTTTTCTTTTTTGAACATAAATAATGTAGAAATTGTCCGGACGTTCCGTTTGACCGAGCGCTTTCGGTTATTCATTTAGCCATTATCAAGGATGATTTTATTTTTTATTTTTAACTGAATGCATAGATTTGTTCGTATATATCTAGAGTCACAGGACTGTTTTATTTTCCAAAAAGCGGTCAACACATTGTGGCCGTGTTCATATTTGATGCTACTGACTGACTTTTTTTTTCTTTTTTTATTAGTAATGCTTCCGTTATTATTATTTATTTTTGTTGCTATTTCTTTTACATATTGATGGGGATATTACATTTGTATTGTCAACGAATATGTGGCGGATTAAGTTTGGTAGATCTCCGTGTCTATTTTAAAAATTGTCAGTCGTTTTTAACGAAACTTCTATAAAAGAGGGATTTCTGTCCAAATACACAATATTATATATATATATATATATATATATATATATATATATATATATTCTCCTCACTATTAAGTATTGTAATAAAAATAAATTTAAAAGCATTCCTATCTCTCCCTTCCCTCTCTAATTTCAACCATGTCTGTGAAACTACCTCGCCACTCTCTATATCACCTTACATCAACTTAATACTACCACTAAAAAGTGTAAAAAATTATATGTAAATTTAAATTCATTTTTTCATACTTGGGAGTGATTTCAGATGATCCAGGGAAAAAGAAACTCCCTGGTGAAATAAATTATGACCATGGAACCTTAAAGTTTTCTGTTTTCATTAAATTTTATATATATATATATATATATATATATATATATATATCAAGTTCAAGCATATATATAAGCTTGAACTTGATAGACATGAGCAAGGATTCGATCCCACAGACGGTTTTCCACCATTCTATGTTTAACTTTCTGTACTAATTGATGAGTCACTAAAATTAGCATTTTTTGACCTAGAATTCGAACGATTTTTTAAATTGAATATCAGGAAATGGGATTTTTATTGGTCAATTTTTCGAGACTTTTTTGAATAAAAATTCAACCTCAACGCCTAAAAATGTGGTAATTATTTCGTGTATAATGAAGTATTGTTGCCATATCTGGGTTGGGTATGGCCAGGTTTCTGTTTCTAGCCTCAACTCTGTTGGAAAGCGTTTACCAGGCCGTATAGGTGATGAACTATTTTCACACGAAAACCCCTTCTCCATAGATGCAACGTTGCAAGCCTATCACTACTCTATAGCTGTTTCTATGGAAAATATTCTGACAAGGGACAGTTCGATCTTTACAGCTAAGGCTTGCCTTAACATGTACACGTAGTTCCTATCTCATTCCATTTGTATTCTATTGGTAAAAAGAATGTTCCATTCGGAAAGCTTCTTCTAATCTGACGCTATGTTATGGAACAGACTCCCGAGAGGATGCTTCCCGACCACTACGTGGAAATGCGGGTGATGTATTGGATAGCGGTTCGGAATGAGAAATAGGAGTCATGTTCGAATTCCAGTCGGGTTCATTATATTTACTTACACGTAAATATTCTTGGGAAAGGCGTGAATCCGTTTTCCTTCAGCTATGGGTTAAATAGTAAGAGTTTTACCTAGAAAAATCATTATAATTTAAAAAAAATATCTGTTAGATTTCATGTTAAAAATATTCTTACATTAAAAAAAAATATGATTCAGCTGTAAATAAAGACAAAGGGTTGATAAGACATAAAAAAATCAAACCAAGCAGTCATTCAATCTCGACCAATATTAGCCTATTCAAGTCTTGGGTCAGCCGTTATCTTTCCTACATATCCTCATAATCTACAATTCTTAAGTCACTATTCAGTAACACTTTGCTTTGAGTGGCTCTTAGGACTTGCACTAAGTGAAAATAGCGTTGAAATGATGTCATATAATCAGACACTGTTACTTTTTTAGACAATGATAATTATCAAGGTTACCATGAAGTTTACTATGAAATCTAACGATTTTCCCAGAATTTTCTGGAGGCCTTAGAACAATTACGTACATATTGACCTTGATTAGACAAAAGAAACAATTTTCATACTAAGTAACCGAAAAGAAATTTAAAATTTATCAACCAACTACAATGATAAGATGTCTGAGAAAGCCTGGGGGCTAACAGATGTTTACTGACATAGTCGGTGGTTTTTCTCATAACAGAAAAAAAAATTGTTAGTATTAAAAAAAAAAAAAAGCGATAAATTCCATGTGTGAAATATTTCAATTTCGGTTGACAAGAAACAGAAAAATGAATGAGAGTAAAAACCGTAGAATGTCTACTTTTTTTCTTTATTACATGTCGTAAGTTGACACAGGTTTCACCTGCTATCAGAAAGACGAACGTTCTTCTGGAAAATTTCGTAAGTCAACGTGACCTAATATAAATTCGGGCACATCGACGTGGTTTAGTTTGTGTCGCTGGATCAATTGCGATTGAATAGTGAGTTCGTTTCTTTAAACGGTAGTTCATAATTTCGATCTTGCGCCACATTAAATCTATTAGTAAATCACTTTTGTCTAACGGCATATCAACTCTATATGGGTTATTTAATGCCGAAATTTACTTTTCTTGGAAGCTTTGGCATTTTTTCCAAAAATTTATTGCTGCCATTTTTTTTCTTAAAAAATATACTGCCGATGATTTTTTTTATTATGAAAATGTATTGCTGGTAATTTTTAATATAAAAATGTATTTTTATACTTTCATAGTGTTTTTATCCCAGTTTGAGGATTGATTATTTGCCCATAGCTGAGATCCTAACAAGTTCTACCACTCCGGGTCAAGGTGGACCTGGGAACAACAGCAATTAAGAAGTGGTTCCACATTTCTCAAAACCTCCATTCTCCTTGCTGCCGGATGTAGTTTATCGTCATACCCGGACGGTCTATCTTTCGTGAAATCAGAGTAGCGTTAACTTAATAAAAAACGGGTTATACTTGTGTCTTGTTGAAATTTTAAGTCTATAATGGAGGATTTGGGCAGTAATAACACGTCTCTTGCACACTGCTTACTACAATTCGCGCATTTATGTATTTTTAAAAGTCAGTCTAAGGTATGGGATTATTATTATTCGAACAGATTCTTCCCAAGAACTGCAGCTTTGTGGAACAGGCTCCCGGCAGGACGTTTTACCAATCACAACAATCTTGGCCGTTATCTTTCCTGTTTTTTTAAAAATCGTTTCACACCAAGCAAGGCGAAAATGCCAATAGAGCGCAGCGAGTTACACGGAGTGAAAGGGAAAGAAAATGAGAATACTGAGAATAGGGAGGATTGAAGAACGGACAAAAAAAAGGAACAGAGAGCGGGAGGATGGCGATTGACATTGCATTTAAATTTTTGAAGATTCTAGTTATCAGGGAAGCAAGAAAACTGGAGGGAGTTCCACAGGTTGGAAGTGCGAGAAAAACTGTTAGAGTAGAATTGGCGGTTGAATCGACCTAGTTCAGCAGTAAATTGGTGAAACTGAGTTGCCAATCTAGGAGCACGCTTAAATTTACGTGGTCGGGGTATCAAGGGAAAAAGCTCCTGAAAGCAGTTACCGTAAAAAGTATTTGTAGAAGGGATGCCGCATCATGTCGATGAGAAAGTGACTGAAGTCAAGATGCCTGGTCAGGATCGATTACATTACAGATCCTTCTTGGGATTTTGCCAAGAATCTCCAGATGTACAGTAGGAGCGCCAGACCAGATATGACAACAGTAATTCAATGCACGGACGAATGGTAGATTTGTAAATGTGCGAGATTGATTCTGATGAGAAGAATTGTCTGGCACGACATGATGATCCAACTTTCCTTGCAGTAGTGGCCAACTGATACGCTGAACCTAAGAACATTAACTACTTCTTAAAATATTCATGAATTTTGTTTTTTTGTATCCCGTGACCCATAAAGTCTTAGGGTCACCACATGTACTGAAGATGTCGTTGAAGTAATGTTTCTTGGGTAAGATAGCCTGACGGAGCCCAAAGTTTAGGTAACAAAGAGAACAGTTATCCTAAAAATAGCTATAGAAAAGGCAGAGGGAAGCTACTTAATGACGGTGCGAAAGTGATTGAATCCAAGGTCAGGACCGATGATATTGCAGATACTTTTTATAAATTTCACCAAACATCTCTAAATATATAGCAGAAGTACCAGACCAGATGTATCAGACCAGATGTATCAGACCATATGTATCAGACCAGATGTGAGAGCATTATTCAAAACATGGACGAATGATCGACTTATAAAAAATAGATTTTGGCGAGAAAATTGCCGCGTGAAGTATTTATTTCCAATAAATTCAAGGAAAAACACAAAATTTAATCTTCCCATAGTTAATACAGATTATTGAAGAGTAGGCTTTCTACCAAACATTTCCTGGGGAGAATCATCACTAGTGTTGAAAAGTGTGTTATCTCTAAACATATCCAAGGAATGACCATATTTGACACAAAATAAACCTCCTCAAATCAGGACAATAGGTTTGGTTGGATCTGAAGTGTGTCGTGTACATATGTAGCAATTCAATTTAAGATGTTATGGCTTCATTAAAAGTCTCTTTAATAGACTTTTAAAACCACAATCATTTTACATCAAGAAAGACAATAAAGACGTAACAGGTTAGTGAGTATAAAAAATATGATATAGAGAGAAACATTATTAAGGAGGGAGAGAGAGAGAGAGAGAACGAGAGAGAGAGAGAGTAATAAATAATAGGAATTAAGAAGATAGCGATTGAGATTGCATTTAACTTTTTGAAGAACAAAGTTAACTTGAAAGCAAGAGGCAAGAAGAGAATTCCACAAGTGAGAAGAGCGAGAGATAAAACTGTTAGCATAAAACTTACGAGTATATCTGTCAATGTTGAGTCTAAAATGATGAGAACTATCCGCTAATCTAGTCATTCAGTTATGTGCCATGCGTGATACATGCTTAGGCGATCATGTAACGTTCGATACATGACTGTCGAGGCAGATTTTCCCCCGCAGTAGGCTGCCAATTCTTTCTGCAGTAGACCAGTTACCATCCAAGGCTATAGAACCAGCCCTGTTTCCCAATAGCTAGGGGGAGAAGAGGAGGATTTATACCTTTCCCAAGGGTATTAGCACGTAAGTGAATGCAATGGATTTGACTGGAATTCGAACTCAGCTCTCCAATTCCTCAATGCGAGCCGCTACCCATTACTCCACCGTGTGATTAAATCCGGAAAATCGAGGTATGAAAGAGGAAAGCGCATCAGAAGAGTTACCCTGAAATTATTTATAGAAAAGGCACAGGGAAGCTACGTTACGGCGGCGGGAAAGTGACTGTGGCTGAGATGTCAGGTCAGGAACAATAATATTGTAGATTCTTATGAATTTTATAAAAAATATCTAACTACATAGCAGAAGCACCAAACCAGATGTGACAGCAATATTCAATTTATAGGTGTATGGCAGACTTATAAATGTATGTATGCATAGCTGGCCATTTGTATTCGAGGATACCCGTCTACTAGGGCGGCTAGCCAATCCCTATTGCAGACGCTTGCGCAGGAGCATTTGTGTTTATTCAACACCCACAGAGCCCACCTGTGGTTTATACTGCAACTATGCTGAGCAGACCTTAGTTTCTGGAAAAGAGTGTATTATCTAGCATGATCAACAATTTGAACAAGGCCAACACGCTCAAGTCCTCGGCCATGATGACTTGTGACTTCGTGCTAGCATGACCCTCAAGGATTGCGTCTACCCACTCACAAGGCTTGGGTCAACCCATGGTATGGTTTCCAGGCACTTTCCAAGGATGCCGCACGCTGGGATCGACCCCTCGAGTCCGATAACATCAGGAAGTTTCCTTCTTGACAAATTGATCATGGTGAGATTCGAACCCGGGTCTCATGGCCAGAATGCGGATGTTTTAACCACTCGGTCACACGCCCATAAATATGCAAGATAGATTCTGTCGAGAAAAAATTGTCTAGCACTATATAGTGACCAAACTTTCCTTCCAGCTGACCTAGCAGTTGATTCGCAATAATCTTTCTATTTCATGTCAGCTGAAAACATTAGCCGGAGAAAGCCAGCATTTAACAGCATTTAACATTTAGTTTTAGTTTCTTCGTGAAGCTACCATGCATTTCGAATTTTTTTTTTTTATTAATTTTAATACTCTTTTTTTTTTTTTTTTTATCGCCAAACCGTTTATTGTTTATTTAAAGGTCATACAGAAATCTATCTGAAGCTTACGATAAAAAAAGATGAAAACAAAATTGGTGCAAAATAAATAAAGATAACACTTTATTTGAACGTCCGGAAACCTTAAGACTACTACGTCTACAACTTGTACTCGTAAAAGAAAATAGTGTGGTAAATAGTTGATTTTTATAATCAACTAACAAAGATATGATTTCATTTGAATGATGTCGGCTGGTTAAGCTTAATAGTCTAATCTGTAAAGCGGTTTCGATTAGACAGCAGACAGCGTTGTAGTAAAGAATAAGGGATTTGAGTTCAGATGTTGCCGAAATATATTGCTTTATTTCACTGTCATGTTCATTACTTGAATATTGTACAAAGTGAAAATGAAATCCTTATACTTGTCACAATTGTGACAAGTGTAAGATGCGATGAAAACTCGTCAGAAAAGGAACAACTGCTTAACTCTATATCTCTCTCTTTCTCTCTCTCACACACACACATATATATATATATATATAGTGATTTTCTAAGTTTAGTTTAGATGTGGCATAAGGCCGAAAGTATGGGGCATCCAGTGAGGAGCGAACTGACTACTCACTCGTAAATGATTCAGCGAGATAAGCTTCCTAACCATTATACCACGTCCGAGTGCCGCTACACACACACACACACACACGCACACACACACACACATATGTGTAAAATAAAATATAGTCTTAAGTTATACTATATTTATGGGTTAAAGTGCTTAGTATCAGGGATAGAACGTATGTAAATATAAAAGTGGACATTAAATCAATACCCAGGGGCGACAGTCTGTTTCATGTTTAAACGCAATCGTCAGGCACTATTGTGTTTTATTTATATATATATAGGTCAGTGATGCGTTGTTGGTAGTATATTGTATTGCATTGTGGGTAGTCTTTTTTATTATTATTCTGATGCTTCTTTTGGTGAATGGTAACGATTGTTCGAATTATTCTAAGGGCTGTTGAATGGGAATAATTGTAGATCTGAGAATAATTGTAGCTCTGAATGGATCTTTTAGGTGCTATTAATAGTGTCGTTAGTCAACTTTTTATTATGATTGAATATTTTACTCTTGGTTGTTATTAATACGCTTTCTTGTGTTTATCTGTGCTAAACGGTTTGTTAATTTGCTTATTATTTAAATAGTTTATTTATTTGTATTAATTTTATGCTTGTTTTTTATTTCGTTTAATTTATTTTCGTTTAATCTTGCTCATTTTCAGTTTTCTATTTTTAATTTCGCTTTCGATATATATATATATATATATATATATATATATATATATATATATAAACAAAGACGCTACAAGAAAAGTGTTCGATGTAAGATATAAACAGAGTCAATAAAATAAATAATAGAAGAAAAACAATAACACCTACTTCAGGGTCCACGTGAACACCTAGATATTTATACGGCTATGTCACAATCTTCAGTCGGCACAAGTGATGAAATCCTCAATTCTTCATTCCCAATAATAATAATAATAATAATAATAATAATAATAATGATAATAATAATAATATTTTAAATAAGGAATTGAATATCTCATCAATTGTACCCCTTGAAGATTTGAGACAGACATTAACTACCTAGGTATCCTCATGAAACTTTAAGTCGTGGAAAAATAGTAATATCTGATTCTTATATTTATTACACACACACACACACATATATATATTAGGTTGGCGGAAAAATAATGACGTAATAATGTCGTTTTTCGACGTATTTTTAACGTCAAAAAACGACATTATTACGTCATTATTTTTGCACGAACCTAATACATACATACATACACACACACACACACACACACACACACACACACACACACATATATATATATATATATATATATATATATATATATATATATAAAGATTTAATGTACTTTACTTATTTAATCCGACATATTTTTATTCTACAAACATTATTTTTAGTCGATACCCGTATTTGAGTAGACGCTCCGTTTATTTTGAACAGCATTTATTTCGACTGCACAATCGAGAAACCTTGTTAAAGAAAACGTGCCTTCGGGCAGGAGTCAAAGCTCCTCGTGAGCGGGCGGTCAAGACACGCTCAATCAGACGATCATTTCTCCTACAAAGGGCCGGGGACTTCAGATTCGAATTGAGAGTTCAACCATATTTGACGGTTTTCAAAAATATATGATGCGATATAGAGTAACGGATATTAGAGAATGCAGTAATATGAAGTGGTGGTGGTTTTTCTGTAACCAAATCTGTAACCAAGTCACTAATATCAGGCCAACTAACAAGGATCCGTGATGTGAATTCAAATCACGTCGGATGCTAGTAATTTATATCTGATCCACCCTGCTTACTTAGCAATGTAAAATATAAAACAATTTGTATGTTGTGATAAAAAACCTCAATAATGAAAGTAAAACTAGTCAAAACTGTAATAATGAAAAGCTTTCAATAAGAAATTTATACAAAAAACAAAACAAAACAAAAACGTCATTGAAGCCGAGATGCCAAGTCAGAACCCATAACATTGTAGATTTTTCTTTTTATTTAATCAAAGCACCAAACAAGACGTGACAGTGATATTCAATTCATGGATGAATAGTAGATATGTCATGGGTCCTTACCTATAACTACAGAAAGAACTCTTCCTAACACTATGTATACTACGCCTCTCAAGAGAAAGGGTCGAATCAAGCCGAACTTCTCGGCTTGACGTTCGAACTCTCTGCCTCTGAGCAGAGAGGAACCCGGACGAGGTTCCATCGAAGAGTAGCCTCTCGTTCGGCGAGGTTGACCAACCCGATCCCGTTAATACGCGTTCTACGGGCATTTTTTTGGCCGAGCCTACGGGCTCGGGAAACCCACATTAAACTCGGCCTTGTGTCACATGCAACCCTCGTGGGGGATGGCTAGATACCCAATTGAGTCGAGCCGATAGTAGTTCACTCCAAACCAGACTGATAGTCATGCTAACACCTTCCACATCTTGTATTATTATTTCGTGTAATATACCTTCGTTATTTCTACTCTTGTGTTCGTGTTTTTCTTCCTTGGTCCTAACCTGGACCATAACAAGATATATAAATGTGTAAGAAAAATTGTATAGCACGGTATAGTGATCAAGCTTTCCTTTCAGCAGACCTTGCAGTTGATTCATCACAATCTTTCCATTTCATGTCAGGGGAAAGCATTAGAACGAGAAGATGCAACGAGTCACTCACCTGGAGGTTAGCTTCAACCATGCAAAAAAGCAAGAAAAGTTTCTTTCAGACGATTAAGAAAGAGCAGTTTCGTTTTGGAGCCATTACTTATCCCAAGTTGAAGGTCATTTTATTTTTCAGCTCAGCTGCAAATTTGACCTCATCGAACCCGATTAAGCTTACAAGTAAGACAAGAACAAATATTAGGTTGGAGCAAAAATAATGATGTAATAATGTCGTTTTTTGACGTATTTTTTACGTCAAAAAACGACATTATTACGTCATTATTTTTGCATCAACCTAATAGTTGCGCGATCAGCATGAATAGCAACTTCAGAAGTGATGGGATCAGGAACGTTAATCTTCTGTTTTTTCAATTATTTGGAGATGTCAACATTTCCAAAAGTACAAGGCTGACAATCGGAATGCTGCAATTTTCCATCATTGGAAATTATTATCTTTTTGATTTCAACATGATGAAACTCAATATTTTATTACCACCTTGGTTTTGTCCTTACCACTCAGTAGAACTCACTGCTTATCAATAATGAGTGATAATACATTTCCCCCCAAAAATTTATGCAGTTAAGTGTATTACGTTATAATTAATGTCCGTTTTTTTTTTTGGTGGAGAGGGGAATCTGTTGTAATGAAGAATCTATCATTATAACTAAGAATTATACGTGGCAGTAAAGAATACATTTAGAAAACACTAACTCACAAAGAGCCACGGTGGAGTTATGATTAGCGGATCAGATTGAGAAATCGGAGAGTCGTTCGAATTCCGATGAATGTAGTGGAACATTACATTCATCCTTTGGGAAAGGTATGATTCCTCTCCCTCGAAAGATACATAATCTCCTAAACATATATCACGCATGGCACATAACTGACTGACCGTTGAGAAAGGTATGAATCCTCTTCTTTTCCCCCATCTATGGGTAAATAGCAAGGCAGACCGGGATCTGTAGCCTTTGATGGCAACTGGTCTACCGCAGAAAGAAATGGCAACCTACTGTGGGAAAAAATCTGACTCGTCAGTAATATGTCAAAAGATACATGGCTGACGACATAACTGATGAACCCACTAGAATGTTTAAAGCAAAAGTTTGAAAATACATCACACCCGATACTCAAAGTCTAGCGCCATTGAATAAAGTTAATGTTATACGTGTGGTGCGATGGTATTTATCAATCCACCCACGAGGATTGAATGTGGCACAAGGCCTTTTTAATGTGGGTATCCCCGAGCCCGTAGGCCCAGCCAAAAATAAATAACCATCGTCCCCACCGAGGCGGGTCAATTCCGTCAACCTCCCCCAACGAAACCCTACCCTTCGGCGGAGCTTCGTCAGGGTTCCTCCCTGCAAGCAGAGAGTTCGACAGACACCCGACCCGGCAGCTCACAAAGCACAGATATTACACTTTGATCCTAGCCACTGGGACGAGCGGGTATGATTTTTATGTGGCATGGAAAATTGATGATCATGGTCGTTCACTATTTCCTGTTCTTTGTAGCGCTTAGTAAATTTCGTTTTTTACACAAGCTCGCTAGGTAGGCTATGCGCTGTTTTTCTCTGTCTCTCTTGCCTTCAGTATGTCCTGTGAGCGACAAATTTTCCAAGCCCTCTTTCCTCTTTATGTGACCTAGAAACTCTCTTTTTGATGTTAAGTATAATTGTTCTATTTTTGTTTCCATTTTCTCAAGAATTTCATCCCATATTCAGTCCTTGGTATTTTCAGTATTCTTCTCTAGAACAACATTTCTGTTGAGTCATATCTCTTCTGCGATGAGATTGTCCAGCATTCCCTCTCATATAGAAGGACTGACAGCACGTAACAGTTTAATAATCTTTTATCGTTTCTGAGAAATTGACCTGTTTTTTAATACTTTGCATCTTTCGCTATACAAATGTTTCTTCAGATTTTGGTTTTGCTCTTTCCTTCCTTCGTTAAAATACTTCCCAGATATTTAAATTACTGCACTTACTTGATTTTGGTATCTCCAATTTGTAATTAATGTGTTAGGCTGTTCCTTTTACTGACAACCATGCATTCTGTCTTCTTTCAATTAATGTTTAGTACTTTCTTGTTGCTTTTCTTTACTGTCTTCCATAAGAGTTTTTGTAGTTTCCTTTCTGGGTTTGCTACCAACAGCGTTTATATGCATATCGTATGTTGTTAAAATTGTGTCCGCCAATAATGAATCCTGGTAGGACTTCTATTAGGTTGGTGCAAAAATAATGTCGTTTTTGACGTTCAACTTCAAAAGAAAAAAGACATTATTTTTGCACCACCCTAATATTTCTCTCACAATCGTCTCATTGTATTGGTTGAATCAGTTCGGTGGGAAAACACATCCTTGTCTTACACCCCTTTCTACTTTTTATGTATTTACTGACTTCATTTTTTATCCGTATGCAGTGTTTGCTGCCAGTATAGGTACTGGATTATTCTAATATCCTTTCCCAAATATGTCAAGATTACCAAGCAGTTCTAACAGTTCTTTGTGACGTATTTTATCAAACACTTTTGCATAATCTATAAAACATAGGTATATATCTTTTTGTATTTGCATTTGTCTTTCTAATACCATTCTGAACATAAATATCGCATTCTTTATTCATGTGTCTTTAATGAAACCGTACTGTTCTTGTACTATTCCTGGTATAATTCTGCTGCTCGCTCTTTTCATCATTTTTTTTTTCATATATATATTATCCGATGAAATTCACATTTATTTGCACTTGGCTTCTTAGGCAGCGCTATGAAAATAAAACTACTTAGGTCTTTCGGTATTTCACCACTGTTGTATATTGCATTATTATACCTAGTCCTTCGATATTTCTGTGTATTTCAGTTGTCCTTTTTCGGTGTGAAAGATTCCTTCAATCGCTGAAGTATTTTTCTTTCTCTAATATCTATTTATTTAGAATTCTTAAACGCAATGAAACACTAGATGCAGATTTATATGCCAGGCAGCTCGCAACTTGTCAATAAAAAAATGGTTGAAAAGCAGCCCGTGGTCGTCAATAAAAAATGCTTTCTCCATAACAAAGACAGGTTGCTTAAAAATAAGGATAACACAGGAAGGAATTTTAGAAATCGGTTGGTGTGTCCTGCCAAAGACCCTCATATTTACCTGACCTTTTTTCGATCGTTGCAAAATGCTTTGATTCGAAAGCTTTGATGAAAACCAGAGTTGGCAAACTTGGACCTTCGTAACCGAAAAAAAAAAAAAAAAAAACAAGTGTCAAAAGGACGGTTTTTCCATTGACACCGCTATTATTTTAACCACCTCGGCATTGTTTATTGTTTAAAAAGTGGTGATTAGAATTTTAAGAGAACATAAACATTAAATTGAATTTTTACATTTTCTTTGTTCTTGAGAATTGAAAACAAAAATAATAGAAACTATTTTAACATACTTTAATTGTCATTTAGTTCAAACTTTATAAAATAGTAAATAATACGGATTTCCTTATAGTTGGTTCCCATATTTTAATAATTTAGTAAATTTTAAATTTATGAATAAAAATGTTTAAATATTTATTACTTTATAAATAACAAATATTGCATTGCATTGTTGTAATTGTATTGGGTTTTTGAATGTTTTTAATATAAAATTGTTCTTGCATATAAACTAGGGTCCTCAATTAGGTCACGTAAAAAAAGCAGCATATCACGATTAAAAAAAGGCTCAAATCAACAAAAAAAAGTTTTGTCTCAATATGTTGTTATTAATTGAAAGCTAAAGCATTAAATCTATTACTAAGTAAGTAACTTTAGTAAGTAACATATACTTTCAGATAGAAATTATATAGATTGGAATGTCAAATATATGCTCGATTTTTGTTTAATTTTCTTAAAAGTGGGTGGAAACATGTTAAAAAAAATCTCTTTTTAACAAAATTTCAAAAATAATTTCATTCATTTGTGAATAAGTCCTGAAAATTTCATTAAAATCCGACTATTATTTGATTTTTGCAAGAATTTCCTAATTAACGTGCGTTTTCCTCGGGAAAAGCGCAAAATAAAACAAACCTTTTTTTTATTTTATCGCGCTGTCGTAAAATAAAACCAAAATTTTAACCAAAATTTTCTACGTGCTAGAAAGGAGTAAAACATTTCAAAAAAATAATCAAAACATACTTTGGTCTTTCCTCTTCATAACAACATAAACATATTGAGACAAAACTTTGTTTTCGTTGATTTATGGACTTTTCTTCATCGTGATATGCTGCTTTTTTTACGTGACCTAATGGAGGACCCTAATATAAACAATCTATTAAATAAATAGTATTTAATATTTTTCTTTAAATTTGAAAGAACAAATAATATGAATAATTTCACTTTCATTATATGTTTACGTTTTATTAAAATGTTAATCTTTTTTTAAACACTACTAAACATTCACGAGGAGTGTATTAGGTTAGTGCAAAAATAATATCGTTTTTTGACGTTAAAAACTACGTCAAAAACGATATTATTTTTGCACCAACCTAATAGTAAGTTAGCGGTGTCGAGGGATAAACAGCCCTTTTGACACTCCGTCTTATTTTTTTGTGCGGGCACAAAACTCCAGTTTACCCAACAGTTCATCGAAAACTTTTTCGTATAAGAAGCTGTGGAATTTTACGCAAAAGATAAGTAAAAAGACATTGCAAATAATGGTGAATAGATAGCTGAATAAGATGTAGTCATACTTTATCTTTAGAAGAATAAAAGTGAAAAACAGAAATTATTTATGATACAGCCTAATATTTTAATTATTGTTATTTTATACGGAATGGCTTAAGTTTTAAAGGATACCAAAAAAAAAAAAAAAAATACAAAAAACACGACCCCAATAGAGATGTTTGTTTCTTATCAAGGATTTGAACATGAAGTGACCAATTTACAAAACCAGTTTCAAAATGACGTCCAACTTAATATCTATATTTCTTACATAGATAAAGTTTCAACCAACAATTTTAAGGCGATAACATTTCATATCCTTCTTTCGTGGCGACAAGGCCAACATGCAGCTGTAGCAGAAGACGTCAAAATTTTCCCATCCCACACCGATACCTTACTCAATCATAAAAAGGCCAATATTGGGTAGACGCGCCAACAAAGTTCAGTTGAAAATGAAGCAAGTTAACTGGACTGGCCTTATCTTGTCGCTCGTATTAATGATCGCGGCTTCAAAGGCCGTCGATAGGACAAGAACAGAAGGAGCGACTGGCAGTGATGTTGTCCAAACGGTCGTTGATATTATAGGACAGAAATGTATCTTCAAAAATGAGCGCCTCTTTGTACGGAGAATGGCTTATGTCGAAAGTGATGACGGCAGAGACAAATCGGCCTTCCAGCCAGGCTTCTTTGGAGGAATTTGGCGGGTGAGTTAAAGGATTTATTCTGTTGGAAAAAAGCCCCTTTCGATAAGCAACTCTCAGAATACGAAGAGGAAAATTAGAAAAACTTTTACCACGTTATAAAACAGGGTTCGTGTTGGTACAATCGAATTTAAATAATTGTTTATGTAAATCGTACCCGATCCGTGTTTGTCGTGTTTAGGGATCGGCCGGGAATGTCAATCGAAATGTTTACTCAGTTCTCTGCGGTAAATTGTACAACTGTTATAATGATAATCAATTCTGTGATTTTATTTTTTAACGTAATCTCCTTGTGAATTACGCTTTCTGACCGAAAAAGCTACAAAATAATATTAAGCGAAGTAATTAGGAAAAGTGAGCGGAGAGGAAGGATAACAAGGCATGAAGTCGAAAAGGGAGGAGGTGTATATATATATATATATATATATATATATATATATATATATATATATATATATATATATATATATATATATATCAAGAACAATCAATACTGGGGAAAATGTACGACAAAGTGGAAAAAAGTTTTCGTGCGACGCGTTTCGTCCTTTGGAATAAAATTTCCTTTCGTCCATTGGATTAAATTTGTGTGTGTGTGAGTGTGTGTGTGTGTGTGTGTATCTGCGTGTTTAAAACAGGATACAGAATCCCGCCAAAATTTGAAAAAATATGCCAAATAGGGAACGGTTTCATTGAAACTAGTTTTGATTACGTGTTTCGCCTTTTCTAGGCTTCACACACACACACACACATATATATATATGTATATATATATATATATATATATATATATATATATATACGTACATAATATATATATATATATATATATATATATATATATTGTATATTTAGGTAGCAATCTTTCATTTATACATGTTTCATTAAAGACGACAGGCAAGGTATTGTGATTATGCTTTTTATTTAATTTTTTTTATGTTCAAACAAATGTTTTTCTGGTTACAGAGTCTGTGAAAACTGTCGAAATGTTCTGTAATTCCGAACGCTTTCGGCTATATATATAGCCATTATCAAGGATGATTTTATTTTTGCTTTTTAATTGGGTGTATGGGTTCTCTGTATGTTTTTAGAGTTATAGTTGTGTCTTATGTTGTGGCTGTGTTCGTAGATAATATTATTAAGTCTTGGCTTTTTCTTTTTTATTATTAAGGCTTCCATTATTTTTAATCTTCTTTTACACGTGGATGAGGTTTTATGTTTGTATTTTCTACTAGTATGTTTCGGATGGAGTCTGGTAAGTTTTAGCTTGTGTTTAAATGGATTATGAGGGTGCTTTTATACATACTAGAACATTTGCAACACGCGTTATCGTGGTGAAATACTCACAATATTTAGTATTGTTGAAGTTATTGCTAAAATTACTTTTTACAAACTTTACGTTTTGTTCAATTTAGCAAACCAATCGATGAAATTTGAATAAAGCTGATTTATTTAGGAAAATAATCTGGCAAAATCCTACTTCGCGGTTTAATAATTTCTTTAATTTAATTTTATAAGACTTCACGGTAAACAAAATAATTTTTTTTTCCTTTTTACCAGCGAAGAATAAATTTCTTAGATTAGATTTCTTACTCTTCAGCATTCAGCATACATATGTCCATGTGTAAATATTTCTTTCTGGAGTCAAATTCTAGCATTTTTTGGCCATGTGATTTGTTTATAGTTCTCACAAAGGCAGGGTGAACTTGGAAACTGGATTCTTGTAAATAAAAACTTAGAGAAAAGATATGTGAAAAAACAAAAAACAATATTGCATTTTTATTAAATAAGTATTTGTTATTTTAATATATATATATATATATATATATATATATATATATATATATATATATGTGTGTGTGTGTGTGTGTGTGCGCGCGCGTGTGTGTACAGGGTTTATCAAATTGTTTTTACAAAATTTGGGGGCGAGTTCCACACCCCAAAGCAGGGAAAAAAGTCCTTATAAATGTATATCCGCAAACCCTTCGTTTTTTAAATAAGTTTGAGGACGTTTACGGTAGATGGTGCTATGTTGCCATGTAGACTAGGTTACATTTGTTATTCATGTACATTTGTGGCTAATCTGTCTTCATCGTGTAGCGTTATGTAGTGTTCCGTTTAGCATTGGCAGGATAGTCCTATCGTAAGCAGGCATATATGATTTTTACATACGACTGCGCGAATGGTAATGTACGCGAGGCTGCACAGCTGTATCAGATTGTGTTTCGCAACCGACGGCAGTCGATTCATCCAAACTTTGCGCTTGTTTATCGTTTCATTGCTGAGATAGTATCCGTGGCACCACAATCTATGGATCGAGAAAGACGGAGGTATGATTACCACCAAGAATACGTTCCACACGCTGTTGTTGTCTCTAGCATGTCGTACATCACATGGCACAGCATGGAGCATACTTCAAGAGCATCTCCTGTATCAGTATCATTTACAACATGTGCAGGGTCTATCGCCCTCTGATCACTGACCACGGGAGAACTTTTGCCGATGGTTTATTGCACAAACTACCGATCTGTTGTTTGTCTCTTCAGTCTTGTTAATGGAGAAGGCAAAATTTGGAAGAGATGAAATAACAAACTTACACAACAAAAATTTTTGGATGCATCGGAATCTTCATGTTACATCACAGGCTAGACACCAGCATCGGTTTACGATTAATGTGTGGGCTGGAATTGTAGGTAACTGTCTAGCAGGTCTATATGTTCTCCCAGCACGTCTTACATGAGCTGTCTAAAGTGACTTAATTTCGAACACGCTTCAAGACCTGCTAGAGGATACATCCCTGCTAATACGAAGACACATGTGGTTCATTCATGATGGGTCCCCAGCACATATTAGTCACAATGTTCACAATGCACTGGCTGATATCTACGATGAAAGGTGGATAGGTAGGGGAGGACTGGTTCCATGGCCTTCATGTTCTACCAACTCAATCCTTTGGATTTTTTATCTGTGGACAAACCTAAAATTATTGGTTTACGCTGCAGACATTAATAATGCAGTGACACTTCACCAATGTGATATTGAGGCCTGCGAAACCATTCGACACCGTGTGAGAATATTTGAAAGGGTGCGCAAATCAATTATCCGACGGGTGCATGCCTGTGTAGAAGCAAGCGGTGGACATTTTGAACATTTGTTATGAGTTGTTGTGTCGAGGTACAACAATGGCTTTTGGGGCATATGTTTATATGGACCTATGTCCTATTTGGGTGTGAGGAACCCACCAGTAAAGTTTGTAAAGTATTTTTGATACACCCTCTGTATATATATATATATATATATATATATATATATATATATATATATATATATATATATATATAATATTATAAATTAACTGATTTAAAAATATGGTTTCATCGATAAAAAAAGGAATTAGCATGTTTCAAAAACAGAAAACAAAACTTCAAATCCAATTATATTAAATTAAAACATTAGTTCTGTTCCATCTTCAAGCGAATTTTGGAATAACTTATTTTAAAATTTACTGAGTTTTAAAAGCAAATACATTCATAATTTTTTTATTCAAGGATACAGAGAAATTCAATCATTTAAACAGGGGCTTTCTTATCATGTGGCACCTTCACGCATATATTTTTTCTT
Organism: Acanthosepion lycidas; assembly: GCA_963932145.1. Taxonomy (NCBI): domain Eukaryota; kingdom Metazoa; phylum Mollusca; class Cephalopoda; order Sepiida; family Sepiidae; genus Acanthosepion; species Acanthosepion lycidas. The sequence goes on along the minus strand of OZ010578.1, from coordinate 105,651,055 downwards.
TCTATTTGTTTTTACGAACAGATTTCAAAAATTAAATACGAAGCCACGAAACTCTGCACCGGTGCACTTATGCCTCTCTGCAACAAAATCAAAACGGAATTCAGTATCGACTGGCGGAAAACGACATGGAAGGATCTTCTAAAACCTTTTTATTCTGGCATGGCAGCATATCTCTCTCTTGCTCTCAACGGACAAGATGTTCCCGGGGATCCAGTTAAACAGCAGGCAACATGGCAGAAAGTTTTTCACCCGAAGAATGTTTTAAAATACACACGCGATTTCCCAGAAGCTGCTAAGGCGTTATCAACACGTAAGTAATTTGATATTTACTAAGTTTAATGACTTTCCGGCTTGACTGGAAAATCAGGATTTGAAATTCTAGCTTTTTCATGGGCTTGAACACCGACCGGTGAGAAATAGGTAACTATTTAAATCACCAAACAAGACAAACTTTTGTTTACTACGGCATAATGCTATAATTATCTAATAAACCTTAATTGTCTCTATCTAAGGCCATATGCATGAGTTATTCAATGCAGATGGGATTAGGTACAATTATTAGGGAAAATAAAACAACAAAAAAGCAGTGATGGTTCATACCTGAATCCATCATAGTGTGCAATTAGTAAATACTAAACACTTCAAGTACCTTGGCGTATAGATCAATTATAACAAATTTAATATAGGCGATAAAAGAACTGATCATAGAATAATCTGCGCTTAGGGTAGTTTCACCACTACCGTAAGTAGTTACAAAACCAAAACATTAATCTAATAATCGTATTATATTCTTAGACTTATCAAATCGAGACTTGTCAAATTGAGACTTACATATGAATGTCATGAATGGCGCCAAACATGTTCAGAAATATGTGAACTGTCAGCTGTATACAACGGCTTTCTAAGATCAATGGTTAAAAATGGCTTTGAACGAGTGAAGCCTGAGGATCTTGGTAAAAGACCATCTTTCTTCAAACCTCGTGTACTGGATCTACAGAATCACAAAGAACTCTACCGAGTGACAGAAACCATATCACTCAAGGATTTTCAATACTAACAACTAAAATGGAACTCGAAGAGAAAATAATGAATAATCAAGATATTCAACACTATTTCAAATAAAAGATTAGGAAGGAACCCCGGTCAGTAATCGAAAGAGCAATAATAGCTACGAGATTTGAGAAACCTGCTGCTCGGTCAATGAATGCCAAATGTTTCCCCGTAAGGAAACGGATAATATTAACATCCCCATTATCTTTTGGCGCGACTAGTTGCGAGACCAACTTGCTAACAATTGCTCCACAGAGAGGAATCAAAATTATGTAACTTATTCAATTAACGTAGCACCTTTTAAATATCTTTAAAATTTTACTAATAGTAACAATTTTATAATTGCAATGAAAACGGACATATAAAAAATTCAAATGAGAGCAAAGAATAACAAAAAATAATTATACAGAGATGTAACTAGACAAACGAAGAAGAGGACCATCAAAAGAGAAAAATTAAGCTACTTCGACGTGGTGTAGTGGTTAACAAGTTTATCTACCGAGATAATAATCGTATTATATTCTTAGTCTTGTCAAATCCAGACTTACATATGAATATCGTGAATGGCACCAAACATGTTCAGAAATAATTCTTTCGTTAATATTAAATGGTTGGATTCTTTCACATGGCCGAGAGCATACTGAGAAGAAAACTTACTTTCTAAATTAGACTGAAAATTCAAATAAATTAATTTGCATAAAGATATTAAGCTACTAGCCGTGTTATTACCAAATACCAATTTAATGTTCAACTGGTTATTATTACAATAACAAATAGCTGATGTTCTTCTGTCATCTTATTGCACAAGCTTCTCGAATAGATCATTTGCTATTTACGTATCTCCGACATGTCATGTGAGCGTCAAATACTCCAAACTCTTTCTTCATGATGTACTAGCAATTTCAAATGTCTCTTTCTGATTCTAAGTATAAGCGGCCTTTTTGTTTCAATTATCTGTACGGAGAGTGTCCTACATTCATTTCCATATAGAAGGACTGATATTACATAGCAGTACAATAATATTCTCTTTGTAACTAAATTATCCTGTTTCTTTATATTTTGCTTAGCTTTTGGAAAACATCTTTTTCTATTCAAATAGCCTTTTGAATTTTAGTGATTTGTTTGTTTCTTTTTTATCCACAGATTGTGACGGTGTAGCAGACGTGGCATTTTTACTGGATGAATCAGGAAGTGTAGGGGCTAGTAATTTTGGAAAAGTGAAGAGTTTCTTGGTGAAAACTGCCCAACAACTCAAAATTGGTCCTAAGAATATCCGTATTTCTCTTGTAAAATTTGGATCTACTATCACGACAGTATCCCATTTGAACAGCCACAAAACATCTGCAGATGTTGTAAATGCGATCAATAAGCTAACGTATAAAGGAGGCGGCACTCCCACAGACGAAGGCATCAATAGAGTGACCAATGATGTATTCAATCTTAAGAATGGTGGAAAAGAGACCAAAGATGCAGCTCGAATTCTGGTGCTTGTCACGGATGGTAAGTGCTTTGAAGTTATACATATATTTCTGCTTATTTTCTGTGCTTAGCTTGTACACTACCAAGTGACAAGTTTCGGGTGTCTAGAGAGGCCCGAACCCACTATACTTGTGACTTCGCAAGAATAAATTGCTATCCATTAACTTATGTATTATGGGATGCATGTCAAAAATACCAGAGATCCCATTCAGAAGAAACATCTGATCTGTGGTGACCCCAAGATATCATAGGGTCATCCTGGTTTATACTTAAGTAAGCTTAGTATTCGGTATCACACCCGAACATCAAAAGAGCCAGCTTCTTCAAAAGGGTTAACCAAGAAGGTATTCTTATAGTCACCAAGTGCAGATTCGAAAGTTAGAAGGACGTCTCCGTAAAACCATATACCCTCCATGGCTGACGCTAATTCAGGAATAAATGAACGCTAATTTTACGTAAGAATGTTTTAGTCTTGTATTCATATCAGATGTTGCGAATATAACGCTACACTTGCCGTGTCAGGCCACCCTGGATTTTTAGCTTCGTTCAAAAATGCCGTGGTAACAACAAATGCCTTGGTTATTTTGAAAAATTTGAATATATGATAAAGACTTCTGCCTCTTCTCTATTCCGTGTCACTCCAGAACATGGGTAACCATGGTCCTCCAAAGCTTCCTAACGTTTTGTTCTGGTAATTTACACACGCACGCATGGACTTTTCCAGCTATAAATAGGAGTAGGTACTGTCTTTTAGAGGGTGACGTTTCCAGCAGTCAGTTCTGACAGTCGGACCGAACATTCTTGCTTTAACAATCTCGTTTGTATATGTTTGTATTACTGTTTCTGCTAATATATTTGTTTAACTCAATTCCTCTCTTTGTGTCTTTATTTCTGGCCCTAACAAGGCCATAACACATTTATAGCTCTTAGCAAGGTTTGTCTTGTTTCGATTTCCCCTGCTCCCTGTTCGGACATCCATTTACACAAACTTGCAAAGTAGATTTCCTCACAGTTTACTACTGTCTCTTTTGTCTTCGAGGCAAGTTCCACTCGAGCAGATTCTTCCCAAGAACCACTGCGTTGTGGAACCGACTCCCAAGAGGTTACCTGTTACTCTGTAACCTAACTTGACTGGCCTCCGGGCCTTGTACAGAGGGAACATCATTGTAAAAAACGTCCCGTGATTATTCATTTTTTTCTTCTTTCCCCATTATGTGGCCGAGAAATTTCACCCGTCTGTTTTCTGATTCCAAATGTAAGCGTTTTTTTTTTATTTCCATTATTCTTAAAACTTCCTAGTTAACTTCAAGAACAAGTCGACCTCTAAGAAGTGGGACGAGGCTAACCTGAATACCGCCGATGCAAAAGGAACGACTAGCCATTTTACTATTATGCAGTGAATGTCACTATGAACCATAATTGTGAGATGAAGGAGAGTGGTGACCACAGCATCGCAAAGATGCGCTGATTGAATAAATGAATGACATCCTGGCATTCTTTGGGAAGCTGGAAATTTGAAATTAACTGCAAGGGGTGGGGTGTTGCGATTTATTTATTTTATTTTATTTTATTTATTTATATGATTTATTTAATTTTATTTTTTTTAATGCTAATTTATTTTGACAGGTCAGCCTTCGAGAGAGAGAGAGAGAGAGAGAGAGAGAGAGAGAGAGAGAGAGAGAATGAGAGAAAGAGAATGAGAGAAAGAGAGAGTGTGTGTGGTGCATATTTTTTCTAATGGAAATATTTAATGTTGCTTTTTGATTATTAGGGCATGAGAATTTATTTTATCAATAAATGCGATTTACTTAGTTTAGTTTATTTTATCAATTAATTTATTTTTTAATTTTTAATACTAATATGTGTACACATTAATATGCATTTCTTCTGTGGTGAATGATATTTTATTTAATGTGGGTTGTTTATTTTGTATAATAATAGCTTCTAGAGTTTTGAGTATTTCCTTCCATTGGGGCTGTAGAGTATTTTGGCGTTATCTAATTATATTTGCATTATGTTGATAGCTGGAGGTGAAGAGGGTCATTCATGCCGTTCCCATGAGTATTTGAGCACAATGAAATATAACGAATCCGACTGGAATTAGAACTTTGCTCTGTGATTTGACAATTCCAAGCCATTATCCATTACATCAACTGCACATACATGCATGCATACAGCACCTTTTATTCCTAAGCGGTCTACCGTGACGTCATGTGTAAGTGTTTTGGAGAAGAAGGCAGGCGGGTTCAAAGGGTATATTTTTGGCCGAGCCTACGGGCTCGGGAAGCCCACGTTAAACTCGGCCTTGTGCCACGTGCAACCCTCGTGGGGGGGGGGCTAGATACCGAATGAATGGTGTAACGAGCACCAAGTCATGACTGTAGAACTCTCTGCTTTGGCAGAGAGGAACCCGGACGAAGCTTTGCCGAAGGGCAAGGGTTCGTTCGGGGAGGTAGACAGGCCCTGAACTCGTCTAGGCGGGTTCAAAGGGTATATTTTTGGCCGAGCCTACGGGCTCGGGAAGCCCACGTTAAACTCGGCCTTGTGCCACGTGCAACCCTCGTGGGGGGGGGGGGCTAGATACCGAATGAATGGTGTAACGAGCACCAAGTCATGACTGTAGAACTCTCTGCTTTGGCAGAGAGGAACCCGGACGAAGCTTTGCCGAAGGGCAAGGGTTCGTTCGGGGAGGTAGACAGGCCCTGAACTCGTCTAGGCGGGTTCAAAGGGTATATTTTTGGCCGAGCCTACGGGCTTGGGAAACCCACGTTAAACTTGGCCTTGTGCCACATGCAACCCTCGTGGGGGGGTGGCTAGATACCGAATGAATGGTGTAACTAGTCGAGACAATATTAGTTCACTCTAAACCAGAGAGACAGTCATTACTAACACCTTCACTTTCTTGTACGATATTTCTATTGTTATTCTACTCTTGTGTTCGTGTTGTTCTTCCTTGGTTATAACCTTGGACCATAACTGTGGTGCTAGGATATTGGGCCATAACACTGTCCGAAGTTCATATTTTGTTAATTTTGTTCAAGTACTTTCATTTTTCCAGTCATTATCAAAAACCGATGTGATGTCTGTGTGGTAGCTTTAACTCTTTTCTCTGTATTTTGGTATTCATTAGTACACTGGATGTTTGAAATGGTCTAACGGAACGTCATGTGTAAATGTTTTGGGGAACAAGACAGTTAAAAAATATTATTTATTATATTTTATCGAATTATTTATTTTATTTTATCGCTTAATTAATTTATTTGTTAATTCTTAATCAGTCAGTTATGTGATACACGCTTAGGCGATCATGTATCATTCGATACATGACTGACAAGGCAGATTTTTTCCCACTGTAGGTTGATATTTCTTTCTGCAGTAGACCAGTTGCCATACAAGGCTATAGAACCCGGTCTATTCTGCTATTTACCGATAGCTGGTGGCGGGGGTGGGGAGAAAAAGAGGATTCATACCTTTCCCAAGGATATTATTAGCACGTAAGTGAATGTAATGGATTCGACTGAAATTTGAACTCGGCTCTCCGATTCTTCAATCCGCTATCCATTACTCCATTCTTAATACTAATATATGTGCGCACATTAATTATATTATTAGGAAAGGCATGAACCCATTTCTTCCCCAGCTATGTGTAGATAGCAGGACTGACCCGTCTCTACAGCCTTGATTTGCAACCAGTCTAAGAGACGGAAAAATCTGAATACAAACCACCTTCTACCCTCTAGGTCCTGTCTCTTCAACTTTTGAGAGGAGGGGCAGGATAACCTAAACATCCCCGATGTAAAGGAACTGGCAAGTCATTGCACTATTCTGCATTGAATGTCACCATTAACCACAATTGTGAGAGGGAGGAGAGTGGTGACCACAGCGGCGTAAAAAATGCACCAATTGAATATTAATTTAATTAATTTTAATATTTAACGGATATTTGTGTGCCATTGAAGCCATTTTTAATTTTTTTTTACAATGCTTTAAATTTCTATTTTAAATTTTCCATAAAGTCAACTTGTTCTTATTTTCCGACGTTGTCTTCCAAACCATGGTAATCTGGGAAAACAAGGTTTTCATTGGTCCAAAGAAAATTTCACATAGAATCGCGAATTTCTTTCCATCTTTTACGTCAGCTCACCCAAATTGAAGGGAGTTGGTAAAGGGGGTTATTATTATTTCGAATCCATCCAAAAAATCAGCAATCAAAAGAAAGGACATGAATATGGAGGCCTTGGTAGTACCTGCCGTTTACACACATACTTATTTAAACATTTAAAATAAGTTATGGCTTATTTCCCTTGTACAATTATATATTTCTATTCAATCCATGTCAATATTTATATACGAAATTGAAGAAATAAATACAAATAATTATACAATTAAATAAACGATGAACAAACATTGCGTAGCATTATGAAACCTCCAAATAGCTTATTGCAAATATTTTATAGGGAACGCATACAACCTGAAATTCAAATTGTATGCTTATATGACAAATATATCCTGAAAATTTAATTACGAAAATATTCACTTGTATTATAAAATCTAACACACTCGTATAGCATTATAAGTAGGAACAAAGGAAATTATTGAAAACTTTGATATGCGAAAAATGATTCGCAAATTAACAAAGATAAAAAAAATCTTCTGGTTGGAAGATGAGACTAAAGCGACAGCTGAAAGAATAGTACGTACAGAAACCTTATTACTAAATAAAAAGAACAAAAGAGAAATAATCTGTCTACAAAATTAAATAAATTAACTTTGAAAATAAAAAAGCTGTAATTGCGGTAAGAAATACAAATTATGGTTGAAGAGATGGATATTAATACAGAGTTCTGTAATATAATTTAGGTTTGTTTTGCTTTTCGGCATATCAACACCTCAGTGGGTTATTTAATACCAACAAAATATTTAGGATAGGTTCGTATGAATAGAATATGTATTCTTTGTAAAAAATCAGTTTGTAGATCAGGTTTTTTGTTGAGAGTCAAATGTGTTGCCAGTAATATTTTTTTCAAAAATGTATTGCTGTTAATATTTTTTTTCAAAAATATATTGCTGGAATTTTTACTATAAACATGTATTTTTATACTTTCGTAGTATTTTCACCCAAGTTTGGGGGGGGTTAACTATTTGCCCATAGCTGGGACCCTAACAGGTGCTACCACCCTGGATCAGGGTGGAACTGGGAACAAATTGCTGGACCCTAGCGGTGGAAAATTAGTATAGGAGTGTAACTTGATTCGCAGATGAATATGGGATGTGACACTAACCACTGATGTCATTAGAACTAATCACGGGTTGATTATGAATCAAAACTTCTATTTCCGGCCAAACTGCAGAGATATATATTTTTGTTGGGTTTTGAAATACAATTTGGAAGCGCATTGGTAGTACCTGCTGTCGGAACAGGTATTTATTAGAACATTAAAAATAGATATAATCACTTTTACATATCGATAAATCTATCATTCGTTTATGCCTAAAATATTGATGCCACATAAGGTCTGCTGCCCCTGCTATTTACCTTGAGCTCCTCGATAAAACCCAAAGAAGAATCAGCAATATTATTGGTCCTGATCTGGCGTCTCGGCTTCAGTCACTTTCCCACCTAGCTAGTGATTCGTATGGCCCTCTGGGTTGGCAAAAGACTTTGTTCGGTGGGCTTGGAGAAACATCCAAACTATGTTCGCTGTGATGGAAAAGTGGAGACCCTGGGTCATGCCTTCTTTCAATGCATGGCCGTAGTGCCGTAGTGCCGTAGTGCCGTCGTGCAATTTTGTTGAAGGCATCATGGTTCGCATGCTGCGCGGAAAGTTCTTCGTCTTCGAGGACAATTCTGTCTGTACTAATGTGGTACCGCCTTTAACGAAGGATGAACACTATGTGTTCTTTTGCGTGCTAGGTGTTATGAGAGTCATTATTTGGACGACACGTCAAAAGGGATTCTAGTGGGGGTGGGAGAACTTCACTTCTTTCCAACTGATCTTGTACTTTAAGCATCAGACGGAAATCCGGCGGCTCCTTCCATCAGAATTTGGCAAAAGGTGGGAGAGTCTTGCGCGATTGTGTCGAGTAAGAGGGGCCGACTTAGTGTGACACTTTAATACCGTTTAGGCAATAGGATATTGACCTCACTGTATTGAACTTTGGCAACCCCACCCAAAATTAGGGTTAGGATTAGGGTTGTTTTTGTGTCCTTCTTTTCTTCCTTCCTCTTAGCCTGGCTAAGGGACGTATGCGCATTGCTCCTTTTTATTTCTGACCCCATTTTGTTTAATTATGTTATGGGATCTTACCCATAATAATAATAATGGACTATTCCATACTTAATAAATACTGCGCCTCAGTCAGGAGGCGAGAGGAGTCAGTAGTTCAAGTCGAGTCCAGAGTCGAGTCAGAGGCAGTCCGAAACAGAGTCGCGTTCAGACAATTACTGCAAGACATTGGAATAGTGATACTGGTCGAGACTACATTGTTCTCTCTACTAAACCTGATCGTTCATACTAACACTTTCTACTTCTCTGTATATATTCCTGTTTGTAATATATCTGTTTTATTCCATACCTGTGTTCGCGTTCTTCTTTATTGGTTCTACCTTGGTCTATCACCCGTGGTACAAGGAACCGGACCATAACAAATTCCGTATTCTCTCCCTTGTTAGGTAGTCAGTGATGTCAGTTCGCGGGTAGATAGCGGACGACTTTCGTTTCGAGTGCGATTTTCATATTTGTTGTTTTGTTTGAATGAGTGTGTTTGGGTGAGTACTTGGGATTAATGAAGGATTTATATTATTAAAGTCTTACAATGATTTCGTCCAATTAACTGATGCTTATGCTACATTTAAGGATTGTGGTGGGGGTTATTACTAATATTATTTTGTTTAGTTTCTTATATATATAGTTTTGTTCATTTTTGTAAATATTCATTGGGGTCAGATTTTAAATTGTTGTTTTATTCCCCTCCCCTCACAGACAATGAAATGTACATATGGGGACTAGTTAGGAGTTTCATAGAGACGTTGAGGTATTATGGTGGATGTAGTAAGAAAGGTAAGTAAGAATGTGTTGTTTTGGTGTTAGGAATATCGTGATATTTTTGGGTCAGTGGTTGTGGCCAGCTAAATTTAAATTTAAAAAGGAAGAAGATCGGCCTTTTTCTCATTCCTCATTTTGGCCTTGTGTAATTTTTACAAATAAATAATGCTCTTCGCTATGGTACCTAGGCTTTTGAATTCAACACTGTACTAGACTGCGCCGAGATCTCATCAATTTATACTTGAGCTGGCGAGATGTGACCATAAGTTCTATGTTAACAGTTTATTTTCTCATACTTCTCGCTTGTGGAACTCCCTTCCAGCTCCATCCTTTCCAGCCAACTTTAATCTGAAAATGTCTAAATGCAATGTCAATCGCTATCTATTGTCCTCCTGATTACTCTCTTCTCTTCCCTCTCATTATTAATGTTTCTGTTCCTAATTCTTCCACACCCAGTAACCCTTTGTGTCTTAGTGGCTTTACTGCCTTGCATGGGATAAAACTGATTAAAAAAGAAAAGAAAAAGATAAATAAAGACGGTTAAGGAAAACTCAAAAAGACTTAAATGAAGGTTTTTTTGTTTGTTTGTTTTTTTTAAGAAAGGGAACATGGTAACGAAGTGTAGACGTATTTTACGTACCTTCTGCCCAAACCTGAAAAAGGAATCTAGCGACTGTTATAAAGTATTTACTTTTTTTTCTGTGATCAGGTCAGTCTAATAACAAACAAAGGACAGTCGCTGCAGCTGTAAGAGCCAAACAGAAGAAGATAGATATCTTCTCTGTTGGCGTCGGTAACGGAATTGATTACAACGAGCTCCGTCAGGTGGCGAATAGATGTGATCATGTTTTCACTGTGAACACATTCGACGACTTTGATAACTTTATTTCTGAGCTGACGAAAGAAACTTGCAAAGGTAAGATCTATCTATCTATCTATCTATCTATCTATCTATCTATCTATCTATCTCAGTATATTCATTATCTATCTACCCATCTATCTATCTCAGTATATTCATTATCTATCTATCTATCTATCTATCTATCTATCTATCTATCTATCTATCTATCTATCTATCTATCTATCTGGGTCTGTTCATTATCTTTCTGTTTGCATTTCGGGAGGTAATATATTTTTATATCATGGAGAAACCTATTCACATACAGCAATAATTAAATTTATTTAAAAAAAACATAATGGAATGCTAAAAATAGAAAGAGCAGAAATTTAATAGTGTCAGTCGGATTGTGTATAATTGACGTAACAGGTAAATATGTAGTGTAGCTATGACAGTACAGCTGTGGCAGCTACAGAACGTGGGCAGTATTTAACACAGACTGCAGAATGATTGTGAGCAGCAGAAATAGTGAACACATTATGTCTAAAGTGGCAAATATTTTAGTTTTTTTTCTGGTAACAGTAGTAAGTGTATAACAGAAACATGTGCTATCCGGACAAATATTAATGGCGCATAAAAACAACAAGCACCTGCAGGTGATGCAAATCCGGAGGTTCCAGCGTTTAACAATTGTAATAAATCCTCAATAAAAGGGACCATCATGCCCTATGCCAATTAATTGTTGGTGCCGTTTAACTCATCAATCAACACACTGGAGAGTGTATACTGTATTACGTATGGCTTCATTGTCACCATTATTGTCATCATGTCATCAATTACTGCACATCACTCAAACCAGAGGATATTATAGCCGTATCAGTGTCAGCTAAAATCTAGTTAATGGAAAGATCTGAAAGATGTCACAAATAATTGTTTCATGTAGTTATTGTTCTGGTGATTATCAGCTAAATGAAGTGGACCTCACAAGGGTCATGGCAAACGACCCCGAAACAGAGAATCGCTGATTGAAGTAGGATCTTAAATTCTTAACAATTTACTTTTTTTAGACAAAGATGACAAGAAAAAGAACAATGTTCTCTATAAGATAGTGGCCACTATCAGCTGATAACAGAGAGACCAAGAGAAAGGTATGGAGATTGACGAAATTGAATATGTCATCGGACTATCTTAAGGATTCCGGCTCCGAATTTTAATTTAAAGCTGACATTCTCCTAGTCCGGTTGCTAACCATGGCTACAGATCCCAGACCTCCCTACAATTTACCCATAGTTGGAGGTTCTGAATTCAGAGTTTTTTTTTCTTATGGATGAATTGCAGGACACTCTGGTTTGTACGGACTTGGGTGAAGATGAAAAATTAATAATAGATCTGTAGACCAAAACGTATTTGAGATTTACATGCACGATAGTAATTCTGGATGTGTGAGTAGTGTAACGGTTATTGGCGCGGAAAGTGGAATTGGCTAGACGGGTTAAAACTGTACTCGTTTCATCTTCCGTCACCCCAAATCTAAATCCAGGGTCTTTTCACTCCTGTTGGAAGACCCCTCCTACAGGAGTGGCTACAACTCTGAAAACATGGTTGATTATGTTTTCAGGGGTGTAGCCATAAACATCACATTTGGCCAATTGTGTGTTGGTGAAGCTATTTAGCTCATACTTAGTGTGGAAGACCGTTGACCCTAAGGAGTTAACCCGCCCTCTGCAGACAGATATCTGGTGGGTGGAGCCAGTTTTATTATTGGGAACTCGACTAATCATGTTTTGAATTCAGAGTTGTCTTTCTCCTGGACTGGTTACCATCCAAAGTTATAGGAGTCAGTCAGCCATAACTGGGTGTGGGGAGAAAAAAGATGGACTCATAACTTCCCCAAGGGGATTTGCACGTAAATGCAGGTAATGAACGCGACTGGAATTTGAACTCTACTCTCTGACTCCTCAATCAAAACCGCTGTTCGATAATACCCTGTGTTTCCTGCTACGGATTAAATAGCAAAGTAGCCAGGGCTCTCCATACTTGGGTGGCAAGTCTGAGAGAAGAAACACTTTGAATTCCAAACCCGTAGAAACAGGACACCACTCCAAGAATCCACTCGAATTTCATGCCATTTGACAGATAACAAAGAACAGGATATGTTCACCTATGCGCCAAACGGAGATGGAATTGATGAAAAAATGTAATCCCCAAAGCAAGCGTTTAACTGAAAATCTGTTTCACTGCAGAGGCATTTGTCTGTGGGAGTAGTTTATTAAACGTCAGTCTGTGGATAACGACTTTTTAACACACACACACACACACACACATACACACACACACACACACAGATATATATATATATATATATATATATATATATATATATATATATATCAGTGAAAATATTTTAAAATTGTAGTTAAATAAAACATATTCTAACCTAAATATCCCCCCAAAATCTTTAAGTATACAAATAGAAAAATGTCGTAAGAATATTTTGCCGTTAACAATAAAAATTTTTAAAACCCCAGACGACATGCATTTAACAGATGTCAGAATTCGTTGAAAAAGACATCACTACCCTACCTAAACATAACCCCTTTTTCGAACATAACTAATAAATGATACAACAAAAGTTAATAAAAATGAACACGCTACCACCTCTTGCCTGAATGATTGGATCTCTCTGTATCCTTGGAAACAGTGAATTATGAATTTTTCTCTGCCTTTAAAACTTAGTAAATTAAAAAAAAAATAAGTTATTCCAAAATTCGCTTGAGGATGAAATGGAACTAATGTTTTTAACTTAATTACAAAATTAAATTCGAAGCTTTTAATTTCCATTTTTGAAACATGGTTATTACTGTGTAGCGAAAAAAAACCATATTGTAAATCAGTTAATTTATAATATTAATGCACTGTAAATTTACATTGAGCACTATTTTGTAAAAATAAAAATATCAATAAGAACATCGGATTATATATCTTACTGTACTTTATATATATATATATATATATATATATATATATATATATATAATGTACTGTATATTTCCATGTATAAGACGACAAATCCCAAAAATCACCCTTAAAAATTTTATACTAAAATTCTAAAAAAAGAAACCTTAGATTCTGTGTGATGTTCGTTCGTCGCTAGGCTAACCTCGGCCTCGGTGCGATAATCAATAACGTACATGAAAAGATTCACATTCTCAAATAAACTGATGATAAAAGTAATAAAAGCCATTTCTACCTTATATATTACTGGCATAACTTCATAATACATTGCCTATTCGAAGAGTAATTCCATATCAATGAAATCAAATTCTATGCATGTAAGGTCAGCTGAGAAAATGTAAAGACTGAGTTACGCTTGCGTTCACAACAATGGAATGTACTATTATTGTACATTATCGTCCTGTTATTAGCAGTATTTTGTGATTGTCGATGAAGTATAAGTAAATGGCCATTAGTGCACCAGGCAGTTTGTAACTGATTAGATATAGGAAAAAAAGAGGAAGAAGAAGAATTAGTTATCGCAAGAGATCATGTGATAAAAGGTAAATAAAAAAATAGTTTCTCTTTTTAGTGTGTAGGAAAAACATGATACAGATTCGGTTTTGTTATTTCGTTTATTTCAATTTATAAGGATACAGTAAGTAACTGCTTTTCCAATAGCATCATCTTTATATAATCAACAAGTATCATCTTATACTACATGTATAGGATAAAATCATTAAAATTTCCTATATTTTTTACCTCGTCTTATCTAAATATCGGAAATATACGGTATATATATATATATATATATATATATATATATATATATATATATAGAGAGAGAGAGAGAGAGAGAGAGAGACACACACACACACATATATGTGTGTGTGTCACACACACACACACACATATATATATAATTCTCCAGACACTCTTTCCTTTACTGGTTGTAAATTGGATGCCTAATTTTTGTGCTTCTCAAGCGAAAGCCCACGTGACCATACCTGAGTCCACCGGAAACTCAACAAATGGGAACGAGTCCATCGTAATAGGCGGAGAAATTACTGATAATGAGCGTAAAGGTGGATTGGTAATCGATGCAGACCCAAAGAACAACACAAAAGGACACAGCATTATAGTAAGTTGATTCTCTATGTTTGAATACGAAATATTACATTCACCCACTTCACCATTATTGGGGTTATTAAGCAAAAATGCTCGTTATCATTTTCACGAGGTTTTTGCATACAAACGAGATTTAAACGAGATTAAATCTTAATTTAGTTAATAGATTGTTAAGGTTTTGTTTATTTCCGCAATTTGTTTTGTTTATTTTAGTCAATATACAAACAAGTATTTGTAGTTACTAGTTTTAACCTGTGAAAATTTCACGGTTTTTTAATTTGACATTTCTGATGAATCTTAATTCTTCAGTTAATGATTAAATAAGCTCGTGGTGAGTTTACATAAAAAAAAAAATATCCATAGAATTTCCCTCATCCTATCGTTAAATATTTGAGCTTCAAAATTTAACAAAATATTGCAATAAATATATGAAGAATGTACAAAAGAAAGAAAAGATTTGAAATTGACAATTTTTTTCAATTCACTGAAACAAAAGTTAAACACTTCTATCTTTCCTTCTTTCTTTTATTTTCTCGCTGAAACCAAGTAGTGTCTCCCTACCTGTTTCCACGCGATCAAAACGGAATACTCCATTATTTAAGAGGTATTAGCAGGAGATTTCTTTCTTTCTTTCTTTTTACTGAAATCAGGTAGCGCCTCTCATATGTCTTTTGTCATTCCACGCGATCAAAACGGAATACTCCATTATTTATGAGGTATTAGCAGGAGACTCCCTTCTTTGTTTCTTTGTTTCTTTCTTTTTTACTGAAATCCGGTAGCGTCTCTGATATGACTTTTGTCTTTCCACCTGATCAAGACGGAATACTCCATTATTTATGAGGTATTAACAGGAGACTTCTTTCTTCTGTCTTTCTTTAAAGTGACTTGTGATTAGGTTGGTGCAAAAATATTGTCGTTTTCTCACATATGTTACTATGTGAGAAAACGACATTATTTTTGCACCAACCTAATAACTCATGTTAAGAAATTTCGAAACAAATATCTTGAGCGATTCCTAAAGTGGATGATTTCTTTACCGTATCGGATGGGGAGACGGTTCCAGCACGCGGAAAGTTTTCGGGGCGACTGAAAATCATACCCCGGTTTGCGAAACCGGGTTTCCCAAATCGTTGTGAGCGAAACCGTGTTGCCCGATATTTTGTGAACGTACCTATGAAACGATTAAGAAGTTGTCAATTGTTGTGGTAGTTGCAAAGTAAAATGTTCTCACCTAATGGGAAAATAGAAGCTCTTTGGCTTTGACAGGCGATCTATTTGGAGACAGTTATCCCCCACCGCCCTGGCTACGTTTGGGGGCTCTATTAGCTTAAAATATTCTCAATAACTCAAATTCTTAAATAATGAAATGAAATAAGTCTCTTCACTTCACAAGTGAAAATGATGATACCTTTATATTCCCCAATTTTATAACCCCCCAGATGGTGCAGCTGTGAAAAATAAAATACTTACGGCTCTAAATGATTTGCAGATTACATTTTTATCGTGTTAACAGGTTGGGACTAATTGTGCTGTTTTACAAATATGAAACAAATATGTTACCGTGGGAGATAGTCGAATGAGGAAAATATTTTTAAAATAGCCATGGGCTTCTACGGGCTGTTGAGCTCTTGCATTTCAGTCAGTCAGATCAGTTGATTTGTTCAAGTGGTCTTACGAGTGCAAAAACAAATATGGCGGCGTGAGTGACAACAGAATTAGAGAAACGGTTGAGCGTGATCTGCTAGTGATCTTAAATGCCCTATCGTAATAGCCAGTCCATCAATAGATGGTGTCTCGATAAAATAGCAACCATTCCCAGCAACCTGGCCACTTGTGGGGATGTATCGCCCTAAAATAAAATAAAATTACAATTACCGATTTAAAAAAAAGAAAAAAAAGAAATCGATTGACTTGTCAATCCGACGTCGGCGAACAAAGTAACATTTGACTTTTTCGTGATGGCAGTAATACCATTAAAATTAATATAAAAACCATTAAATGCCTTTAAATGCAACATATAGCACTTTCGCAATGGTAGTAATACCATTAAAAAGTAATATTAAAACATTAAAATCATACTATTAAAAAAGAAACACGACACTTTCGTAATGGAACTAATGCCATTAAAAAGTAACATATGATACTTTCGTAATGACAGTAATACCATTAAAATGTAATATAAAACATTAAAAAAGCATTAAAAAGTAATACCATTAAAAATAAATGTGACACTTTCGTAATGGCAGTATTAAAAAAACTAATACCATAAAAAACGAACGTGACACATTCGTAATGGCAGCAATACCCAGACGGTACGATTATGATCAATAGCTAACTCACAGCAAAGTTTTACATTACATATTTTTTTTATTTTGTTAACAGGTTGAGGCTAACTGTGCTGTTGTAAAGATCTACGGTTCGTATGATAACAACAATCCCAGTGAGTCTATGTTTCAAATTACTGGTACGGCGTCCGACGGCCGACCTATTGTTCTGTTTGTGAAACCCGACAAAAATGGTAGACCTTTGTTTTTGAGTTTTGTGGCGACCAAAGTGAACAGCACGGAAAAGATCTGCTTCAACGACAGCAGCTTCATAATGAAAATCAACAGAGGCAAACCAAGAGGTCGGTTACAAATTTCTGTTTTTTTTATTGGTCGTTTTGTTTTATTCATCAATCAGTGGAGACAAAGAGACAAGAGAAATTAGCTATATGTAACCATTTAATATCGTTCGGGTTTGTCTTATTGCTGTTGTAGTTACATTAACATTAACAGTCTATCTTTATGACCAATTAGTAATTTTTGACTAATTTATTTAATCCTAGCATCACTTTCGAACGATCACCAGTAACCAGTTCAGAAATTCAACCAATTTAGGACTATTACATCTATCTCCACACGGTGCAAATAAGTTTAAAGAAATGCAAGGGGTGCAAAAGTAGGTATACAATAAGTATTATACCACTAATAACAGTAGTGTTTCTCGGATTCGTTTAATACAGGAATTCATTTAATTCGCTAAAATCATTTTGAATATTTTCATAATTTTTAATATAATACGTTTATTATATTTTTTTATTTTTTAATAAATAATAATAATAAATGTTTTGCAGTTAAAGAGGAGTGTAGGAATGATGGGGGCAAGCCGTTTGAACATTTGTGGGATTGATATGTTTAATAGTGATATGTTATTATTGATATTTTTGTATAATCAAGCGTTTTGTGTGCACGCCTTGTTTTTCATTACTGAATACCTACTTTTTCATACACCTGAATTTGTCAAAAAAAAAAAAAAAAGGAATAATAACTGACAATGGTACATTTAAGAAATTCGAACGAATATTTCTGTTTCCGCCATTTTGTTTTATCAAGCAATCATTACCGCTTTTTATTTCTATTTTTTCCTTTAGGGTGAAGTTTATTTTTATTTGTGTATTGCTGGTGGATATGCTTAAACGGCATCATTTGACACAGACATCTCATTTTGACAGATATATTTACCAAAATCACACAAAAATATCTTGAAATACTAAAGAGTAAATTCATTCAATAAGATCGTCATTAGCTTCAACCACGGCTTCCAGACTACTTCGAAATCCCCTGCAACTGTTTTGGGCGGTCTCCTTGTTTAAGTTGGTGAATGCTGCCATAATCCTTGCCTTCATCTTTTTTGTTACAGGGAGTTTTGTTGGTCTCACACTCAAATGCGCCCCAGACATAATAATCAAGGGGGATGAAGTCTGGAGAGTTAGGTGGCCAGATGTAAGGGACGATGTGGTCGCAGATATTGTCTGACAGCCATGACTGTGTTCTCCTATTTGTGTGGCATGGTGCAGAGTCCTGTTATCAGACATAGGGTCTTCCAGCAGCCATCCTCTTGACCCAGGACAGCACTACATCCTCAAGGCACTTGGTGTAGTCCACCGTGTTGAGTCTGACGCCTTAAGGGAAGATGAATGGAGGTATAACGTGGCCATCACTAGTGATCTCCCCCAATAACCATCATGATGATTGGATATATTATCCAACTTTTTCCGAATCCTCTGCACTGTCCTCAGACTGCCCTCCCCACAAACACTCTGAAATGTTTGTATTGGAGCTTCCGGTGGGAATGACAAGCATTAGAGCATACCGTTTCTCATAAACGATACCCAACTGACCCTACTATACTGTACAGTCGACAAAATCTAAAAGAAGCAACGCGCATACGGAAATTAAAACTATAAAATGGCGAAAATTTACCCATCGCACTCTGTTACATATCCTTCACCGGTACTCAATAGATCTGTTTTATTACATGCGGCACTGTTTTATTAACACTATATGTGATATATATATATATATATATATATATATATATATATATATATATATATTGATAATATTAGTGGTAAATATACATATATATGCAAAATCCACAGGTGCATATACACACATGTATATTTTTTTGAATAAAAAATTCCGAGAGGATAGAATCCAGGTAGAACTCAATGTCCAGGACAGAGTAAGGATATAATAAATATATATATATATATATATATAAACTGATTTAAAATATAGTTTCTTCGCTACACAGGAATTACCATATAGTGCTGGTGTTAATAAAACAGTGGACGATGTAATATAACAGAGCTATAGCTATTAAGTATATATTAATAAATATACATGTTATCCCTCACCAGTAGCACGACTCAGAGTTTCATGCAAAACGCAATCTCCAGGTGCTTGATAAAGGCTGGTACATTCCATATATTATACGAGGAACCGTAATTGCCGTATAATTTATGAACTGTGTGATCATTGCGTTAACTATATATTTTTTCTATTACGATTTAAATTATATAACGGTCAGTCTCTACCTAGCACTTGAAGGTTGTGCATGAAAGTCCGAGTCGCGCTACAGGTGAGGGGTAATATGTATATTTATTATTATCATTACTATATATATATATATATATATATATATATATATATATATATATATATATATATAATATTCAGGTTAATTCCGCAGTATAAAAAGAAAATAAAAAAATTATTTAAGAAAGATTGTGTTGCGTCAGTATATCAATCGTTGTGTTTGCTGTGGAAATTAACATTTTAGATTTTAGTTCGGTTCAAAATAATGTTTTGGTACCAGTATGACATACGTATATATCTGAAATACAAGACTAGCTGCATGTGCATATGCATATGCAGTGTTTAAAGTATAAAAAAAAAACAAAAAAAAACAAATGCAGTGACCATATATTGTATATGTTATAAATATTTTGAATCGTTTTTCTGTAGTTTATAAAAGAAAATTAATTTTACTAATTAAAAAATGAATTTCTATGAATTTGATCAAACAGAAACAATTGCAATTGTCATTAATAAAGGATTCTTTTCCCCCCCTCAGTGGGTGAAGTTATCTGCAAGGAAAATGGAGTTGAAAGGAACTGTACCAGCGTTGACCTGATCAAAAGCAAATGGGGAGAAAAAATTTGCCCACGTGAGTCATAATTGAAATTTTCTCAGATCAATAGCCCTTTTTTATCCGTCATTAAAGAACTATATTTTTTTCTTCTTCTCCTTCTTCTACTGAAGGGACACGATTTCCTCTCCCTTTTTTCCCTTACTAACTTTTGTCTTTTTGCCATCTCACACAAACCCTGTTCCGCAATCCATCCGCTCAAGCTCTCTATGTAGGTTATGCATAGTTTTTTTCTGTTCCTCTTGTATTCAGTCTATCCTTTGAGCATCAAATTTTCCCAACCTTCTTTCGTCATTATGTGGTATTATTGAGCTAATTCCAATAGTCTTAACTCCCTTAGGAACCATTTGTTTTAAACAGTCAACAAATTCTCGTGATAGCCACTCAATTGCTTCACGTCGTCCCATCCACCCCAGCTAAAAAGAAATCCCATTACTTTTACCGCACCCTGTAAAAAGTTTATTTGTGAAGCCACACTGTTCAATGAACATGTTTTATGTCTTATCTGTTATTTGTTTATTTATTGCTAAATAATTATTTAAAATATCTCAGGGAATATCCTCTATATGTGCGTATTTCATAATCTGTACCAAGAGCTGTATTTTTAAGACAAAGAATATTTGTCCGTCTTTGGTATTTGTCTGTCTTTTGAAATATCGTTCCGAACAGAAAATGGTGGGGGGTATTGGAAATTTTAGGATTTTGAGTATTAAAAAGGTATTTCAACATATGATACCCGAAAAAATATTCCAAGAACCTATATAAAAATAAATAAAATAACAGTAGGCTAAACTCGCCCTAAATCAAGCTCTGTAAATAAATAACAAGATACATAACAAAATCCCGAAATCCTTATATCAGGACATCGTCGCCTTGTTTCACTTGTAAAATTTTCCCACCGTCCATCTATACAGTAAATATTCAAAGGCATACCAAAACTGTTGCGTGTCCTTTCAATTCTGGCCCTCCACAAGTTCCTGTTATTTGTTACCAGTTCATAAATATCGTAATTTAGTACAAAAGACCTGTATCGAGAAAATTATTCTAAAATAATTGTTCGAAAAAGACTATTCGAAAAAGACTATTCGAAAAAACATTCGAATTGTAAATTGTTTGAATGAAAACTAATCGAAAGGACAATTCTACTAATTTATAATTATTCGAAATGCCTGTTTCAAATACGTATGCAGTTTCACTTTGACAGTGGCAATATTGATTTGCGTCCTGGTTCTTACAAGGTTTACCCATTCTTGGCAGATATTCTATAGAATATTTAATAGCAAATTTGAGGGAAACACACACAAAGAAAAAGAACCTAAATTAAATTGTCTAGACTATATACCGTAAAAACAGATAAATTTAAAAAAAATCATCTTTAAATTTAAAATTCTCATTTTTTCACGTCCGTGCACAACGTAAATATAATCTAAGTCCGATGTCCTAAAGAACGAAACGGTCACACGAAAACATTTTCCACTTTGTCATACTTTTTCCTATAAAATTTTTCTTGATATACATACATACATTATATATATATATATATATATATATATATATATATATATATATATATATATATAATTCATATATCGTTATCCCATATATATGTGTGTGTGTATGTGTGTGTATACTTTATTTTAGGATATTACATCGAGAAACATGCCAAAATCGCTGCACAATTGCAGTCGTGTTTCGATGCGTATCAACGCATCTCATCAGTCGATTGCAAATTACTGACGAGTAAATGATTTATATAGAATTAAAGCAAAATACAGCCTTTTTTTACGAAAAAAGAAAAAAGGGGGTATAAGTTTAAGCTCACAAACATTATAACCATCCTGCCCTTTTTCTTTTTTTGTAAAAATGGCTTGTATTTTGCTTTTAAATCTATATAAATCGTTCACTCGACAGTAATTTATAATCGCCTGATGAGATGCGTCGATACGCACCGAAACACGACTGCAATTGTTTATCGATTTTGACATGCTTTTTGATGTAATATCCTAAAATAAGAAATATTGCTTTACTTTGTTATTGAGCCACTTTTTTAAATTAAATGTTACGAATATTGGAATTGTACTCTATTCGTTCTCATCTTACCTGGGCATATGTATATATATATATATATATATATATGAGAGAACGATATATGAATCTACGTCCGGCTTCTTACTAATCCCACCTTTCTGGAAAGAATTGCGACTTTTCGCAACAAATATATTGAAAAACCAAAAAAAAAAAAAAAAACCAAAAAAAAAAAAAAACGGTTAAATTTATTCCCGCAAGTTTTTGAAGATGTACTCCACATAAGTCCATCGTAAACCGTAACATGCTAATCACATTTTAAACAATATCCATTTAAAAAATATTTCTTGAATATTATTCGTTTACTTTTTACCAGACTTTTAATTATGACACTTTGCGTCCTCCAACAGTTTTTGGAATGAGCTTTTAGCCACCTGATGAACATTCATGAACGTTCTCAAATTTAAAAGCCTTGATAAACCAATGACATCCTTGCTTTTGTATATCAACACGTGCAACAAAATAAATCTTACATTCCCACCAACTCGGGTATGTCGTCTGGCTGAGGCGTCGATATAGCTAGGTTCTGTATCAATTTTTCGACTACTGTCAAAATTAAATTTTAAATCTCTAATTCTGATACGAATACAGTTCATACACTGGGGTCGAATAAAACTAGGTACCTCCACTTTTTCGGCATAAATATTCGATGTCTAAAATTTAAAATGATTTTTTAAAAATGAAAAAGCTTCTTGAAGATTTCATTTTAGCATTAATTGAAACCTAAAGAATTAAATTATTTCCAGTAAGTAAAATATTCTGGTGTATTTCAGATAGAAATTATATAGATTGGAATGTCATATTTAATTTAGATTTCTTTAAATTTTCTTAAAAGCGGTCGTTTAGAGTTATCATTTAAATGTAGAGTGAACCGTCGTGAAAGCGAGTTTGTGGTGTGACCAACATAAATATTATTTAATCCATTGGAGATACAGTCTCCCAAAGGGCACTTCAATATATAGTTAAGTATAGTATATTGTATATACTAGATTTAGTGTAGTATATGATTAACCTAATTCTAATACTCGCGTGGTCATGTGTGACGTCACGAGCTTCGATGCGATTTTCGCTTCCACGTTTCGTATACACGAGTTTGTCGTTGCTTTGAAATTTTGCATGCAACAAAATACAGACTATCATTATTGTTTCGTCCGTGTATTGCTTGATATATTGAAATGTAATTGTCATCTTTGATAATGGCTTATGTAAGCCGAAAGCTTAGATAGGATTAAAACATGTATCAATATGGTGATTTCCTTTCGTTTTTCAATGATAATGTTATTAAGCTTATCAGAAAATATGAAAGGAACTTACTTAAAATAAATAGAATAAAATTTGTCTATATTATTTAATGAAACATGCATCAATGAAAAATTGATGCCTAAATATACACAATATATATATATATATATATATATATATAGATACGTTATTTGAGTAAAATTAGAAAATTTAAAGTTAAATTAATTTGAAATAAATATTACTTATAGCATAAAAAGTAATATACAAGCATTTGTTATTGATCGGCTGTGTTTATCTGAAGCGTTAATTAATGGGCGACTGAGTGACGAAGCGATGGCAGCTAGTATGGATGACTAGAATTGACATAAAATTTACGGAATCTAAGTGAACGCATTTTTTGGTTTTTAACTAGCAAGTAATTTTTACAAATGAACATATTTTTCGCAATTATCTAATAATTTATTAATTTTTATTTACCATTCGAAGATGCTTTATGCAAAAATAAAAAAAATTTAAAATACTGTAAATATTTTTTTTAATTAATTTCTATGTAATGAGTCAAAGCACTTAGATTACGTGACCTTTTCATAATAATGTCACGTTTAGCCTTTCATGAATGAAAAAGGGAACAAATTAAATAAGAAAAATAAAAAAAATATTTTTAAAATAGAACAGTATAACTACGTTTATTATTCTTTGCAATTTTGGATTCGTAAATTTCGTTTACTATATCACATCCAGGAAATAGCCCAATACAGAATTTTACACGATTTTAAACTATTAAAAATTATTATAATTAAAATTTAAAAAAAAAATGAAAAATTATTGTAAAAATTCATTATTCATCGGAAAAAAAAAATTATTTCTTCAAAGAATATTGTCTTTAATACACCTTATTTACAAAAGTAAATAAAAACTTTTCTAATTAAATAATATAGTTTTATTGCATTCCTTATTTTTTAATTCAGAGCAGATTTTCAGTTAGAATAGCGCAAGTT